>BCGP01000001.1:2112371-2771413 GCA_001599335.1 [Candida] boidinii | reverse complement strand
ATGATGAGACTGCAACCGATGAGGACACCAAATCAGATGAAGAAATCAAAGAAGAAGATGAGACCAAATCAGATGATGAGATCAATGAAGATGAAAAAATCAAAGAAGATGATGAGATCAAAGAAGATGAAGAGATCAATGAAGATGATAAAGATGGAATAGTTGATGATGGTAATATCAATGATGATGATGAAAATGTTGAGGATGAGGACTCGATTGTTGAATCAATCAACCAGCTGGTAGTACTGAACTCGGTGATAATTGTCGAGGTATTAAAAATAACAGCTGTTGAAGTTGTGAGATTGAAACAAGGAAGACAAGTGGTTTCTGTTACTGAACAACGTGAACATACCTGAGATGTTAATGGAGCATATTCTTCAGTATCCACTGTGGAGAATCCTATTTGTTCGTTATCTATGTCAAATATAACATAGGCTGAAGTAAGAAATCCGGTACCTAGAATAAATGTATCATCACTCGTAGGTACAAGATTAAAATAGCAAACGCCACCACTTTCAAGAATTAATTGATTTGAAGAAACTGGTACAGAAATACCATTGGCGATATTAAAGTTCAGTGTGATATTTGTGTTACAATCAACAGTATTACCGTCCACACCTAAAATACTAGCAATACTGTCATAAAATGCCTGTGGCGCATACACACTAGATATACTAGAATCAAGAGAAGCTTGGTAATTACCAGCATCAGCAATATCTTCTCCATTATGTGATACTCCTGTCATAGTTATATAATATCCATCAGTGTCATCCAGCATAGGAGTATATGATATAGACGAGGTAACCTTATCTTCATCGATCTCTCCAAAATCGATAGAACCACTGCCACCGTATACGTTTGCTAACCTTAAAGCAAATAACTTTTTAGAAATTTTTCCTTGATTGTATAGAACATCAATAAAATTGGAATTGGAATTTGTGCTCTTCCTTGCTAAACCTAAAACACCTGGATAAGGTCCTGATATAAAAGCTGGATATACGACACCAAAACTGAAATCATCAACTGATAACCCATTTCCAAAATTCCAGGAATCTTGACCCCATGCACCATCGGAAGCACTACCGTACACATAGGTTTCTGAAAATGTCCCATCCAATTTTTTAAAGGATGATGATTCCCTTGCAACGAAAAAATAAGTGGAGTCATCGGGGATGACTTGACCACTACATTCAGACTCTCCTATACAACTTGCGTCACCAGTAAGCCAAGAGTCACCAGTGGATGTAAAAATTGATACCAAAATATTCTGTGCATTGCTACCTGCAAATGCATTTAAAGCAAAATATGTGTAAATTGTATTTTGAAGATGAAAATCACCATCACGTTTTTCTAAGAAATTTGAAGCTGTTTGAATACCTAAAGGAATCGAAAGAAATTTTGCCTCTTCTTTTTCTGAATTTGCAAAGAAATAATCAAATAATGTGAATGCATCAGCTAATGTGCAGATATAAAGTATAACTGAAAATAAGCCAAAAAAATATTTCATTTTGAGAATCAAGTAATCTTTTTTATGCAAAACTCTCACCAATATGAACTGGTTTTTATGACTTTAATGAAAGAATAAACAAATGAATGAATGAAGCTTTTTTAAAAACAAAAACTAATTTAAATAAAGAGTTAAAAATAACTAACAATTGTTTTATAATTTTTAATATTGTCAGGGAGATATATTTCTGTATAAATATACAAACAAGAGGAAGAGTATGAAGAAATGTAAAACAGTCTATATCATTTGTTCTATTGTCTCTGTAGCAACTAGAAGAAAAAGCCTGAATTGCCAAACATGTTCAAAATGTCAATTAGCAAAAGGTGAGTACACCAGACATTACTGTAAAAGAACGCTACTTCAATCGACCTCTTGTTGTATGTGTGTCAGAAACGTTTTGTAAAGATCGACTTTGTGCAAACAGTAATCAGAACGGATACATTTTTTCCATAATTATTCTTATACAGACACTGATATATTTAGCGTATATTTGATATTTGACCATATTTCTTACATATTTGCAAACAATAAACAAAAAATTATTTCTTTCTGTTACATTTTGTTTGATGTTGTTTCCAATTTCCACCAAGGTTCTTTGAGACTTAAAACAATCCACAATCCTGTAACTGAACTACATCTGTATTTCAGAAAACAATGTTTTTTTCTTCTACAATTTGAATCTTTGAATCTTTGAATCTGTATATTTTGGAAGTTTGGGCTTTATAGGCTCTCTTTCGGATCTCGTTTCCTCATAAAAAATGCAAGTATCTCGCATGGTGCGTCAGTAAACAATCTCTCCGACATGACAATTGTCAGAGCATGAAGTCAGGTCGGCCATTTAATTACCCGATATGGACAACACAGTGGTGCCTAGAAAAATGGCTAACATAGGTGTATTGTTAATTCACTTATATTGAAACTTCCTTCTACAATGGTGACCGCATACGTAGAAGCTATTTGCATTTTCTTTTGATTTTACTAGTATCTGTGCTGTTTTTAATATTATTGTACACAGTATTAGAGTGCTGAAACTGAGCTATCAGCCTCGGTAAAACTTCTAGAATCGCATTATCAAGCCCAGATTGTATGAGATTGGTGTCTCAGATAACTATTGAAACTCGACTACAAAATTTACTAACTTACAAATTTTAAAACATTTATAAAGATATTATATTTTAAGAAGTGCTTTATTTATGGTAATCAACATGCAAAGGTTTTTCCTGGGTATTGTACTTTGCTCTGTTCTAATTATTCAGAGCTCTGTTTTAATAGATTTTTTAATTCGTAGCAAAACTCAAATGTTTGATCATCGTTTGGAAACCAATTTCCAACTTTTCTACTCCATCTGTTTTCCTCGTTTTTCCAGGATTTAACTTGTTCATGATCTATATGTAAAAATGATTTAATCTCAGCCATATTCCTGTCAAGTGATATACTACGTGAGATCTTTGAAGCTTTTCTGGATATCTTTTTTGAATTATGTCTCATATTTTCATCTTTAGAATTTTCCGATATTCTTATTTGCTGTACTAAAGGATGTCTACCAGCATTCTGTGAGATGTCAACTCCTGCATTATCGATAGGTTCCATGTACGAATCCTCAAATTCATTGTCCATATCTACAAATGGATCATCTTCATAAGCACCAGTCATACTTACCCATCTCAATTTTTTGGTGTCAAACATCATATTACCTACTATCTGTTTTCCATTATCTTCATTTGGCAAATTTGACTGTTTTGTATTTCTAATTAGCCCTGGTTTCCTTTTCAATGAGTCAAAACTAGTCAGCTCATCTTCATTTCCAAACCATTTTTTTGAACTGGGATCGTATACCATTTCACCGTACTTATGGCCTGGCATAACTTGTCTGGTATTATGTCTACCCATTTGTCTGATTGCTCTAAGTTTCCCCTCTTTACTCAATCTACCATTATTTGTATTTGGAGTAGATGGGAGTTCTTTATTTACAGGTGTAGATGGATTGGTAACTGTAGAGCGACTTGAGTGATTCCCATATACAGGATGAAAACGGTGTTTGTTTGAAGATGTTGGCTCTTCTCTATATCTTGATAAGTCGATTCTCCTATGTGATGGATTTGGTGGCATATATGAACCAGCTTTGATGGTGGAATACAAATCTGTTTCGGGTAGTAATTCAATATCATCTAGTTCATCACCAGTATATAATCGAAGATTCGGATGTTGGTGAACAGACAAAAATGCGCTGTAACTTCTTGGTAAAATACCAGGTTGTGAAATATAATCCTGTTCTCGGTAATCATCGTTTATTATACGTGGTAACTCCATTGTAGAAGATGATTTTCTAATGTATCTCTTCTTTGGTGATCCCATTAAAGTTGGAGTGGAAAAATTCTTTTCTGTCAATAATGGCATTGATTTTTTCATTCTGATTGATCTTGAGGGGGCTATTGTTGTATTATTAGTAATATTTCTAGGCCTATTATTTTGGTCAACAGTTTGAACTTTAACAAAAGTGTGCATCCTACCTTTATCAAAGAGTTGTAGTTCGTCAAAATCTTCAAAATCATCAAAAAAAGCAGAATGGTCGTATTCAAAAAGTGAGTCACCTGGGACACTTTCTTTAAAATTTGCCCTTTTCTGTAAAGACTCGATTTTCTGTTGTTTCTTGTATTGATTCTGTGTCACTTTTTCTTCTAAATCTTTCTGGTGTTTTTGAAATCTTGTTATTAGATCGATGTCATCATTAAAATGATCAAAATTTTCAGCGTAGTCACTTTGTTCGGTATCGCTACTCTCTTCGTATGATGATGTCGATAGCGATCTGGATGACTCTGTTGAAGAAATTATTGAATTTGCACTTTTAGAAGTTGGTATTCTTACCGAATTGGCAAATGTTATAGCGTCCTTGGACAACGGCAAATTGAAATTTTTTATTGTTGACTGTTTCTTTTTAAGACCAGATAATTTGTTTCCTTTAATTGTTTGATTTATTATTGATTCATTTTTCTTTTTATTTATATTTGCTTCTAGATTTTTTGTTTTATTCACTTTATTTGAGATTTCATCTTCATCTATCAAATCAAAAGCTTCTTCTTCTTCTTCGCTGTTATCCATGTACTTTTGCAACATTAAACTCTTTGAAGATGGCTTTAATTGTGTTGGTTTTCTCTCTGGGCTCTTTGAAGATTTCATACTTTTAACCTGTCTTTGCTCTTTTGGAGAATTGTTAGACTCTATTTGAGATCTGTTAAATTTTTCAATGTTTTCGGTTGTAAGAGTCTCAAAGTGAGAGTCTTCGCTTTCATGATTATCTTCATGAACAATAGATAGGTTTCCTCTTTTATCTTTTGGATTTGAGCTATTTATATGCTGATCAATATTTAACTCCCCAAATAAATCGTCAATCTGTTTGTCATTGCTGTAGAATTTGTCATTAATACCATTATTATGGGAGTTTGCTGACGTTCTGTACCGTATCACCGACTGGCTAAATTTATCAATGTTGTTATCTGTCCTTGCATATTGATTGTTGATATATGCGCTGTCATTACCTGAAAGAATTGTCTCATTGTTATCTTCAAAAAAACCATCATCGTCTTCATCAGCTCCATCCATTCCCGACTCCCTGTATTTTGCCAACAATCGCTCTTTACTCATTCTTTGGGGTATTGCGGAATTGCAAGAGATATAGCAATTAAAATTTAAATATTAAAAATTATTATATTATTTAATAGATGTAAATTTCAAGCAAAAAAAATTAAAATCGAAGCCAGGTGAATGAAAAATATTCACAAAGGCGAAATAGATATACTGTTTCCTGGTGTAGCTACGCTTCGCCAACGCCATATATTGTACCTTATCCTTAAAGGTTTCCCTTATTTTCCTTTGTTTTCGTTTTCCTGTTTTGTAAACAGAGAGCTGAGGTTGATCTGTATATCTCAAACGGTAAATGTCTACCTCCTTGCACCTTCTAATTCAGATCTACCATTTTTCCGTAAATGTGAATGTGGAGATGCAAAAAGGCTGGAATGCGGCCTTGGCTGAGATTCAGCATGTGGTGGGGAGAGAATCCCAGTGGATAATGGCACTCCTGGGCCAACTGCTATCACGTAAGCCAACCTTTCACTTCTGACTGTGGGGGATCTTATTCCGTAAAGATTCTCCGCAATTTCTCTCCAGTGTTGCTTTCTTGATTGAATGCGAGCTTACCCTAGTTTCACTTCTTTTTCTTTCTCCTTGCTATATATCTCTGTTTTTCTTCTAATTGCATCTATATGTTTGCTCTTTGTGTGCTTTTTATATTTCAATTTAAGTGAATATATATTGCTATCATATTATTGGAATATACTCACCAAAATGGTCAAATCTACATCCATATCACAACCTTTAATTACACTTCCTGGAGCTTGTTTATCCGAAGGTATTAGTTATAACCCAGATTCGGATGAGTTGCTCTGGGTAGACATAAGAAAGGGATTAATAAGCAAGTGTAAATTCCCATACGATGAAATCAATTCAAACTTGCAGGTGGATGTCAGCACAATTGAATCTGTTAAAGTTGATCGTTCAGTTGGTGTTATCGGATTATCTACGGATGCGAATACCATTCTGTGTGGTTGTAAAGATGGTTTAGGAAAAGCAGATTTTAAGAATGGTACTTTTGAGTATTTACAAAAATTTCCAGAAGAGCAACACTCCAAGAAATATACTGGCGTTGAGCTACGTGCTAATGATGGTTCTATTGACTCTAAGGGTAATTTCTGGATAGGTACAATGATTGATTTCTCTGAAACAGGTGAACCAGAGAAAGGTGTTTTATATAAATTTAATTCTGATACTTTAAATCCAGAAGTTATTCTTACAAATAAGGGAATTCCAAATGGATTAAATTGGTATAATAATAAAATGTATTGGACGGATTCTTTCCAGCGAATTATATATGAATATGATTGGGATCCTGAAAGTTGTACTCCAAATTTAGAATCTGAGAAAGTCTTTATTGATTTCCGTAAATTAAATTCTGAAATTTTATCAATTGGTGAACCAGATGGATCATGTATTGATAAAGATGGAAATTTTTATATAGCTTTATGGAATACCAATAGAGTGGTTAAGACTGATAATAAAGGTGAAATTTTAGAAGAATTTATATTTCCTGCTAAAAGAATCAGTTGTGTATCCATTGGTGGTAAATATCTTGATACTTTACTTGTTACTAGCGCAGATTTGAACTTAGATGATGAAAATAAATTGGCTAGTGTTGAAGGTGATTTTGGTGGTTCTATTTTTGCTGTTGATCTTTCAAAAACTATTTGCGGTTTACCAAAAAACAAATGGTCTGGTAAATTATAAAAAATTACCAACATGATTCTCGCCTTTTCTTTTATATCTCTCAATATTTACTCTTAAAAACTGTAAACGTTAATTCATTGTATTTCATCTTATTCCTTTATTCAATAGTATATAGAATGATTTCACAAAATTCATCAAAAAATTCATTATGTTCAACACCTCCCTCTCTGAGATTACTAAGTTTTTTATTAGCAATTTCTAAACGTCCTTCTCTATTATATTCATTTGTAACAGAAACAGTATTTAAAATATCGTGTAGTATAAGGATATAATATTGTACAACAGGTTCATTCAGCATGCTTTTAAATTTCTCATTTTGTAATAATTTTAAAATTAGCTCATCCTTGATTTCTTTCTTTTGCGGTTGAACCTCTTGATTTTCTTTGGGTTCTAAACTAATTCCTGTTGTTTCTGATGTTATTTGTGGTAAAGAATTTGTCTCTTGCTTGCTCTCGGTGTTAATTTCTTCGTGTTTATGTTCTGGTGATTTGAAGCATATAAGTGAGCAACTGTAACGTGATTGGTGTAAAATTTCCAATATGATAGTGTTAGTATATAATAATTTCTAGCATTATTAGATCATAAAGAATACTTACTACCTGACGCCACATTTCGGGCATTTATATTTAAAAGGATTTTCTTTGCAAATACCACAGTTAACGGCCATTTTGATTCAATAAAATTAAGTTGTTTTAAAGTCAAAATAATAATAACTGTCCATTAAACAAGTAAATCTGACTTAATAAACCTTTTTTGTATATTTAATAACCTTTTTGAATTAATCATTATCGAATCCAGCTATTTTTTTTGTACAAAGTAAAAAAAAGAGAACATCGGAGTTGTAAACTGCATCTAAGAAAAAAAAAGAATTTAAAACATTGCATAAGAGAAAAAAATCTCTTACATCCGTGCACCTGTATTATTTCATTGTATCTTTTTTTTCTTGATTTGTCTATGTTTCTGTATCAGGAATTTAGATTCTATATTGTGAGAAGAGTGTTGTTTATCGTTATCACGTATCTAGTCAATCATACACAACTACTTTTTTGTTTCTACTTGATTTCACAATTTTTAATCTCAGTTGAGTGTGAGATTTTCCTGTTAAAATATATAAGTTAAACGTAAATGTACTTAAAAATTGACTTCTTATTGGCAGACTATTTTTAAAGGCATGAAAAGTGCTTACAAGCAATTCGCGTAATAGGATATAAAGAAACTTTGAAGCATAGAAGAAATGTCTGAAATTGATTTTGAATCTTTATCAAATAAATTATCTCCTTTGGAGATTGAAACATTACAACAATATCAAGCTTTATCTAAGAACATTGAATTATTATCACAAAAAATAGATATAGTTGTAGAGACTATTGATTTAAATAATGAAACTAGTTTAGTTGATAAATTAAGAGATTTAGAAATGAGAATGGGGTTAATTTCCACTTTATTCAAATCATCCGTGTATCAAGTTGTTTCTAATAATAATATTAGCAACGGTAATGGTGTTGAAGATGCAGATTCTGTCAACGTTATTGCTGCTGCTGCTGTTGCAGCCGCCGCTGCTGCAGCAGCTGTTACTCATGGCGATCACGATCTTCATGAAGATGATGGTGGTATGGAATTGAGTTCTACTATTGGTGAAGAAACTATATAAGATTTTAAAATTAAAAGTAATAATTTTAGATTTTAAATTTTTGCTGTATCATATTTTTGTTATTTTATTATGTTGTTTAATGAAGACAACTTTTTTTTACTGTGTTGTTTAATTTGTATAATAGTATTTTTGTTTAATATATTTATTTTCTATATATATATATATAATAAGATGTAAAGGTAAAAAAAAAAAGAGTTGAAATCATAAGATTAAACATCAAAGATGACAACTTTACCATCATTACCACAAGTACTGAATCTTAAAACACCTTGAGAATCTTCTTGGAAAGATCTAATAACATTAATAGTATTTTGGTGAATAGTAGCTAAAGTACCAGAATTTTTACTTTTATCATTACCACCTTTCAAATCTAATTGTCTGAAAAGATTCAAAGCGGATTGCTGAGATTCATCAGCATTTTGTTTCTTTGTATTTGGATCATCAATTGCGTAAGTTTGTTTCCAACCTTGTTGATTACCTTCAAATACAACAGAATAACAATCATGACCTGCGCAAATAATTTTAGAATCATCAGCAAATAATAATGTTTTAAATGGTAAGAATGAAGTTTTAACTCTTTGATTAGAAGTTGCAATTTCTGGGGTGGCAGGGTTACCAGATGGAGTGATAATATTTAAACAAGAATCGTGAGTAACACAAGCTATGAAATCACCATTTTTGGAAAATTTAACATCATGTACCCATGAACCGTTGAACATGAAGTCACCACATAAAGTTTGGAAAGGTAATCTTTCACCCCAAATTGATGGAGCTGGTTTTGAATCAACAGATTTAATATAAGATGAAAAGACTCTTGCGTGACCATCAGTTGAACCACAAGCAACTAAAACATTATTTTCATGCCAATCAACAGATAAGATAGTTGATTTTAATGGTTTTTTAATATGTTTTGAAATCCACCAATCATTTTCTTCTTCAAAATAACAGATTGCAATTGTTCTAGCAGCTGAACCAACGGCAAATTTCAAACCATTTGGTGACCATCTGACACAAGTAGCAGCTCTGTTAATTCTTAATAAGACTAAAGTTGGTTTATAACTACCATCTGATAAAGGTTCCCAGACTAAAGCATTACGATCTTGAGAACAAGTAACAATTTTACCATGAATTGAGATATCAATAGCGGTAATTGTCTTATCGTGATGATTTAAAGTAGTGAGTAAACGTGGTTTACCAGCTAATGAAACATCATAAATTTCAGCAATATTTTCCTTAGTGATAGCTAAAGTTTTACGATCTTGAGAGAAACAATGATCGTAAATTGGTTCTTTTGAGATATTGAATTGAATTGACATATTTTTTTTTTGTTTTTCAAGTTAAAATTGTACAGAAATGCAGAGATATGTAAACAGGAGTATAGCTCTCTACTGGTTACTGTGTTATTTTGTGGCTAATTTAGACCTAATTGAGGAATTGAGATAAACCAGTTAGTATATAAGTTAGGATTGATATATATATATATATGTATAAACTCGAACAACAGATAGATGGATTGGTGATTGGGTATATGTAATATCAGATTGATAGTGTTGCAAAAAGGACATTCAAACGATACGATAGATAGATGGATGTAGATGTTACAGAAAGTGGAGCAGGTTTCCCACTATCTGCTATCTGCTAAAGGAGACTCCGGTTCAAAGTACTCGATACTCAGCTATTGTCAGCCTACGGGGCTGTGCTAAATCAACCACCAGGAAACCCCGGGAGAGAGCTGGGCCAGAAACCAGCCAGCATAGCAATTAGTTACTTCACTGAAAGCTTGTAAGTCATGTGATATTCCCAATTATGAAACAAATCACTGGAGAAACTTAATTATATCTTTGATTCACCTGTATATGCTTATTTGAAAATGGAAGTTGAAATCTAAGAACCCAAATTTAATAATATATCTCAGATTGCAAGGTTTTAGTGTTTTCTTTTCTATTGTGGAGCTTATTAGAGGGATACAACTAATCTAAGTACCAGTAACAAATCATACAAAAAAGTAGAATTTGCCATTGTCAATATCTATATCACCTCCTTCACATAAAACGAGAATAAAAAAAAAGCAAACAAGTTTCTTGAATGGATTGAACTGTATAATTACTAAAACAAACAACAACAAAGTTCAGAAAGGAGAGAGAAAGGGAATAAAGTGATGTTTGAGCCAGAGAAGATCAGAACAACTATGGCTAATGTCGCACAGCCATCTATACACCGCACAAAATATAGATTCAAGATTTAGGTGAGCCGCCGTGTGTTCTCGGCTGAAGTCAGCTTCTCAACTTGGGTCTGGGATCCGCGTTTGGTCCGCCGGATGCCAGTGGTGCCATTCCGGACGATGATAGAGGCCTGTCCCGCGCCCAACAGGTTACTGCCCAAGCGGATTCCCAGATCACACCACCAGCCAAGAATGTTCACCGCCTGTAAACTGTAACCGCGGTCACCCGCCGCTGAGTGTTCTACCCCTCCACGATATCGATGTTGTGGAAAGAACATCCCGGGCACCGATTCAATCTGCTTTTCCCGCTTGAACCTCCGCTCGTTAAGCCAAACGGTCCTGTCAGGTAGAATCTCATGGGGAAAGGAGAGACTTGACCGCTCCGCACAAAGCGCGAACCCCACTGACTTGGGAGGTGCCACGATATCTTAACCAGAAACAGCGGTCACGAGCGCTGGCCTGTAGGCTGACTTGCATACGGACAGACACATAGACAAACAGACAGGCTCACAGAAATTTAACACAGAAAGAGAGAAGTCAATAATCGCTACAGTATTTCAATTGTTAACAATTTTGTATATGGGAAAAATTCACTAATTAAAATAAAAATTAATTATTAATTTCACAACGCACAATTTTTTTTTTAAATTATACATGGCATGCATTGATTTAGTATGTTGCCTATTGTTTAATATGTATACCTTGTATTTTTCGCTATTCTTTATGAATTTAACCTTTAATTTAGTAAGACTCTGTCTGTCTGTCTGTTTGGTTGGTTTCTCTTTCAACTTGACCGCTGTCTTTGTATTCAATCAATTGCCATACTCTATTCGACTATCACACAATTGATACTTTTGATGTATAAATATATAAGTGTTTCTCTTGATTTAAAAATACATATATATATTCACATTTCAATTGATTCTATTTGATCAAGCTGCAAACTTCAATTCGATAGATTCATAGTTTCATATATACATCAATATAACAAAAATGTCTTCAAATGATAAATACTCAACTCCTTTATCTTCAAGATATGCTTCTGAAGAAATGAGTAAAATCTTTTCTTTAAGAAACAGATTCTCAACATGGAGAAAATTATGGTATAATTTAGCCATTGCTGAACAATCTTTAGGTTTATCTGTTATTACAGATGAGGCTATTGAACAAATGTCAAAAAATTTAATCATCTCTGATGAAGAAATTGAAGATGCTAAAAAGGAAGAAGCTATCGTTAGACACGATGTTATGGCTCATGTCCACACTTTTGGTAAGACTTGTCCAGCTGCTGCTGGTATCATTCACTTAGGTGCTACTTCTTGTTATGTTACAGATAACGCTGACTTAATCTTTTTAAGAGATGCTTATGATGTCTTAATTCCAAAATTAGTCAATGTTATTAACAGATTAGCTAAATTTGCTTATGAAAATAAAGATTTACCAGTCTTAGGTTGGACTCATTTCCAACCAGCTCAATTGACAACTGTTGGTAAAAGAGCCACTTTATGGTTACAAGAATTATTATGGGATTTAAGAAATATGCAAAGAGCTAGAGATGATATTGGTCTTAGAGGTGTTAAAGGTACCACTGGTACTCAAGCTTCTTTCTTATCTTTATTCCATGGTGATCATGATAAAGTTGAAGATTTAGATGAAAAAGTTGTTGAATTATTAGGTTTCAAATTTGCTTACCCATGTACTGGTCAAACTTATTCAAGAAAAATTGATATTGATGCTTTAGCTCCATTATCTTCATTAGGTGCTTCTTGTCATAAAATGGCTACTGATATCAGATTATTAGCTAATTTGAAAGAAATTGAAGAACCATTTGAAAAATCACAAATTGGTTCATCAGCTATGGCTTATAAGAGAAATCCAATGAGATCTGAAAGAGTTTGTTCTTTAGCTAGACATTTAGGTTCATTATACAGTGATGCTTTCCAAACCGCTTCTGTTCAATGGTTTGAAAGAACTTTAGATGATTCTGCTATTAGAAGAATTTCAATTCCAGAAGCTTTCTTAACCGCTGATATCTTATTATCAACTTTATTAAACATTACATCTGGTTTAGTTGTTTACCCAAAAGTTATCGAAAGAAGAATTATGTCAGAATTACCATTCATGGCTACTGAAAATATTATTATGGCTATGGTTGAAGCCGGTGGATCAAGACAAGATTGTCACGAAGAAATTAGAGTCTTATCCCATCAAGCCGCTGCTGTTGTTAAAGAACAAGGTGGTGATAACGATTTAATCGAAAGAGTTAAAAATACAGAATATTTCAAACCAATCTGGAATAAATTAGATGATTTATTAAACCCATCTACTTTCATTGGTAGAGCTCCACAACAAACTGAAAAATTTGTTAATAAAACTGTTGCTGAAGCTTTAGCTCCATATAAAGAATACATCACTGAAGAAGAATTTAAATTATCAGTTTAAATAAATATATACACATACATATATTTATATATTTATATAATTTTTCTTATTTATTTTATTTCTTTGTTCATTTCCTCCAAATTACTCTATATATTCACATATAATTTCGATTTTTGTTTTGTTTTATAAATTTGTTTGTTTCCATTGTAAATGTTTGTTAATTTTTATTATAATTTATAGTAATTGAATCATCTTTTTTTTTTTCATTCTGAAATACTACTAACCAAGAAATGGAAAAGGTGCACGGGTTAACATTCGCAGATCACTCTAAAAGTGAATGACAGGCAGCTCTCTCTGTGGCTCTGTAGCGACAGTAAGCCAGTAAGCCAGCCAGCCAGCCAGCCAGCCAGCCAGAAGAACTACCTGATTGCCCCACTGCCCAGCGAATGTTCTCCAGGTACCTCAACGGCAGACAGGTTTCATTTACCGAAGACAGAGCCCAGAAAAGCAAGAGAAGTATGCTTGTTATTGTTTTGCAAAGTTTGTTTATTGTGCTTAGCTCTTTGTACTAGGCTTCACTGGGCTCATCGTCTCCTGGTTTTGGCTTGTTCGCAGCAGCGTGTGTTATGATCTTTTCCGAGTTGGTTCCCAGTTTATACTTGTTGTCGTTTAGCTTCAACATCAAGCGCCAGTGAATCAATTGGATCAATTGGTTCACTTAGATCAATCGAATGAGCCATCAGGATCAATTCTTGATTCCTTCTGTCCCGCGGTACCATAGCACCAAAAGGAATCACACCAGCGCTTCTGCATCTGTCAAAGGTGATTTGCTTGTCTGTTTATTTATTATTATTTTCTGTAGTGGAAGGATTTGATTACAGATTTGATACCAATTCCTATTATCTTTAAATTAATCATTGGCAAATTCAAAATAAATTGAACTGAATTGAATTGAATTGAATTGAAGAGTTTTGATTTGATATATACATATTTTTATTCGATTACCATTATATATACCAAAGAGGAGAAAGAGAACGGTAAATAAAAAAATGTCTCAATCACAAAGAAGTGCTAATGGTGCTTCTGCCTCAACCACAGGAATCGCTAATAAAACTAGCGATACAACACAAACAAGATTACCTAAAACTGTTGACTTGAATGGATCATCTGAGATACCAAATGGAACTAAAGTTGCAAACGGTACCGCTATTCCTGTAGCCAATGGCACATCTACAACAACAGCAACAACAACAACAACAACAGCACCACAATCACAAACAACATTAGAAAATAACCAAAATACAAAAGAATCAAAGAAAATTTTACGTAAAAAAGTTAAACAACCATTCCCAATATTAAAATACGCATGGTTAGGTGGTCATGGTGCTACAATTGCATTTAGTACTATTTATTTCTTATATTATTTTACAAGAAGATCTCATTCAAGTATAATAGCATTCTTATCATATAAGTTAGCAATTTGTGGTGTTTGGTCATCTTATACTGCTTCAATTTTATCACAATTTAATAAAAAATCATTACCTTCATATTATGTCTTATTAGCAACAGTTAATTTTCAATATTTATTATTAAGTGTTTTATGGTTTTTCAATAGATCATCAGCTTTTAAAATTTTACCATTTTTAATTGTTTCGATTTTACAATTATCTTTAAAATTTAATATTAAACCAATTTTATCAATGGATTCTACTTTAAAATTAGTTATTGCTTATGACGAAATCTTTCTCTTTGTTATTTTATTCTTTGATACTTTATTATTACGTGGAACTTCAGGTTTTGGTTTAGTCATTTATGCAATGTTTTTCTGGTTAAGAATGTTATATTCTGAATCAACTAGATATTTAGTCTTCTCAGTATTAATCAAATTCGATGGCCTCGTTTCAAAAATTAAAAATGAAAAAGTTCAATCTATTTGGAGTAATATTAAGACTAAGATTAGTACTAAACAAAGTAAAATGAGACATGATTTTGGTATTTCTGATTAATTGATTAAATCACTTAAATTCATTCTTGTATAGTTTTCACTTATATAACCATTTATGTATATATATATGTATACGTATGTACTGCACGTATATAATATATAACACAAACTCTTAAATTTGTCCAACTTAAGACAATCCTGTTATTTTATTTTATGTACCAAAAAGAGAAAAAAAAATAAAATTTTAAATATTTATTTTCATAATAGTGTAGGCGCCGATTACAATCTAAGTTCGTTTATTTTATTATTATACATAGAATTTAATAAAACCATTATCAATGATTAATCTCTGGATAATTAGCTTTTGCAATTGAGAAAACAAAAAGAAAAAAAGAAAAAAAATATTAAATCCTTTAAATTTAAATCAGAAGTTTTTGGTATAGATGTTATCTTCATGAAATTTTTGGTTCAGAAGCAGAACTGAAATATTTTTATCATCATAAAAATTAAAGGATAATCTTTTTTTTCTTTCTCTTTTGATATCCAAAAAAGAGCATAAAACTAATTAAAAAGATGATTAATCATCACTAATGAAATGTTTCTTTATAATTCAATCACCTAAAGAAAAAACTTTTTCTTATGGTGATTTAACTTAACATACATGAATCTAAATATTCCTTTCGATATTCAATAATAAAACAATTTTGAATTCTTGAATATATTTCAATAAAGAAACAAAAATGTTCATAAAAAATCAGATGGTGATGCATGTTGTATTCATGGATCATATGTTAGTCACCGAATAAATGTGTTTGGGACACAATCATCATATTAAACAATATTAATTCCATATCCATATATCAAAGAATTCAAAAACAAAATAAAAAATTGACAACTAAAAGACTAAAAGAAAAAAACATAAGCAAATGAATGAACTTAATTATTAATATTAATCTCTATAACTATAAAGATTATTTTAATAAAACTAAAATCTCTTTCAAACCATTTTTATAAAAAGGAGAGAAAACACGTTTATTAATAAAACGAGTAAATTCAATAATGAAAATAATAATAATAATAATATAATGAAAATAATATTTTTCGATCATAAACGAAGAATTCCTAAATTTTTTTTGTCCTGCATATACATCCTCAGTCATGAAAAGTTATATCAATTTTTTTAATCATTAGAAATAATTATTATCATCATTATTAATATTTTTTTTTAGAAAAAACACATTAAAGTAAAAAGTAAAATAAGAATTGAAATAATATGGTTGAAAAAAGATTCAGTTAAAATTAATCTATAGTTATCTATTGAGTTAATATCAACAAGAAAGTCATCAAATGTTGAATATTAAAGAACATTTTGAATTAAACAATCTTGCTTAATTCATTCAAATGATGATAGATGCCATTACCTAATGACAAATATGATCACTTAAAAGACACATGTAAGTAGTTATAGTAATTATAGACAACCTTACTTATAGTTAAATAAGGCAGTAATAAAAGATTACTAAATACATACATATTGTGATCAGATGTATTGATAGATATATATTTTAATATAGTATATGCCTATATTTATATAAAACACCTAGAGGAGAAGAAAGAGTATCTGGTAAATACAACGATTGGAAGTAGAGCATAAACAACCAGAAAGAAATCTACCAGCGAAAACCAAGCACAAACGAATTCTGAGGGTTTCTCATCCAAATCTCATCCAAATCTCAATTATAAGAGTAAAAAATTTTCAAATATAAGAAGTTACTGAGATTACATAACGAATGACATAACTTATTTGAAATAATAAAAATTTAACGATCACGTGTTGAAATATGTATTTTTGTAGAATAAGAGTTGCCACGCAGTTTTGTTCTGTTCTTGCTATGGGATGGGAAAGCAAGCAATCGGTTTAAATTGATTCAGAACTGAAGATAAGAGGTACATTATTATATGACACTTTTTAACAGCATGAGTGGAAGCAATATAATTTTTTTGGTGTATTACAGGCATGTCAGAAATGGAGCCTTTGAGAGCTGAGGTTATCATTCTTGGTGCCGGTATAGCTGGTACCAAAGCTGCCATAGAGTTATCAAAAGCAGGTATTTCCAATATAATTTTAGAGGCAAGAGACAGAGTTGGCGGGAGATTACATACTGTGAGCTCTGGTGATACTGAGGGGGTTGAAATTGGGGAGAAATTTGATCTAGGTGCCTCTTGGTTTCATGATTGTATTAACAATCCATTATTTGATAAATATCGCAATCATAAGGATGTTGATTTTGTTTTTGATGATTCAAGTATTGGTTATTATAACAAAGAACAAGGTTTTATTGATATTACAGAGACACAATTATTAGAAATTTTCCAAGAAATGTCTGATTTTATAGAAATTAATTATACAAATTTGAAAATTGAAAATGATATTTCTTTAAAAGAAGCTGCATATCAATACCTTTTAAGACAAAAAGATGTTTTAACCGATTTCCAAATTAAAAATGCTCCACAAATTCTTAGAATTTTTGAATCTTGGATTGGGTCATCTTGGGATACCTTAAGCGCTAGATTAATTACTGAGGATAGAAGGTATGGTAGAAATGCCTTTTGTTTAACTGGTTGGTCTAATATCTACAATTATGAATTGCAAGAATTATCAAATATATTGGGGTACAACCAATTGGATTTAAATACGTTGGATAAAAATAATAATTTAAAACTCAATAATTTAGTGTCTGATATAAGATTCAACGAAAAGACAAATGAGATCACTGTTATTACTAAAGATATTAAGAATAATGTTACAAAAAGATATATTTCCAAATACGTTATATGTGCAGTCCCATTATCTATTTTGAAATTGAAAAACAATGAATATGGATCAATAAAATGGTCTCCTGCGTTAACCCCATCTTTAAATTATGCACTTGATCATATGTCATTTTGTTCTTTAGGAAAAATATTTATTGAATTTAGCGAAGATGATTTTCAAAAACTAAACTGGAAGCATTATTATTATCAAAGTTATTTCTTACCTGACAAAGATGAGGAACTACTTAAAAGATTTGAGAACAATAAACCAAATTCATTCTCAAATTCAAATAACGAATTTTACAAATTTAAAAGAACAGAAACTGAAATAACATCACCACCAGATCCAGCTGGGTTTAGCCATTTAATGCTTTTAATTAATTTGCATAAATATACCAATAAACCAATATTTGGATTCCTAACTCCAAATCCATTAACTGAGTATATTGAAAAAGATCCAACAAATAGAATATGGCCTGTAATTAAACCATTACTTCTGAAAATTATTCAGTCAGATAATAACAGTAGTGAAATAGTTGATATTCCAAAACCTAAAAAAATAATAAACTCCAAATGGACGACCGATCCGTTTTCAAGAGGTAGTTATACTGGCACTACAGTCTATGATGATTTAGATATTGCTATTGAAAGTCTGATAAATTCAGATGTCTTCAACGGTAGAGTGAGGTTTGCTGGTGAACATGCACATGTCAAGGCCAATGGATGCATTCATGGCGCTTGGATTAGCGGTGATAGGGAGGCCCATAAAATAATTAATATGATGCACAGGCCGAAATTATAGATTTAATTCTTGATAATAGATTTAATTCTTGATAATAGATTTAATAGATTACATAGATATGAAATCTTTATTTTTTTAAGATTTTACGAAGAATAAAATATTTTTTTTTCTTTTTTTAAGAATATGATTTTCAAATACAGGTTCATTTTTAAATTATAAAATAAACAAAACTATAAAAAAAAGATTAGATTGTAATAACCATTTCCAACAAAAATACAATTAGTAAATATCATCTATATATATAAAATAAATTAAAATATTAAGAAATAATATAATATCAATCAATTGATTTATTCGGAAGCAGTAGCACGAGTGTAAATAGCTTGTTTGGAGTGAGTAGAAACAGCTTTGATAACACCATCTTCTTCTAATTGTCTTAAGGCAACTCTGGCTAAAGAACCACCAATCTTTAATCTATCAACTAAGACAGAAACGGAAACGTATCTGTAAGTTGGGACTTCCTTTAAGATTCTGTCGTATTTTTCTTGATCAAGGATGACCATGTGTTGAGCCTTATCCTTAACCTTACCTTTGGACCACTTCTTCTTGGATTTCTTACCACCGGCCATAGCGGCAGCAGCCTTAGCAGCCTTGGATTGTTGAATTTTTGGAGGCATTCTAAAATAATAAAAATTAAAAATATAAAAAGTAAAATAAATGTTAGTAAATTTGAATTTTTTTTAATAAAAATTATCTAAATCAAAATAAAAGTCTGTTTACTCTTGATATTGCAAATTTTAATAGAATGGTGTCAATTTGTCAATTATTTAGATATTTAAATTGAATCTCCATCATTTCTCTTTTTTATTTTGTAAATGTCAATTTGTTGCTTATAAAAGGTGAAAGAAAGATCCTTAGTTGCTGTCTATGATAATAAATAATATATTAATCATTTGCCTAAACAAAAAATTTCCATCTAAAAGTTCAGTTGATGTTTCATTTTGTGATAATGTTTAGACTATTTTCGTAAATCTAATATAAAACGCTAATGAGTCGATATAGATTAAATTTAAAACGTATTAATGAAATTATTTAAATCTTATTGGGTCATATTTGACAATTTCTTAACTTTTTAAATTTTTCATATTTAAGAGACAAATCATATTAAAATTGAACAATATGTAAACCAAACTTCTTAACTTGATATATCTATTAATAAAACATACTTGATTGATTATTCGAATTACCTGTGCTGACAAACAAATCTTTTATATTTGAATTTGATAGTAAAATATAACAAAATGGTTAATAATTTTTTTATACAACTGTACTTAGAACTAGTTAGAGTATGTTGATAGAATGTTGAACGTTAAGTGTTCAAGATGGAAGTAAAGATAGGAGGAGTTGGATGTTAAGAGATGGAATACACTTTGCAGTAATACAAAGTTGAAAAGATTAAGTGAAAAGAAGGTTGGGTTGAATAAAAAACTAGTGAGAGTGAACAAATTTTCCTCTCTAGATAGTCTTGGGTTGATACTTCTCTCAACGCTGAGATTTGCGGCCAGAAGAGAATCTACAACGGCCAAAAATAACGGGAGGCGTGCCGCGATTTTGTTTTCAGTCCGCACTCTTTGCCATGGAGTTTCTTAACATATGGGCAGCCATTAAAATGAGAAGAGCCAGAGGATTCACCAGGAGGACACGCCGCTGCAGAGAAGCTGTAGCAGTGGACTGAATGCCGTAGGCAGCAGTGCTTCTTCCGGATGAAGACACCCAACACGGCCACATATGTCCGGCGTGGCGAGCTGGGGTATACATGTCTTGCAAGTATTAGGGCAGAGCAGGTCAAGGCACCCGTAAATTGGCCCTAGCCGCTTCACCCCCAAATGTCTTACTGTGCCAGCATATCCAGTCTGATCTCGCACTCTCCTTCGCGGTGCAGCTGAACCCCTACCGCGGCGGGGAGAATAGAAGCCATTACGATCACGTGAATACCACGTGACTGCAAATACAATAAACACCATCACAAGCTTTACATAACCCTCGTAGCCCTCTGACAAAACACGTGATGATAATGATTTTTATTTTGTAGACCCGTACACCACAAATATTCAAAATCATTCTATCTTTGATTTTCATTATAACAATAGCTACACTCCTAATACCACAAGGTAAAATTACTATGTGCGATGTAAGCGTTGATGTATATGGTGACAATACAACAACTGAAAGTTTTATGTCTCTTTGTTAGAGAAATTGTATTCTATTTCCCAGTATTACTTCCATCAACTCTTGCGAGGTTTAACACTGGAATTATGCTCATTTTCTACATACATTTTTAAAAAAGTGAACCTTAAATCGTTGTATTTTAGAATCATCTATGTATTGATTTGTAATATATACACACCTGTTAGATCACCCTATCACCGTTGTTTAACAAAAACATAATCAAACAATAAAAATGTCAGGTAAAAGAAGAAGTGGTGTTCAACTCATCAGAGAGAATGCTCATTTAGAAGATGAGAATAATGATGAGGAAATTGAAAAACCACAAATGGCTTCTAAAGAAGTTATGGCTAGAAGAAAGATTGCTCAATTCAAAAGAAGAACACAAGCCAATAACGCTCAGACTACAACAAGCACTTTCGGACAATCATCAACCGGATCCGGATTTAAATTTGGAGATCCTTCTAACTCTTTAACCCCATCAAGTTCAAACCCTTTCCAAGGCTTCCAGACTTCTACCCAATCATCAACAGCTCCAGCTCCAGCTCCGCAAAATTCATTTTCTATGTTCAAGCCAGCTTCCACAACCTCAATAACAAACCTAAGCAATTCAGTAAACCCAATTACTTCATCATTTGGATCTGCAGTACCAACATCAAGTAGCTTTTCATTTACTCCTAAACCAAATGTTAATGCATCTGAAAAATTGTCCAAATTTAGAGCTTTGAACTTAAATTTTCAATCTTCCATAAATTCAGCAATTGCCAAAAATCCAGCTGGTGATTTATCCTCATTATTAAAAAAATATAGTGATTACGCTTCTGAAATAAACAAAGATGAAACTAAACTTCCAACAAATAATACACTTCAAATTAAAAATAAAGAAATTACACCTGCACCAGTTGAATCAGAAATGGATGTCGATACAACCCCTGATACTAAACCATCTTTACCTGCAAAACCTCCAGTAGCTGATCAAAAAATGAAAGAAGAAGAATCTGATGATGATTCTGACGAATTCGATGATGAAGAAGAACCAAAGAAGGAAGTTACCATCCAAGGTCCTCAATTCTCCCTCTCAACTTTACCAACTTCTAAAAATTATGGTTTCAAATTCGGTGCCAAACCAAAATACGAACCTGATTCTGATGAATCTGAAGATGAAATCAAAATTGAAGGTCCTAAATTTTCTTTACCAACAGGTACACAAATTAAAGATTCAGTATTCACAATTGCTGCAAAGACCAAAGCCGAAAATGAAAAGTTATCAGAGACTTCATCAGCAATTGAAAAAGCACAACCATTCACATCTGCATTTTCTTTAGGTGCGTCTGCTACTAAAACCGAAGCTCCTAAGTTCACCTTTGGTGCTAAACCAGCAGAAGCAAGTAAACCAGCAGAAGCAAGTAAACCAGCAGAAGAAAGCAAACCAGCAGAAGAAAGCAAACCAGCAGAAGAAAGCAAACCAGCAGAAGAAAGCAAACCAGCCACAAGTTTGTTTTCATTCTCAAGCTCATCAAATAACTCAGGATCAAATCCATTCTCTATTTCAACAACAACAGCAGCTACACCATCATCTGATAGCACACCTAAACTGCCAGCATTTTCATTTAAACCTTCCACCAATGCTATTAAGAAAGAAGAAGAAAAGAAAGAAGAAGAACCTAAAAAGACAACTGGCTTTAGCTTCTTATCAACAACTGAAGAAAGTAAATCATCCACAGATGTCACAACTTCCACCACTGAGCCTCCTGCTAAATCTGGATTTTCTGGTTTCAACTTCGGTGGTAGCAATTCAAAACCATTGTTTGGTGGTTCCGATGTAAAATCTGCATTCACATTTTCCTCTGATAAAAAGGAAGATACAAAACCTGCCACCACAGCAACCACATCAGCTTTTTCATTCAACACACCGGCAGCAACAACCACTTCAGCTTTTGGCGCTTCAGCAACTCCATCATCCTCATCATTTAACTTTTCATTTAAGGCTGCAGCTCCTGCTTCTACTGGTGGCTTTTCATTTAACGCTCCAAAACCAGCTGAAGCAAATACATCATCGACATCAACTGGCGCTGGTGATGAAGAGAAAGTGGAAGAAAGTGAAGTCAAAGGTGATTTCTCAGTTATTAAATTAACTGAAAAAATTGACGTTCAAACAGGTGAAGAAGACGAAGAAGTCATTTATCAAAAAAGATCAAAGTTATTAAAACTCAATACTGAAACTAAATCTTATGACTCAATTGGTTTAGGTGAAGTCAAAATTTTAAAGAACAAAAAGACACAAAAATTTAGAATTTTAATGAGATCTGAAGGTGCCAATAATATTTTATTAAATCTTTTAATTCAAAGTCAAGTTAAGTATGAAACCTTTGGTAATGGTTCTATGGTTAGAGTTCCAAATTTTACAACAGATGGTAAAATTGAAACATACTTTATTAAAGTTAAGACCCCACAAGATGGTTCTGATTTATTAGAAAGTATTAAAAAGGGACAAGAATAAATTCACTGTAACTGTATTATATAGGTTATTAAAACCTGACCTTTCATCATCTTTTTTTTTTCTTTTCTTTTTGTCTTGATTTTAATATCTTTATATCATTCTGTCATACTATTATTACTACTATTATGTTTTTATTTTAACTTATATTATCTGTTCTATTATACTTTTTAATTAAAATTACTAGAGATTTTTCTATTACAACCGTTTTATAAAATCATTAAAAATTGTACTATTGGTGGGAAATTATACAATGCGCATATATATATAGGTATTTATACATTAAAATTATGAGATTGATGATACAAATACACTGAAGTCTAAATTAAAATAGAGAGGCAAAAAAAAACCAACAACAGAAAACAACATATAAAAAAACATACTGTTTAAAATTAATAAGAATAAATGCGAGCGGATATTTATTTTCTTAAAATATTTCTAACGGATTTTATAAATTCATCTTCTTCACCAACATCTAAGTATTTAAAAGTTGCTAATAATTCACTATCATTACTATCATTATTTGAAGAATAATTTTTTTCATAATCATTTTGTAAATAGTTATAAATATCTTTATTTAAAACTTGTGAACTTTCATCACTTAGTATTTTTAAAACTTCTTCTTTGGTTCCAAGTAATTTATAATCAATTTTTTTAAATAAACCTAAAACTGTTCTTAATAAAAATGTTTCACCTTCAAATAAATAGATATCTAATATTCTTGAACAAGTATTAATTCTGAAAATAGAACTAAAATAATTTGACATTAATAAATTTAAATAATCTAATGGTTTAATACCATTTATTTTAAATTGATTATATATTTTCAAATTTGTCTTATATAAACATCTTTCAAATGAATTGAAAATATCATTTAAATAACTTGTTGAATCTTCAGTTGGTGTTTTCAAATTAAGATAATAAATTAATTTTTTAGTTAATAAATTAAGTAATGCTAAAAATGTTAATTTAATATCTTTTAAATTATGATACAATACACATGTAAGTTTACTTAAACCTTTGATATTATTAAAATCTAAATTATTGAAAATTGTTTTATAGTCATTGTTAAAGACATGAACTGATATAATAATTTTTAAAATTGATTCAAAGCAATCGCCAATTTGGAAAACCATTAAATCAGGGAATGCAACTCTTATCTCTTTTGATTTTTCATCGACTAATTTGAAAATATCATATTCTTTAGAATTATCATTAATTTTTTCTCTCTTTGATGAATTAATATTTTTAGTTTTATTTAATTTATAATTACAAGCTTTTAAGATTAAATCATCTGATTTTTTAAAAATACTGTCTAAATCATCATCTGAAAGATTAAATTTATTATTATTAATTGATTGTTTTAACCAGATTGTCGATCTAATTTTATCTGGTAAACCTCTCCACCATAATTCTCTAGTTTGAGGTAATCCAATTAATTTATTATAATTTGGAATAATTTTTTCTTTCCAAGTTATTAAATCTAATGATTGTTGTTTTTTAACAACATTTAAATGTTTTAATTTCTTTTGTTCTTCATTTGCTTCATTTTGAATAGCAATAGACATTAAGACTTCATAATCTTTTTTATGTTTTGATGATTCGTATCTATCCTTTGGTGGTAAATATGCTGGTCTTGTTATAGATAAATTATTTTTCTTTTCTTGTGAATCTTTAATGGATTTATTAGTTCTAATAATATTATCATTTTTTATATTTGAATTATTTTGATTTTGGTTAATGAGTGGATCATAATTTGCATTATTATTAACTGACAAGTTTCTTAAATAATCAATAATTTGTTCAGTTTGCTCAGATATTTGTGATTCTTTATCTTTTTGTAATTCATAAGTTAATAGGTTAACATCTTGAGATAAAGAACTTAATCTTTTCAAATTTTCTAAGTTTTCTAAATCAGAAGTATAATTAGATATATCTGAAGAGAAACTGTGATATTTTTCATTTGAATAAAATTGATCGGCTAAATTGCTACTACCAAAACTGAAAACAGAAGACGCTCTTGTTGAAGTTGAGAAAGTTGATGGTGTTGGTGATCCTGATTGATCTATTGAAGTATTTCTTGAAATGGCGTTAATATGTGGGAGATGTTGCAATTGTTGATTTTGTTGATCTGCGCGTTGAGGCATCGGACCAGCATTTGTATCTCTAACAGCATTTGGCGCTACTATTTGGGGAGGTCTACGACACTGCTGTTCATTGAGCGAAGTTTGTTGTTGTGGTGGTGGTCGCTGTTGTTGTTGATGCTGTTGCTGTTGTTGTTGTTGTTGTTGTTGTCTGACTGGCTTTTTAAAGATAGAATCTTTAGACACCAACGATTTTAGAGGTCTTGAGTATGGAACGTTATAAAAAATAATGTCATCAGGTAATTCATCATCTGATAAAAAATCCATACTATCAACGTTATCATTAACTACATTATCATCATGTAAAATTTTTCTATTTAATTTTAAAGATTTTGTATGATGTAATTTTAATCTTTGATTATTTGAAATTATAGAAGAAGAAATTGAATTTGAATGTTTTAATTGACCAGCGGAACCATTTATAGAATGATTAGTTATAGTTGCATTACTTGTATTATTTGTATTTATCGTTGTATTTGAAGCAATTGAATGAGATCTATTTAAGTAATTATTACCATTTGATAATGAATTAATATTAACATTTGAATTATTATTTAGCGAAGTGGTTGATCTTAATAGTTGATCTTTAGAGTTATTGACAGACCAACTTGAAGTATTTTTACTAATCATTCCACCAGGGTTAGTATTTGATCTATTTAAACTCAAACCACAAGAGTAAGATTTGTTAATATGAGAATTTGAAGAATTTAAAGTTGAAGAAAAATCGTTATTTAAAGAAGTTATTGAACATGTTGAAGGTATGCTAGATATCTGTGTTTGCTGCTGCTGATGATATTGTTGTGGCTGGTGCTGTTGCTGTTGCTGCGATTGTGATTTTGATACTTGTTGTGAACTATTTCTTCTTGGGAAATTTGTTGTTATTAAAGTATGAGACCTAGCTAATGAATTATACGTTATTGAAACATCTTCAAATGATTCGTTTATTATTTCTAAATTTGAATTATTGTTGTTATTGTTATTGTTGGCGCCATTTGTGTTATTCTTAGGGAGCACGTCAGTCATTTTGAATTTAAAAAGTATTTAATGATGCTATCTATATGTAATTTTATATATAATTTGTTGAATTTCTATATTTTTAAAAGTTAATGAGAGAGGAAATGATGACAAATTAATAAACGAGAGTATAATGTATAAATAAGGGTCTTTTTCAATATGAAAAGTAGTTGATTTAAAATATGAAATCTAAAATGTGCATATATGAGTAATAATGAAGTGTCTTTAAAAACTGTTATTGAACAAAAAATATGAGAAAGAAAAAGAGTGAATGATTTGTATTGTTTTCAGCTATATTTATTAAAGTATTCATTCACCCAAAATGAAAAGAAGAGTGTAAACGAAAGTTGAGCTCAGTCCCTGTAACTAAAAAGACTAAAAGACAAAAGTAGTTAAATGGTTGATTTGATTTGAGTACCCAAGATGTAAGATCGTATTCACCCTTTGTATTCCTTTTTTATGTCTTTTTTTAGCGGTTTAATGAAATAGATTGTATTCAAGATAAATCTATTTTTGCTATAATACAAATGTTTGTTCAAATACACATGTCTACTCTTGTGTTCTTGTTGTAAAGTCTTGTTTCTATAAAAATTCTCCTATTTTATCCTTGTTCTTATTTTTTTGATTTCTTGATTTCTTGATTTCTTGTTTTACTTTTAACTTTATTTGTTAGATGTTTCTATTTTTCTTTTGTTTTTCTATATTGTTTATAAATAGTATTGCTTTTGTTTGTTGTTTATGTTTTTTTTATAAAAAAATGTTCTTTGTCAATGTACATAAGTATGTGTTCTTGTTAGTGATTTACATATTTGATCCATTGTTTAAAATGTGATTTAATTGTTTCAATATGTTTAACATGTTATTATTAAGATGCATTGCCTGTTGATACATTGTTCGCAAAGTTATTTTTAGCACAAAGAGTACCGTATACGGAATTGTCTGGCTTTGTTTCGAGAGGGAGAGGATGCGGGGAGGAAGGGCAGCGAGCGCGCATGGCCGAGAGTACTGGCCGAAAGCATGGCCTGACAAAATACTGTTAGCGTGCTTGGTAAGGTGTATTCCAGAAGGTGCACCAGAGGGGACAAAACGGCGGCGGTCGAGCCCTTATTATCCACCACATTACTTCTGGCCCAACAGCACACGGCCCAGCCCGCCGAGAATCTTGTTTACACAAATGCGAGTTGCGCTTGGTTTGGTGCATAAATACACGCGTCAGTGCATTTTTAGTATATTCCAAATATGTATCTGTATGCATATTAAGCAGAAAAGCGGCTAGCTGTTTATGTACTTGTCCCAAAAAGCATAACAAGACTCTGTTTTCTGTTTTCCCTTAACGGAACTGCAATTGGGAGAGCCGGATCTGGAGCCGCCGCACGGTCTGAAGTGGGTGATTGGAGACTGGGGAGGGAGCGGGGGCAGGAGCATTCCCTCAGCGGCTGATCTGGTGCTTTGGAAGACGTCAGCACCCGGCGTGGTGAGGCGGGTGTGCGGGGGGAGGGCTGCTGGTGCATTTGGGCGAGGCAATCTACGCCCAAGGGGCAGAGTAGACCAAGGGCAGGATTCTTCAGCTGCTGCTGAAGTTCCTGTATACTGATTTTGCTGTATACCGCCTGAGATGCATGGAAATGGCGGGATATGGTGGCGGGATGTGGTGGAGTAGCACTTTTAGGTGATTTTTCCCACTGGGGGCACATAAAAAGCATGAGTGTATGGAGTTTTTCTCCAGTGTCTCAGCCACCAGACCTGAAACACGCCAGAAGAAGATGGCTGGAATTCTTGTTTGCTTCACTTCTGCAGAAAGTCATATTTCAGTTTAAGGTGGTCTTGGTATCCTGGTATCCTGATATAATATTTTGATAGGGGTGATGATGACGATCGCTATCTCCATCACTAGGACCATTAAACGGAGAACACTCTTAATCTCCAATGAAGATAGCTTATTGAGTGGTTTGCAGTTTGGTGACCAGCTTTCCCATTAATCATTGGACGCGATTGATATCTCTAAGGCAAAAAAATACTTCAAAGCAAAGAAAGTAGTTCAAAGCAACGCATCAGTCGATCTGTACGGGATGTACTGCTTGGACTCCAGAGACGCACTCTGTCCCTCTGGAGCAGCATTCTTATCCTCTCTTTCCGCTAGGCCATTGTGATTTGTGTGCCACGCTAGTCTCACGCGTTTGTCCATACCGTAGCCACAGTAGACTCGACTCTAGACTCTAGACTTTAAACCCGACAGAATGAATGGACCGGACGAGATCACGGTGAACTGAGCATGCATCGGCATATGGCGTGGCATTCTTCTCGATGTGCTTCTCCAGGTATGGCACGGCAGTGACAATGGTCTTGAAAAGTAAGCCGGCACAGTACGGCAGACCCGTACCGCATCGAGAAATCCCATCGAGAGTTAGGATCACCAGAGCCACGCAACCCACGCACATATCCATCAAGCTGCACGGTTTGTGCCTCCACCGCCACCATCAGTAGGTCTTTTTAGGTCTCCCATCACTTGATGGTATATTCTTACCTCTGTCTGTAGCCTTTTCGTTTTGTCAATTCTCCGTGTCGTTTTCGTGTTTTCTTTTCATGTTGTTTGTTGATCACTCATTCCACTGGCACACGACTTGAACTAGACCGTGACCGTTACTGTACCGATTGACAATCTATCTTTATTTAGAAAATCGTTTTGTCATATTCATCATATTCGGCATACTCATTGATTTACAAATTTACTGTAAACTGCTATTTTTAGTCCATTATTGGTCTATTATTAAATGAATCCCAATTTAAGCTTTCAATAATTATCGGAATATAATTTCATTGATTTGCCAATTCTTTTCATGCACCGAATTGCCAAGTGAAGTAGTGAAATAAATAAAAAAACCGAGTAAATTAATTTGTTATTTCACTATTTTATGATACCCTATTTAAGCTCTTGCTTACAAAATCATATTGTTCATAAGAACGCTAAATAAAAAGAAAAATGTAGATTTGGTAAAAATTGTACTAAAAATAACGAAAACGTGAATTTGTGTAGGCATTATGATTTTAATTTGGTTCAGTCGTTCTTAACTTGAAGTATAATAGCCACAATCTCGTGTAGTGTAACATTTCACATTGTTAGAATATTGTCATATTTCTAAATCCTTATTAGACCCTAATGAAACTTTCAGCGTACTTATTTAATACATTGTTTCGCTCATAATAGTCTTGCTAATAGTGCACTACTTACAACTCAATATGTACGGATTATTTACAACATATTTAACTTAAAAAAAGAGTGAAATGAAATGAAATTACATCTTATCGTTATATCTTTATTTTCATGTTTATATATATATATACAGGTTTATTTAATATGGATTATATGAACCCATTTTAAATTGATAAATAACAAACGTCAATTTGGCTAAGTAATTGGTATCAGTAGCATGAATTACTGGTAAAGATGGGAAAATAGGGGGCAATATAATAATATACATTAATTAATTACCTTTCATTTGAAATTTTAATGTATAAATATGTTTCATATTATTTGAATTCTTAGGTAAAATTTTTTTGTTTATTGTCAATGTTTAAGGAATAGTATGATGAAAGGTGTGTATAGTTTGTAATATGAAGAAATTTTTATCTTCTTTCAATAATAGTCAACTTATATATATATATGTATGTGAGTGGGTAATTTTAAAATTATTTTTTGTCTTCGTTATTTTTAGAATCACCTAAAATTCTCTTGAATGCACCACTTAAAAATGATTCAATTTTTTTCAATTTATTTTCATGAATATTATCACATGAAGAATCACCATTTGAATTATCATTGTTATTAACATTGCTACTACTACTATTATTATTATTACTGTTCTTATTTAAATCTTCTAATGGCTTCCATGATGGATCAACTCTATTGGCATTTTCATCGTTAAAAGCATCTGCTAATGCTTCTAATAAAGCTGTTTGTGTTGCATTCAAAGGTTTTAAAACTTTAACTTTTAATACAACTTTTAAATCTCCTCTGTTATGACTACCATATGGAACACCTCTTTCTGGAACACTGATAATTCTACCTTCTTCAGAACCTTTTGGAATTCTTAATTTAATCTTTTGTTCTTCTAAAGTCGGAATTTCAACAGTACCTCCTAATGCTGCTGTTGTCATTGGAATTTCACATCTATAAATAATATTATTACCATCTCTGACAAAATTTGGATCTGGTTTTACTCTAACTCTAATAATTAAATCACCATTACTAAGCTTATAATTTGGTGCTGTTGTAGTATGTGCTGCATCACCTGCACCGGCAACTCTAACTCTTGTACCATCCCTAACACCTTTTGGTAATTTTATTTCTGTAACTTTATGTTGATTCTTAACACCTTCACCATGACATGTATTACATTCATCACCTTTCTTAACAGATACACCAGTACCACCACAAGCTTTACATGTAGATGCCATTTGAAATCCAGCTTGTAAATAATGAACTTGTGAACCAGTACCACCACATGCTTGACATGTACTCTTCTTCTTATTCTTCTTTAAACCACTACCAGTACAATCGTTACATTGGTTTAAAGCATCGTATTCAATTGTAGCTTGTGTACCAAATACACTCTCTTTAAATGAAATTGTCTTTAATACTTCAATATCATCACCTTGGAAATGTTGCATATAATTTGATGATCTTTTACCACCACGTCCACCTCCCATAGCTTCTCCAAATAAATCTTCAAAACTAAATCCAAACCCACCTTGACCACCAGCATTACCAAATGGATTACCACCAGCTGCACCTCCAAAACCTTCAAATCCACCAAATGGATTGCCCCCATATGCACCACCAGCACCTCCTGGACCACCAGCACCACCACCATTCTGGAAGGCAGCAGCACCAAATTGATCGTATTGAGATTTCTTACTTGGATCACTTAAAATATCATAAGCCTCTTGTAATTCATGAAATTTAGCTTCTGCTCCATCTTCTTTATTAATATCAGGATGATATTTTTTAGCTAATTTATAATAAGCCTTTTTGATATCTGATGCTGATGCTGAATTGCCAACACCTAAGGTCTTATATGGATCCTCTAATTGTGCTTTATTGGTACTGTGAAATTTTCTTATAAAAGTTTTAAAACCGCTGTGGGATCTTTGTGAAAAGTCTCTTTTATTATTGTTGCTGTTATTACTGTTGGCTAAACAGTGGAATCCTCTTGTAGACTGGACAAAACAAACTAATTCTTGTTGGCTTGTTACACTTTGTCCGGTCTTCAAAATAGACTTCTTAATTATGTTCATATACATATTTGAATCTCACTCTGAAAAATATTAAGTTTTGATATCTTTAATCGATTAAAGATTACAACCATACTTATTTGATATAGCAAATCCTTTATATACATATATATTTGTTCTTGTGTGTGTACCAATATGCTATGAATCACCTCATTGAACTGCATCCCTCCAAATTGATATCAAAGCTGATGTACATTGACGGCCGCCGTCAGGATGATGATGTTACATACACCACCAGTCTTTCACATCTACTCGTTTAGTCATAAATTTTTTCTGAGAAACCTATGGAGCTGATATCACTTTCCTACTATGAGGAGCACTTTGACAAAGCTCCCACCACTATTAACTTCGGCTTATGTCATTCATTAGTTATCCGCATGCTTTCTCTTCGGTTGGAGATCCCTTGTGCCATTCTGCCATTCTCCGAGCCGCGGCATAAGCTGTACCACCGACTCACCGGATGATCCCGCGCGGGCAGCTCAAATTAGCTCTGGCCCTTTGGTTTAGAAAATCGCCGCCACCGGTGGCAAATCACCCTGATGTTGCGGTGAGATATAGTGTACTTTGATTGTTTGGCATGTTCAACTTATTGCCGATTTGGGAACGGTCATCGAGCTCCAGAAAATTCTAGAAACAATATCAGGTAGGTCTTCTGGGGTAATATTTTTTTGCTTCTTCCGTAGAATCAAAGTCTTTATTTACACGTACTCTCTACATTTTAGACATTGCATGTCACACCACTATATACTACAATGTATGACAATATATGAACCTTCTAATATAAAATATTTACTAAATATATAATAAAATTATAATAAAGTTACATGTTAAGTGTAAATAAAATACATAAGGTGTTGTTGGTTAGTGTTGGAGCTCGAATCCGAAAATTAATAGATCTATAGATGGATTATGTTTTACCAGAGTTTGGACGTCTTAGATTGAGACTTGCATCTCTTTTTAATTTATCTTCGTTACTGAGATCACCGGTAACGTTCTTCAAGTATGAAGGAAGTTCTAATGAGTTTCTTAAATAATGGAGTTTCCAATTTCTAGCTTTATCCTTTAATTGTAAAGGATTTCTATTCTTCAAAGCCTCGCTGATTTTACCACCAGCACCAAATAATTCAAGAATAGCTGTCCAATGTGTATCTTGTAATTTAAGACCCTCACGTAATGCATCTTCTTCTTCTTCTGACCAAGTTCTTCTGAAAGCTGAAGGTCTGTTCTGTCTATTTGTTTTTGAAGATTTGGTATCTGTTGAATTGCCATAGTAATTAAACTCCTCTCCTTCTGGTGTTTCGGTCTTTGGTTTAGTCTTCGACTCACCTGATTTCTTATTTGAAGCATCTTTCTTGCCATTATTACCATTTTTTCCTGCCGAATTGACATTGTCTGAATTTATGACATCTGATGTGGCACTTGAAGAATTTGATTCCAGTGTAGTAGTGGTAAAAGGACCTCCGCCATTGGTTTTCAATTTCTTATTACCAGCCTGTTCCTCCATTTCACTTGAAGATTCCGCCGCAGTGCTTCTTTTGTATCTTGCTAATTCATGAGAGACCCTACCTCTTGGACCCCAAATTAAAAATCCAACATTCTTAGATACATATTCTAACAAATCATTAAGAAATTTGACCCACTCATAAGCTTCCATTAATCCACTTTCAGAAGAGTATGAAATGAGTGTCTTTTTACGTGAATCACAACGACTTAAGAAATCTAATTCTGCTGGTGTAAACATTGTTGAATTTCTTGAAATTTTCTTCTTTAGTGGATTATTCGGATTGAAAGTCGGATCTCTTCTTCTGATTAATATTTCTCCTAAATTATCAGGAAATAAATCTTGAATAATTTCCTCTTTTGCTCTGTCTCCAAGTTCAATGGCTGATATATAAGCTTGTGTCTTGAGCTCTAAATATAAAACAGCTTGACTCTTTAAAAATTTTGTAGAGCTTCTTGATGTGAGTGCTAGTTTAAATCTATCGGAATCAATGAAAGATGACGCTGATGACACAGAGTCATGGTTTTCTAATTCAGACATTGACTGTGCTGGATCTAAATTTTGTGGTGGACAGAAAACATCTAAAAATGCTTCGTTCAAGAAAAAGAAACCCAAATCTACTAAACCTAATGTTGCTAGTAAAAATGTGGATAAGTTAATTTTACGCAAAGTACCTTCTACTGTATCTTCTAAACCTTTCAAAAATGAAGGTGGATCAGCACCAAATTTCCATAAACCACCTGTGATGTTTTCCACTGTGAAAAATGGATTTGTCTGCGAACCATAATGTATCTTTGTATCTTCAAAGATTTTTATTAAATTTTCGAATGCTTTCCCTGTGAAAGTATCTGTATTTGTAACCATTTCCATGATCTTTTGATAAGGACCTTGTGCAAGGATTCTTAAGATTTGAGTAGATAAGTTGTCTAATATTGGTAACGTATTGATTAAAAATTGAACATCAAATGGTAAATATTGTGGTGCTGAAAATGCTAATGGTAGCGCTGAAAGCTGAGCATTTAAAATAATGTCAGTGTTGATTTTGGCTGAGCCATTTATAAGCTTTTTATATTCCGCTAAAGCATCTGATTTTGTGACATCAGTTAACAAAGAGCTATCGGATGGAATTGAAATACCGTTATACATCTCCTGTTTTACCTCTTCGACAACAGGTTCTGTTTCTATTTCTTCTATAGTTGGTATATCTGAAATTTTCGTCTCTGCCAATTGTTTTTCCTTTACTGGCTCCAATTCTGTTGCAGTTTGAACAGAAACTGGATCATTTCCGCTTGTCATTTCAGTGTCTTGTGTTGTTTGTGTCATTTTTTCTATATCATCAAGCTGAGATAAAATCGATTGCTGATTTTGTTCATGATTTTCTGTGATCTGTTTATCATCCTTTGTTAATACTTTATCAATATCAAAATTCTTATTTGAATCTTCATTGTTATTATCATTATTTTCTAAATTGTCGCTTGATTCCATTTTATCCAATTCCATTTGCATTTCCTCAGATATGACATTATCGATGTTATTGTCGCTATGCTCTTTTGAGTCTTGTTTATTTTCATCATTTGAAGCAATGCCTGAATGAGAGTCCTCTATGTTTTCGTTAATTTCTATAATCTTCTCTTTAGACTGGGAATTTTCTTGTTCGTTTATTTCATTAGGTTTATTAGAAGTGGAATCAGAAGGAGCGGCAGTCGACATGACTTCTTGAATTCTTCTCTCAAATTCTTCATCAGTAATACCAATATGGCTTGTTGAACCCATATCTACATCCATATCAATTTTGTTGAGTTGTTCATTTACATCGTCAGATTGAACTCCATTATTATCATTATTATGTGGGGCTTGTGTCTCCTCAGAGTTAAGATGCTCATTTTCACGATCTTTATTTGTTATACCAAATTCGTTTCCTAAACTTTCAAGTTCTTTATCTAAGTTATTACTTTGTTCATTCAGTGTGGTATCATTGCTAACTGAGTTTTCAAGTTCACCTCCTTCGTGGATTGGTTTGCTTGTATTTAAGAGTATATCATTCTTCTCCGGTATGACATCTTCCATACTTTCTTGTAACATGTCGCCAATCTGGCCAGATTTGTTAGTTTCGGACACTAATTCATCCATAGAGTCTCTGATGGTTTCTGTATTGTGTGTCTTATCTTCTTTAATATCAAGATCGTTTTCAATATGAACTTTTAGATCAGTTTCACTTCCTATCTGTCCCTCGTCACTCATACTGGATTCTTTTCTTTCCTTTGTAACTGTAGTCTGATTCTGTTCTGGTTCGGCAACCAAATTGTTTTCTTTGGAGTGTACAAAAATCCTCAATTTCTGCGTATCTGATAAGCAGATGATATTTTTAGATCAAGAAGATGATGTACTGGCAAATCAGAGGCCTTTAGATACGAAGTGAAGGGTTACAGGTTTAAAAAGAGGCTAGGAGGTGTTTGTATCCTATAGATTAAAATATAAAAAAAAAAAAAAGAAATAGTACACTAAACCTTTAAATGCGAATCGCACATATATCTATATTATATCTCCGTAGCCAGACAATAGAACAGATAAAGTAAAAACAAAAAAAAATTTAGCTATGCCTTAATAGAAAATTTCTTTTTTAAGAGGAAAACAAAACAAAACAGTGCTTATGTAATTATTTATTGACACATTTGAAAATTAGCAGTTGCGTCGATCATACCTGTATTGAATACAATTTGCGCCGATTTCTCACTCAGTTGTAAATCTGATCCGATCCAAAGATTTTGTATGCAAATAATTTTGACCGTTTTTGGATGTGCGCGTAAGCAATTTAGACGGATTGGGAAGTAAATAATGTGTATGCACGAACTTTGAAACTATCCACTCCCTCTTCGCTGGAATTTTCTCTAGTCTCATGGAACTGACCTTGGAATGGGATTCTCTATACTGCCCTTCTCTATCTTCGTACTAACTGACTCCAAGTTTCTGAAACCGCGTTGTTTTCCTTTTCCCTTATACTACAAGGTACCAACCCTTTTAATGTGTTCTCCTTCTTCTTTGTTCCTTCTTCATCAGTCACTACTGGCTTGGAAACGGGAAGCAGCGGCTGGATAAACTTATAAAAAATTGAAGGTAAGATTTCATATAAAACAGACTTAGCGCTTCTTCTGATAATTGCTATTTGTGAATATTTTAGATATCATTCCTACCACTACTGCGAATAATGTCTTTTGAAAGAGCTGATATTTATAGCACATCTGTGCTTCCTGGTGAAGCCAATGGTGATGACCAATACTCAGAAGTTATCAAAGCATTCAAGAAATTTATTTTAGAATTCAGAATCGACAACCAATTTATTTATAGAGATCAACTTAGAGAGAATATCTTAGTCAGACAATATCAATTAACTGTACAAAATGATCACCTTATTGCATATCACGATGAACTGAATAAAAAATTGATGGATAATCCAACTGAAATGGTTGCTCTGTTTGAACAGGCTATTACTGAGATTGCTAAAAGAATTATTTATATCTCAAATGAAGAAGTTCCTTCCAATTTTCCAACTTGTCAGTTGATTCTCTTGACTCAAGATAGCAGAATCTCTATTAGAAGTTTAAACGCAGAAAATATCTCCAAGATTGTTAAGATTTCAGGTATTATTATTTCTGCTTCAACTTTACGTTCCAAGGCAACAGAGTTATCATTGATGTGTAGATCTTGTAAACACACTATGAAAATCTCTGTGGCTTCAAGTTTTGGTGCTCCACAATTTCCAAAACATTGTATGGCTCCAGATCAACCAAATGGAGAAAAGGTCAAATGTCCACCAGATCCATACATCATTGTTCACGATAAATCACAATTTATTGATCAACAAATTTTAAAATTACAAGAAACACCTGGTATGGTCCCAATTGGTGAAATTCCAAGACATATTGTTTTAAGTACTGATAGATATTTATGTAATAGAATTATCCCAGGTACAAGATGTGATATCGTTGGTATCTATACCATCTATCAATCAAAAGTTAAGAATCCTGGTAATTCAAGTGCTAATAACGTTGCTATTAGAAATCCATATATGAAAGTTCTTGGTATTCAAGCAGATCGTGATTCAGATAATGGTGATGTCACAACCACTGTATTCAGTGAAGAAGAAGAGGAAGAATTTATAAGATTATCCCGTTCTGAGAATTTATATGAACGTTTTGCCAACTCAATTGCACCATCAATTTATGGTAATAATGATATTAAAAAATCCATTACATGTTTGTTGATGGGTGGATCTAAAAAAGTTTTACCAGATGGTATGAGACTTAGAGGTGATATTAACGTCTTGTTATTAGGTGATCCAGGTACTGCTAAATCTCAACTTTTGAAATTCGTTGAAAAAGTTTCTCCTATTGCTATTTATACATCAGGTAAGGGTTCCTCAGCTGCTGGTTTAACTGCATCTGTTCAACGTGACCCAACAACAAGAGATTTTTATCTTGAAGGTGGTGCTATGGTCTTAGCCGATGGTGGTGTTGTCTGTATTGATGAATTTGATAAGATGAGAGATGAAGATAGAGTTGCCATTCATGAAGCTATGGAACAACAAACTATTTCTATTGCCAAAGCTGGTATTACCACTGTCTTAAACTCTAGAACTTCTGTCTTGGCTGCTGCAAATCCAATTTTTGGTAGATACGATGACATGAAGTCACCAGGTGAAAATATTGATTTCCAAACTACTATTTTATCAAGATTTGATATGATTTTCATTGTTAAGGATACACATAATCAACAAAGAGATATGTCTATTGCTTATCACGTTATGAATGTCCATACTAATGGTGGTGCAGCAAATGACGATCAAGTTGAAGGTGAAATTCCAATTGATAAAATGAAAAGATACATTCAATACTGTAAGGCCAAATGTGCCCCAAGATTATCATATGAAGCATCAGAAGCATTATCTTCTAATTTTGTCAGAATTAGAAAGGAAGTCAAGAGAAAGGAAGCAAATTCTTCTGAGAGATCATCTATCCCTATTACTATCAGACAATTAGAAGCTGTTATTAGAATTACAGAGAGTTTAGCTAAATTAGAATTGTCTCCAATTGCCACTGAAAGACACGTCGAAGAGGCAATGAGATTATTTACTGCATCTACAATGGACGCTGTTAATGAAGGTAACTCCGATAATGTTAAAATCACAGGTGAAATTCATAAGATTGAAGCGGAGATTAAAAAGAGATTACCAATTGGTTGGTCAACAAGTTACAACACTTTAAGAAAGCAGTTTGTTGAAAAGGGTAATTATTCAAATGCAGCTTTAGAGAAGGCATTGCTTATTTTAGAAAGAAAAGAAACTGTTCAATTTAGACATCAAAGATCAAATGTCTTCAGATGTGGTGTTTGATTAAAAACGCATTTTCTTTTTCTTTCTTTGCCTGCTTCTTAACCTGTATTTTTATTTCATCTTTTATTTTTGGTGTATATTATTTCGTTTGTTTGATTTTGTGTAATTTAATAGTAATTTAATAAGAATATTTATTTTAAATTTACTTAATGGATGTAAAAATAGAATTATATAATTTATGAGATTTACACAATGTTGTGGAATCCACCCTTTAAGCCCTTTTCAATACCTGATTTGACGATCTTGGCAACTTCATCAGGATCACTAGTAATTCCTGTAAAGTTCTCATATCCATCTTCAGTGACTAAAATATCATCTTCAATTCTGACACCACCAATATACATATATTTCTCAACAACATCCCAGTTAATGAGTGATGATTGAGTTTCATTCTTCTTTGCTTCAGCTAATAAAAATGGAGAGAAATAACAACCTGGTTCATTGGTTACGACCATATTTTTTTGTAACTTTCTTCTTAATCTGAGGTATCTAAACATTGGATTTTTATCTTCATAGTCTGGATATCCACCGACATCATGAGTATCCATACCCATTAAATGTCCTAAACCGTGAGGGAAGAACCAAACGGAAGCGCCACTTTCAAAGATTTCATCCTCAGAGGCTTCTTTAAATAAACCTAATTTGATAAATCCTTTGATCAATGTTCTGTGTGCAACTTCGTGACAATATTCCCATGGAGTTCCTGGTTTGATTTGCTCCATAGCATTGGACTGCATTTCCAGCACCAACTCATAAATTTCTCTATGTTCCTTCTTCCAAATACCGTCAATTGGATAACATCTTGTAACATCACTAGCATAACATTCCCATTCGGCACCAGCATCGATAAGAACGGAGTGTTTACCTTCCATTGAATCATCGTTCTTTTCATAATGTAAAGTACTACAGTTTGGACCAGAACAGCAGATAGGATCATAACTCTGGAATTTAGAACCCTGTCTAATGGAATGATAAACAAATTCAGCATGGATATGAGTTTCATTCTTTTGGATAGGAGTGGAGGACATAACTGCAAGATGAGAATTATCAGAAATCTTAGAAGCATGACGCATTAAAGTTAGTTCGTATTCATCTTTAATTAATCTAGCTTCGTCTAAAGCATAGAAAAAATCTTGATCTTTAGGAACGACATATTTTGCAAATTCAAAATCTTTGTATTCATCTGTATCTGTAGTATATATTTTTTTGTTATGTTTTGTCTTTAACTCAGATAAAACTGATTCTACATCTGCCTCATATAAAACTTCGTCAACATCATATTTGGCTAAAGCTTGTTCTGGTGATAATGGTAAGCCACTCCAGATAATATCATCCTCATCAATGTTTGGTAAGAATAAAGTCAATTTATTTGATTCTAAGTTGTATAAAATGTAACAGCCACTGATTTGGTTAACACCTGATAAATAATGAAAGTAACGGTTTTGTCTCAATGGTGAAACTTGGTCACAATATGGATATAATTCTAATTTTGAACCTGCAATGAAAAAAGCAGAGTCCTTTTCAGCAGAAGCAATTTTAGTCTTGAAATGAGAAGCAACCTTTAAAGCATGCTCTTTTGAAGGATATTTTTTACCCTTTAATTCTGGTGGACCCAATTCCATTTTTTTTCTTTTTTCTGTGTGTAAAACAGTACGTTATTAAATATTAAAAATCAAAGCTGCTTCCCCCCTGTTGCTGTTCGTTCTAGTTGTTTTGACTATTTTAATTTTTTTATTGTTTTTTGAATGTCTGCTGACTTACCCGTAGATAACCAGAGAGTGACGGTTACCAAAAAGAATTTAAAGATCCAAAGTGAAGAATCTACTTCTTTCTGGAAAGCAGACCTAGGAAAAGCAACGAATACAGATAAGGAAGGAGATCCAGTCTTATCGGAATTTCTCATGAGTGCTCTCTTTGCCCTGCTTCCTGTGAAGCACAACCCATGGTTCTCACCACAAATTGGCGTGCCATCGTGTGCCGTTTGTTGTACGGCAACTAGAATGCCTCGGCTGGGCCTGCCGCAGCTTTTGCGCTTGTTTCCATTGTGCGAAGTTACAAAGAGAGATAAAATTCCGGTGATCTTCATTTTTTGTGTACGGGTGTTTATTATGCTATCCTCTATCTAATTAGGAGTCTGATTATTAGCATATGTGGAGGAAGATCTGCTGTTTGGTAGATGGTTTGTCCGACAAAAGGCGTAATGGCCGGTGTGCTTTTGTATTCTTATTCAGCAGTCATTTAAAACAGTCATTAATACACAATTGCACTTTACAAGTTTAAATGTGAACATATTGCAACTCATAGAATACTCCGCTGCTGCTGCTGCTGCTGAAATACAATAGTATGGCGGGTAAGTTACTAGGTGACGGTGATGGCATCGTCCCAGCTGAAAGGAAAAGAAAGCATGAGAGCGAATCTAACGTTCAGCCTTCTGCGTATGAAAAAGATGGTGATAGTGATTATGATTATGGAGACGAATTTGATGATGAAGATGACAGTAAAATAAAAGAATCTAATAAGAAAAGGAAACATTTGAACTCTGCACTTTCAGAGTCGGGATTATATTTGGATACAATCAACAGAAAAGTTTTGGACTTTGACTCTGAAAAAGTTTGCTCTGTATCTCTGAGCGATTCCAATGTCTACTGCTGTTTAGTTTGTGGTAAATATCTTAAAGGTAGAGATCGTACATCACCTGCATTCAACCACTCAATGAATGAAAATCATCATGTTTTCATTAGTTTTAGTGACAGAAATTTCTATATACTGCCTGAAAATTACAAAATTGATGAAAAAAATTCAAATTATTTGAAGGATATAAAAGATAACTTGAATCCACATTATACACAAGAAGATGTGAAAGCTTTATACAGCCTGAGTGAATTCTCTATTGATCTTAACAACTCTCAGTACAGACCTGGTTTCATTGGAATTAATAATATCAATAATACCAATGATTATTCAAATGTGACTCTTCAAGTTTTATCCCATTGTAACAGATTGAGGGATTATTTACTAGTTGATCAGAAACAATTAGGTAAGATTGATTTGTTTAAAAAATTGTCAATAGTTTTTAAGAAGATTTGGTTCAAAAATTTATTCAAATCTCATATATCTACATATGATTTTTTAAAAACAGTAGGTTTAAGTTCAAAGAATAAATTTAATTTACATAAGCAAAATGACCCTAAAGAATTTCTAATATGGATTCTGAACAAATTGAATTCTGAATTTATGAGTGAGCTTAAGTTAAACAAGTCTCCGATTTCAGTTGAATTTCAGGGTAAGCTAGTAAACAGGACAAATTTAAAAATTAATAAATTTTGGTTAGTTTCATTGGATTTACCAAGTATAAATGTATTCAAAGACGAGAAAATAGTTCAACAAGTCACATTAACTAAGATTTTATCAGATAAATTGAAAGATTACAAAATTATTAAATTTCCTAATATTTTAATAATACATATAGACAGATTTAAATATAACAATAGAGATGGCGAAAGGTCAAATAATACTATAGTTAAGTTTCCTTTAACCATGGAATTAAATGAATTCAATAATTTAGAAAATGAGAATATATTAATTGAAAACGAATCGAAAATTACTAATATAGAAAAGTTAAATTCACAATCTCATAAGTATAGACTAATAGCGAATATAGTTCATGAATCTACCAACTCTTCCGAAGTCGATATTGAAGTTACTAATAAGAGGAGATCAGATGCGTCCCGTGGCTCTGGAATCAATAAGGTAAGCGCGTTGGATTCTGCATCCAGCGTAAGTATGGGAGATGGTAATGGTAGTGATCATTACAAAGTTCAGTTGTTAGATAAAGTTAGAAACGAATGGATGCTGATAGACGACTTGAAATATTCTGTTATTGAAAAAGAACTTTTATTTTTAGATCCCAGCTATATACAGATTTGGGAAAAATACTGAAGAATAACTGTACGTTAGAGAATTTTTACTTTATCTGAAAAAAAATTATGTAACCAATGATACAAAAATGTGATTTTAAGAAAAACTAAAAAAGATTGTAAAATCAAATATAAAATAAAACCTAAAACATATAACGTGATTATATTATGATATTATTGTAGCAATAAAAAAAATAATGTGGATTAATAAATACTAAAACTAATTGAAGATAAAAAAAAATCGAAAAGATAAAAGAACAAAAATAAAAACAGAAAATTTAAAAAAATAACATAGTAGAATGCCAAAATGAATTAATGATATAATGGAAGGGGGTGATGAAAAATATATGTGGGGGAGCATTAAAAATTAAAAGTTACATCAAACTCACTGGATAGCAAGTCTATTAACATTACCACTTAATAATGATACAGTGTTTTCTTCGATTAAGCTATCAGCGGCTTCTCCTAAATGTTTCTTTGGATCTTGTTTACCAACATATCTTGTATTTAATTCTTTTTCGCTTAATTCTTTTTCTTCTTGAACTCTAGTAATATATAAGCCCGATAATTTAACCATTTTATCTAATGTTTCTTTATTGTGTTCTTCTTGATCGTTATAATTTGGCATTATTAAGCCGGATTGCCATTCCTTCTTGTGTAAATTTAAAAGCATATCGGTTTCCTTTGATGTTTTTCTGTAATCTATGTTTAATGAATAATATGATCTATTTAAACCGTGAATTAAAGCTTGAATTGTTGGTTTATGTAAAAGACCAACATTACTTGTGGTTTGTCTTGGTTCTTGGCCTAACATCATAGTTTGTGGAGAAATTGATCTAAAGGCGTCAATAACAACTTTACCCTTGACGGACTGTATTGGATCTATAACAACGGCAACAGATCTTGAATTTAATTGTTCAAAAGATTGTTGAGTATTAACATCAACAGAGGATAACCAACAACCAAAACCTGGATGTGAGTGATACCAACCGACAACCATTTGGTCACGGCCAGTTTGTTTTAACATCTCCATCATCTTAGTTTGGAAAACATCATCAACAGCTTCGACAGAGACACCAGTACCAGATTGAGGCATGGCAAACACATCAACAACGTGAATAGTTAAATCATCAACAAATTCACCTAACATAAGACCCATGACTTCCATTGGAACACCGGCTCTACCATGTTTTAACATTTTGAGTAAAGCTAATGATGATATGTAAACTGTTTCAGCATTATCAATTGCTGGTGCATCTGTTTGTGGGCCACCGCCTAAACCTGAGGCTCTAGATCCTAAAAGTGACTGTAATCTATCCATTATATAATAAGATGCGATATAAAAAAATATGAATTTGTTATTTGTGAAATATGACAATTGGAAATAAATATACCTTTTTAACCACTATTATTGAAACAGAAGTTACAATGATTGATCTTATATGCTTGGTTAATGTCAATTGCAGATTGCTTTTCAAGAATTCGATCAATCAAATGGGTATATTATGAATTCAGGGCATAGGCGTGAACACCTCCGCTAGGACTGCCCAACTCCTACCTTGTTCAACCACCGTAACAGCACTTCACCCTATTCAGTTTGCCTCTGGCAATCGCTAACTAACTCGCTTTACTCACTGGAGTGAGAATTGTATTCAGATATCAATGTTATCACCACCTACATCGATCGACCAGTCCATATTTTTTTTATGAAATGGTGCATGGGTGTATTGTCTTATGCTGGTATAAACAGAGTTATCGATACAAAGAGGTTACCTTTTAACCTATACAACTCAAACTGATCGTGGAATGTCTGAAGAAGAATGTTAGAGAGTTGAAAGGAATGTAAAATATTAGAGTCTTTAAATAACTATTTAAAGAAGCATTGCTATTCTTTATATTTGGACTGATTAACGTAATTCGTATAAGTTTTTCAAGAAGATGATTTATGCAAACATGAAAATATATCGATTTCCTCTTTGAAATAATTACTAAAAGATTTATGTAATTCTTGTAAACTTTTAATTTATTGAAAACTTAAATTAGGGTGCTTTTACAACAGTTTTCCTACAATAAAATTTCAAAATTTCATGATTTAATAGAAAAAAAATTGCCTTTGTATTTTTAGGCTAACGCTGCTAGTCAATTATTTCTCCTACTCTTCATTTACATTACTCATAATTACAGTGCATGTAATGTTAGTTATTTAAGTGTGAATGATCCATTTTTGATTTAGAGAAATGTATCTCCCATATTAAATTGAGCCCATAAATAATGATGCTTCTGTATTGGTAAAACAACATAGCAACAAAATAAAGTGTCACACTATCACGTGATACCATATATACTCAGAGGTGAGATCACCAACCAATAGAATTCAGTCCTTTAGCAAATGAAACAATAGTGGACAGTCTCGTTGTCAAAACTGTTTACGACATCAAAGTTTATAATATATAATATAGACAAAATTAGTCTAAACAAGTTAAATGAATAAATAGATTTGGTTAAATAAATAAGTATATAGGAGAGTAGAAAAACAAATAAATAAATAAATGAATAAATAAATAAGTGGATAATAAATAAATATTGAATAATAAATAAATAGTTATGTGAATAAATAGGAACTAAAGTATATAATGAAAGTGAAAGGAAATAAGAAAAAGAAATCTATTTCAGTTCAATAATATTATTGCTTTTGTTTTTAGTTGATAAAATCAACGTCGAAATATAAACAGCAAAACATATCAATCAAATAAAACACAAACATATGTTGTTTTAGGGCAAAAGATACAAATTGAATTTATGAATCAGAACACCTAACATTTTTGATAAATTGAAAAGGTCCTTGAAAGATTGTTGGTTAAAAAATGAGTAGAATTTCCTTCTAAATATTTTCTATTGGGTCGTTAACGAATAAATAATGAATGAACAAAAATGATGAATGAGAAAAAGAAACAAAGAAAAAAAAAAAACTTGACAAAGATTGAATATTAAAATACATAATATAAATTGACCCCTTTTTTAAAATGATACAACTTGAAGGTGAGTATATAATTGTTTAAATATGATCTTATGAATTTTATATATGTTTTAAACAAATATTAACTGTCATGGTGTATAAATAATAATAGTGAAAGAGTGAATTTATTAAAGATTTGGGAATATTAAAAATATTTGTAAATTTATTTGGAAGGATCGTTTCTTTGATAACCAAGGAAACCTTGTGCTCTACCGTCTGGTAACATATTCATATATTTTTCAGCAATTTCTCTACAGTCTTCATTGGCATTTGGACCAGCAACTCTGAAACAGTTTTCTAAAGCCTTTCTAACGGTCTTTACTATTTCAATTTTAACAAATTGTTCTCTTAATAAAGATTCTTGAGCATTCTTTAAAGCTATTGGATCGTTGTAGTCAATGTTATCAAAAGAGACGTTTGGGGATTGTTTGAATGATTCGGAACCTGCATTATAATCAAAAAAAGATGAGATAAATAAGGTGTTAGTAAAGGAATGTTTCTCAATATGAAAATGAAAAGAAAGGTGTTTCATAGATATACATACCTGCCATTTTGGATATTTGTATTGATGGGTATAAATGTGAATATATTAGATAGATTCAAAGTATTTTATATTAGATATGATATACCAATACTGTTCTTTTTATATATATATAGATATTGATCTCAAGAGTTTAGTAAGAGGTTTAGTAGCTGTAATGATGCTACCCTGAGAAGGATGAATTCAATATGGAAATGTATGAACAATCATTGCGTACACTACTGAGTAATGGTAGTTGTTACTGTTTCCTCACCATTAATTGGCCCAACTTGACCTGAATGAAGTACATACAAACAATTGTCTCTGTGAGTGAGAGGGAAAAAATTGGACTGGATTGTCTCTGAAAGCAGATTCGACGGCATGCTTTAAATTTCGACGGGTCGTTGTAAGTGGTGCGAGGTGTTCTTACAGCAAACAAAACAAAATCTAAATAGTGAGGAAGTCGATACTTACATCACGAGTCGACCGACGCAGTGACTAGAAATAGCGCTCCAGATTATCTTGCAGATTCTTGCTACAGATCTGAGGTAAACAATCTGGAGACGCGTGGGCAGAAAACGTGCAGGTCGCTATATTTGTCCGTGGCAGCAAGGGAGCACGCCAGGGAATCAGTACGGGCGAGGAACGCGTACCATGGCTGTGTTTCCTGAGACTCTAATCCAGAGAGAGGGTCTCAAAAGAGAGAAACACGCCGAACCGCAGATGCTGGAAGACCCAGATCCTGCTCAAATCTCTCCAGATTACGCCGAGGGTCCTAATAAACGATTCCAACTCTTCTGGCTGTGTGGAAGTTATTGTCTGGCCCGTGTGTATGGGGAAGCTCTGAGTCTGAGACACTTTCCCAACAGAGAGAAAGCTGAACCACATCAGATCATGTCAATATTCACATCAAACGCACCGTATTGCAGTGTGTTATGAGTAAACATGAAGTAGATAGTAGTGAAACAAGGAAGAGCTGCTGTCCGTTAGTGGTGAGATGCAGTGTACCGCCGTGGATTGCACTATGCTGGAGATTTACATCCATTGTGTATCAGAATTTGGATGACATTCACAGTACTAGATTGTCTAGTTATTACGTTGGGCAGTATGTTGAAGATGGAATCATCAAGGAGACATGAGAGGAAAGTAAATTACACGTAAAAATAAATTCTGGTGAAATATCAGCGAATTGTTAAAACATTTTCTTAAAGTTGTATTTTCCTTACGTTCACATATAATTATTATTCTTTTTTTCTTATATCACCTCAATTTGATTCAGTCTTATCAAAGATCTAATCGCAATTATTTTTGATATATATTTATATATATATATATATATACATATGGATTCAATTTAAGACTATACAGTTAGACACTAGAGTATACAATTGTAAATAGAATATTATACGTCTTAGAAATCATTTTTTTTTTTAAAAATCAAATAGATTTTTCATTCTTTGCAAAATATATTAAAATAAAAAGGACACTATCATAGAATACATCATAATATTATAGATATATAAATATATAAATATAAATAGTATGGAATCAACACAAAAGCCAAGAGTGCTGTTGAAGCTTAACGCTCAATTCATTGCCATTGCTCATACTGTTTGTGCTTCAAGTGCATTTCTTGCTGCATTATTCATTGGATATTCTCTTCATTACTATAAAATTGTTAAAAATGAATATTATGGATATCCAGATGAGTGGTTCCCAAGTGTTTCTGCCACAATTGGTGATAGATATCCAGAAAGATCAGTTTTCCAAATCTTAATTGCCTTGACTGCCGGTCCAAGATTTTTACTTTTATTTTTCTCTTATATTAGATTATATAAATCAAATTCAATTTTACCAAAATTAGGTTTAATTTCTGGTATCATTAGAACAATTACATGTGGTGGTTGGGTTTATATCACTTCTACTGATGATCATGATTTTCATGATATCTTCATGATTTTATACATCGTATTGACAATTCCATGGACAGTTTCTGTTGTCAAATTAACACCTCCAAGAACTTCTTTAAAGAGATTCAGAACATTTACTGCTTGCACATTTTTTGCCATGTTAGTTCCTCTCATTTACTTATTTATCCAACACAAAGTTCACAGAGTCAAAGGTGCTTACTCTTATTATGCTTACGCCGAGTGGTCATTAATTATTTTAGATATCGGTTTTGACGCTCTCTCAATTATTGATTTCAAAGATTTATCAGTCGAATTAACTCCTTCAACTTCAGACGATGACTTCTTTTTCACTGATTTCAATGTCACATTGATACAAACTAAACATAAATCTTCAATTGAAAATGCATCTGATTCACATTCTATTTCCTACTCAAAATCAAACAAATTAAAATCAAACAAAGACTCTATCAATAATACTTATGTTGATATTGCTATCAATGTCTTAAACTCTTTCATCTTTTGGTCAGTTTATTCATCATTATTTTTATGTGTTTGGTATTTCCCATTATGGTATATGGGTATTTCTGGTTACGAAGCTGTAATTGTCACCACTTTCTCTCCACTTTTATTATTTATTCCAGGTTTAAGAAACATCTGTATAAGATTCCCACAAGTTCCACGTATCTTAACTTGTGCATTTGGTATTGGTTCTTATCTAGTGGCAGATCCTGAGTTAAGACTCATGAGTGTTGGTGTAGGTATCTTCTTTGGTTGTATTTCTGTCAGTACTGAAATGTATGCACTTGGCCAACTTAACAATCCTTCTGTCACAAAAAGCTACGCCACAACTTTTACAATGGGTTTAATTTTATCTTCTATTGCCAAATTTGCCTTCTGGACAAACAATCCAATTTGGCCGATAATGAACAAAGAAACTGGAGGTTGGAATGGAACTGGTTTGACCGTTGGTTTAATTGCCGCTGCTCTTACCAAGATCCCATCTTCATCATCTTCGACAGCTTCTAGTGCATCTAAGGAAAAATTAAAACCAAAAACCAAAGCTCAAACTTCATCTTCTGGCTTATTATATGCTTCATTAGGTTTTGGTTCTTTACTTTTCTCATTATTATCAATGTTAACAGATACTTCAACTATGATTTTATGGTGTTGGGACGGTTATCCAATCAATGGTCCAATTCCAGTACCACATGGTGCAGTATCTTTATTCTTCTTATGTGCAGGTATTTATTCTGGTTTTAAATATCCAACAGCTATCGATAAAGTTACAACTCTTGGTGTCATTGGTGCAATCTTATTATATAGTTTCCATGGCTGGGTTGGCTATATTGGTAGTTTATTATACGGATTTTGGTTAGTATTTATTACACCACCTTTAACTATTTTGATTTCCAAACAATCTAAAATGAGTTTAGCATTTGGTTTATCATTCATTGTTGATTGTACTTTATGTCTTGCACATGTCTGGGTTGTTGCTTATGCTTTTGTTCCTGGTGGACCAATATTAAGAGAACGTACTGATATCGTCCTTGGAACCTCAGTTTTATTAATTTTATTTGGTGTTTATGGTTACAAAAAGGATAAAAAATTATCTGTCTTTAGTAAAAAAGAATCTTTTGGTACCAGTTCTTCAGATGATAACGTTGAAAATGAAGAAGATGAACTTTTAAATGATGAATCTTCTACTATAAGTAAGATTTTCAACTATTTATTTATTTTCACTATATTAGCATCTTCTATTGCATTCTACAGATTCCCATTTGAAAAACCACAACCAAACCACCCTGAATCCAGATTAATTACAGCTGGTATTTGGACTATTCATTTTGGATTAGATAATGACATGTGGGCTTCTGAACATCGTATGCGTGATTTAATCAAAGAATTAGAATTGGATGTTATTGGTCTTTTAGAATCTGATACTGAACGTATTATTATGGGTAACAGAGATTTAACCCAAAGAATTGCAGAAGAATTAAATATGTATGCTGATTTTGGTCCAGGTCCAAATAAACATACATGGGGTGCTGCTTTATTATCCAAATTCCCTATTGTCAATTCTACTCATCATTTATTACCATCTCCAGTTGGTGAATTAGCACCTGCAATTCATGCTACTTTAGATTGTTATGGTGAATATGTTGATGTTGTTGTTTTCCATTCTGGTCAAGAAGAAGACGAAGAAGATCGTAGATTACAGAGTCTTGGTATTGCTGAGATTATGGGATCAAGTGATAGACCAATGATTTTATTAAGTTATTTAGTTACTGTTCCAAAAGAAGGTAATTACAATACATATGTTAGTGAAAAATCACAAATGCATGATATCGATGAAACTGATTGGGATAGATGGTGTGAATATATTTTATATAAGAAATTAAAGAGAACAGGTTATGCTAGAATTAGTAGAGGTTCAATTACCGATACTGAAGTTCAAGTTGGTAAATTCATTGTCCCTGAAAATAGTGGGTTTGAATCTGAAGAATTTTATTCTATGAATCGTATTGATGAACAAGAAGTTGATGAAAGTTTAAGATTCCCAAGTATGTTTTACGGTGATGGTGTTAGAGATCATAGATTCCACGTTTTTGATGAACCTAGATATTTTGATTGAAAGTCTAGAATTTCATGAATAATTACAAATCAAATAAATTAATTACAAATAATTCTTTTTTGTTTTTTTTACTTTTATAGCATAAGCGCCAAATATTAAAATTTGTTTTTTTATGATATCCCAATCAAGGATAAAAGAGCGAAGGACAAAATTAGAAGAGATGGATAGTCAAGAAAGTATTAGATTAATTGACTAATTTTTAATTTTTATTATCAACATTTTATTGATTACCAATTTTAATTCTAATTTTCATCTTGATTATTAATTGTTCAACCTTCTTCTTTTTATACATTTGGCAGACTTTTGTGTTATTTTTATCATCTGTTTTTGTACCTCATTTAAACTTGAATTTTTACTTTTACTCTTAATATTTTTTTCTTTTTTTATTTAATATTTTATTAATTCAATAATATAAAGCTACTCATTTTATTTTCTACACTATTTAATTTATTAAAAAAATATCTATAAATTCTTTATTTTGGTTTCGTATTCGTTTTTTACTCTTTATTCTCTTTTATTTATTTTTTTATTTTCTCCCCTTTAAGTTGTTTTAAGATATTGTACTTACATGACATATAACTAAGGTGAAATTATTTTTTTAAAGTTTCCGGAATATCACCACACGAATATCTTTGGTATACCCGTAATAGAAGATGATACATTATATATTTAAAATTTCAATAATTATTAAACTTTGGCGATTTCTTATAGTTGTTTAAATTATAGAATTTATGAAATATGACAGTTATTGTATTAAGATTTGAAAAGTCAATGTAAATAATGAAAGTGGAATTCTATCCACTTAGTAACCGTTATTTGAATCTTTTTAGTCTAATTCAAAGAGAAATTATTATATTACGAGAACATGTAATAGAAAAAACAAAAAAAAACAAAAACGGAAAGTCAAACCTATTTTCTTTTTTTATTTTTCAAGAAGGCTGAATATAATGACAACACATACAATAAATGAAACGTATTCGTTAAAATAGTTTAAAATAAACTTTTACAAGCGTTTTAAGTTAGTATTTAAAAGCTTCTTTTTATTCTTTCCTTATGGGTGTATTTCGTTTTATCATATAACAAAGAAAAAGAAAAGAGTTCTAACAAAAAATGAAGGGACGCTATTCAATAATAAAATAATTAAAAAGAAAAGAAATGAAAATTTAAGAAAACGTAACCAAGGATACAGGCAACATGAAACGCAGACGGAGATCATTACCAACGCCAAAAAACTTTAAGAATGTCTTTTAGCTCTGATCTGAGTTTGATATCACCAGTCTAATGACTTCACAAAGATTCAAGATTTACGAATTATAGTGCTTATATTTAGCAAGCAGTAACATATCATCATCATCATCATTTCACCTGCATACTCATCTAATTTATTAGTTACTAAGATCATCGGATTTATCAGGAACCACGGTTTCTTAAATCTAGAGAAGAATCTGTCGGATATATTAGTCACTGTTGGGGATATATCCATTTAGTCAATAATATAGACCTTATTTAAAATTAAGGATGAGTGCATTTAGCAAACAAAGAGAAGGGCACTCTGTAGCATCTCATCACAATCACCATTGCATTGGTATACGGTTTACGGTTTATGGTCTGCCAACTAAAAACCGGTGGCGACTTATAGAGATCAACGCTCTGCATAAGATATTTGAAAAACTCCGAAACCCACAGGCAGATTGCACATGTCACATACAGCGGGAGGTGGAGCGTCTGCGCGTGTCAAGCGTTCTTGAGGTCTCGGCTGGGTGCAGCGGTGGTGGAGGTGGAGTCGGAAGTGGGATACAGCATGCCAGAAGCAAGCTCAGAAGCAAGCTCAGCAGGTCTTTGTTGGGCCGGGCATGTGGATGTACAACACAACGCCGGTCTGTGGGGAAGAGCGGGGAGGTATGGGAGCACACGCCAGCGGTGTCCCTGCGCACCACAGAGCTTAGAGCTTGGCTGACTCACAGGTGGTGCAGCAAGCATTGCAGGGTGATGATTACCCTCTACATAATGCGTCGACAACCGACAGCGGGTGGCTTGAAACATCCAGTGCAGAAGAGAAGATGCCACTGCAGGTTTTACTAACTGATCTAACCTTTTTACCTGCATATCCGAAATCTGTATTTTCAACAGAGCGGAGATTTAATCGCATATTCTTATTCTGTTAAAAAAGTTTACATTCATATTATGATTAAGAAAGTATAACTTACATTTTCAGTCATTTTGACTCATCACAATAAAATTTTAGACATATCTTGTATTTATCTCAGCTTTTGATAGTTAAAAGTTAATTATATAAAAAAACATCTTTTTGACTATTAGAAGACTTACTTATCAGAAGACTTGATCAGGTTTATTCAACCTTCAAAAGGCAAGAGTGCAAATTTTAGTTTACTCTTCCCAAATAATAAACAAGAGAAACTTTTTTTTCTACTTTTTCATTTTTTTCTAAAGTTATTTATTTAGTAGTTTTGTAATATAGGAGAATGAATATAATGATGTGGCAATGTTATCGGAAGTTTTATAACTGTTTTATCGCTTAGCTTTATTATTGTTATTGTGCATATTATACACTTTTTTAATATTTTCCGCAAAATCTTTACAATCAAATTAAACAAATGTAAATAAAATAATAATTTGTCAACCCTTTGTGCTTTTTGACATATGTACCTTTGTTTTAAAGTATCTAAATTTAGGAGCAATAGTATCCGAACTAAAATTAATTTTTCATGCTACCTTAATATTAAATTGCTATTTAGTAACTACAGTAATAATTGACACTAATAAATAATAATAATATCTATCAATAATTAAATATACCCGTTGAGAATAGTTAAACAAACAGATGACTAAAAGTTAGAGTATTCAGTCACTGTTTCTTTTTTTTTTCTTAAACTTTTGAAGACTGAGATTATACCATAGGTAAGCGGCTCATGCACAATCTTCTCTCATAACCTATCAAAGATCAATAGAACAGATGAAATACAACAGACGAAATACAACATTGATTATTTAATATAGAGAGTAGATAAAATATTTAATGTAACTTTTTATAAGCATGAATCACGCAACAGACAGACATAAAATAAAATAATCTTAAATCTGATCATCAAAGCAATCAAACTGTCACAAGATGTTAAATAAGACAATCATTACAATCATTACAATCTTGCTGTTTGTAATAACTATTTTATGTAATGATATGATATCTTACAATATACCAAGACTGGTTATTTTTAATTAATTTATAAAGTGGGGAAAACGGTGGCGAAGCAGCAATCACGAGGGAAAATTTTAAAGTTTGTAAAGTTTGTAAACTTAGTAATGTTCGTTCTGTATCGGCCCTGACAAGATCAAGGTGGGAGCATTACGTATCACATATTGGCCATCACGCTTTGGCCATCACGTAGCTGACATCACCTATTAGACATCACATAAGCATCACGTATTAGGCATCTTGTATTACGCAGTTCCTGTTTCCCATTACCCATTACCCATTACCCATTTTGCATTTAGCATTTTAGCATTTTGCATTTTGCGCTGGGATTTGAGTTTGAGGATTGTAATTTCCATGTCTCTCATAACAGGCCATTACGAGTATTACGAGTGTTACGAATATTGTATGAAACTGGAACACATAGCACAGCAACCCGGCGTTGTCTGTTCACTGGCGTATAACATCACTTACTGGCCCAGAATTCCCGCATTCTCGCATTCTCGCATTAATCCATTCACGCATTTCCGCATTACCGCAAGGCACCTGGTACTCTGGAAGCGTATTCATACAGCATATACATTTGACATTTGGAACAGTGAAATAGAAGGAATCAGTGCCCCAATGAAAGATACATTCTAGATTCACCCAATCAGTGAACTAATGGGTGGAAATGAAATATTTAGTGAAAAAAAAAGTTAGTATACATTTTTTTTCTTTTCTCAACTATACGGATAAACCAGAGTAGATACAACTCACCGAAAATTTGATGTCGATTAACTTGAAATTAGTACCTCGTATCGCCATTTCAGCGGCGTATTCTCACATCTTCACATCCAAAATTCCTCACATCCCAAATCCCTTCCACCCTGCTTGTCCACATCCCCCGCTGATGATTCCCACCCACGTTCCCATAGTTTGCGGCTACCGTAGACGCAGAGCTAACAATAACTAAGCAGGCAAGCAGTGTGCGCTTATAGCCGAGTCCTCGTACCTTCCCTTACTTCTACTGATATGTTCTTTATGCTCCACAACCTCTTGCCTAGTAATTCAGCTAATCCAGGTAAAAAAACATGCATACGCGGCTGGACAGGTGACAAATCTGCGCATCAAGTGTGCACACAACCAGTAATACACAAACGCAAACACTACAGGATGCATGATTGTTATAAATTCCACTTATGAGCCTCACGGTTTCTTAGCTCAACTCTGACCGCCACGGCCTTGCACTGGCTGCGGAAGCTTTACTGCACCTCTCCATACACTGTAAGCTCAGTGTTTGACAGGTACTCGTAGCCACAAAGGCTGAAAATTTTCTGAGAAGGGCTTTGGTTTTTCTTCCATTCAGCTGTCCTAGCAGATAGACTCGCAGATTTAGTTCACTATGGATCAGAGCAAAACACAGTTCATCTAACCCGTTTGGAAAAAAAGGAAAATGAAAGAAAGGAAAAGACCAGACAAACAAAGTAACTAGCGCTTAATACGTCTCAGCGAGAAACCCACATACCCTAATTTACTGGTTTATTGACGCGCCTCGGCCGCATATCTCTCACAACAGCAAATAAAGCCGCAATCAGGTACAATTGAAAATATTATCAAAATTGGTAAAATTGCTGTGTGTTAAAAATACAATAATTAATATGTCATGATTAATGCATGCACTTTTGGAAGAATATAATTAAATCAAAATATGTAACGAACCTTACACATACGTATACGGATAGAATATCAATAATGCTAAATGCTTAGACACAGAGATTCAAGAAATAATTATTATACTGATGAAAAAAGGAAAAAAAAACATAGTAAATGGAACAAAAACACAAACTCTAACAGTGGACAGAAGTTGTACAACAACAACTATAATATCCAAAATTCCTCTTTTAACACCCCCTCTCAGTTGTTCAAATGTAAAATATATGCACAAATAATCAAAGGAAACTTTAAAAGAAAAAAAGCCTACAAAATCGATGAAGTATTAATTACCCTTTTTCTTCATTCCTACAATCATATGAAAAAAGGACATTCAATGTTTCTCCTTCCTTTTTTTTATACAAAAATAAGTAGATAGGTATAACAAATTTATACATAATTTTTTGAATCGGAATTAACATCAAACAATAAGAAACTCGTAAATTTGAATGACCTAAATGAGTATATAATTGATAACTATTATTGTTCCTAAATTCCGGTTTAAATTGAATTAACTAATATTTGTGATTATTCACGAACCCGAGATTTTCCATAGTGAAATATCAGACCATTTTCTGAATAATATGACTTTCCAGATATGGATGCAGTTTCCAACTACAGCCTCACGTCAAACAAAGTTTTATAACAAACAATATATAGGAAAATAAATCATAGATCCATGATAATCACATGAAAGAATTAAAAAATAAAAATTAAAAAACAAAAAACAAAAAATAAAAAATAAAAAATAAAAAATAAAAAATAAAAAATAAAAAGTAAATGATAAAAAGTAAAATAAATAAATCAAATTAAAATTCAAAGATTAGCAAATTAAATACATTTAGAACCGACAATTTTGAAAATCTCTATTAAACGGACATCAAAATAGAATCTCATTTGAAATCCAAAATTGAAATGACGATAATAATAATAAGGATTCAACAAAAATGGAGAAAACAGATTTTACAAGAAGTGAAACATATCATTAACAAATCGCATATTATAAAGATAGAATTAAATACACCCTACAATAAACATAACCAAGTGCTCCCCTGGGTTTTTTAATTTACACTATAATGTTGTAATTGCCCAAGTTTTCATTCAGTGTAAAGTTTTCCACTACACAGAATTGAATAATTTTGATTCTTAGATTTATCTATTTTGTAATAATTGTGTCTATTAACAAACTTACGCTATCTAGATATAATAAAAAATCCAATCACTAAAATTATTCACTGATATGGAGTCAGGAAACCTATGTATGTACCTATGTATATTTAGTAAAATTATAATTAGAAACAAAGCCATGCACCCGAGGTGAAATCATTTTTGCTATTATTTCATGCATGTACATTTTGTCATACAGCCTTATAGGATGACTAACTTACATATTTAAACTATTAGTATTATATTATATTAATTCATAAAATTATTGTATCAATGCTTTTCTCTAAAGTGTGAATATTGAACGAGTGTGCATTGGGAAAACGCTTTTAAACACTCAATAGAACACTCGGATCGGGGAACAATGCAGGGTGCTGGGCAGAACAGTATTTTGTAGCGGAATTTTGGTCAAATACCACTAAAAGACAGTCTTAGAAGTACTCTGCAATTTATACTGTTGCTATACATGTGCTGCGAACACTACCGACAGTAGATAACCTTCAGTCAGTAACACATGATAGGAACACTAACCAGAGTAACCTATTACTAAAAAAGACTAATACCCCTGTATTTGCTTTGTCCCAGTCAATGGTGTACTACAAAATTTGCCACAGAAAATGTAAAAAACGTAAAATGATATATAATATATCTAGGATAGCTTTCTGCTGAAGTAGGATCTTATGAATACATGAAACCAACCACAATAGGTGATACAATACTCACATTTCCCACTTAAATATTAAGTTAAATACCTTGATCAATACCATATAGTAATTTTCTATTTTGCTTTAACCACTACAGACAGTAAGTATTCCATTTTAATAAAGAACTCCTAATGTGTATGAACATAAAAAGAAAACAATTCAATACTAAAAAATGAATATTTTCCATCATTCACTTATTTTTCGAAATTATCTTGAAAAATACAGAATAATGTTAATACATAATAAAATGTTCAAAATAAATTCCACGCCTTTGGTTACAGTGGTTACCGGAGCCCGTGAACACATAGTAAATTAAATCTATTAAAATACTTCTAGAATCATTGTAAATATTATTGCTTTTAATTTAAGATTCTCAGAGAATTACATGAATAGCCAGGTCAGTTTCTTTGCTCTCCATTTTTTTTCGAATCATAGAGTTAAAACATTTTAAATGATATCTAGTTTTAAAAAGTCAAGGAGGCTTCCAATTAATATTATACTTGTCACTGAATAACAATAATGATGCACAATAATAAACATCATAGATTATGATGAGATTTCATAAGGTTTATATAACCGCCGAAAATCTTCGAAGTGCTTTCGGTCAATTTGTTGGCTGATCGCCAGCTACAAAAAAAACCATAAACAGACAATGTAGCAAATATACAACACTTTTGATAGAAGACATACTGTTTGGTGCCTTTCTGAAACAAAGAAATGGAACACAAATTTTAAGATTACGGTAAAATGGCAATATCACTTAAACATGGATATAGACACTACAGCTATAGACACTACAGCTATGAGAAAACTCCAAACCTGCCAAAATATGGCCTTGCATGTCGCATGTCGCATGTGAACCGGATGAGCACACATGGGGATTGATCAAACAAACCCAAGCTAAAAACATCAAAAAATCATCTGAATTTTTAACAGGGGTGCGCAAATTTGTAAAATTAGGTAAATGGAAGCAGAAAATGAGTTTTTATTTTAGGATACACTCTCCTTGGCTTCGGGTGTAAAGTTAAAAGTAGGCAAGCAGATTAGCGTTAAACAAAAAATAAATATCTGAGAAATTTGCGAACGAGATGCGTTGAATCACATAGGAGACGTTCCAATATGTTGAAGATATCATCTGTAAATAGAATACTATTGGAATTAACTTTTCCAATGTCAGATGCCAAAGAAATTAACAATGTAGAGATAAATGAAAAAAAAAGAGACAGAATAAGAAAAGGTTCTATAACATGGGGTACTTTTTGGCGCCACAGACTCACATTCTCTCATCTAAATAAACGTACACGAATAATTACACAGAAAAAACGGGCAATAATTAACACCCATAATTTTTGACCAACAAAAAGATGTACGTTGAAATATCATTGAGAAACAACAACTCTGAGATTGGAATACAAAACAATTTCATCACGTATATAATCCATCAAATAATAAAATAACAATCAAATTATATTCACATCATGTCAAAAGTGTAATAGTACAATCTATCATCAGCAATAAAATCTGATCCATAGTAAATTTATAAACCATGTCTGCTATTTCAAAAATCACAAAAGATTTTCTATAAAAACGATACTGGCGGCAATCTAGTTAATTATCTCCACAAGTTGGTGCAGTTGAGGATGATGATATGATACTTTTTTTTTGAATTTTCTAAAATTTTCTAGTGATGAAATCAAGGTTTGGCCGAAGCTGGAAACCATCAATATGGAATTACCTTGAACTGCCTGGATGTACCACGCACTCTGATGCGAAAACGGAACTGGAAGATGCATTAGCCCAGTCACAGTTCTGGATCCTGTGGCCCTTTGAATTTCTGCATGCGAGGAATTGGCCGAAATTAGTATATAGACATGAATTACGATGTCTTACTGCCCTAAAAAGAAACACTCCTGTTTGCGGCTGTAAGTCCACCAAACTCGGGCACGTAAACTGGTTTATTGGCGCATAAGATAACAATCTATTGTGCATAAAATTTAAGGATCCAATATGGACAAACGGACTATGTGGCAGGCATATGTGGCAAGAATACAAACCATACTATCATCATGTGAGCGGCTGGTTTATTGTAGTATTGATTCAATCTGTGTCATTCAATCATTTTTTTTAAAAAAGAGAGATGCAACCCCAAAATAGATTACTTTTGTTCAATATAAAATGATTTACAACTTTTTTTCTACCCCTCAAAGTGACAAGATGGATACAAAATTTTATTGTTTCATCTGTGATCTATAACGGTGTAATGTAGGCTCCATTAAATTATTATTTCTAGTTTATTCATCATCCGTACTTTTTTTCTGACTATTCGTTTTAATTATTTTCTTCGAAAGTTCATCATGTTAAGATATCAAATAAAAACGAACTTCTTTCAAATTTAATCAAAAGTTGTAATTTTAATATAATTATGTTTTAAGGAAGCAAATTTGGTCGACTAACAACCCTTAAACTGAGTTCATTTTATATTTTATATTTATAACAGTCTTTTATGGTTTTAAGAAGGATAGATTAATCAAAATTCTCAATTCAAGTTCTTTTCTTTTCTATTCTTGAATTTTTCTTTTAAAGACTCCATTTTGACACTCATAATCGTATATTGCAAAAAAAAAAGAAGCAATATACATGATAAATTCAAAAAGATCTATAACACACCACGCGCACCAAGTATTTTATATTAGAAGCACCTGAGCTAATAGTTTCTACCACAAACCTTTCATTTTGAGTATTGTAAAACTTTATTTAATTTTGAATACAATTTTTTAACACAACGTGCCAAGCCCGTTCTTTTTCTATTCTTTTCTCTTATAGAAAACACTAACAGGCGTTATTGTATAATGAGATCATAGTTCTTACAAGGAGAGGACGACAGCTTGTATCCCAAATAATAACAAAGTTACAGCTGATTTCTTTATATACAACTACTTTAATGTTACTAAAAAGTAAAATTATTAAATTTATAGAATTTCGTAAAAATGAAAATTTAAGTTTCAAGAACTGACTGATAGGGAAATTACAATAGAAGCCAGGTCCAATAAGACTCCAATGTTAGTATAGTAATGACCCCATTTCTCTCTCACTGAATATATATATATATATATATAACCGAATGATAGAAATCAAGAAAATTATGAAACCTATGATAATAATAATAATATTTATTAATTAGATTATCTACATTAAAAAATGGGATACATTAAACTGAATAATGTAGAACAAGGAAACAATATCTACGACTCTTGAAGAATATATCTTTTATGAATTCTAATTCATTCATTTACTATCTATAAAAAACAGCCGACATTTTTTAAAAAAAGAGAGAAAGTGTGCTCAAAAAGGAGTCACATATGTAATAAAAGAGTGGAAAATTGTCCTCAAAACGGAGAGCTATCAAAAAAAAAAAAGATAAAAATTTAAAAAAGATATATTAAAGCTGATTAATAGAATCCGCAAACAATAAAAAGCAGTAAAATATCAATTTTATGAAAGTTAAATGTTATGAATGGGAGGTTGCTTAACGATAGCTAGGAGCATGCGAGGGGGATGATGTCCAAGACTGCGGTGGTGCTGTCCCGATAGGAGATGTAAAATTTCCAGTTTCTTTAGCAATAGGTGTTGGGCCACCTGTAGTTCTGACTGGATAAGGCGTTGCTACTGGAGCAGAATATGGATCTCTTTCAGAAGAATGCCCCGCACTATAGGGGAAAACTGAATCTTTTCTTGAATATATAGTTGAAGATGAGTAGGTCAATGGTGTTGCAGATGAAACTTCTGGTTCTGAATATATACCCTGTTCATAACTTGATGATGGAGTAGAATATCCATGGCGAACAGAATTGTGAAGGCCAGACACAGGTGCACTAGTAGAAGAATAGATATTTGAATACTGCGGGCGACGATGATTAGATAGTGATGGTAATCTATGATGTTCGGGATGAGAATATGAAGATGTTGGTCTTTGGTTGTAATCACTGTACTGTTGCTGTTGCTGTTGCTGTTGCTGCTGATGATGATGTTGTTGGCGTTGTTGTTCACGTTGTTGTTGATGATGTTGATGTTGTTGTTGATGATGTTGATGTTGTTGTTGTTGTTGCTGCTGATGTTGATGGTGATCTGTATACACAACGTTAGTGGGTGAATGAGGGGGTGCTGGATATGAGATAGAGACCGAGTTAGAATTATAACGGCCAGCAGGAGGCTGTGAGTAAGATGGAAGGGATCCCGCTACTGGTACAGCCCTTGATGAAATTTGCTGTGATGGGTATGGAAATGATTCAGTTTCCGGATGAATCTTTGAATAGGCAACAGGAGTCACTGGGTGCCCCTGTGGGCCTTGTTGCGATATAGGGATATGTGACGTTTGTTGATAATGTTCCTGTGGGACAGCAACCAGAGGCTGGGCAGGCCTTGGTCCAAATAAAGTTGAAAGTTCAGGGGAAGGTGTATACGGAGTATCACCGAGGTTTTGTATTTGAGATTGTAAAGCCATTGTATAGTTCTTCAATTTATCAAGAATAGTTAACATATTTGAATTCTGATATTGTAAAATGTCAATGTACTCCACCGTTTTCCTCAAAACTTGTGCCTTAGAATCGTTACTATGCTTGATGGTAGGGACGACTTGTTTTAATTGGTGAAAACCGTCAGTGATACGCTCTCTTCTTCTTTGTTCAGATCTTATATGTAAATGTCTTCTCAGAGGTGTGTTTATTAGAGATGGATTGTTATCTGAATTGGCCTTAGAAGGTGATTCTGAATCCGAGGCACTTTTTGGAGATTCTTTATTATTAGATGGTTTAATGTTTTCTGAACCTTGTCGTACCTCTTTCGTATCATCCTCTTTTATTATTTCTTCGGTTTCTTCTTTCTTTACAATCAAATCCATAGACGATATCGATTTATCAACAGGTTTATCTGTCTTCTCAGTTTCAACTGAGTTGATTAATGTCAATAACTCCATGCTCGATCCTTTGATTGTATGTTAGCTGTCTCGTGGTCTGTCTTTGTTAATGTTAAATATTTCAAATGTATGTGTTTTAAGATAGATAATGAGTCAATTAAACAATATTATTTAATCAAAGAAAGATGGAGTAATACAGTTAGTTGACTTTGTAAGTTAATGATGTAATATGTGTATTTGTAAAGCGCAGATATTCAATTCAAGTAATAAATTAGTGAGCTGTATGCTAAAGTTGAGAATCTATTCTCAGTTGAAATATATTGATTAAGGTGTGATAAAAATGATAATGAAAATTATTTGACTTCTTCTTTTTCTAACAAGGCGGATAAATGTTAGATGAAACACTAGTTAAGTCAAAAAACAACTGAATATCTAACAGCAGAGAATATCAAATTCAATAAAATTGATTAAAGAAAAAAAAGGAGAGCCGGAGATGCACATATATATATATATGTATATATATATATCAGTAACTATATATGGAAAAAACATATGTACAAAGATATATAGAGACTTAATAATGCTCAGTCATATATATATATATATAAATTTATACTGCTCAGTAGAACTCTACATATCCAGTTTGATTTGCTTCTAGGAACATTTTACCACTTATCTTTGTTAGTTGTAATGTTTATACATTTGTGTGTATGCGAATTTCCTAAACTTACAACGAACTTTATTGTTAGAGTTTAAATATCTTTTTTGTTCTAGTACGCACTTTTGAGCGCTAAGAAATAACAGCGAACTGTACGAAAAAAATAAAAAATTAGAAAAGTGTTTCTTGTCCACCACATTTGAAACTACCTGTTTGGATGCTTTCTGTACAGAAGCCAGAGGTGCAAAATGGGAAATTAGCTTTTAGATATATTAACAGAACCTTAATTAACGCACAAAGTGCATAAATGTGCATATAGGCACATTACCAGCACTGGCGTTCAATCTTACATTGCTCTAAGGAAGTGGATGCAGTTAGTCCACCACTGCAAACAACGCAGATGATACATACATTTATGCATAATTTATAAACACACGCATAATACATATGCACATGCACAACACATGAACATTTAGTATTGCGTGGTTATGCTCCTGTACTTGACAGACTTCAATATAACTACAGATGCAAAGCTCAGCATAAGATACAGAATTAGATGCATATTTCACAGCTTGAAGTACCAGCTTGAACTCCACTCTTGTCTATAGAAAACCCACCTCAATAACGTATGATGTATGGCGACAACAAAAACACTTTGGCTAGAAATTAAAAACAATTAAATCTGGATAAAATTTAGGTGGAAATGACAGGAAAACTAATTGAAAATCGGATTATCACAAACTTTTTAGAAAAAGAAATTAAAAAGAAACTTGATACCTGATGAAAAAAAGAAAGAAATCCGAATGCAATCCAGAAGAGAGAGGCACAGGTAGTGAAAAGACTAAGAAGCGAAAAAGAAGTGAAAGAAAAAGTCTTCCTAAGTTCCATCTTGGCGGGAAACATGGGAAATGAGGGGACACTAGGGCAAACCAGAAGGTGTTTTTCTAAAGATAATTCTTGTGGAAACTCTTTATTAATCTTCAATATGCGTGATAACCCCAATTCATATTATTTATATACTTAAAATAAGGGCATACACAACAAAGATAATGCAATGCATTTTATACCATCATAAATGAGAATAGCATAAATATGCATATACTGTGTTGGAGAGCTGTAGAAAAACATTGGTAATATTTATTTAGATGAAAAGTGAGAACAAGTCTGCCAAATTTGTTTGCTTTTCTCTCATACTATTTATATTAATAATGAAGAAGAGAAACGCTTATGTTGTTTTTGTCGATACTACAATATTAGATAGCGATGTGAGAGCTAGTAGAAACTATTCAGCTCATAGTCATTTGATTTTGATTTAGCATTTAGTTTTTTGATTTAGCGTTTAATTTTTTAATTTTTAAGTTTTCTTCATTTAGATCGAAGACCAATAAATTCGTTTCACAGAACTTCCTTTATACCTAAACCACCGTAAATAAAACTACCACTTCTTATCTCAACTTTACTTCTTGGTTTATGTGCAGTTCCATGAATAAAATTTTACCTTTCTAAATGTTTTTTTTGCAATTTGATAGGTCTATTTAATTCAGACTCAGGCTTTAATTTCAACAGATATATAAACGCAGTTTCCATACTATCATAAGAAGGCTCATTAGGTATAACTGTTAGAGAATTAGTTATAAGATAAATACGATCCGCTCAGTATTGTAGTTTCCAAAGGAATTTATCCTGGTAGAAAAATTATGCTTTGATGTGAGCCACATAGTGTAGAAATATATACATATCAGTTAATTTAAGTATGTACGATAGATGCATCATGCATGTAAAATAAGCGGATATACATATATTTTGCATATGGAATATGTGCGTATGAAAAAGCGAGTACTTAGCACAGACAGATTTGTGTTGGGCTATTGGAAGGATGCGCTAAACGGATTTGTGCCATAAGTCATCGGGTGCTTTATTTAGCCATCTCCTCGGTGGCAAGCGCGCTCCATAGAATGTTCTTCCTGCAAGTTCCCGTGTTTTTTTTTTGGTGTTCCACAGACTCAGCAACCCAAACTACATATTCACCACTTGGGTGATTGCAAAAGATTCGCAGTGCCTACAGGACGGGCAACAGTGCCTACCATACAGGCAGAGAGGCCAACTCGGTTTCCATTTGGAATTTTTCCCAATCTACTCAACTCATCATTTGAATGCTGAATTCATTTCTATTGTTTTACAGTTTACTTGTAGAGGAATTTATTTCAGGTATGATAAACTCCAGGCAGGTCTGATTTCAATGAGCCACTCTCTGAGAACTGTCCAGACAAATTTTGGGAACGAGTCCATATTGTGCTTAAAAGACCACCCGCACGTTGGGCAATACCATATTGTTGATAAACAAGATAACAATATATTGATAGTTTGATATTTTCACTATTAGTACTCAAATAGTAAAAATACAATTTTAGTCTTTTTTACACCACAGAATCTGGTAAGCCACTCTCATATCGCCAGTACTGAACGTTTTGAAGTTGCCATGCCACATATAAAGATACCCCTGTTTGAAATCGTATTTTAGAATATCATTTTTAAGCTTTACTTTGCAGCAATATGACTATAGAAATTCCTAGCGTTAAAACTTTCAAATAAGTTAGCCTTTATATGCCGCTTTATCCTTTTTAAGCATTATATGCTTACAATAGTACAAACAAATCCCGGCCAACATCATTAAAGATATAGTTAAATTGTTTTTATCTGTGATATCTAAAACCAATAGTTGTTTAATTTTAAATCCTAGAAATATCTTCTGAGGTTGGTACTTTTGATTCATATTAAGCTGATTCTTTCAAAAACTTTACAATAAGAAGTAAACGCTGTTGTTTTGCTATTTCTTTATGTATATTTTATTTTAATTATAGACTGAAAAGCATAATGTTTTCTGATTATTTTTAATAGGTATAATATCGGCATCATACTGTCTGTGATTCAACATTTATGATAGCTGATTACTCTTTAATTTTATCTCGATATTACTGATTACAGTCTGTAGATATATGCATACATTGGTCGAATAATACACATCTCTATATAAAATATATGAATCGAAATATTGAGGCAGAGGATCACATTTCAAACAACTATTAATTAAATTGTAGTTTTAATAAATAAGCCTTTTCTAATTAAACCATTGCAAAAAGCTAAATTTTGAGCTTTCCAATAAAATCACATCTTCATAATGATACTTGCATCTTATATTTGTTTTGTCGAGAAAGTTCTGTATATACTATGTATGAGGAAGCAAGCCGCCAGTATAGAAATTACTCACATAAATTACAAGAACAACTACTACAGATGTCTCGTTATTAAAACATCTATACATCCATCAATATTCAACATTACTTGTAGAGAATATAATTTAGAACAATTTTCTGAAATGGTGCCATAATCTATATTAACTTATTGCAAAGACATTTTAACAACGGGAGTTCATCTTGTTTATCCTTCAATATTTTAACTATTGTTTCTACACTGCTTAACAGGATCACGACTGGACACTATATTTTACTTTTTATGAGTTGTTTATAAACTACTCAGAATTATTGGATATATTGTTTTTTTTAAAAAAAACTCCTCAAAAGAATATTCCTATATTGTGTAATTTTAGAGTCACCTAAGGTGGTAATCTTCATATTGTTGGATAATAAACCGCTAATCGGCACACAAGAGGAGGATAAATTAAAACATGATAATACATCCTTACAAGCGAGAATGAATATATTCTTAAGGATCAAACTTCTACACTCCAGGTTTGTGTATTATACAAAGAGATAAAAGTTGTGGAATATTGATCTAAATAGTATTGTCTCTTCACACCCAAGTGATGATTAAGCGCATGAAATAACTTTACTTAAATTTTTTGAAGTACTGACTGTAGTATAAAGTAAAAGATAGGGTAACTAAAACACTTTCATTCTCCAAATCTCGATGCAGTTATTCTGTTTTAAGGGCTTAATGTGAAATGTCTACAAACAAGACTCTCAAGTTCACAATAAAGGGATTTATGAAATCTTTGGTATGAGGAAACCAATAATTGTTTCTTTTTCCTGATTTTTAACATCAACGGTTAAATGTAGAATCAGTAAACACTAGCTCAGTGAACAGAGGTTTTGGGAAAGTGCGACAATCTACCTAAACTTACACACGTCAAGACAATAAATTCAAGGGGGAACAGTTAATTTTATATGTGTCTAAGTATTTTCCTGGATACGTAGTCATATTCAACTCAACCTAAGAGTTTTTAAAATTTCGGCGTAATAATGGATACAGACTCACAATATAATTTCATGTTTGAATCAAAAGCTTAGTTAACTTTATGAACTACGATAGGAGAGGAGTGTTGCTAAATTCTCAGTTAACGGGATTTTCTAACAATTTGGCTTATACTATATCCATGAAATAGACATATATACATTTCAAGATCTATGTAGTAGCTACGACTTTAAATTATAAATATGATATGAGATCTCACTCATTTTTCTTTCTAATTATTCATTATGGGTTTGTGTATATATGTTATTCTTTTTTCTGTTGTTGAAGAAAACTAATCATAAAATGAAGATATTTTTGGGACATACCGTTTGATTTTTGAGATGACTTAATTTGACTAAACAAATATGCGGAACATAATAAGTAACACCAAGGACAAATGAAAGAAAATAACCAATATTTTAATATATTAAATTATGACATTATGTAACATAAAATAAAAGTAATAGAACACAAAGTTCCAAGAACACAATATTAGATTCTGATTTAATCATTTGAAATTTTGAATTACAAGATAGAAAATATGATATATCTATAACATGTATCATATATGTTTGTGGAACACTCTACCCAAATTACTAAAGTGTTGCATGCATAAATAATGAATAATATTAAAGACGGGCTTAAACAAAAGCAATGATTATATGATCCAGGTTAGGAATGGAAGACGAAATGAAATCACCAAATAAGAAAATGTAATGAAATAATCAATTTGAATACAAGATTCAAATTTAAATATATTATTTCGTTTCTGTTAAGTACCATTCATAGTTTCATCAACTCAAGAAAGATAAATAAAACTATACAGAAGCTATTTAAATCACAGTTATTGCAAAACCCATGTCTTACAAGCTATTTTATTCTCTCTCTAGGGTTTATTATCTTCTCAATTTAAACAGATTAATATTTAAAAGTCTTTCTTTATTTTATATTAATATCAGGTTACTATACGGTAATTTGTATTTATGGCATCTGTATTTCTATCCTGAGCACAATTTTTAGATTTTTAGAACTGTGGATGATATTAAAATAAACTTATTGGCAATTTCATTCACATTTTTGTTTCCAGGAGTGTGCACGGTAATTCGGTTATATACTCCTTACTGTATGCAATTTACAATACAAACACATTTTCCAGTAATGGAGGTACTCTGAGGTGCTAGCAAGAAGTTGGTTTCCTTTATAGACTGTTACAGTACATGCACTTAGGATAATATTATGTACCGCAAGCGCATACTAATTCTCTTAAATGCTCTATGTCTAAATTTAAATGTTCGCCGGCTTGTTCAGGTTTCACTGCAACTAGTGTAACTTTTACGGTCATGCATAAATTGAAATATGCAAGAATCGTCACATAGAAAGTTAATCACTGGAGATACATATAAATGCATACAAGACGCATATATGACGCATAACTGCATGCATTTGTTAATAGCCAGATTTCCTCGCCCACTAGCAATACTCACACAATAATTTTCACCCAACTGGAGTCCAATACGCAAATCTCTTTGTGATTTTGAGTCAACAGGGACCAAATAAGATCATGAGAAGCTTGTATCTAAACAGGGTGCATATTCTGTCGTAATGACGAAACATGTACCATGTACTACAAGTAACACAGTCTACACTACGCACAGCTCTCACTTACAAATTGAAGAACCTTCTGCTAACCCTCATTTAGGTGTCCTGTTTGGGGAGAAGACATCGGCGATAGATTTGCATGGAATGTAGTCATCATTCGGTCCATATCACCACTCAATAAATCTTCAGATATTTTTCAATAAGACATGCTTAACCGTTGAAATTTCACACCCCTCAAAACCTTTTGTGTGTCTCCTCATGTCAGTAGAGGCTTAGTTAAACTGTACGCTCTTGATAAAAGAAGAACAACTAACGAATGATCATCTTTTTGGAAATATCTATCTCCACTCTTCTGCTTCTGAGTTAGAGATGGGTTAGACATTTTTTAACTCTCGTCCATGTAATCTATAATTTCCCCCTCGTACTAAATCCATAACTGATAAAAAAAGTTTGGCACGTTAGATATTATCCATACAAAAGAAAGTAAGAAAGCGAAAAGAAAACAAACAATCTGGATTTAAAAAAGAACAGCTCGGTAATTTTTTACAAAATTGGTCGATTGCACTTGTAACATAGAGATTACATTTGATTGTACTGTATGCCGCTTATTGACTTAAGATAGCAAACATATATAAGCCAGAGATATTTAATGAATATGATTGTGCCCTTCAATATTCATGGAAAAGAATAAAAACATAACTGGTTTCATCTAGCAAAAGTCAATGGTCGATCTAAGGAGCCTGTGCCTCTAAATAAACAATAGCTGTGAATACTACAGCGTAGAGTGAAAAGACCAAAAAGTTTCTTGATTTTTCGGTTCCTAAAGGGGACCCGTACGGCGAATGGCTGCAGTTTCAAGCCCCCAGTGAAATACCACGAACAAACCGGGATACAGTTCATACCAGTGGGATCTAACGGAGAGCTGAAGAGGCTGATTGGGAAAAAGATGGTAAGTAAGAGGGAAGACGTGAGTCGCGCGGCAAAGGGAAACAAGTACGGTTGAGTGGCAGATAGCAAAAAAGGTAGTTTAACTTATATCCTAAGTGGAGAGGTAGACAAGAAAAAGAAAAGATCTGAAGCCATCCACATAGGCCAAAATAGCGAAAATAAAGAAAAAGAAACGAGAAAAACAGCGAAATATACAGACTTATTGTAACTGGCGCAGAAGAAATAAATGATCGCTTGATAAAGGAAGAGGAAAGTACCAGGGGCCGCGGAACAGGAGCCGAAACATCATCAGCCATGCTATCGGGGGTGCAGTAGTAAAAGAGTTTTCCTGATTTCTGCTCTGTCTGCATCTTACCGCATAAAACGCGAGTTCTGACAAAACAGCTGTGCGGCACCTTCTCTAACGCAATTAATGCAGATATTGAACTCGGAGATATACTGTAGCCCCACTTACCACTAAGCCTTGAGACCATTATAACTTTTAAGGGGTCCCATGAACAGGAACAGTTATTGTACTCACATTTTGTTAGTAGAGCGTATACTACTCACGGGTCATCTATCCATAAAATATACCAAGAGCCGTAATTACAACACATGGACAAAAAAGTAACATTATATGAACACACCGTATCTCTAACAACTGGTGGATATAGGCTGAAATCAGGTCACTCATATAAAATGAATATAACATACATTTGACGCCACGATATGCAATATTTTATGCATTATTTCCCGCAACATTTCTCTCGTTTGCTGCATTCAACGGAAAATAAAAATAAGCGAATATAACAATAAAATGAAATTAAATTTTATTTACAGTATGCTAATGCTACAAAGATCTAGACATTTACAAGCTGGCTGTGAAGATAATTAGAGGTTACCTTCCAACTGGATTTCTTGGAATGCATACAGAGTTTTCACCACTGGAAACAATCAGTCCTTGTTGTTTAATCTTTTATGGCTTTGTAATCTTAAATGTATCATGAAAAATTTTCAAACTGAATTTATAATACGGGAAACTTCAATTTTTGTAGACACATGCGTTATTTCAAACGAAAGTTTTATACGGATTGAAAAATCTGTCGCAGGTTTATTAATTTTAATTATACATTCTCGCAACTACACACACAAGTAAATTTCAGAATGCGCGTTTTAATTTTCTGTTTTCAAAAGACAGTAGTGGATTAACCAAAAATATGTGTGTCGTGATAAGTTTGTTATTATGTATGTCTGGATTGTTTTTGAGTGGCATTTTCAGATACGATTAAGCCACCAACAAAATTACGTGTATTCCTTTTGTATATGCTTCGTTCCGCTTTCATCCTTAAATGCTGACACAGATTACTAAACTTTGTTATTTTGTTATTTGTCTCTGAATGCCTTTTTTTGTTACGTTGAGGATTTAAGTTATGAAACACATCAATATTTTCAAAGTTATGTAACCTGTCGGCTTAGAAAGTATAATGCATGTGAAAAGACCTGCAGTAGGGAATTATATCCTTTTAATGATATTTTGCTTTTCACTTACTCTAATTTTATAGAGTGTTGAAGACTAGTGTTTTAATAATACCAACAAATAACTTAGTAGCATTTTTATGATGCCCAGTCTTTCTGTGGATCAACAATGTAAAATGGCATATTATGGCGAATCTAGTATGTAACACTGACAAGTTACAGTCAGCACTAATATTTCTCACATTTTTTTAAAACTACTTTTTGGTAAAATGAACTGATTCTCGTAAGCCTTTGAATGTACTGTTTGGTTATCAATCTCTTAGCGCTCAAAAGACAAACAAAAAGACTTCACAGCTAAATAAAGAAAGTGAAAAGCCCAAAAAATCAAAACAAGGAAGATATGCGCTCTTATTGTTTTTATAATTTGATTTTTAGCATATGCATAGAGGTTTCTTATTTCCCGGTATTTGAGGTTGGATAAGAATAAAACAACCTGAGTATGAGCATAACAAACAAAGTTATATTATTTTTTTATAGAGTCAAAGTTGCGGTTTTTGATGTTTTCATTTTATTTCAAAGAAATTTTATACGCCAAACAAGATTAACCACTTGCAAGACTAATAAAAATAGGGGAAATAGGTATGACGGAATCCTAAACCATCCATGGAAAACAGAAAATAAAGATGCCCACAGTTGCTGCAATCAATTCACTTCTGATTACTGTCATTCTTTTTGTATGTTTCTTCTGAGCTGAACCAAGCTCATTTTATTATTCAAATTTCAATAATATCTGTTACCACAAATAAAATTCCGAGCTTTTGGTAAGGATATAATATTTTACGAACTCAGCCTTCACAAATTAGAATATTTTCTAATTCATTAAAACTAAAAATATAACCTAGTTTATATATTGGAGGATATTTGTATTTAAATAATTTCTTCAATATTACGTTTCACCGTTTTCTAGGGCTGCATGGATCTCATTTACAAGATCTGGATTAGTTTGCAGTTATGGAGATATAATCAAACCCCGAATCAAGCATTCGAAATATCACACCTAAAACTTAAATAAAACCGCCATGTAACTCTATGCCACAAAATTTACATTCTATTTGAGAATTAACTGACTTCCTTTCAACCTCCAGCAGAGTGATGTCTCATGTGTATCATTCAATTGAAAAGAGGGGAGAGTGGAGGAAGGGTATATATTCGCTGAAGTTTAATCGCGTTACTGTCTTTATTGTCTCGACAAAATTTTTAAATGCAACCACCGTGAACAGGAAAATGAAAGAAGTGACGCCATCTATGTGATATTTTTGTCAGTATATCACATAATTTGTGTATAAATACAAAACCAAATAATGCAGCATTTATTTTTAGACACATATGCCGAATTATCAAACTATTTGTTGTCGTATTAAGAAATACTCTGTAAAAACTTAACTAAACCTCACTAATATGAAGATATGAAAGCAAATTAAGAGAGAAAGAAAATTCACAATTAGGTCCCACATAAAAATTAAAAATTTTGGAAACAACAGAATGTTTACTCTCCCATATCTGCAGCTTTGCTGAGTAAAATGATCGGAGATGCAATATAATATTCAAGCAAAATTTTACCTCCACTATCGCCAGAAGTAAATCTTTTTTTGATCTTAAATGAAGAACTGTAAAAATATTAAGTGGCAAAACTTCACCATATACATATCTCATCATCACTCTTTTATACTTACTCTGATTAGGTACTTATAATATTCATTAATTGTCATATTAAAAATCCGAAAAAAAGCTATCGTCAGTAATTTTTGATCTAAATATTCACTTTAAGCATTTGTCAAATCCATTAGTTTAAGAACACTCCAATTTGCAGAAGATTGTTATTACAAACATAAATGATCCGCACTTCAAATAAGCCTCACATTCCAGGAAGAAAATTTATAAATCTAAAAAACAGCAACCTTAAAAGACATTACAACGCAATAAGAGTAGAATGCATATGCAATCTAAATCGCATTCCCTGCTTTTAGATAAGGAAACTGGAGCCCGGATATTTAAGAGATATAACTGTATCCCTCCAAAAAATAAGCTGACGGAAAGTTTTTAATTGAGGTAATGCAGTGCTTATTAACTTGTTAGGCCGCAGTATTTGAACAAAAGTTAAAAAATGACTTACTCTCATCAAAAATTTTGAAATCGCAGCAGAAATCATTCTTCGTAATATAATACTCTATAATTTAATGTCTGTGTCTTTATTTTTTAATCAGCATATAAGACATAGTTTTGTATACCAAATTAAGCTCAGGGATTGATCAAGATCGCCAAAGCTATTACACAGCTTGTGCTCATGTAATGAAGACATCAACTTTTCCTCATGATTGACGCTTTTTTATGATTGTTTTCTGAAATATGTAGTTTAATAAACTTCATGATCGGAGTATATTTCGTATATATTTGCATATATATGTAATATAAACATGTTTAAAAATAAAATGATAGATAGCTTGGAACTGCAGAAAATCATGATACGAATATTTATTTTATTATATGGTGATTTCATAATACTTTTTAATTAATATATTTTGTAATCTCTTATATTTCATTAAGTCAATTGAAACATGACTTATTGTATTCACAAAAAAGATTATCATTTCTTGCCCAATTACAAATACTCTAATTATTGAATTTACTACTTTTAAAGAAATTAACTACATGTCAACTTTTAAGAAAAATAAATTATCATTTTCAATACTTAGTTTAATAAAACGTACTAATTGTTTTAATACTGTGTCCAATTTTAATCCTCAAATAATAATTCGAATCAAAAGATATCAAGAAAACATCTTACATTATGTATTATTAGTATAAATAATGTTAGCGATACGTTTCTTTATCAAAATTTATACTAGAAAATTGACCTAAGATGATATTATAGATCTTAACAGACATAGTCACAACCGGTAAGATTCCTTTACTATACCACATAAATCAGCCATTCGGTAATTTACATCCCTGTGTCTTTAATTAAAAGCGATTCATTGTCAAATTACGTTACCAAAAGTGTCTACCATTAAATTTCATTTGTTTAGACCAGAATGGATTACAGTTGATAGAATAATTTGTTTTCACAGCAGATAGAGATACTGTGAAGCGTATGTAGCACGAGATAGCAGCTGGAATGTTGAATGTCGTCATTTAAAATAGTACAGTAGTTTGAATCATTCAAAACATGGATTATTTAGGTCAAAATTTATCTGGTGTTTTAATGCCATTAACCTTAACACAGCACCTTGACTGAAGTGAAAAGAATGACTTGTATGAATATATCGAGTAACAAATCTCCGCACCGGTCAATGTTCTTTTGAGTTACTTTAATCTGTTTAAAATTCATGATTGAGACATAATAGTAAAACATGGTTGGTAACAATGTTAAGTATCACTACAATGCTCTAAAGTAAAACTATGTTTACGATGCCATATTACTTTAGGGTAACATTTCTACCTTGCCCATGTAACAAGACAAGCTAAAGTCACATGGTTTATGTAATTTGATCCCGCCAGTAACGTTACACCGAAGTACGTAGTTAAATTAAGATACAGGTGAATGTCCATGGCAAAACTAGGATAGGCTATTAAGTCCCTTAGTATTATTACAGAAAACATACAGTGCTTCTGAATTTTATTTATTTGAAGAATGCGAGGTATAATCTTTCTTTTGTATAAGACGTGGGATGTCTATTTGTATAATTGAAGTAATTATAACGATTATATACTTGTCCAAAGATTAATTATACTGAAACAATTACATAGAAAGGCGAATATAAAAGGCAAGCAATTTACACAAATGGTTATATTGGAATGTAGTTAATATGTAATAGGAATGCAATAGATATGAAATTAGTGTCTAATTGATATGTACTGATTAGTGATTATCTAAAATGCCAAAAGAATTTCGATTATCACCAGCTCGCCGTTGTCTAGGTTTTCTTCTGCTCTTTTGTTTTCTATTGTTCCTACAAATCATTGAATTAAGCTACACACACTCACAAACACACACACACACACATATATATATTGATGTTATATTAGTTTCACGGACCAGTTAAACTTATCTTGGGTTATGTCACAAGATTTAATAGCTGCTACCGCTGGCGTTTAATTTAAAGTGTTGGATTAAAGCAAAAAGTTCCAGTTTTATAATTCTCTATAAGCTGTTTGCAGATAAAAAATCATATCACCACAATATTAAGAGACGTATGATCAATAAAACAGACATTTAATGGTAAATATATTAACAGAACACCGCATAAATACAAACCAAAGTCAACTTAAATATATTGAAAAAATTTTTGGAGTTTTCTGTTCTCAGCAACTTAACTAACCGTGAAATTTTTCAATAAAAAAATCCGAGATAGTTTAGTGGCTAGAATTCTCGCTTGTCACGCGGGAGACCGGGGTTCAATTCCCCGTCTCGGAGGTTCTTTTTTATATACTGTTACTTTTGATATTACTATGTGAATATAATATACTAATTACTATTTATAGATAATAGAGAAAGGTTATCCCTTTTCATGTTTGTGAGTCTATACAAAATTTAGAATAAATTGATCAACGAAACACTGGAGATAAGGCCTGCAATCTCAAAAGATAAGACTGAAGTATAGCGAACGGCAGTTATTAACTTTTCCAAAATTCCTTATGATCAAATAGAATCTCGTCTTCCAATTCAAAGAAGGGACCCAAAATCTCAATATTTTTCTGCCCACTTGTTAGCACAGTTCTGCAGCTCAAACTCATAGTTGGGTTTTCCGAATTACTACCTGTCAATTCCAGTAACCTTGATTCAGGGAGTCCATATACAACCCGTCCTATGTTTGCCCAATAAATGGACCCCGCACACATAACGCAAGGTTCAAAGTTTGTATATAATGTACACTTGGATAAAAAATCTGGAGTCAAGTTGCTCCATGCCACACGACATAATGTACTTTCAGCATGATTTAACGTGTCAATGTTACCTTGCGAAAATAGCACCTCTTCATTGTCTGGTCCAACGAGGATACAACCAAAGGGATGTCTTCCATTTGTCTTAGCCCTGCTTGCTACCTTCACTGCAAGTCTCAAGTTCTTAATGATAAGTTCTGATGTTAGCGTGTTATCTGTACTCGCCTCCATTTTGTATGATATTTATGAAGAGATCAATACTGATGGAATGCTTGTCTTGGCAGAGATATGATGAAAAACTAGTTACTATGTGCATTTTTATATGAAGCTGCTGTTCTGAATCGGGCGCTTGCATTAAGGCTGGCTGTTATATTGTTCGCTTATTTTCTGAGATCTGCTCGCGCTGATAAAAAGCAATCTCTTTTTAGTAAGCTTTTATACAGTGATCACATGACTATTGTATAAATAAAGGTATTAGTTTGTTTTCCCAGAACGCGACAGTCAGACAAGGATATTTTACAAGCTAGATCCAACTATCTATATTTTAGTAGCTGATTGAATTTTATATTCTTTAACGCTGATTTTAAGTTTGGAGTGAAACTGTAAATACTGAATTAATAGAAATGTACCCAAGAAAGGGAGGACATGGGTTTAGGACCCCATTTAAAGCACCAAGAATGATTTCTAATGAAAACCAAACTAGTAATGAAAAGAATTCTCAATCAAATGGCTCTTCCCCTTTGCCTCAGAAAAGGACTTATTCTCAAAGTGATCAGGAAACACAAACAACAATTTCAGACAACAAATGTGAAATTAAGTCTGGTAAGTACAATATTTTATGGCGTAAGAAGTCCACCAAAAAGAATAAAACCTGGGACGGCGATGGCTATATGATATTGGGAGCAGATTCCAACTCAGCCTTAGTTAAAAATGAAGATGGGATAACTCTGGGAAAACTTAAGAAACTGGGACCTTTCATATTTGAATCCACTTTCAGTGTTGGCGGGTATGAAATTGAAGTTGATGGTGAGTGTCACGATAATGTTCCCGAAACAACACTCAGCCTGAATGTCCAAAATTGTTTGGTGAGCCCAAATCCTGCCTCCGCTCCTTACAGAATTCCAAGTATGAGGGGACTCAAACGTGTAAAGTCAGAGGAAAAAACTGAAAAACCTATGATACCATCAATTCCTTCTTTAGGATCTAGAGGTAGATCTAAGGGAAATAAGCCATTATATGATGTCATCGCCGAGGACGCATTAATTATGCCAACGCCGACTGGTACAGCAAAAGATGGGCTAATGGATGTTGTTGTCGATCCATTGTTATCCAGCGTTTTGAGACCACACCAGAGAGAAGGAGTTAAATTTTTATATGAATGTGTAATGGGATTTAGAAATTTCAGTGGTAATGGATGCCTTTTGGCGGATGAAATGGGTCTAGGAAAGACTCTAATGACAATTTCACTAATTTGGACACTGCTGAGACAAAATCCGCTTATAGACAGTCCACCTGTGTTGAAAAAAGCTGTTATTTGTTGCCCTGTGACACTTATAGGAAACTGGAAGAAGGAATTCCACAAGTGGCTTGGTATGAATCGAGTAGGTGTACTCGCTATCAATGGTAGTCAGAGTACTACTAAAGAAAAGGAGAGTATTCTTAGATTTGGAAAGACCAGAGTGTATCAAGTTTTGATCATTGGATATGAAAAATTAATTACAGTCAAGAAAGAGCTTGCGGATACAAAGTTTGATTTGGTTGTCTGTGACGAGGGTCATAGACTTAAAAATAGTTCAAATAAGATTTTCAAAACAATAGAAACATTGGATATCAAAAGACGTATAGTGTTAACTGGTACACCTATCCAAAATGATTTGACAGAATTTTTTAATATTATAAAGTTTTTAAATCCTGAAGTACTTGGTGATTTAAAGAGTTTCCAGAAAGAGTATATGAGACCTATTTTGCAATCCCGTGAGCCATCTTGTTTTCAACCTGAAATAAAAAAAGCCGGCGATGATAAGTCTAAAGAGCTAATTAATCTTACAAAGCTATTTATTTTAAGAAGAACAAATTCGGTTATGAAGCTGCTTCTACCACCAAGAACAGATATCATATTGTGTTGTCCACCAACACCCCTTCAGTTACACTTATTTAAATTAATGCAACAGACTGCATTATTCAATAAAATAATTAGAGATAATCGTATTAATGATTCATTAGGATTAATGACTACTTTTAGAAAAATCTGTAACTCTCCTTCGCTTTTGACGAATGATGGACTTTTTGCAGAGTTATGTAATGGTGAAGATAAAGAAAAGTTGAGATCTGAGTTAGCAAATAAATTCACAAGCGGAAAAATAAAAGTCTTACTTCAATTATTGAAAGAGATTTATAAAACAGGTGATGAAAAAGTTGTATTGGTTTCTAATTTTACGCAAACACTTGATATTATCCAAAATATACTGGAAAGTGCAAATATACCATTTGGTAGATTAGACGGGTCTACAAATTCTAAAATTAGAACAGATTTGGTTAATAAATTTAACAGGTCTCATAGTGACGAACAATTTGTATTTTTGTTGTCAGCCAAATCAGGAGGTTGTGGTTTAAATTTGATAGGCGCTAGCAGATTGATACTGTTTGATAACGACTGGAATCCTTCGGTTGATATTCAAGCAATGGCAAGAATCCACAGAGATGGACAGACAAGGCCAACGTTCATTTATAGACTACTAACAACTGGTTGCATAGATGAAAAAATATTTCAGAGGCAGTTGCTTAAAACAAATTTGAGTGATAGATTTCTAGATGAGCAAGCCAATTCTGAAAATGATTTTTTCTACCATAGTGATATCAAAGATTTATTCACACTCCATGAAGAGACTTCTTCAAATACCCATGATCTAATGGAATGCACATGTAAGGGTGATGGTTTTGAGCTTACTCTAGACAGTTTTGAGCAGGAGACAGATGGTGCAACTCAAGAAAACGTTTCAGATACTATAGATATCAATGATTCATCTGATTCCGATTCTCTAAAAGACACCACAAACACCCAGAATAATTGGGTTTCTGCTCTCGATGTTCAGAATGCAACTCAAGAACCAGAGAAACAAAAATCTTCGATTAAAAACTGCCTTATAAATTACAAACATTTTGATCCAAAGAATATCAGTCCTGGTAGTGAGCTTATCGATAAAATTGATCCTATTTTGAGTTCATTGTTAGTTAAACAAGCGGAGTCAAAAAAAAACTACATATCCTATCTTTTTGTCAAAAGCGGAATACAATAAGCTATATATAATAATTTTACCGTACTTAACATATATAATTAATATAACGTAAAAATAAATTTGGATTTTTATTACTCTATAGAATATTGGTAAAAAAACTATGTCGTTGGGTGAGGTCTGAAAAAACTTTTTTTTACTTTGCAAATTTTTTCATTCTCGCTTCAGCAGCTCTGGCTCTTTGCTCTCTCATAACTTTCATCTTTTGTTCAGGTGTAAGTGAATTCAGATTCATTTCCTCAGTTACAACATTTGATAATCCAGTATTAAGATACTTTGGTTGACCAAATCTTTTCAGTTTATCTTCTTCTATTTTCTCCTTAGCTTCTTTTAATCCTTGTTGCATGAGAGCTTCCTTTTCTTGCTCTTCATTATCTAAAGTTTCTTTTAAAATAACATCTACTTGTTCTTTAGTCATAGGTTCTGGTACTCCTGCATCTTCCCAGTTACAGTATGATTCACCCAAATCATTTCTTGCAATTTGAAAATTATATTTAGTTTGTTTTTGATTGGCTAACTCGAATGCTGTTCTCTCTGCTGCATTTTTAATAGTTGGATCTGCTTTTAAATTTTTCAAAAGTATAAGGCACATATGAGAAAATCCGTTTGCTGAAGCATAATGTAACATTGTTGGAGTTTTAAAATATTTTGAAGTTGGTTCAAATTGGAAACTTGGAGAGAGTTTATTTTTTCGAACATAGTTTATTAATGCAGGTGCCTTCGATTTTTTCAGTAAAGAAATAAGTTCATTTGTATGTTTTTCATTTTCTGTTTCTTCAACCTTATTCGCCAAGTGATTAGCATTAGTCTGTTTTGAATTTTCCAATGACTGCTGTAATTTTAATATTTTTTCTCTTGCTTTTGTATCAGCAGTCGGTTTTTTCATTATATGTAAATGTGTTAACTCACACCATGCACGTTTAATTTCTGATGTTGTTGGTCTTTTGGTTGTAAATGGGAAAGCTTTTATTCTTGGATCACCAGTTACTATTGGGGCATCAGGATATCCTATCAAAGTCTTATGGCTTGTGGCACCACTTGCCTTGATAAATATATTTTCACATTTGTCTAATAAAGGTTTCCATTGAGCTAATAAATCTCTGACATCTTTAGTTAATTCTTGTTCGTTATATCTTCTTAAAGTGGAACCAGCACTCTTAGCTTTACCCTTTGAGTTATCCATTGCACTCTGAGAACCACCTTGTTTTCTTCTTGTTGTATATCTATGATACGTCTTATGCTCTAATAAACTTACTGACTGTAATTCTAATTCTTGCGGAGTACCTTTATTTCCTTTTGTTTCTATTGGTTTATGTGAAATTATGGCACCTGCAAAATGACCACCACCAATCATGAAAAGTGCTGACATTTTATCAGCTAATTTTGATTTGTTTTCTTGTTTATTCCATTGTCTTAAAACTCCCAAAGGATCTGCTTTGGGGGATAGAGCATTTACAGTTGTCTTATATAAACCGTAACAGAATTCATCTGGTAGATCAGCTGACTTAAGTAATACAAATGGAGATCTAGTATTTAAGAAACTTATTGAAGAATCTTGTCCTTCAGATGAAATATTAGAAGTTTTAGTACTAGCAGGATCTTTGTTAGTATCCTTTGATTCTGAGTCGTTATCATTCAATAATCCCTCTTCATCTTCCGATGATTCTGTTTCTGAGCCAGACAAACTTAATTGATCCATTATTTTTTCAAAATTTTCTTCTGACATAGGTTCTAAATTTCTCTCTTTTCTCTTTTCGTTATATTTTATAAAGTGCTTGTTATCCTCTGGATCGGAAACATCATTTTCATTTTTCTTGTCGTTTATCTTTCTTCTTGGAGTAGGTTTAACAATTATAGGATTATGAGATAATGATAAAAAATTTAAATCTTCACTATGTTCAAGCATATATTTTTTACCTTTTTCTTCAGAAATTTCTTCTAAAGTTAAAGAATCAAAATACATCAATTTCAATGAGGATAATATATCATTTTGTAAATTAAATAGATAACGGTCCTTGAATGAAATTCTATTTTCCAGTTGTTCAATTTTTTTCTCCATTTTTTTCCAAACTAAAAACTATCTATTCTTTTGTTAACTTTATTATTTATTAGATATTATAAACTCTTTTGTCCTTTCAGAGACTTTTATTTATATAAATAGTTAGAATATTCAGATAGAATAACTAAGATAACGATTTTGTAATTCTAAAAATCAAAGGTAACTATTCTATGACTAAGAAGAAGTATAATGCGGAAATAACGACACTTAAGTATCAATTCAATTGCCTATATGAGAATAGTAGCAACAATTTCAACCATTGATGATTTTTTGTTGCTTGATCTGATTGGATTTGGTTTTGCCTTCACACCATCGCCAAACTCCATCATAACGACAATGATATTTCATGTTCTCAGTCATCATCATTAAACAAAATAGTTCAGTTTTCAGGAAAGTTAGCCACAAGACGGAGATTCTAAGTTGTGGGCAAACTCATAGCAGCGACAATCAGTTACGGGGAAGTTTACAGAGGAGATTTAAATCGCCCCGCGAGAAATTTATATGCAGCCGCTGGTGGCAAAACAATGCTGGCACAGCTATGACTCTTACTAGGACGCTACAGGGTATGACTTAGTGTAGAAAAAATCAATTACATTGTTAGTTCAGAGATATAATAAAACAAATGATGGCAATCTATATTCAAAAAAGAAAATGACTATTTACAAAGGAGATACAAACAACTGTGAAATTGGATATAGAATGTAAACAAAAGATTAGAGTTTATGCACATGTCAACAAAAATAGAAACAATTTTCAGCATGACAATAATAATGAGCAGAGGAAATAAAATAAAATAAAATAAAGAACAAGCAAAAATGATAGAAAAGCAAATTAGAAAACATAAAATTAGTTATAATGGTAGAATTATAGGATATTAAATTTGTCATCTAGAAAAAAGGCGATGACACATTTGATAACTTCCAGGTTTACCTATTGAGAACCAATTCTGTGACATTCTTGTAAGAACCATCTTATTTGTTCAGGATCCATGAAAGGATGAGTACCATGACCAAAATTGATAATATATTGTTGTTTACCACCACCAAAACCTTTTATCATTTCTTCAACTTTCTTTGTTATAGTTTCTTTTGAACCGTACATGACACCAGGATCGATATTACCTTGTAAAGTAACTCGTCCATTAGCGACTTTGACAGCTTCCTCTGGATCATGAAGCCAGTCTAATGATACAACATCATAACCTGAATTACATAATTTATCTAAGGCGTACCAAGAACCTTTAGCAAAGACAGTAATTGGAATCTTTTCAGTTATATTTAATTCTTGTAATCTTTTAGGTAATTTTTCTGAGATTTGTCTTAAGTATGGTAAAGAGAATTCATCAAATTCATGAGGACCTAATTCACCACCCCATGATTCAAAGATTTGTAACATTTGAGCACCTGCTTGAACTTGTAAAGCTAAAAATTCAACAGCAACATCTGTAATTCTTTGTAATAATTCATGAGATGCATCTTGATATCTGAAAACCCATTCTTTAACAAATCTAAACATTTTAGTACCACCACCTTCAATCATATAACACATCAAAGTCCATGGTGCACCACAGAAACCTAATAATGGAACTCTACCTTCTAACTTCTTTCTAGTAAGGGTAATAGCTTTAAAAGCCCAATCTAATTCTTTTGAAACATCAACAACTGGAGATAATTTTTTCAAATCTTCTGGGGATCTCAATGGATCTGTGAATCTTGGACCAACTTTATCAACCATTTGAACGTCCATACCCATTGCTTGTGGGATAACAAGAATATCAGAAAAAATAATTGCAGCGTCGATTAAGCCGTCAAAGTGATCAATTGGTTGAATAGTGATTGCGGAAGCAATTTCAGCGTCTCTACAAGTTTCAAAGAAATCTCTACCACCTTTCACTTCATGATATTCAGGTAAATAACGACCGGCTTGTCTCATGATCCACATTGGTGGTCTTTCAACTTTTTCACCTCTGGCGGCTCTAAGAATCAAATCATTTTTCATTGGCGCAAATTCTTCAGACATTTTGATATATTTTAATATAGATATTTGAAATCAATTGAATTTCCACTGTCTTTGATAGAATCTTTTTTATCACTCTATTTAAACAACACTTCTAAATAGCTTTACATATATATGTTTTATCCCCCCTGAGGATAAGGAAAAACCGTAACAATATCCAGAAGAAGGTTCCCAATATTTGTCACTTGTCTGTATCTATCCTTCAGGCTCTCTCCATACTAAAATCCATGCTCATCGTCTTGTCGTATCTGGTAATAGCAACTATAACGAGCAGAGTGAAAAACCATTCTAGCATGTAAGTGCGAGCGCGTGAGTGGAAGGGAGAGCTCTGGCGGCAATGGCGCCATGGTGACATGCCATACGGTACGAGGTGCAATCCCGCAAGTGATTCCAAATTGCAGCTCTTGGATATTTTTCCCTAATAGAGACGTAGGTAGCTGGTGCACGGCGTTGCCAGTTCTATCTCTGCCATCTGTGCACCGTGAAAAAAACAGCCCCAGACAAACGCGCCAGACGGGGGAAAGATAAATCCCCAGCGGGTTCCTCACCTATTCATTAAGTCAATGCGGCCGTTTGCAATCCAAGTAGCGAGGCACACTGTCCGGCCCAGGATCGAACATCTGGCAGATCTCTTTGTGGCCATCAATCTCTCCAACTCTATTTCGAGGAGCGAGTCGGAGGACGGGGCAGGATTATGTAATGTCCGAAAGCGGGTCATATTAGTTGCTTTATCTCTTTAAGCTTCACACAGCACAATAGCAATGGTAAAACAAGCCAAACCTAAACAAAGCAAGGATACATACAGGGTTAACAAAACACTAGCCTTGTACCTGACTCTACGAATTGTGGAGTCAATGCTAGGTCATCAGTGTGTTTAGACTTTGGTTCAAGTTACTACTAGTTTATCATCACAATTATGGTGTTCTTGTATTGTTTGCAACTTTTATTCTTTGCTTGAAATACTATATGTTTCTACCTTTGTTTAGCTTCGGCTTTTAAGAGTGAGATAATTTAAATTTAACCAGTTTGAAATTTGACTTTTTACTGCTAGCTGAATTTAACAGCTATTAGTATCGTTTTATTTAAGAATTAGAAAAAAAAATAATGTCAAACCCAGGAATAATAACAAGATTTATTCGTTCTACTTTCGGGTTCCGTAAGACAACTCTAACTTTATTTGTTGTTTTAACTTATTTATCATGTTTTGTTATAGTTGCATACTATGATTATATTGCTCTATCCCCACCAACAATTGAACCAGAAATTTTGAAAAACTCATGGTCAGATTTACAAGTGATATCATTTTCATTTCATCCATATGACTCACATGCAAATGATGATGTACATGATTATATTTTGTCAAGAGTTGAACATTTAGCAAGTTTAAAAAATTATATTGAAGTATCTCCTGTATTAAATTCAACTAAATTTTTCAATCAAAAAGATGTATTTAATGCAAATAATCCTGCAAATAGAATTATTTATTTTGAAGGTAATAATATTCTAGTTAAAATAACAGGTAAAGATCCATTAAAAGAAGGTTTATTAATTAGTGCACATTATGATTCTGTACCAACTGCATATGGTACTACTGACGATGGTATGGGTATAGCTTCAATGCTTGGTATATTAGATTATTTTTCTCAACCTGATGTTAAACAACCAGAAAGAACATTAATTTTTAATTTTAATAATCAAGAAGAATTTGGATTATTGGGTGCATCATTATTTTTTGAACATGAATATAGTAAATTAGTTAAATATTTTATTAATTTAGAAGGTACAGGTGCTGGTGGCAAATCAATTTTATTTAGATCAACAGATTTTGGTATATTAAGTTATTATAAAAATGCACCAAAACCATTTGCTAATTCTTTATTTCAAGAAGGTTTCCAAAATGGTTTCATTAGAAGTGAAACTGATTATAAAGTTTATAAAGAAAATGGATTAAGAGGTGTTGATATTGCATTTTTTAAACCAAGATCTTTATATCATACAAATAGAGATTCAATTAAAGGAACAACAAAAGGTTCATTATGGCATATGGAATCAAATGCATTAGAAATGGCTAAATCAATAGTTTACTCAACTAAAGAAATTAATGATGATTTATCAAATTCAATTTTCTTTGATATATTAGGTTTAATTTTTATTAAATTTTCAATTAATCAATTATATTTATTAAATTTAATTTTAATTGTTGTTATTCCAACAATTATTATAATTTTTTTAATAATTGTATTGAAAAGAGGTACTTGGTTTATTGAAATTAATAAAGGTTGGTTTAGATTACCAATAAGTATTATTATTTCAACAATAGTTATTATAACATCAGCAAAATTTTATTATATTAATGATCCATTATTATTATCAAATGATTATATTTCACCATTATTATCATTAATTTCATTATTTATTATTTCGAATTTTATAAATTTAAATTTACAATCTTGGTTTAGACCAATTCAAGATCAAAAATTAGTTATTATGCTAGAATTAAATTTTATAATGTGGTTATTACTTGTTTGGTCAACTTATGAAATTCATTTTACTGATAATGTTGCCACATATGGTATAACAATTGTTTATATATTATTATCAACATCAACAATTTTTGGATTACTTACTATGGCATTTAAAAGAAAACCAAAATATGAACCAATTAAAAATATTAGAAATTATGGGTCTACTTCTAATTCTAATTCAAATAGTGGATCACGTCAATCACCAAGAGAATCTGTTTCACGCGGTAATAACGATGAAGAGAGATTGATAGATAATGATGAAGTGTCTACTGTGGGAAATTCAAGTCCTCGTAGTGGTACAAGTTCTAATGGAGAAGAGCAACAACAACAACAACAACAACATGGAGGTGGAAGAAGCAGTATCAGTAAAAGTAAACATCAAGTGACAACTGAATCTAGTCCTTTATTACATGATCAAATTGATGAGCAAGTATTAAATTCTGAACAATACAGAGGAGCTGATGAAGATGCAAGAATTATTGTTGTTGAAGAAGAGAGTGAAGAAACATTCAAACAGAAATTGAAGCATGCAGCTCTTAAGTCCTTTAGTTACGATTGGTCGATTCAGTATTTGATCTTTGTTCCAATAAGTGTATTTGTTGTATTTGAATATGGTGAATTATTATTACAAGGTTTAAATCAAACAGTTCAAGAAAGTTCAAAAATGGGAGAAACATGTATATATATTTTAATATTAATTACAATTTCATTAGGATCACCATTATTACCATTTATACATAAATTAAATACAGGAATTACAATTTTTTTCATATTAATTTTAATTTTTAGTTCAAGTTTTTCAATTTTTGAAAAACCATTTTCATATAATAATCCATTAAAATTAAGATTTTTACAAAAAATTGATATTAGTAATTATAATGATAATGATTATTTCCCATCAGTTGTTAATTTATATGGTAAAAAGGGATTTATTGAATCAATTTTACAAGATTTACCAAGTTTGAAAACCCCAAATAGTGATGATGAATTTTCAGTCAAGAATGTTAATTGTACTGATAAATATGATGGATCTGAGTTATGTGTTTATGATGGTATTAGACCATATTTATTTGATGGATCATATAAAGATAATAAATTTAATGAATCTATTAAAATTGAAATAATTAAGAATACTAATAATGATTTAAACGATGGTAGTAAATATATACCATTTGAATCTGAATTTAAAATATTTGTTAAAGATAATAGAAATTGTGTATTAAATTTCAATACTACTAAATATGATAATTCTAAAATTGGAGAATATAAATCACCTGTTAAGATAGTTACTGTATTTAATGATAATATTAAAGAAGGAGAAGAAGATGGTAATCTAATTGATATGGAGGAATTCAAAGCGCAGATACCTTCAGGTTATTACAAAGATCCTAAAACAGGAAATGAATATTTCAAAGTTGTTAAAGGAATTGATGAATTTCAAATAAATAAATTGGATTGGTCAAAAGAATATTACCATATTGGTATAAATTGGATGTTTTCATGGGAAGATGAAGACGATGAAGATGATGATAAAGATTTGATTAATTTTGATCCATTAAAGGAGACAAAACTTGGTATCAATGTTCAATGTTTTTGGGGTGAATATGACCAAGATGTTACTATTGATGGTGATAAAAAACGTAAAGTTGAAGCATTAGATGAATTGCTTGTATATTCACCTGATTATATTACTTATTCTAATCTTGCTAAAGGTTTAGTTGAGATTGATACTTATTTTGAACTTTAAATGAATAGGAATAGGAATTTCTCTGTTTCTTTTCACTTATTTACAATATTTTACTGTCTTTTTGTTTTTGTTTTGTTTCTGTTACTGCTTTTTTCTCTTTTTCTTTTGTAATATCTGTTTACCATTTTAAGTTGTTTACCTTTGTATAATTAATAAAATTTATAAAATTAAGTTTTCCTTACTTGTATTATATTCTGTGTGAGTTATAATCGAAATGGCATATATCAAACATTCACTATATCTGTCATGGTTCAAAAGTCTCACAGCTTCCCCCCCCCACAAAATTCCTAAACGGTAAACAACCGAACAGCCTGAACCGGCTCTTGGCGATTATGTAACCGATGACAGATTACATTACGGAAACTGTGCCTGATATATCAATCAGACTATCTCAGTATCTCAGTATCTCAATATCTCAATATCTCAATATCTCAATCTATTTATTTATCTGTTTGCTTGTTTATCAACCGTTTAGAGACAGGGTCATCAAGATGTGTAAGAAGTGCAAGCTGTTCTAGGGCAAAGGAACAGGCAGGCAGGGAAACAAAACAGTAAGGGCGGGATGGAGAAGGCAGAGGGCAGAGCGCGCGTGCGCGGATGAGTGACGCAAGACTAAAAAATTTTCACTAGTAAAAAATTTTAAGCCAGAAAATTTTTTAGCTTTTTCTTTTTTTTAATCTTTTTAATTTTTTTAATTTTTCTGTTTCTGCAAAATTCTCATTTTGTTCTGTGCGGGCGCTGATTGTTGAGCTGCGGGCTCTGCGTCTGGCTGCGTGTCGTGGCGTGGCGCGGGGTGGCGCGGAGAGGCTTGCTGCTGCGTGTGCGCTGTTGCTGTCTCGTTCGGTGCTCGTGCGATAAGAGCACAACCCTCCATTGTATGGGAACCAGAGACAGACAGCGCTTGATCACGATCTACAAGAGGGTTCGTTAGCTGGTTAGCTGGTTGGTTGGTGGGCTTGTAGGAGCTCACTATATACTGACTGTGATTCTCTGTTACTTATACGACTATGTCATATCGTATCATATCATATCATGCCAATACAGTGCCGCTACTCGTATTGTTGTTCCATGCCTGTTTTATTGTATGTACCATTGCAATAGGTTACAATATCTAACACAATCAATAGACAAACGCACAAACCGCACTCACACGCACTGACTGAATTTATACACTTCTGAAAAGTTTTATATCTTTTATAACTTTTTGTACAGATAGATTAGTATCCTACCCTGCTGTCTTTTATTAAATAAACTGACATTTTTGCTTATCGATATACAAACATATTTTCATATATTTACATATTTACATTTATTTATATAACTTACCTTAACTTTCATTACACTATACTATATTTAATATACTACTATAAAAATTCATGAAATATTTAATATAAAAAAAGAACGAATATATATATATATCTCCTGTCGTTAATAGATATAAGAATAAAAGAAATTTAATTATTTTAAATGTCGCAACTTGATCCACACGGAGAGTTGTTGTACATTACTTCACAAAATTCACCTGTATTCAATACAAACACTGAAATTTTGTCTTCTCCAACTTTATCTCCAAAAATATTTCAAACAATGTCACAGAATAATAATAATAATAATAATAATAATAATAATAATAATAATAATAATAATAATAATAATAATAATAATAATAATAATAATAATAATAATAATAATAATAATAATAATAATAATAATAATAATAATAATAATAATAATAATAATAATAATAATAATAATAGTACAAATAATTTATCAAATAAAATGGAAAGTTTATCTTTATCAAGATTTGAAGCAGATAGTGTAAATACTGTAACTTCAGCTCAAAACATTATTAATAATGATAATAAATTACCTACTAAATATATTAATGAAAATAGTTCAACAGCAACTTTACAAAATATGACTCAACAAATAATTCCAGGATCAAATAAACAAATTATTACAGAAAATATTAACAATACCACTAATAGTAATGATGATAATAACGATGATGATATTCAAGATTCTCCAGCTTTATTGGCTTCCTCAGTTGGTAAAGATATAGGAGGTGTATTAGTGCCATCACTATCAACTATCTCTTTACTCTCTTTAAATCATACTCCTATATCTGAACCACACGCTACAACTTCAACTTCAAATACACCAATATTTGCAAGTAATTCAAATCCATGGCAGCAAAGACAAAATAGTATCACTCAACAAAGACACCAACATTATCAGCTCCACCACCAAAATTCTTACCAAAATTCACAGTCACAATCACAATCACAACAACAGAGTCAACAACAACAAGTGCCCAGATTATCACCTATCTCAAAGACTACTCAACCAGAAAATGATATTTTAAATTCTCGTCCTGCCCTTGCACCAACTTTATCAAATTTAATGAACTTGGGTTCTGCTTCAACATCAACAGTAACAACTTTGTCAAATGTAACAACAAACCACTCAAATAAAAATGAAGAAGCAACAGAAACAATTTCAAATCCACTTCTAAAATCCGTACCTGTAACAAACCCAATTCCAAAGGATACAGTTGCTTTCTCAACAAATATACCACAACAAACTGTTTTCGCAACTAATATAAGTTCTTCAATTTCACCATCATCAGGAAACTTACAAACACCTTCAATCTCTCCAAGAATACCATTCACTACAATCCACTCTTTATCTCCAAAACCAATATTAACCAAATTTGATTCTTCAAATAGTAACTACGGTGGAGGATACAGTCTTAACAGTACTAATAACAACAACTTATCAACTAGATTTGGAAGTATTGGAGGTAACGGTATAATAATGATAAATAACAATAACGCTAACAACAATAACAATAATAATAACACTACTATACTACGCAGTGCACCTGATTCTCCTTCTTTATGTCCAACTTCATTAGGTGGATCCCCATCAGGTTTCTGGCTGGCCAATAATTCACCACCAAATTCATCTGTGACTTCATCAAATGGATCATTCTTGACTTTAAACACCTTATCCGCATATCAACAACATATACAACAACAGAGACTATCAAATACTAATAATATAGGAAACAATAACAATTTCAATAATACCAATAATAATAATAATAATAATAATAATAATAATAATAATAATAATGGTACCGCATCTGATTTTTCAGTACCTTCAATTCATAATAAACTTCAACGTGCAAATTCTCAAAATGCTTTACCAGGTTTCTATCATTTGGATCAAAGACATCATTTATACATCCAACAACAACAGAATCAATACCAACAACAGTCACAACAATCACAGCTCACATCTGATAAGTTACCACCCTTAAGAGTATTATCAAATAATATAACAACAACAAATAACAGTCATATAAATCCAACAGGAATTAGAACATCGTCAATGTCAAACGACAAGAGTATTCAGTCAAATCCATCATCTTCTATTTCACCTTCTAATTTAATAAAAGTTGTATCAAATGGTGTAAATTTTATAGGTAATAAATCTCCTGATTTAATGCCTATTGGTACACTACCACCAATGACTCCATTAAATTTATCAGGTGTTAAATTAAATGATGTTTTCCAACAAAAATCAAGAAATAATTCCACTTCAGAAAGTAGAAGTAATAGTAACAGTATCTTAAGAAAAAATAGTGATAATATTGAAAGTCGTAGTAATTCAACTTCTTCAAAATCAAATCGAATTAATCATCATCATGAGCACAAGAAAAATCCTTTAAAGAATTTGAATTCCAAAAATTCAATGACATCAACTTCTTCAAATTCAACTGAAAATGCTATCGTTGACGATGATGATGAAGATGAAGCCGATGACGATGACGATAATAATGGCAATAATTCTAATTTAAATACAGTTGACGATGATGATGATGATGATGATGATGATGACGTCTTTGCCGAACAACATTACGACAATTAAATATAGTTGCTCTTTATTTGCTTTACATTTTAGGGCCTTTTATTTCTCATATTATTTTTTATATCTCATATATTATTTTCAAGTTTTTTTTCTCTTTTTTCTTTCATATTTTATCGATATTTTGTTTGGGGGTTTTAGGTCATTATTATAAAATTACATTTTTTAAAATAAAAAATTATTTTTTTCTCTTTCATAGCTTAACATACTTTGTTTCATTTTATATTTAGCATTTTCATACAATATAATTTTAATTGCATTTATAAAATATATATAATTAATATATATAATTAAGGTATATAAAATATTTTTAATAAAGAATTATTTATTTTGGGGTTTTATAATGTAGAAATTAATTAATCATTATTTTTTCCATCTTTATAATGTTTAACACCATTTTTGTAATCTTTCACAATAGAATCTCCTATGTTTTCTACAGTATCTCCAATATCTTCGACAACATCGTCAACCCAGTCTGATACATCGTCAATTAGGTCACCAAACCAGCCTTTACCTTTACCTCTGTTATCATCATCTTCTTCTTCTTCATCATCATCATGATCTTCTTGTTGTTGTTCTTGTGGTTTTTCTGGTTGTTCTTCTTGTTCCTCTTCTTCTTGTTCAGGCACTTTATCTTCACCCTCACTGTCAGCCAAATCTTCTTCTCCATTTTCGACATCCTGATCGGAAGAATCACCTTCATCTACTAATTTTTCTTCTTCTTCGTCTTCATTAACTTTATTTCTCCATAAGAAATCATAAGTTGCGTTAAAAGATAACACTTCTTGTTTTGTTATAAAATCAACGTTTGGATAATCTAATTCATCTTGCCAATCAGAGCGTAACAAATTATACATTGAAATAACAGAACTATCATCAAAACTTGAATTTGTAGGTGGATGTCTTAAATCTAATGAATCGCAAACTATATTATAAATTTCAATATTTTCAAAAGGATTAATTTTATAATTATTATCTAATTTGTTCTCAAAATATGGACCTTCAGCTAAAAATATAGCTCTCATTAATACTTCTTTATTATCATATCCATGAACTCCCTTTGGCGTATAATCACCATTTTTCCTTTTCATTTCATCTTTGGTCGTTATCACATAACCAACTTTTGGGAAAATCCAAACAGGAGCCATACGTGTTGAATATTGATTATGAATATAACCACCAAATTCAAATTCTGGAGGAATATCTTCTGTTAAATAAACATCAAATTTTGATTTCAGTGGGTGATTAGAAGCCTTTTCAACTATTTCATCGTATGCATCATAAATTGAAATTCCATCTTTAAATCTTAATCCATATAATGGAGCACCGTCAATTCTCTCAATTTTACTTTCAATATCAATAAGATCGTCCAAGTAAATCAATCTATCATTAGAAGTTGGAGACATACCATGGTCAGATACAATAACAAGGTTAACTATTTCGTGCAAATTTCTATCTGTTAATTCTTTGTTAACTTGGCTTAAGAAATTATCAACTTCTGTTAACCCTTTATCTAGTTCATCACCGCTTATACCATATCCATGACCTAGAGAATCTATATTTGGAACATAAAATAGCATCAGTTCTGGTCTTTCGACTAAATCTTTGTCTAACCATGTCTTTAAACGTTCTACCTTAATTGGTAATAATTCAGTTCCATTAAATTTATCAACTTCCATTGGATTTCCAATTGTTAAATTAACTTCAGATCCTGGCCACATATGAATAGCAGATTTAACTCCTTGTAAAGTAGCTGTCTTCCATAAAGGTTCACCACCCCACCAAAATTCTTTAAGACTCAAATCTGGATTCACATTGACAAATGTTTGATTAATTGAATCGTCAAAGAATGTATTACTCACAATACCATGGAATGCTGGGTATAATCCTGTTACCAGAGACCAATGGTTTGGAAATGTACTTGATGGGAATGACGGTATCATATATGGAGCTCCATATGAATTTAGCATTAAATTGTGCATGAAAGGAGTTAACTCTGAAGAGATGTAATGTGGATGAAATCCATCTAGGGATATCAATATTGTAGTCTTATAAAAATCATGGGTTCCATTGTTCAATATTATTTTATTTATTTTTTCATAATCAGATGTTTCTTCTTTTGATCCTTCAATCGGAGTAGTAGTAGTAGTATTATTATTATTATTTGATTTTTTGGTTTTCTTAGTTGATACTACTATTATTACTATTATTAACACTATAATTATTAATGATAAAATACCAATGATATGTGTTCTAAATGTTTTTCTTTTCCTTTTGTTATCACTTCTGTTTTTCTTCAAATTGTTAAGAAATGAAAATCTTGATCTTGGTAAGCCTAATCCATCATGATCGTAGTCCATATCGGATATCTCAAATTCATCAAAACTAGATGCTGATCTATTCCTATCAAACAATTCAATAAAATCACCATGTGATGCAGCTGAACTGTTATTATTGTTGAATGGGGATAATTTGGTGAAGAAAGATTTGACTTTTGATCCAAATGAGTCAGGGTGTATAGAGCTACTAAAATCTTCAAACCCTCTATAGAAAAAACTAGAAGAATTATTAGAACCTAAATTACTAACATCAAGTGAATGGTTTCTATTGTTATTGTTGTTCTCATTTATTGTTTCGTCATCGTCTAAAAAGCTAAAATTATCTTCGTCATGATCCAGATCAGTAATGGGCACATCAACTGCAAAACCTGAAGGTCCACTCATTCTTGTTAAAAGTTGTTCCTTTGGTTTTCGAAAAATGGAAACAGACAAGGAAGACTTTATCTATTTCTTTTTTTCAATAACTTATTTTATACACAACTCCTTTCAATCATGAAGATACATGAAGAGTCTATTTACAACACCCTCAAATTGCGTGAGACAACAGTTTTACACAAAACAGCGCAACAGGAACCTTAAAATCTCCTTCTCTCTCTCCGAGGAACAACGTTATCTCTAACAGCGAAGCAGGTTCTATTTCTCCCTAAGTTTGGATCCTCACTATGCTAAAATTAGATGACCGCGCTGGTTCTTGTCCACCCGCGCCAGATCAGCAGATCACGGGGTGCGTGCTGTGCATTCTTTCTTATTCTCGTGCTCTCTGCACGTGTCTTGCCGAGCGGACATTCTGCTTCTGCTCTGCAGGAGAGAAAAATGGCATATTCCCTCTGTTTCGTCTCTTTTTCTCTGTGCCTGTTGCAACTTTGCTTGTTGTAGCGTCCTTGTTGAGATCTTGTTCCTGTTATTTCTTGCCACCTTCCTTGGTATATTGCTATCTCACTTTGGTGGTTCAGATTTGTCCCACCAAACTGACTGAGAAGTGAAGTGAGCCATTAGATGGGGTTCTCCCTTTAATCTCCACTAACAGACGAACCGAACCGAAAGTAGTATGGAAAAATGTGACAGGTGTATGGATGCAGCTTTGCTAATGAAAGTTCAAGTATTTCCATATAGGATATTTCAGTCTCCATGCAGGAGTTCAAGAAGCCCTTCAAACACTCTGTTTGGGAGATGCTGTCGGAGATAGCTACTTAAGTAGGAAAGTTATTTAAAAAAGATTATGAAGCAAAATATAAGTCTTTAATTTAGCATATACATTTCAAGTGCTTTCCTCCTTTTCAAAAAGTAGCATCTGTTTTTTTCTTTCTTTGGTATTGTCTTTGAAAATAATTTTCAATGAATGATGATGTTGAAACCAAAATTGAAAACATTTAATTTCATACGGAATCCTCCATGTTATAAATTTACCAATATTAGAACACAAACAACACAAGCAGGAATACATAAAGAAGCATTAGATACCACTGATACAGTAGAGGTGGGCCAATATATTTCAAAGAGCAAATTCAAATCACTAGATAAAAACTATCATCAGTTTGTAGATCTTTCACATTCACAAGGTTATCAATCTATACATAAAAAGAATGAAAAATTACTCACTACACAAGACTGGAATCTTAAACTGAAGACACTGACTAAGAAAAATAACTGGAATGTGCCCAATAAATATATGAATGATATACCATTTGATACTTTTTTTCTTAAGCTCTTAGAAACTAAAACCAGCGATATTGAGACACCGTTTGACGAAGAGTATTTGCAGATGGTTCAAGATACTTATGCAAAAGATAAAAAACTTGTATTTAAAGAAATTAAAATGCTGGCATACTATATTATAAATTTAAATGATCCAATAAAACTTTCTGAGGAAATCAGCCTTGTATTAGAATCTGGTGATATAAATATTCAAAAACTGTACATAAATGTAATGTTAATTGCTATGACTTCATTCAAAGAGGCAAAAATAATTGAATTACACGAATATTTATATCCTATATTAGCGAAATATAGCTCCAATGAAACAAATATAAACTGGTTGGCTCTCCTTAATAAGATATTGGTCAACAAACATTTCCCACATTCAATAGATAAAATTAATTTCTTAAAGAGATTTTACAATAAGATTGACCCTAGTAAATGTGGGTTTAATAATGAATTCATAAAACTAGCTATTAATTCTCATTTAAATTTAAAGGATTTCAATAATATTTTTTATTCTTTCATATTCAATAGAGATTTACCAAGTTCCAAGCAATTTCAGAGGTATTTACAATATGTATTAAATCGTAGTGGCAAAGATAAAACAAATCCAAATATATTAACAGCTTTCTTTAATAACTTGAAGTTATCCAAAAAGATTCTTACAAGAGATGAATTTAACTATTTAATTGATCATGATGTTTTCAAATCTATAGTGAATATGGTGGCACATTCAAAACAACAATTTTCAGATTTTAAAATTTTTTTAGAGATTTTTAAAACATCTGATTTTTTAACTAGTTTTAGTAGATGGATTTTAATATTGAAAAATATTTCATTGACTGAAGGTTTAAGAAAAAATTCAAATGTTGATATAAATAATATGGAAAGAGTACCTTTAGATTTTATATTGAATACTTTAAAGGACTATAGTCTTGATGATAATCCAGTGATATTATCAGAGTTGGCATATTTAACTAGTAATAGTGATCCTCATTTTTTCAAATTATTAAATATGATTCTTGATAACAATGATTCAATTTTAAAATCTGGGTATGCTGGATTAGTTAAAGTTTTAATAAGGAATGCAACTAATTTTGATTTTGAGTCTATTAAATTAGAAACATTTCAAAAAAATGATGAAGCATTTGATTTAAGAAATTTATCTTTAGATAAAGGGCAATGGTCAAATCTATCATTAATTTTATTCAATCAACAGATAATGTATAAAAGACAAGATGAAAATGACAATCAGTATTCAACGCAATTTAAAGATATGAATTTAATGGTTAAAGGGATATTAGAAGGATTAAATCAGAATAAAATACTAACGAATAAAGTGAAATCTAATTTTTTATATTTTCTTGTTAAATTATTAAAAGATAAATCAGAGATAATATTTATGGAAAAGGATATTGATATTTACAATTCAATTATATCTGAAAAGAAATCATCGGAGATTAATTCATTAGTATCTATGGAATTTACAATAATTGAGCATGCAATTAAATTTAACAGACGACCATCTGCAGTTTATTGGTTAAATAATTTACTTGATTTTATTGAATATTTTTCATATAATAGTAATTCAAGAGAAATTATTAAGATTAGAAAATCATTTACTAAAAAAATGGTTTTAAGTTTAAAAAATTTAATTAGTAATCATCCATTAATATATTTAAATGAGAATTTAAAGATTAAAAGAAGTGGATATTCTAGAATTGATGAGACTGTATTTAAAATGATTAGACAATTATTAAGAATTTTTAAGATTCAAGCCAATGCAATTGAATTAAAGACATGGAGAAGTATTTTTTTCCAAATAGCGTTAACTAGAAATTTCAATGAATATATTCAAATTTGTAATAAATTTATATTTCAATTAAACAATATTAAAATATTTAATGAAAATGAAATAATTAAAATTAAAAATGAAGTATTTAAGACAAAAAATTTAATGTATATAATATTAATTGGATTTCAACAACCAATTTTAAACCCCAATGCATTTTTAAGTAAATCAACTATTATAAGATATAATGATTTTATTAATAAGAGAATAAATTTATCAGAATTTGAAAAATATAAAAACAATTTAATTAAGAAGAATAAAAAAATTTTCAATGTTAATGATGATCATAATGATGGTGATCAATTAAAGGATAAATTATATGAATTAAGTATTGAAGATTTAACAAATAATATGAAAAGTAATGAAAGTTTAAAAGAATTTTATGACAAATATTTTGAATTTGCAAAAGAATCAATTGATAGTGAATTAACATATTATCTTAATAAATCATATAATCCAATATATTTAATAGAATTATTAATTGAATTTATTAATACAAATGATATTTATTTTGATGGTAAATTATTCAGGGATTCTATTAAACCAATGATTAATTCACTTTATATTCAAAATGATAAGAATAATAATCAATTACAAAGAATTAGAAAATTGAATAAGTATCAAACAATTGATGAATTTTTAAATGCTTTAAATGTTTTAATAAAAGATCCAGATTTAAAAATTAGCGAATTTACAAAAGATGAAATAATTAATTTATAGAGAGTGTTGTTATTATGTATATGTGTATAATTAAAACTGTAAATATAATTAAATAAATGACTATTAAAATTATTTATATTGATCCCAAAATGGGTCTAATTTAGCATCATCTAAGCTTATAGAATTTATGAATGGTAATTTATTACCATTATTATCATAATTTAAATCCCAATAATATAAAGTATCTAATTTTAAATCATTAATACAATAATTTAAAACTTTTAAATAATTTAAACCGATTTGTTTTAAACCATGAGAATCATCAGATAAACAAAATTTACCACCTTTTTGTAAGATTAATTTAGCGATATCTAATTTTGGGTATGGAGAATTCCAACCTTTTCTTATAGCTGAAGAATTTAATTCAATTAAAGAATTTGAAGAAATGATTAAATCTATATTTTCATTTATTATTTGCCAAACTTCAGGCCATTTTAATTCTATATTAATATCTTTAATTAATTCACCTTCTTCATCTTTATCATCATCAGATAAGAATAATCTTATAAGATCAAAATGACCAACAACTTCAGGTTTTAAAGCTATTAACATTTTTTGTTGTATCTTAAAATAATTATAAAAAAATTGCCTTATTGAATTATTTTCAGTAGTATTTGCAAGTGCTTTTAACCAATTTGGTCTATCAAAATCTATATCAATTGAATTAACATGATGAACTGAACCAACTATAAGATCAGCTTTTTTAGATTTTTTCAATTCTAGAGCTTTTTGTAAATGATCATCACCACAACCACCTTCAACTTCAAAACCAATTAATATTTTAGTTCTATTTGAATTATCATTATTTATTTTAGATTGAATTAAATTAGCATGATTAAAATAATTATTAAAATTATCAATTAAATTACTAATTTCATAATTTTTTTCAATTTCTTCTGGATATAATAAATTATTTGAATATCTTGGCATATGTTCAGTTAAACAAAAAATTTTAAAATTCATTGAAATTACTTTTTCAATTATATCATCTAATTTATCTGAACCATGAGAAATATATTGACCACTATGAGAATGATGACTATGCATTTTTAAAAAATATTTAATAAGCTCTTAATATATATAGTTATATATGGTACTTAAATTTCTAGTTAATTTATATATAATTGAATTCAATATCATTTAAATAAATATAAGTAAGATTGAAAATCTCGGTGATTTATCTAACCTGTTATATTTTTACTAATCGCGGTAAATAAATTAAAGGGAAATTACGCATAATATAAAATACTCACAAAATGAAGAGCAAGTAAATAAGTAAGTAATTAAGTACTAATATTTAAAACAATAAAGGCAGACAATAAAGGTAACAATCCAGTTCTCAAAAGTGATAAATATGATTAGATAGATAGATAGATAGATAGATAGATAGATAGATAGATAGATAGATAGATAGATAGATATACAAATAGATAAGTAGAATGATATATAGATTTAATTTATTTTGAATCACCATTACCACCAATACTTTTCTTAAACATATCATTTTTATAATCATTAAAGTTAAAACTTTTTCTTCTATTAGCAGATTGATTAAAATTTGAATCAGTATTTTCATAAATATTTTTACTATTATTTTGTGATTTTGACATTGGAGTTGATAAATTTGAAGAAGTTTCTTCTAATTTATCATGTAATCTATGAAATTCAGATTCAATTTTTTTACCAAAATCATGTAAATCTTTATTTGGATTTAAATGAAGGTCTTGTAATTTTGAAGATAATAATGATTTTTCTTTACCTGATTTTATTTCTTCATCATTGATATCATTATTTGATTGAGTATTAGTATCAAGAAGATTATGGTGGTGGCTGTGATGATGACCCTTTTTATGATGTAAATCTATTAAATGTTCTTTATATTTTGATAATGAAGGGAATTTAGATTCACCTGCTGTATATGAATTAGAAACCATTGTCGATACTGTAGAAGCAGCATCAGAATTTGAATCATTTTTATGACTAGTTGAAAAATCCATATGTGTTGGTGAAAGCGTATTATTATTGTTGTTGTTATGACTATTATTATACTGTATTTGATGTTTATTAGATGATGATGTTTTATTTGATGTATTATCTGATATGAGATCTGTTTCTATAGAAGGTATGTTTGAAGATGTATTTGTTGTCGTCGATGGTGTTGATGTACCTGTTGTTGCTGTTGAAGAAGGATCATCTTTTGAATAAGAAGAAGCTCTTCTTTTAAATAATTGTGGTTGCATTTGAATAAATGTTTTATTTTCAGCTGCTAATCTTTTAATTTCATCTGCATTTTCTTGAGAAGGATCTACATTTACTTTACCTTCATCACTTAACCTTCTTCTATTTTGAGCTTCTATAGCATTTTTATAATTATGAGTCTTTGATCTATGAATACAAGTTTGAAAATTAACCATTTTTTCTAATGGACTTTCATCAGGAGGAGGTGGATTTGTATTACATTCTGGTTGAGAGCATCTATGTGATAGTATTGGAGCTGGAGTTGGTGGTGGAATATTACTATTTGAATCTTGAGTTAAAGACATTTTTTTAATAAGTAAGTAAGTTAATTATAAGTTATGTATAAATATAAAATTGGGAAACGAATTGAAATGGAAATGAATTAAAATTTAACAAATAGATATTTTTATATATTTAAATATAATTATAAATTGTATAGTTGATGGCAAATGAGTAGTATATGAGAATATGAAAATATTAGAATATATGACTATATGACTATACGTTGTATGAATATTAACTGTATAAATAAAGTTGTATTTAAAGTTAAAAGTTAATAATACCCAATTGAACCAATAATTTTATTAAAAAGAGTGATTTAATGTGATGTGATGTAACGATATGACTATTTGAAAAAAAAAAGAAAATGTTGTTTAAGTGACAAATATTAAAGTGAAGATTATTGTAGAAGTGCTATTCTCTATAAAGGTATTAGAATATAAAGGATATAGTATAAAGAATATAATAGAGTATAGTTAAGAAGAACAATAGCAGAGCGGCATCAGTTATTGCTGCTTGGAGATTTGAATATTTGACGGGCTTGCGCTGGCTGGGGGAGTGTCTGGGGAGTGGCTGGGGAAGTGTCTGGAAGAGTGGTGGGCGCCTGCCAAATGCAAAATTCCGGCTGCGCTTCCGTGTGGAGTGCTGCTGGGTGTGCGCCGAAGAATGCGTTTTGTGGTGGCATTTTGCAGCTGTCTGTGGATTGATTCTGTGGAGCAACTCTGTGGAGCAACTCTGTGGAGCAACTCTGTGGAGCAACTCTGTGGAGCAACTCTGCGGCCTGGCAGGATCACTTCATGTGCGGTGAAAGGTCTGCAGCTGCCCATGTTTTGGCTGTACTCTGTATCCCGTACTGCGTACTGCGTATGCCGTATGTTGCCATCATCCGATCCCGCATAATTTGTCTGTCGGCAGAGAAAAGCGTCACGCACGCCGGCCAGAGAAACGACGGCCGGAAATTCAGGGTGCATGCATTAATCTGTTTCAATTTATGTTTCCCCATAATTTTTCCATTTTCTTCAATTTTGGCACATTGTGTTGTGGGAATTTTGTTCTTTCCATTGCAGTAGGACAATCGACTAATTAATTGTTTCCCTGCGGTGCGTGCATGTTTTGTGCTGCTCGGCCTGTTTTACTGTTTTCTTTGCAACAATGCATGGCCACACTTGCTGCCGCCATGGCAGGCTGGATGGCAGGCTGGATTTCCTGCTGCGTGATCGCCCCACCGCTGTGCTCTCAGACAGTCATTCACTCAGAGAGTGTAATTTATCTGATGATCAGTTGATCCAATCATATAATGACTTCAGATATCACTACCCGGTACACTATATAACAGTTTATAACAGTTTATGATACTTCATTAAACATCATTACAATATATTACAGTTTACAACGGTATCTCTCTTCAATTCGGACACCGAATTTTATCCACATGCCATTCCATTTATTCCATTTGTTGATCTTGTCCGGACTACGGTCCTGACTACGGTCCTGGCTGCCCGCATTATCCACAGCAGGATGGATACTGCCACCCGCTCAGCCGTTCTAAAAAGTTGCCCAGTACCTCTCCCGCAAACCCCCCACGTCCACCCCCGCAAAAACTGCTCTCAGCGCGCCAGCCAACGGCTAAAGCCCCGCTCTTGTTCTCCTTGTCTACTCCCCAGTATCCTCTTTTGTCTAGTCAAATCTCATTGTATTCTCCTATTGTCACTTACATTGTCGCTTTGACGTGTGGGTGGCCTCTTTCAATCCATCCAATCATACTCCGCCAAAATTTCAACCCCACAAATTATTATCCCATATATATATACCTATATATATATCAGTTTATATGTTTATTCATTTATACCATTCATACCCTTAAATCATAATAATTCATTCTTTAAATTTAAATAAACAATGTCACAGATAAGTATATCAGAATATAAATTAAATTCAGATAATTTAGAAATTTCTTTCAATTCTAATTCCAATTCATCATCATCATCATCATCATATATTAAATCTTCAAAATTTCATTTTATTTGGTTAAGAGATAATTGTCATTGTGAACAATGTTATATGAAAGTAACCGAACAAAGATTAATTAATACTTTTGAATTATCAATTGATATTATTCCAAAAGAAATTAAAATTAATTCAATTAATAATGAATTATCAATCGTATGGGATAAATCTTTCACTCCAAAATCTCAACAGGATACTGAATTAGATAAAGATCAAGATCACTTAACTATTTTCAAAATTGATTGGTTATTTAATCACTCATATTATCCTCATTTAAATTCAAATTTTAAAAATTTAATTCAATTCGATAATGGTAAATTAAATAGAAAATTTTGGGATGTTGAATCAATTGAATCAAATATACCAACTGTACAATTTCAAGATGTTATGTCAAATGATAAATCAGTTGGTGATTGGTGCTCAAAAATTTATAAATTTGGATTTTGTATTGTTGATAATGTACCAATTTCACCAATTGATACAGAAGCATTGATAAATAGAATCTCATTTATTCAACCAACTCATTATGGAGGATTCTGGGATTTTACAAGTGATTTAAAAGTTCATGATGCAGCTTATACAAATATCGCAATTCCACTACATACTGATGGTACTTATTTTTCAGAACCTTCAGGTTTACAATTATTTCATCTTTTAAAACATGATGGTGAAGGTGGTGATACTACTATTGCTGATGGATTTCATGTAGCTCATACTTTAAAAAAAAATTTCCCTGAATATTATGATATATTGACTAAAGTTAAATTAAGTTTCCATTCAGCTGGTGAACCAGGTATATTCATGGAACCAAATACAAGTAGATCAATAATTGAATTGAATCCTTTGACAAATGAAGTAGAAATGATTAGATGGAATACAAGTGATAGATCAAGTTTTATGAATTTTTCAAATTTTTCAACAAGTGATAATAATGATGGTGGTGAAATATTACCTTTATTCTATAAAGCTATGTTTAAATTTCATGAAATTTTAGAATCTTCAAAATTTGAATTTTGGTATAAATTAAAACCAGGTCAATGTTTAATCTTTGATAACTGGAGAGTATTACATTCTAGAAAGACTTCGTTTACTGGTGAACGTAGAATGTGTGGTGCTTATATTAATAGAGATGATTTTATTAGTAGATTAAAGACATTAAATATCAAAAGAGATGATTTATTAAATAGTTTATAAATTATATATATATATATATATATATATATACATGTATTATCCTTGATTTATAAATTACGTTCATTATAAGGTATAAATTTTTTAATTCCTAAATAATTTAATATTTTTAATTCACTAAAACTTTCAATTAATTCTTCTGATTTATTATTTTTATCATCCACTCGCTTAAATAATCCATGTTGATTTAAATTTAAATTTTTCTTTTTAGCTATAAATCTTAATTTTCTATTAAATAAATCATTACCTACAAAATATAATTTTGTTGATCCATATTCATTATATGGGAAAATTAAAAAATCAATTCTTCTACAAATTGAATCTTTATTTAATTTACAACCACCCATATATTTCATTAATAAATTATTATTACTATTATTATTATAATTGCTATCAATATCACTATAATCAATTGAAACTAAATCAACAATTAAATAATTTAAATCATTTTTTAAATAATTTAATATTTGTAAAAAACAATTTGATAATTTTTTTTTATTATTTTCATTTTTAATATAAAAAATAATATCAATATCACCAGATTCATTAACACCTCTTAAATATGATCCCCAAATTTCAATATTTAAATTTAATTTATTTAATTTAATATTTTTATTAATTGAATCTTTAATAAAATTTAAATGATTTTTAATTTCATTTCTTGGTATTTTAATATTCCAATCATTATAATAATTTAATCCAATTTTTTGAAATTTTGTTAATTTATTTAATATTTTTTTGTTATTTTTTAAATCATCAATTGAATTTATATTATATTTAAATAATAATTTATTTGATAATTTATTACCAATTCCAAAAATTTTATTAAAATTTTTAATCTTTTGATGATTTTCATCATTTTTAATTATTAATAATTGATGTAATTCACCTGTTTTCAAAATTTCTTCAATTTTTAATGCAATTTTTTTACCAATTCCAGGTATATTTATTGCTTCATCATATGATTTAATTGGTTTATTATAATTATTTATTGAATTAATTGCCTTTCTATAACTTATTGATTTAAATGAATTTATACCAATTTTTGATTCTGATGATAATTCTTTTGACATTTCTTGTAATATTTCAATTATTTTAGCATTGGGGTTACTTGAATTATCTTTAGATTTAGTATTTGTTGTGGTTTTCAAATATTTTATTAATTCTTCAGATTCATTATCAGATTGATTATCTGTGTCAATTTTGACATCTTTATTTATTATTGAATTTATTGTTTCATCTTCTGATTCTATATCAGTTGTAGTTATATCAGATTCTAAATCCGTATCAGAAATTTCCTCTTTTTCCTCCTTGATTTCCTTGATTTCCTCATTTTCAACAGTTTTATCAATTTTTCTTCTCTTATATTCATTAGCAAATTTAATTTCATAATTTTTAAAATTTTGAATTTTTTGTTTATCAATTGAATTAATTACCCAGTCAATTTTAACAATTGGATAATCTTTAAATTTATCATAATTTTCATTATAAAATTTATTTAATTCTTTAAAAATTTCAGAATTTTTATTAAATTCACCATCATAATCAAAAATTATAACTATTGATTTATCATCTAATGAATTTAGTGAATTTAATGAATAATGTAATTTTGCACCATTTTGTCTAAATAATTTTTTCCTGAATACCGATAATTTTGATTTAGAATTTGGGAATAATAAAAAATTATAATTTATAAATAGATTATTCGGCATTATGTAATATCATACATATTAAAAAAATTATTTAAAAATGGGGTAAAAATTAGAAAAAATTACAAGTTGATCGATCGGTGAAAAAAAATAGTCCGATCAATGAAATAAAAAATATAAATCACAAGCAAAAACGATACGGATATAACAGTGATAAAATTGTTGGGACCCCAATCACAGCGTCTAAATGAACAAATCAAAGAGCGGAGTTATGAAAATCTAGCTGTCAGTGAATGTAAACCTAACTTGAAGACGGTGTAAATACAATTGTAAACAAGCAAAAGAATGAAACGGGACGAATGTGATTACAGAAGCGAATGTGAAGATGGAGAAGATGGAGAAGAGGAACAAGGAGAAGAAGACAAGCTGCAAATCACCGCCGTTCAGAGTGGAGACGCCCCTGAGCCGCTTCCCCTCTTTGCCCCATCGGCGGAGCTTCTCTTTCAAGCACGCCGACCACGCATCAAATCCGAAATCCGGCCAAATCCAGCCAAAGAATGACGCGGTGCCACTGTTTTCCTCAGTGGCTATAATTAGCACATGCCAATTTCGCAGCCGCAAGTGGCAAAATGCACCGACAGCTAAAACAGCGAACCCGAGAAAGTTTGGCTTACCAGTGGCCGGCCAATATCAATCGCCCGCTTACCTTAAGACAGCTGCCGCCGTTTTCTGGCAGACCAAACGGCAGATGCTCGTTTGACAATGCTTCACAATAATTTACAGATCGGGATAAATGTGGGGAAAGCAAGTGCTTGTGATATCATCACATCACCGAAATGATCAGTATTAACATGATGATGATCAACACTAACTAACACTATCAACTTCATAAGTGTCTTGTCCTTTCTGATTGTATGTCAGCATCATATTATTTACCCTTTTTGCTTGCTTGCTGGCTTTAAACAGACATATTTTAAAATAGGTTCCACTTGTTCAGATATTCATAGTTAGCCAGATTGCTTATTTTATTTTATTTTATTTTATTTTATTTTATTTTACTATCGGTTGCTGTCAAAAAGCGGGAAAGTAATTTTCCATCGTTAAAGTTATCATACCTTTGATTGTTTCACCCATCACTTTTAACTCGTCTATCTCTCTTCTATTTTGTCTTTATTGTAAATATGCATATTACTCCCCTATATATATATCTGGATTATCCTGTTCTTTGCTTTATTTCACTACTCTTGTAATTTTTATAAATATACTTTAAGAGATAGATATAAAATATAACTTCACAAATATATCACTTTACGACAACAAAAAATGAATGATAACGACGACCCAAAAAAAATTATAACCCCTGATGTTGATTTGAGAAATAGATCATTATTTAAAGATGATTTAATGTTTTTCCCAAAATTAATATATTCAGGTTTAAGTTATAAATATGATTTAGCTAGAGGTAGAGTAAGTACTTGGTATTGGTTTGAAAATTCAGTTTTCAGAGTACCAAATAAATTAGCACTTATTTATCCAAAAGAATTACCAAATAAATCTTTTAAAGATGGTGATAATATGTTTAAAATTGAAAAATTTACTTATAAAGAATTATATAATGCTATATTAAGAATGTCTTTTTTATTAGTTAATGAATATCAAGTTAAACCAGGTGATGTTGTAGCTCTTGATTTCACAAATAAACCTTTATTCATTATATTATGGTGGGCTTGTTGGAATCTTAGTATTACCCCTGCTTTCATTAACTATAATATTAAAGGTGAATCTTTGGCTCATTGTATTAAAATTGTGAAAGCTGATCATGTTTTCGTTGATGATCCTGAAGTTACTCAAACTTTTAATTCTTGTCTTGATATCTTATCTAAAGATTTACCTGATTTAAAAATTAACTACTTAAATGAAGATAATATAATGAATCAAATTTCAAGTATTAATATGACTGGTGATGATATTGATGATGATGAGGCAATTACAACTCCAAAATTTAGATTACCTGATAATTTAAGATTACCAAAGGCTAATAATTATGATCCTGCTGTTTTCATTTATACTAGTGGTACAACGGGTTTACCAAAAAGTTTATTACTTGGAAAAAAACATTTATTGCAACTAAAGTTTTCTCTTATTTTTTCAGAATTTCAGAAAATTCAAATATTTATACTTCAATGCCTGTTTATCATGCAACAGCAGCTATATTAGCAGTTGTTCCTGCATTTTGTCATGGTGGTACTTTATCATTAGGTCATAGATTCTCTGCAAGAACTTTTTGGACACAGGTTAAATTATGTGGTGCTAATACTATGCAATACGTTGGTGAAGCTTGTAGATATTTGGTTAAAGCTCCCTATCATTCTGATGAAAATTATCATAGTGTTAAAGTTGCTTATGGTAATGGTTTAAGAAGAGATATTTGGTATGAATTTAAGAAAAGATTTAACATTGAAGCAATTGGTGAATTTTATGCCTCAACAGAATCTCCTGTTGGTACTACTAATTTTGAAGTTGGATTAAATAGTAATAGAATTGGTGCTTGTGGTGCACATAGTTCATTTATTAATAATTATTTTGATAAAGTTATGGCTGTTGCTAAAATTGATCCTGATGATCCAAATGAAATTTATAGAGATCCAAAAACAGGTTTTGCTAAAAAAGCTGATAGTGATGAAAATGGTGAATTAATTATGAAAATTTTAAATCCAAAGAAGAGAATTGAATCATTTCAAGGTTATTATAATAATGAATCTGAAACAAGTGCAAAATTAATTGTTGATGTATTTGAAAAAGGTGATATGTGGTTTAGAACAAATGATTTAATGAAATATGATTCAAATAAATTCATGTATTTTGTTGATAGAATGGGTGACACATTTAGATGGAAATCTGAAAATGTTTCCACTACTGAAGTTGAAAATATAATTTCAAAAGTTAAAGAAATTAAACAATCTGTTATAGTTGGTGTTAAAGTTCCAAATCATGAAGGTAGAGCTGGATTCGCTATTATAGAAGCAAATAACTTACCAGCTTCATCTCATAATGTAACTTCAGACGAAATTGATGAATCAACAAAGGCATTAATTTTAAAAAATTTATCAAAAGTTGTTTATGATGAATTACCAAATTATGCAAGACCAATGTTTTTAAGATTTGGTAAAATTCAAACAACTGGTAATCATAAAATTCAAAAGAAAACTTATAGAAATCCAATATTACCAAAGGGTAAAAATAAAGATCAAAATATTTACTGGTTAAATCCTGATTCTTCAAATTATGAATTATTAAATAATGAAATATTTAATAAAATTTCTGATGGTTCTATTAGATTATAAGTTATATATATCATATCTATAGATCATATCTATATATCATATCTAGTTATATAAGTCTAAAGATGTAAGAAAAGCAGATTTCTAAAAGTAAAAGAAAAGGAAAAAAAATTTAAAAAAAAAAAAAACATTGTCAAAAAAAAAGTATCTGAAACCAATAAGTAACATTAAATATATAAAATTTAACAAATATATTCCATTCTATATATATAAAATTAAATAAATATTTAGTAAGTTTAAATTTAAACTAGTATTAAATTTTTAATCTAGATTTAGCAAATAAAAAAGTTAAATAAAAAAGAATTATAACAAAAATTGGTATAAAATAAACAGCAATAATTTCAAAAATTGAATTTAATTTTAATTCAGATTCATATTTATTTTTAATTTTATTAATTTTATTATCAATAAATTTTGAATTTTTATAAAAATCAATTAATAATTGATCTTTTTCTTGCCATCTTTCAAATAACCAATCTTGAAATAAATTCATTTTTTTATTTAATTCATCTTCTGATATTGACTCATTATCAATTGATATAATACCTGGTATCTTTTTAATATCAAATGATCTAATATGCATATGAACTTCTTTTGGACCTTTACCGAAAAGATAAATATTATTTAAAGTGAAAATATCTTGTGCAAATTCATAATTTTTATGACCTGAATAACCAATTGTAAAATCATATAAAAAATTTGAAGTCTTTGATAAAGTACAAATTGATAAATATAAACCTCTAACTCTTGGTAATAAAACTTGATTCAATAATTTATAATTATTTTTTTTAATAAAATTATCACTAATTTCTTTTCTATTGTCAGACATATTTGTACCTTCAGGAAAAATTAATAACCAATTTTTTTTCAAATCTTCTTTTATATCTTTATTTAAATTAGTTTCATTGATTTTATTTAATTGTTCAGTCATTATTTTTTGATCATTTTCCCATTTTCTTGATAAAAATATAAAATTATAATTTTCCATACCATAACCTAATATAGGTATTTTTTTCAAAGAATCTTTCATAATAATATAAAAATTATCAGCACAATTATTAAGATATGCAATCCACCATAAAAATAACCAATCTGAATAAATTTGATGATTTGCCATAATAATTGCCTTACTATCAAGATTTGAAATTAATAATTTTTCACCACCTGATTTTTTAGTTAAATATTGAAATGTATTATCAGGAATACTATCATCATGTGTAATGATTAAATGTGTTGGTGAAACCCATTTTGTAACAAATGTTAATAATATGACGAAATTTTTTTTAGTAAAATTTAACATTTCTTGTTTTGTAATTTCATCATTATTAAAGAAAATTATAATTATAAATTGTGATGCAACAATTGATAAACAACCAGTTAAAAAAATTATTATAACTATGGCTAGTCTTAAATATTGTAAGACTGATGCACTAGAACTACCATGAATACTTGACATCTTTCCTGTACTGGTTTCTGGCATGCTTTTTTGATATTAGTTTCTAGGTAAATAAGATATCAATATTGTTATATCTTAATTCTATATATATTGAAATTTGACTAATAAAATATGGAAACAAGAAGCTTTATTTATATTTCTGTGTAGACTTAAGGTATTTATAACATTTATAAACTGTACTTAGGTATGATATAAAACAATTGATAGAAATTCAAATGAAAATAACAAAACAAAATTGAAAAATTGAAGAGAATTATGGATAGCTTTATGATCCGAATCGACTTTCTTTCTATAAGAGAATGTGGGGGGTGCGAAAGGGTGAGGGGTCTCAATTAACGACTTAAGTCCTTGTATCCCGTATCACTGTGACATTGTATTCAAAGATCACATATATACCATTCTATTATGGTTGTCATGTCATTGTAGAGATGAGTCTAAAGAGTTGATTGATTCAATTCATCATTGTCTAATCTTCAAGAAGGTTTGTTCAATGGATATGGTGGAGAGCAAATGATATCCAATGGTATTGTATCAGGCAGTGAAGGTACAAAGAGATAAGCGGTGGAGTCAAATACCAGCGGTAAGAGACTGTGGCAAACAAGGGGCACTGGTCACTATGCAGCTGGGGCTAACACGGGAAGAAGAGCAACAGAGATCAGTTGCATGTGAAGAGATGAGAGCTCTAGTCTCGCTACCCATTCTCTCCGGCGCGTTATCCGTTCCAGCCCAATCTCCACCGTTGAGCTGCTTCAAAAGAAAATTAACCGCGGTTTTGCCCACCATATATCCGGCTCGTCACTTCCTGCGGGGCCACAAGAGGCCGGACAAAAAGACCCCAGAACTCAGGATTGGAAAATGGCAAAAAATAACTATCTGTCACATGACTATCTTTAATATGAAGGGATGTGATTTATGGATTGTTCTTATTTTCCATCTGTGCACCAAATGCGTCACATTCTATTTTATTTTTATTAGCACTCCGATCGGCAATTTGTTCTTGTTGTATCTATTTTAGCGGGGGCCGACTTCTGCTATTGCTAATGCTGCTACCATCGGCCGGTGTCGCTATGATAGGCTGACCCAAGCTGCTGTGCTCGTGGCACATATTTAAGTTATATTGGCTGCTTTCTTCTTATCACATATTCTGTTTTTTAAAAGAATATATCTGTACACTGTGTCAAGCTCTAGTGTATGGTCTGATACCACACAACAAAGGGAGAGGCTGTATTTCTTCAGCATAATGACTGTTCTTAAAATTGGGCTCAAACTAAACCGCTCGCTTAGACTTCTCAGTACTTGGCTCGCAGACTCTTGCGTATTCTGCTTGGGGGACAGCCAGGATCCTGTGGCTGGCAGTCGGTATAAAGTGCCGTAGGCGGCTCCAGCGTGCCAGAGAGTGCCACGGAGTTCTGCAGGGCACCGCAGAGCATCGCGCGGTGCTGTTCCCCACTTAAATCGTCTAGTATTCTTAACTATTGGCTATCGCAAATTTTTCACTTTTATCCGTTTTTCTGCCTTCCGGATTAGGCAATTTTTTAAAAAGAAATATTATACAATACAAATTGATAAACTTTAAAAAGTTATCTCAACATCTTACATAGCTTATGCAGGATTATGACTTGAACTAACCATCTTCGGTAATAATTTGTATTATTTTCATTTCTTTTCAATCATTTTCTACTTTGCTCCTCTTTTTTACCTTGCTCTGCTTTGCAGTCATACTCTTTCATTTTTTTTTTCCTTTTAATTAGTCATATGTCTTTACAGAAATTGAGGCATTTAGTTTTTAACGACATATGAAAGTTTGAAAAAACGAAACATAAAAGGATTTGATTTCGCATCTTTTATTTTACATTAGAGTATAATACAACTGAAACAAATTTAATTTTAATTCATTGATACTACATATGCATAGTATATTTTTATTAATATAGAACTCAAAGACAAAATGAGTTCCGAAAACAATAATGATTCTGTGAATGTACAGGAAACTATAAAGACCAAAACACGACAAGATAATAATGATACAGATTTATCAATAGATGATCTGGAATCTATTAATTCATACATTTTGGAAAATCCAGAAGAAAAAATTCAACCTTTACATAGTGGTCATAAGAGTAATAATAATTATAAACAAAAATCAAGAACATCATCATCTTCAACTGGGAAAAAATCTAATTCTAGTGATAATGAAAATACCGCCAACGAAAACAACAATAAAGATCCAGTATTTGATGATAATTCGATTAAAAAGACAACAACAAAGTTAAGTAAAGCTGTCACTTCTCTTTCTGTTAAATTTGACAAATCAAAAGTTGTGCCGAGAGGTCAAAGAAGAGGTCTTTTGGCAAATCTTTCTATCATTCCAGAATATGAAAATGCAAGAGAATTACCTAATAATATCAAATACCTTATTGTCTTGATCATCGCGATATGTGCCATTGTAGGACCAATGGGTACATCAATTTTATTGCCTGCCATTGACGATGTCGCTGATGATTTGGATACTACAGTGACAATAGTTAACATGTCAGTTGGTATTTATCTTTTAGCTCTTGGTATATTTCCATTATGGTGGTCAAGTTTTAGTGAGAGACATGGTAGACGTTCAATTTATATAATCAGTTTTACCATGTTTTTCGGATTTTCAATAGGTGCTGCTTTATCTAAGAATATTGGTATGCTTATTGGTTTTAGAATCTTATGTGGTGCCTCCTCTGCTTCTGTGCAAGCTGTCGGTGCTGGTACTATCAGTGATCTTTATGATATCAAAGAACGTGGTGCTGCAATGGGTATTTACTATCTTGGTCCATTAGGTGGTCCACTACTGGCTCCTATTATTGGTGGTGCTGTGGCACAAGGCTGGGGTTGGAGAGCCACTCAATGGTTTTTAGTCATAATTGCTGGATTTTCTTTAATCTTAGTTATATTTGTCTTACCAGAGACATTAAGATCTCAAGAAAATAGAGAAGCAATTAGAAAAATATTGAGATCAAGAAGAAGAGATCATCATATAAATGATGAAGAGAATCAAACTACAAAACCAAAATTGAATGATAACTCACCTGTAAGAAGCTCTGATGATACCAATAACTTGGAAACTTTTCAAAATAAAGCACTTGATGAGAAAAATGATGGTGATGATAACAACAGCAATGAGGATGAGGATGAGGATGACTATGATTCATTAGAAGATGAATCACTTGATAATGAAAGAATAGATAAAATTTTGTCAAGATTATCAAGACAACCAACCGCGGTTCAAGAGGATATAGAGTTTGCAGTAGGCTGCGAATCTGTACCTTTTAACAAATCAGTTTCATATTCTGAAACTGGTAAAGATCCAAAAGAAATTAAAAGGAAAGCTTTTAATAAATTAAAACGTTTAGTTTTAAGAATTGATAAAGATGAAATTAAAAATAATTCAAAAGAAAATAAAGATATACAAGAATCATTTATGAAAAAATTTAAAAGAAATAGTTATATATATGGATATGCACCTTTAAAATCATTAGTTTTCTTTAAATGTCCACCAGTATTCTTGGCTGTTGCATATTCTGCACCATGTTTTGCAATTTTATATTTTGTTAATATGACATTATCTTATTGTTATGCAAGACCACCATATAATTTTTCATCAGTTATATTAGGTTTAGTATATATTCCTAATTCAGTCACATATCTTATTGCTAGTATTTGGGGTGGTAAATTTACAGATAAATTGCTAGAAAAGAAAAGGATAAGAGATGGTAGCGTTGCACCAGAGGCTAGATTTGGTGTTAATGTATTGATAGCTGTTATTATATTCCCAATTTCACTTTTAATAACTGGATGGTGTTTGGATAAGGGAGAACATTGGGTTACTCCGTTGATTGGTACTGCTTTATTTGGTTTTGCAAGTATGATTATTATTGGTGTTACTGTAACTTATTTAGTTGATTCATTACCTGGAAGAGGTGCAACTGGAGTTGCTTTAAATAATTTTGTTAGACAACTATTAGCTACAGTGGCATGTTTTGTAACAGAACCATTGATCAAAGCATTAACCGTTGGTGTTTTATTTTCTATTCTTGCAGGTATTATAACTTTATTTGCAGGTATATTAATAATTTTAAAGAAAAAAGGTGATCATTGGAGAGAAACTTATGATTTAGAAAGATTGTACGATATTGTTGATGATTGATTTTATGTGATCAGTTGTATCTGTCATTTATTTATTTTTAGAAGGAATTTACCTTTTTGCTTTCCTGTTTTTTATCTTTATTTATAAATATTACATTTTATTTGTATACTAATTTACTTTATTCTAATATATTCATTCACTCATTAACTCATCTATTGTTTTGTTTCAAGTAAGTTCGATTTCATCGTATCATTAGGTACAAAAAAAATATGACAGGTTGATAGCTTATCTTATTTGCATCTAGATTTGAATAAGTTGTAATGTTGTAAAAAATGACGTCGAGACGATGAAATATTTTTTTGACTTGTAGAGGTATGTTTCATGAATGTTATAGAGAAAGAATTTAACGTCTGCTAAGTCTGAGAACTATGGTACAGTTATATGCATACATCGTGTGACGGCGTACGGTGGCACGTCACATCCGCCGTATTTAGCGCGGCCTCGTTATGACATCAGAAGTTGTGGTGTCGGTCTTTTGATGTCTGGGGGATGTTTCACAAATATTTCAGAGTTCATTACCAGATTACTGATTGAAATGATATAAATAAAGCGTAAAATCTGCTGTTTTTTTTTTCTAGATCAATTTTTATCCATGAATAATTGAATTTCAATCAAATAATAAAGAAGCTGTTGAAATTAATCAAAATTTCAAATATAGTATCATAAATTTAATCAAAGATACATAATTTTTTAAAAAAAATGGTTGGATTTTCAATTTATATTCATTTAATGAAGAAGTGGGATAAGATATTGTCAATAACATTAAGTTTTGTCTGTCTTGTTATCTTTTCATTTTTATTAGTTGGTTGTACAAAAGATACATCAAGTTATTCAGAAGTTTATTTAGTAGAAATAGGATTTAATGAACAAAGTGTAATGTATGATTCAATATCAACTGCATATAATTTAAACAATTCTACAGAGGATTTATCCAGTATGAAAGTTAGAGTTGGGTATCTTGGGTTATGTGTTCAATTTAACGATGATTTAATTTGTGATTATTCTAAAAATACAGATACATTTGATAATTATCCATCTATTTCATTATATGATTCAAGTTCAAATAAGACAACAGCATCATTAGATTTAATCAAATTATCAAAAGAATTAAATGAAAATATAGCCAAACCTGATATTTTAATAATATCATTAATTTTCAATTTATTAATTTTTTTAAATCAATTTTATATAGTTATACCATTTATGCCATATAAATATTATTCAATTATTTTTGGTATTAGTGCATGTACTGCAAATGTTATAATTTGGGGGTGTGGTGCTATTTCAGGTTATGTCATTAGCGATTCAGTATCCAAGCTTATTTCAATCAGTTCATTGTATATTTTAGATGGTTCAGTAGGTAAAAGATTTAAGATTATGTCATGGTTTTGTTTTGCTGCACTTGCTATTATTGGTATTGTTGATGGAATATTATTGTTTAAAGAGATCAAATTGAGAAAGGAGAATGAACAAGTTGGTGCTCAACAAAAATCAGAGAAACAAAATTTTAGTGGATTTGGATTTGGTAAAAAAACCAGTTCACAGTCTTCTTATAACAGTGATGGTAATAATAGTTTAAGTAACAGTAGTGGTAATGGTTCACAAGGATCAAAATGGAATCAAAGACAATTTGTATGATCGAGTCACGTGATGGAATGAATTGATAAATTTCGGAGATTTTTTAAAGAATCTTCTCAAAAAGGAGAGGAGAATTTGACAATAACTGGGGAGCGGGAGGCATGTTTTTTTTCTGTACAGGACAACTTTAGTATTTCAAGATACCAAATATATATAAGTTATATAAATTTAATGGATAAGAATTTTATGATGAATCTTCTTTGGCTTGTATTTGTAGATATTAAATTTAAAAGTTCAAATATTGATTAATCATGGTTTCCAAACTTTCTTTCAAAGGGGATAAGAAGAACAAGAAGAAGAAAAGCAAGAAGCATAGAATAGATGAAGATGAAGCCGAACATGAACATGATGAAGGTAATAAAAGAGTGCACGCTGACAATAGTGCAAATAAGTCTGGTAATGGAGAATCACAAGTTATGATTAGAGTTAATAACGAATCAGTGCCGTTTAATTCAATTGATAAAGAAGAATTTGAGACTGGTTGGACTGTATGTACAGATGTCAGTGAATTAACGAATGGTCCAATAGTTATTTGTTTTGAAAGAGAGGATGAAATAAGTAAAGATGGAGGAAAATATCTCGGTATATTAAATTATGATACTAAAGATAGAGAATCAAGTTTACAAACTAGTGGGAAGAATAAATTTGATATTTTAAAAGATAGTTTAACAATTAACAAAAACGAATATGATATTATTGATTGTCATAATGATTTAATTAAGATAGAACCTAATTCTAAAGATCAGTTATTTTTACCTATATCAATAGATAAACTAATATCTGATAATTTAAGCGATGGTGATAATATTACAGATAAAAGTATTAAAAGGGTGATAATTAAGAACGATCAAGGATATTATTTAAGTTATGATAGAGATAGTGGAGATAGTTGTTTAAAATTTGATTCAAAAGTTGTTACTGTTAATCAGATATTTAATTTTCGAATAAATTATAGAAAGAGAAATGATGATGGTGATGAATCAGAGTTTAATGGTAAGGAAGGATATTATTTCAATATATCAGTTGGTGATATTAAGAATAAAGACAAATTAATTATTATTGGAAATAAAATTAAAGTTATCAAAGATCAAGATGATTTACTTAATGATTTAAATGAGTATTTAATTAAGATTAAGACAATTAATTGTAATTCATATAATAAATTTAAAAGAGAATTAAAAGAGATAAATGATAATAAAGATATGATATTTGATAATTCAAAGGATAATGAATTATTAAATGATAAAACTAAAGAATTAATAAATGATGGATATAAGATAAATAACAAAATTTTAAAAGATTTAAAAAATTCAATTAAAATTGGTAATTTAAATGAATTTTTAGTTGAATTTAAAGCTAAAAATAAAAGTGATTCAATGTGTTAAATTTAATTTAATTTAATTTAATTTCATTTAATTTATAATAAATGTTATAATTGTTTAATTGTATATGTAATTTAAGTGTACATTATAAGGATAATAATAAAACTTTAAATTTGAATTGTAAAAATGGAAACTATCAATATATTGATAACGATTTGAAATCAATGAAACAGTACAGCCCCACTTTCAACCCCGAAGGTATTAAAATACAATCTATATATCCATAGTTTAAGCAACGGAGATCGGCAGTTTAAGAGCAACAGGAAAAGGAGGTTCACCATACTTTGCCCCACACTTGCCAGTTGCCAATTCCTGTGATTCCAGAAGGTCAGTGTGGTTACGTAAGCAAAGGATTTTCTCCTAGAGACTGAAGCTCTTAACATTTTCATCTCTATCTCCCTCTCTCCCTCTATCTTTATATCTATCTCCAGTGATCGATCCATGGCTGTAATGATCAGTCGGACAGGCCAAACAAGATAAAATAGCGCGGTGGAGAGGGCACAGAGGGTGGGTTGCTGCTGGCGGCGAAACGGGTGTTTGGAGAGAGTCTGGAGGGTGCCCTGAGGGAGTCTTGAGGGAGCCCCAGTCAGGAACGAGGTCAGGCAGCAGAGAGCGAGAGCTGATTGTAAGAGCGCCGAATAACCGAGAAATGCACTTTGATCAGCGATAGTTATATAGTGAAAGTACTGAAAGGTCATCTGTTTGCTCTGCATGGTATTGCTCTTATCTATGATCTCTGATATCTGATATATGATCTCTATTTACATTGTCTGGTTGCTCATTTGCTCATTTTCTCTGTTGGTTGTTTCTCTGTTTGGACGATTGATAAGCTGGATAAGCGAATACTCAAGATGTGAAACTGAAATACATCCATAGCATCCGCTAAGACTATTGTTTCACTCTCTTGCATATATGGTAGAAGCCTCTAAAGAGTGACGCTCATTGCTCTATTTAACTGCTTTACTCCGTGACAGGATAAGCAAGAAACGGAGTGTGTGAGTGATTCTCTAAGAGCGAAGACGCGGAAGGGATTCAAGAGATCGAAGTGACCTCAGAGCGCTGTCCCTCTTTTGTCCCTCCGCGGTCCCTCTCTGGGCTCCACCTGTTACCCCACATTGCCAGTTCTCTTTCTCTCCCTCTCTCTGAGTCTTTCTCTCTGAGCAGTTTCAGCCGTCCCTCCACACAATGGAGACCTGCTCCAACAGGCAGGCAGCCTGTCAGTGATCCACCGATCCCGCCAACAAGGCAAATCCTCCTCTTGATGCTATACACCCACTGGCCGTGGCGTGGTGGCCCTGGAGCGCAGCTACTGCCCCATTGTTTGATTGTCCTACTGCCCCACAGTTCTTATTGTTTCCCTCGCTAGATAAACAGTACCGTAGGACTCCGCTTATGTCATCTCACTACCATATTGTCACAATTAAGTCATTAACTTGATGTTAATATTTTTCCATTAAACCAATAAAATTACTTTATTATATAAGTTTCTAATCAGTTTAAAATTGGTTATTCTACAGCAGCACCAATACCACCTATATTCTATATATCTTATTGTTTTATCTTACTAATCACCTATCTTGTTGTCTGTAAATTGCATTCTCATTATTCTTTATCTTTATATATATATATATGTATTCTCCTTCTCTCTTGTTCATTTTAAATTTTTAAATCCTTTTATACTATATAACTCATATTACACACACACGTATATTAAAGTTTACCTACATAAAATAACAATCCTTATTACTACTCATTACTCTCATACATACATATATATATAGAAAATGTCAACTTTTGAATTTCAAAAAGATTTGAAAAAATTACCAATTCCTGAATTGGAACCAACTGTGGAAAAATATTTAGAAGTTTTAAAACCTTTACAAACAGATTATGAACATAGTTTAACTGAAAAATCTTGTAAAGATTTTTTAAAATCTGTTGGACCAATTTTACAAGAACAATTAAAAGAATATTCAAAGACAAGAGATTCATATATTGAACAATTCTGGTATGACGCTTACTTAAACTATGATTCACCAGTTGTGCTAAATTTAAACCCCTTCATTATGTTAGAAGATGATCCAACCCCTTTACAATCAAATCAAATCTCAAGAGCTGCAAGTTTAACAACTTCTTCTTTAAGATTTGTTAGAGCTTTAAGAAAAAATGAATTATCCCCTGATAAATTGAAAAATGGTGTTGCCTTAGATATGGACCAATACCCAAAATTATTCGGTTCTGCAAGAATTCCAAACTCAACAGGTTGTGTTTTACAAACAGATGCTCAATCAAGACACGTTATAGTACTAAGTAGATCTCAATTCTATTGGTTTGATGTATTAGATGAAAACAATGATCTTATATTTACCGAAAATGATATCAAATTAAATTTTCAAACAATTATAGAAGATTCAGAAATGACTAAATTAAATGATATGGCTAAATCAAGTTTTGGTATATTAACAACAGAAAATAGAAGAATTTGGGCAACTTTAAGATCAAAATTACAACATGATGAAATAAATAGCGAGATCTTAAGAATTATTGATACTGCTTTATTTGCTGTTGTATTGGATCACGTTGAAGTTAAAGATTCTTTAAAAGATATGGCTAAAAATTTCTTATGTGGTACCTCTGAATTTGAAAAAGGTGTTCAAATAGGTACTTGTACAAATAGATGGTACGATAAATTACAAATTATTGTCACTAAAGACGCTAAATGTGGTATCAATTTTGAACATACAGGTGTTGATGGTCATACTGTCTTAAGATTTGCTTCCGATATTTATACAGATTCAATTTTAAGATTTGCAAGATCAATTAATAATAATTCTCCATCAATTTGGAAATCAATGTCTCCTGATCCATCAAAAAGAGATCCTTCTTTTTTCAAAAATTTAATGATATCTCCAAGAAAATTAGAATGGAAATTATCAAATGATTTATCCTTAGCTTTAAGATTTGGTGAAACTAGATTATCTGATTTAATTCATCAAAATGAATTTTCAGCTTTACAATTTAAAGATTATGGTATGGAAAGAATTAAAAAAATGGGTATGTCTCCTGATGCATTTGTACAAATGAGTTTCCAATTGGCTTATTACGCTTTATATGGTAAAGTTGAATGTACTTATGAACCTGCAATGACTAAAGTGTTTTTACATGGAAGAACTGAGGCAATTAGAACAGTTTCTTTAGAATCAAATGAATTTGTTACTAAATTCTTTGAAGGTTCTACAAATTCAAAAGAAAAAATTGAATTATTGAAAAAAGCTTGTCAAAAACATTCCTCAAGAACAAGAGATTGTTCAAAAGGTTTAGGTGTTGATAGACATTTATATGCTTTATTCTGTATTTGGAAAAGATATTTTTCAGATATTAATTCAAATTCAGAAAATAGTAATCAAATGGATTCTTCAGATTCAGAAGCAACAACTATAAACGTTGATGAATTAACCGAAGGTTTCAATAAACTAGATTTAGAAGGTTTAAAAGAAATTCCATCTATCTTTGCAGATAATGGTTGGGATAGAATAAATAATACAATTATTTCAACTTCAAATTGTGGTAATCCTTCTTTAAAATTATTTGGTTTTGGTCCTGTTTCTCCAAATGGTTTTGGTTTAGGTTACATCATTAAAGATAATTCAATCACAATATGTGCTTCTTCAAAACATAGACAAACTAAAAGATTCTTAGATACTTTAAAAGGTTGTCTAGTTGAAATTGAAAAAACATTTAGAGAATCGTTACAAGAATCAACTGGTGAATTAGCATCTAATGGTAACACTTTAGAAAATATTAATTCTTATAGTCACGGCGTTGATGGTTTATACTCAGAAGATGTCGCTTTACAATTAAACAGTTATGATAAAGAAAGAGGAAGATTAGGTCATAAATCATTAAGACAAGAATTAATAAATTTATTAGGTGGTTACGATTCATTAGAAATTGATCCACAATCTAATTTACTTAAATCTAGAGGTGGATCACCTGAACCACCATTTTCAAGACATTCTTCAAAAATTGGATTTTCAAATTCTGAAATTGGTAAAAAATTAAGATTAGCTGAATATTAATTGAAGAATCTTATTATCCATACCTCTAACGCACCCTCATCATGATGATCATTTTTAATTTTTTTTTTTTTTCAATTCATTTTATTTTCAATTCATTTCTTTCTATCCATTTATTTTATTATTTATTCATTTCTTTTTTCATTTCTTTTTTCATTTCTTTTTGTTTATTAATTTTATACTGGAATAATTTTTTTTACATTTTAACCGTTCATTCATTCATATATAATATCTTATATTAATAAATTCTTTATGGCATATATATATATATTTATAAACAAAACATAAATTATGTTTTGTCTTATCATAATTTTGATTTTAATGTAAATTTATTTTCATAACAAAAATCATCAACTAATTGAGTTACTCTTTTAGCTAATCCAAAAGAATTTTGATAACCATTTGCACCTGAACCATAATTATGAATAACATTAACATCATTTTCTAAAATTTCTTTTTTAATCATTGGTCCATTTTTTCTACCTGGCCTAATTCCAATCATTTCTCTAACCGGAATTAATTTCCCTTCATTCTTCATGAAATTGGTATTAACTATCTCTGGAGCATATCTAATTGATCTTTCTTTTATTCTATCGGTTAATAAAGGATTAAAATGTGTTGATTTATCGTTATACAAATAAGTACCGGTTAATAATGTACCTCCATCTTGTCTTGGTAAAATGTATAAAGATTCAGTTGGGAATTCTTCATCCATTGGTTCAACAATAATTAATTTCTCAACATTATTTTCAACTAATAAAGTTTGTCCTTTAATTGGCATATTGTTTTCAGCATCTTTTGGAACAAAATTAGGAGCATGTAAACCAGTACAATTAATAACTAAATCAGCACTTGAAAATTTTTGATTGGATCTTTTCAGTGGATTGTTTAAACCAAAAGTTGGTTCATTACTGGATTCTAATTTAACATCGTATTCATTATCTTCCATAAATAAATCACGAGCATCAGTTAATGATTTGACGGTTTTTCTAATATATTTACAACCATTTTTAACACATTTACTTAAAAGATAACTTAAATATGTAGTTGGAGTTATCATAAATCCAGTGTACTTGAAACCATAAGCTATATCATCTTTAGCACTACCAGGTGGATAATTTTCAGGTCTTATAATTTCATAATCTCTAACTAAATCTTTGAACCATGGTCCATCGTAATCTGGTTCAGGTAAAGACATTCTAGGAATGAAAACATTGACTTCTTTCTCCCAAACACCACTACTTTTATCCTTAGCTGCTATCTCTAAGATTTCATAGTATGATGCAATATCTTGTAATTCTTCTAACCATGAAGGATCTCTTCTAGTTACTAAATGGATCCAAAATGCACCAGCCCATGGTGAAGTATAATCAACAGAATAATCTCCTGGTAAATGTTTAGCAACTATGGTAACTTCATGTCCCTTTTTACTTAATTGCAAAGCTGTTGTAAGCCCGATAACACCAGCACTTTTTTAAAACAAATAAGAAAAACCACAGTTTCAGTGATTAAAAAGAAGGTTATATGGTTAATATTATACATTCATTTTATACATTTATATGTCTTTTGTGGTATTTGAATGATATAAACTTACCCTAAAACGACAATTTTCGCCATATCTTTTTATTTTTATTTTAATTGATGATATATTGAATGCAGAATTTAAATAAGTATCAATGGTCAGATATTGTTTTATTAAACACTTATGTATATAAAATAATTGGAAACAACCCCCAAATAAGAAAGTATCTTGAACTTTACCTGAAGATATCGTTTAATAGAATCAAGGGGAATAACCAGAACCATAGTTGCAACAATACAACCTCGCAATTCAGATAACCTCTATACTTAACAAGTCCACTAGAAGTGCATTGAGTAAGTCAATCCACTATCAGTCTACACTCATACGATGTACCACAGAAAGTACGCCTTGTCTGATCTGTAATACTCACCAGCCGATAACGGTGCGCTCCCGATTTACCTGACAGGCACTGTAGCCCGTTTTCGGATCCCTGTTATCTTGCCCGACGCTGCTCAAAGAGGTAACTTCCCGATTGGTAACAGCCTTTATGGATCTCGACTTTCAGGTGCATTCGAACGGCTGAATTCACTTTTGGATGCTAGATACAGATCAACCACTATTTAAACAACAAATCAGGCACTTTCACTTGGAATTCGGGATCCAAGATCTACATATCATAAATAGATACATTATGTATTACCATTGGCTTAAATTTTACCCTTTGTCTACAAAATTTTTACTCAAACTGAAATTATATTAATTTGTTTTCGATCAGAAAATTAAATTCCAAAACCTACTTTTCAAAAGATAATAAAGTACAATAAAATTACTTGAAAAAAAAATGATTTCAATCACTTTATCAGTTATAAATATTCTAAATATCATGGAGTAATCATCGTTGCCAAATAACAATTTGTCTATACATGATATAAACTGATAAAGAAACCATATATACGATATATATTTTTACAGATGTGGAATTCTCATATTCAATGATATTAAATAAGCAATACCAGATCATAACCATTGAATATCACCAGACCTTCTAGCAATTCTGAGGTTGTTAACATCATATCTTTATTTACTCTTTTAATCTGACTATCTATATAGCTCTGGCTCCGTTGTGGTCCAAGTATATCGGGGAAAGTCCTGAAGTCGGGATGTAAACTCCAAGGATCTGATCTAACCTTCTTTTCATTAGGATATCTCCAGGCAAATGGTAGTATGCACCTTCTTTTATCATATGTAAACAATACTTCAGAAAATGTAGGAACACTGTTAGACCATTTCTCATATTTATTGACTTCTATAGGTTCTTCACAAACAAGTGAATATACTTTGACTTCGCATTGATTTTTAACATTACTATCACTTGCAATCGCAAAATGAGTAGAAGGAATTCTAGATTTCATATTAAAATTTAATGCAAAATTATCACCTAATCTCGATTTATTTTTGTATCCTTTGAATTTTCTAACAATTTGCATCGTTTTCAAGTTCGGATGTATCTCAACTAATATTAAACTATCCTTTAAACCACTTATTAATGCATAGAGTCCTCCAAAAATTAAGAATAGTTTTATTTGACATACAGCAAATCCTACATCATAGGAAAATTGATCGTGATTCTCAAAATTTATATAATGTAGTTTACCGTCTCTTGTACCTGTAAGTAATGCTTTTTCATTCATCCAATTTGAAGCAATGGGTTCCGAAGGAATTAGATATTCCCTATTATTCAAAATTTCATCAGTACACGATCTAAAGCTTTTACAGATTGCCCATACATTTCTATTGGATACTCTTTTGGCTACAATAATGTGAAAATTATCTAGATTATCATCTGGAATCACAGAAATTAAAAAATTATGATTGTAAAACTCATACAGCAGAACATCTTCCGATTCTTGGAAATCTCGACTCCTTAATATCGAAATCTTAAGAACTTTGTTTTTGTTTTCAGAGCATACAATATAACAACCTCTGTTGCTTCCAAATGGTTCACATATTTCAATTTGACTATAACTCAATCCATGCAAAATAGGAATATTATAGGGAAAAATATTCAACTCCTTATCTAACAAGTAAGTAAACACTTTTTTTCCAGAGATAACAAATCCTGTGTCCCCGTCGCAACCAATTAGCCTAATGGGTGCTTTAATATCGTTTCCATAGTCAGTTGTTATATAACCGTGTATATTCTCTGTCATCTTCTGTAACAGAATTCTAGTTGCAAAAAAAATATCCTGATCATCAAATTCTGTGGTAATGCTATTATCAGTTATTAGTTGCATCCACAATAGTTCTTCACTTTTTGTTATATATTTGGGACACGATATAATCTTTGACAGATTAAAACTATTCAATTCATTCCATTCTTGAGAATTAAAATATCTCTTATTATTCTTTAGTATTAAACTCTTAGAATCTTCAGCTTTTCTATATGTTTCCCAATTAATATCGCTCTTGGTATATTTCATTAGATCATTTGTATTATTTTTGTTTGTACTGTTTGTATTTGATTGGTCCATATCAGAATTGTTCGATGACTCTTCTCTCAGTATATCGGCAGCTTGTAAAGCAGCTTCAGCAGATCCTTCAATTATCTTGAAATATCTCCCCTTTTCTGCATCAAAATAAAATCCTTGTATACGTAGAGGCATTGATATGTTTTTAAAATTTTCAATTTGATTTAATACTGGATTAACAATAATGTTTTCATAGAAAAATCTAAAAATAAAACAATATGTCAAAATTATATAACCATTTTGTACTTATATTTTGAGGCATCCTGAAACTACATTAATATTGTCTTAAAATGGCATCCAGGTACAGGCTCACTCATACATGAAGATAAAGAATATATTAAGTAATCAATAATTAAATAAAAAAATTATCTTCTCAGTGGTGCACGGGGGTAATATTTTCTTTATATATATGACGTAAACTTTTATTAACCCTGGGCTTTTTCAAACAGGAGTATTGATTTTAAATTTATATTTACTTTGTAGAGAAAGTCAGGAAAAATGGACATGTTTTTATATTTTATGGCCAGTTCACAGAACCGCCATTTTAAAAGAGAGAGAAAGAGAAAAAAAGTCTTATAAATAGAACAATACTCAAAAAAGATGAAATTAAAAAAGATCGGTTAAAAATGGTTAAAAAAAATTAGCTCTGAGTATAACCTGTGTAGTGTATAAATTATTTAACACCAGAATTTGTAAATTCTGAAATATAATGGTTTTGAAGCAAGTTCTGCCTTTTCAGCAGCGATTTCCAATCTCATTGCGTCTAAGTCGAAATCTTTTCTTCCAGAGTCAACATCGATATCCTTAGCACGGCGGAATAAAGTAAAATCTCTTTTCCAGATGTAGAAAATGGCAATAAATAAGAATAAAACAGGAAGAGTTAAATAATCTTCAAAGAAGTTTTCAGCGTTTGGACTACCACCAATTGGGAATAATGCAACGTATAATTGAGCAATTAAAATTAAGATAATTAAACAGAAACCAAATAATGAACCTGGGATACCAACTTGAGAAACAAATCTTAATTCATCAGTGCCTCTGCCTCTAATAGATAAAGCTCTTCTAAATCTAAGATGACATAAATTGATTGACCACCAAGTGAAAAGACCTGATAAACCAGAAATAGCCATCAACCAGGTGAAGACTTCACCATGTTTTGGAGAAGCAGCTAAGTAACATAATAAACCAATAACTAAAGTTATAGCTAAACCAACTAAAGGTCTACCTTGTCTGTCAATGTAACCAAAACATTTTGGTCCAAATCCTTGATCAGCCAAAGAGGCAATAGTTCTTGAACAACCAAAAACAGCAGAGTTACCAACAGAGATAACGGCAATCATAATAACAACGTTCATCACTGAAGGTAAACCTTTGATACCAGCATTTTTAATGGCAATAACAAATGGAGAAGCAGCAGCATTAGAACCAGAAGAATTAATCAATAAAGGTTCGGTATATGGAACTAATAAACCGACAAGAGTTAAACAGACGATGTAGAATAAAGTAATTCTCCAAAACACTTGCTTTGTTGCAGATGGTAAAGTTTTTCTTGGATTTTCAGTTTCTGCAGCTGCTAAACCAGCTAATTCAGTACCACCAAAGGAGAAAGCAGCAGTGACAAAGACAGAACAGACACCATGGAAACCGTGTGCAAATGCACCTGGGTCATGCCAGTATTTACCACCAATGTAACCACCTTGTGGGCCACCACCACAGACTAAAATAATACCCAAAAAGATGAAACCAAGACAAGCTAAAACTTTGATAATAGAAAAGATAAATTCAGCTTCACCGTAACCTCTAACACCAAAGACATTGATAAAGAAAATTAAAAAGTAAAAGATGGAAACCCAAGCAGCAGAGTTAATATCACTATTCCAATAATCGATAGTAATAGAAGCAGCAACTAATTCCAAAGGTAATGTTGTTAACCAACCAAGAGCATAATTCCAAGCCATGCAGAAACCCCAAGCTGGAGAAATGAATCTTGTATTATATTGAACAAAAGAACCTGAAACAGGGAAAGTGACTGCCAATTCACCAAGAGATTGAACAGTACAGAACATCATAGCACCTGTTAATATCCAACCAATTAATAAAGCAGCTGGGCCACCTCTTCTTAAAGCACCACCAGAACCAACGAATAAACCGGTACCAATGGCACCACCAATAGCAATCATCTGCAAATGTCTATTCTTCAATTTTCTAGAAAGTGGAGCAGCTGATGATCTTGCAATATTTTTTTCAAGTTCAGTCATATCATCTGTGATGACAACTGGAGGTCTTTCGTATTCTCTAAAAGAATCAACAAATCTTTTAAAAACACCATCGTTTTCACTTGAATCTTGTTGTACCGATGGAGTATCTGAAGAATCCACAACTGTTAGATGAACCTGGGCATTTTTTTCCTTTCCGTCAGTTTCGTATGGAGAGGATGACATTTTTGAAATAATATGTGAATCTTCTCTTTTGTTGAAATGTTTTTCCGAGTAATAATATTTACTCAACTCTTTTTTCAGTCAAGGAATTTTTAGTATTTGATAATTATTATACTTATTTAAACAGATAAAAATTTAATGAAATATATAAAAGAATACTATGGAGGAAAAGAGAACATATTTATATAACAAGTAAACAAAATGGAAGTTATGTACAAAAGTATATTGTAATATAAATACTTCAAATGCAAAATCAAGAGCACCAAATGTGTAATCACTGATAAGGATCATATACAAATTACCTAACTTAATATTAAACCAAAACAAATGTAATAAAGAAACTGACAATTGAAGTTGCATGATCTGATTCAGCAGATATATTACGTTTTCAATTTTGACTGATAGGACTTGTGATAGAATGAATGATAATAGATCAATGTATATACTGATAATGAGATTGAATTGATAGTAAGATTATCCAAAGATAATTTTGCGAAAAAGTATATAGGTGAAACAGATTGATATCAAAAATTCATGATAAATGTTGTGTTATTTCTCATATATTGTTAATAAAATTTACGGATTATACAGAATATCCATTTTAAGTAATAATTAGAGAGTAAACAGTACAATACGGCTGTCTGATAGCTGATCCTTCAACTGGCTGTGGCGCTTAGTTGGGAGATCACAAACCTCCTATCTGCGCACTTTAACAAATATAAAAGTATATATAAAATATGCTAAAGATGCACAAATGAACAATTGACTACGTTACCAATAAAAACACAAATAAGGTCAACTATGGCAACCAGAGACAAGCGCCACGACTGCGCTCAGTGGTAAAGATGATAAGTGGTAGTTTGAACCTAAAATCACCAGAGCATCGAAGTAATCCATCTGTACAAAAAAGGAAATTCTGGTTCTTATCGCTCGAAGCACCTGCAGCTTGCGTAAGACTCCTGTACCTAAAATTTCTATAATAGTGTTATTCATAGAATGTTTTGATAACGGCAGCAGGTTCTCTCTTAGCCTTGAACGTCTCTCAGCTCAGAGTTCACTCTTTGTTGTGGGCTGTGTCGCACGGCGTGGCTCTTCCCTCGCGGATATTGTGATACATTTAACCCCCCAGATGAGAGCTTGCGAATACCATCGCGTCAAAAAGAATGCGATGCTGATGCAATGCAAGGCACCCCACGGCACTTCACGGCGTTGCGGACGTCACTGTGAAACACAATGGCCGCAGTGATAGCCATCAGGGCCGGTTGGCGCATAGAGAACCAGAGATGCCGCTCTCTTTCCTAAATGATATATGCCGATACCGATATTGCAGAAGGATGGAAGAGGATGAAGGAGACAGAAAGAAGACATACTACAGGAGGCCCACAGATAACCGCACCGACTAGTGGATAATGCTGTCAATAGGTGATTCCATCTGGTGTGAGATGGCTTGAGTCTGCGCAAAAAACAAGCCAAATGCATTGCGTGGGCACTTTTTGGGAGCACATTTAAATAATCACACATAAGTAGGCAGACTTGCGTATCACATTTGCTTCTCATTTGTCGAGGTTCTCTTACAATACAATCTTCTCTTGCTAGATCGATTGATGCTGTTAGGTCTCATCTTAGAAGTGGTACGTACCTCAGCTTTCCCCTCCCCGCCCCGGTGCTTCAGGGAGATTATTTGCGTATGTTTGCGTATTCTACGTCACAGAAGACAGTAATAGGCCAAGAGACTGGTGATTGCTCTTGAGAAACGGTGGTTTAGTGCGCCTTATTGTCGAAGCCTTGGCTCAGTTTCTCTCACACCAGACACACACCATCGACGGAAAAACAATGTAGCATTGAGTTACCCTGATTTTCTAATATTATTGCTGACTCCTCTGTGTTTAATTCTTGGTATTTTCCAACAAGATCACTTACCTCCATGAATCTCAAAAGACTGTGATTCATAAGAAACAGAAAGATTCTTAGTTCATATTCTTCTCATTTTTATTTGAGAGCAGTACGATTTCTGGGCCCTCATATCATCACATACATAGCACCTGCCGAGCTTATCAGTGTACATTACCGTGCTCTCCAACTGAATATTGTGCGATTACTACTTACCGCGACCAATCTGTTATCTTTGCGCTTCCACTACTAAATTTAACAAGGAGTGCGCATGCAGGTTCTACATCATATATGCAAGGCATTCTCATCTTAACCAACTCTGAGAGATAGGCCTAAACTGGGAAGTGAGGTAAAGATACGGAGAAGTTACTACGGATATGTTTTATCAGTGATGTTCCAGACATTGTTGTGTGCTATCCACTAAATGCAAGCCTTTATCGGTTACAATTGTTTCATATCATGAAATCGATATGTTTCCTTCTTTCATAAGAATCAAAAAGACAGGAACAAAGTACAAAAACACAAAAATCTGTAAGGGTAATATAATCAATCAATTTATCGGGTTATCTCTGATGGTTCCAATAGATTTGAAGCATTTCCATTCATATCCAAAATTTTAGTTGATCCCTTACATATAATTATTTTAGATAAGAAATGATTCTAATTTCAAAGTAAGTCGGTTAATTACGAAAATTAATTGCTTGCTGGTCTTGTTTATCTTAACTTTTTGTGTAGCATCACTATCATTAAATATTATGTAGATTGATAAAAACTATTTTGAATCTTAAAATAAACTTTTGACGATAAATATTTTGCACCCTTGAATTAAAGTTATCAATTTATTATCTTTAATTGATAAAGGCGCTTCTCATATCCTAAATTATATTTTTGATAGTGCTTATCAGGAATCTAATATCACAATAAAATATATATACATCTCAAACATATGCTCTTGTTTCTGAAAGATCTAGAGAAATTTTGGAAGATAATCTCCGGTTGATTACCAGAAGGTTTTAATCTTTACTGTTAGTTGGTTTTGATATTATTGAATTTTGATCCCATTGAGTATCTACTTTCCAAATATAAGATAAATATGACCGATTAGTAGTATTATCCGCAAAAGGCATTAAAAGGCACTTTCCACACGACATCTTTACTACAGGGAAGTCACGACATCTAGATTAATTGCCTTTTACCTATAAAGCTACCAATAAATTTATAAGTCACAAGAAATTACTTTGAATTTAAGTATATTCCGTATCATTACTAAAATATTCCAAATATCTTAAACCTCATGCGATTGACATTCAAAGTAACAGATGAACTGGGAAATAAATAGTAATTATAAAAAATAATGTATATAAGATAATTGGAATGTAAATAAAATAGAAATTCTCTTCTATAACCATTAAACCTATAAACTACTTTTTGTCTTTATATTATTATATAAGTTTTATTCTAAAATCATTTTACCGTTTACATTGCTCCACAGTTATATATATAAGGAAACAACCATAATGAAAAACAGGCAACTTTCCCATCCTCTTGAAAACTGCACACGATATTTTTTTCTTTGGCGCTTGCTTTATAAGTTTACACATTTCTATTTATGACGCTTTTGGAAAAGCAGGTATAAATTATACTATTCTACAAAAATATATCAAATAAATATTAAATCTTTAAATAAATTCTCGGCGTCATAAATTATTGAGCTGCTGAGAGAAGCAGAACTGTAGAACAAAAAATTTCAAAAAAATACAAATTTTTCTCTCATTCTATACTTTGAAGAGAAGTAATAGAGCATTCGAGAGAGAGAGAATGAAATAAATTAAGAAAAACTAGCCCCGGAGATACTTTTCCGGTCATTTTTTAACAGATCACGTGACTGTCGCTTACGACGGACAAAATACCACATAATTTTTATACTAAAAAATGCCTTGCTAGCTCAATCGGTAGAGCGTGTGACTCTTAATCACAAGGTTGGGGGTTCGACCCCCCCGTAGGGCTTTCTTTTTAGTTTTGTAATTATGTAAGCATAATTTCTTATATACTTATGAATTAACCCCAGTCTACTAGATAGAAGATTATTTTATGTTTTAGACAATTTCAATATAAAAAGCAATCTATATTTCTAACAGTGGATGATAAAAGGATACAAATAAATAATAAAAATAAAAATATATAAGGAGAAAAGGTTCAAGTGAATGTAGAAAAATCTCTTACTTAGTTTTTTTCTATATATAGTACATTATAAAATCCGAATGGACTTTTTAATTTTATTTTTCTTCAGATTTTTCTTCAGATTTTTCTTCAGACTTTTCTTCAGACTTTTCTTCAGGCTTTTCTTCAGATTTTTCTTCAGACTTTTCTTCAGACTTTTCTTCAGACTTTTCTTCAGACTTTTCTTCAGACTTTTCTTCGGTATTTCTTGGAGCTGCTCTTGGAGCGGCAGTTGCAGTACCATCAGTTTGAGTGCTTTTGATACCATGTGCGGTTAAGAAATTGAAGATTGGAGTACCGCTCTTTTCATCATTTCCAGTATAACCATCAATGAAACCAAAGAAACCATAGAAAACGTGTTCTTTTTCTTCTTGAGCATAAATTTTATCGTAAATGAATTTCTTTTTAAATTCTAACATTTCATCTTCGTATTTGGCAAAAGTTAATGGATTGTAACCAAATTGTTCTAATCTTGAATTGTAACCATCGTAAACTGGTTGTTCTAAAAGTAAACCTAAAGCTGGAGCTTTTGGAATATTTATCTTTGAAGGTCCAAATGCCTCTCTGATTCTTTCTAAAGCACAACCTGTTCTGATAACAAGAGTGGCCATACCAATCATTTTACGAATTTGATGTAACATGAAAGATTGACCATGGATTTTAATTGATACCCACTCAGTACCTTCAATAACAAAAGGATCAGAAACTGTAATTTCTTTCATGAATCTTTTGGAACTTGGGTCCTTGAATGCTTTTCCAATGGTAAAATTATGGAAATTACGGGAACCAAGATATTGCTGTAAGGCATCCCTTAATAATTGAATTCTTTCAGGAGCAGCTCTGTAGTCCGCACGCATCTTGTAACCAATTGCTTTTATATCCTTTTGAATTTGCTGTGTGATCATATTTGTAGTTTCTGGATTAGCAACCATTTCAGCAACAGTTTCTTCCTGTTCTGCTGTAATACCTGCATCTCTTAATGCCTTTTCATATGCAGCCCAGTAAGCTTTACCTTCAGGGTCATCTCTAGTTTTACCTGGGAATAATTCTTCAGCTTCTTTGATTAACTTAGCAAGAGTAGCTGTTGGTTTTGGAGGTAATAATGAATATGTTGGCAATAGATATTCATAAATTCTTGAAGAACACATCTTTCTACAATCAAAACTCTTGTTAGTTCTTTCGTAACCCCAAACTCTTATTTGTTCTGGTAAATTGTCATTAATTTTTTTAACAATATCATCATCTTCAATAATCAATTTTAAAGAAACAACATTACCAGCAGCGTGAACACCTTTGTCTGTTCTTGCAGCTCTCATGAAACCGTTCTTTTTTAAATCATTAGAGTTATCTCTAGAGATAGCACCTGCTTTAACCATAGCTTCAAATAAATCACCTTCAATTGTCTTTGCACCTTCGTTCAATTGCATACCATGATAACCGGTACCGCAATAACCCATCAAAACTGCAACTTTCTTCTTTGGTCTTCTTGCATCATTGTACAAAGGATTTCCATCATCACCTAAGATACGTCTATATTAATAATCAAAAATAAAAATAATGAAAAAGTAAAGGAAAGAAATTGATAGAAAATTAAAATCAAAATCAAAATCAAACAAAATTTCACATGTTAGTAATGCTGTTACAATTTTTAAATCATCAGAAGTAAAACATACCCACTTGTCTTGAATGTCTGCTTGTAGTCGTTGTCTTTTGGCTTCACTTCTTGGATTTTCTGGTTTTTTATCTCCGCCTCTTGTACGCAACCATTTGCTTTGTTGGCCTCTTGAGTAAGTAGCCTTTTCGACGTCCTTATCTGTTGGGACCTCACTGAGTTCTGCAGCAGCTTCAGTACGTTTAAGAGATGAAGTCTCTGAATCAGCATTTACAGTTTCTTGAGCTGAGGTTTGCACTTTTAAGTGATCTTGTTCTGGAATATCTGACATTTTTATTACAGATTATCTATGATACTAATGATAGTCTCTAATATATCATCTACATTGCACACATCCCAGGAATACGAATCTGCATCAGATATTTTTCAAGCGGTTATTGATTTTACTCTTGATCAGCTCTGTACTGCAAAAGCGCAAACACAAGTTGTTGCGATTCCCATACACTGCGTTTACTACAATATGCATTTGAGAAAAAAAATTTTATGTTTGGATATTCTCAATTTCCATTTAGGGACACTGAGAATCAGAAATGAGATAAAGATTGATAGTGCACGGATGTTATTTATTACCATGATTATGATTATGTAAGTTAACAATAAGGAAAATTTTTTTTTATCAGCTTTCTTTCTATTATGCGTCTGATGAAATTTTTAGAACTGAACCTAACATGAAGTTGTCCTATCCTTCTAGATTTGAGTTAGTATTCCCTTGATTTATAAAAATAGCTGACGATTTATACGTAGAATTTTTCTTTCTTTAACGATTCTAATAACATATAGATCCTACAATTCATATACTATACAAAAATGAGACCATTGACAGAGGAAGAAACCAAAGTTGTTTTTGAAAAACTTGCAAATTACATTGGAAGAAATATTTCATTCCTTGTTGATAATAAAGAAGATCCACATGTATTCAGATTACAAAAAGACAGAGTCTACTATGTGAGTGAAAAGATTGCCAGATTAGCTACTTCAGTTGCCAGACAGAATTTAATGTCTCTTGGTGTCTGTTTTGGTAAATTTACAAAGACAGGAAAATTCAGATTACATATAACATCACTTCAATACTTAGCACAATATGCCAAATACAAAGTATGGATTAAAGCTAACGGTGAAATGCCTTTCTTATATGGTAACAACGTCTTAAAAGCACATGTCGGTAAAATGAGTGAAGATATTCCAGAACATGCGGGTGTTATAATCTTTTCAATGTCAGAAACTCCACTTGGATTTGGTGTTAGTGCCAAATCTACAATTGAAGCTAGAAATCTTGCTCCAACAGGTATAGTAGCATTTAGACAAGGTGATATTGGTGAATATTTAAGAGAAGAAGATACCTTATTTACATAGAATGGGTACCATTTATTAAAGTGGTTCAACCTTATATTCCTGTTTTTCTTTATTTTTATAAAATTCAAAGTCTTTAATAATTTATTCAAGAGAGACTTTTTTCTGTATAATTAGCATTTCAAATATATATATATTAAGCAATTTTTGTCGCATTTGATTTATTATTTTTTTTCTTTAGAAAATTACTGTAAATTATTTTCTACATGTATATTAGGTATTATATTAATTCTGCAAAAGTATTAGAAAAATATATTTCAAGGGAAGAGAAGAAAAATTAAAAAGAGGATAAAAAAACATGGGAATAAAAAAAAGAGCATGACATAAATAAAGAAATAAAGATACACGTTGGAAACAAAACACAAAAAGTAATAATAAAAATTATTAAACAGTAGAAGATATAAAGAATTGTGGATCTGTTTAGAATTAACGACCGCCCTTCTTCTTGTTCTTTTTCTTATTCTTTGAAGACGATGTGTTTGAAGATGATGGGGTTGATGATGGAGTATTTGAAATGTTCAATGATTCTTCAGTGGTCTTACTTGTAGTACCACCTTGTGTATCTTTGTTATTCTTCTTACCTTTCTTTGGTTTATAGTAAGAACGATCTTTCAAAGGTAACCATCTTTCAGCGTCAATCTCGCTCTTGATTTCTTTCACAGGATGTTTGGGATTTTTACGGACACGTCTCTTTTTAGTGATTTTACTTTTTGAAGAGAATTTACTCTTTGATGCAGCACCTGAAGATAATAATGGAGCAATACCAGCTTTAATTAATTCTTCAGAATCAATATCTTGGATAAGATCAGAGATATCATCTAAATCTTCAGTAGATTTTTTACCAAGGACTACTGATACTAATTCATTTGTTGAATCATAGTTGTAAATTTTTTCAAATAATGATTTTGATTTTTCTGGAGCAAATGATACAAAACCGAATGCAATTGACATGAAAAATTTTGCATCTTCAACACCAGTGATATCTTTCATTACTAATTCTTCATAAATTTTATCTAATATTTGAATTGTTGAATTTTTTCTATCTAAGGATTCATATAATGCAAGTAAAATTGAGATAATAGCAAAATTGGTTAAGTTTGCTGAATCTGAATTAATACAATTTTCTAATAATGAAGTTGCATTTTGTAAATTACCATCTTGAATAGAAAATTGTGCTGCAAGAAGGTTAATTGGAATATCTTGTGGATTTTTTATTGAGTATTTAAATAATAATCTGGTATTGATATCAAAATCATTTTCATAAGCAAATCCAGCTTTATTTGCTGATATTAAAGCCAATGGTAAGTAAGAAATACCAGATTTTTCAGAGAAAGATTTGATGGATTTAGAAACATTTTTACCTGATTTATAACCAATTATTGATTCATTTCTATATAACATCTGTAATTGTGGTAAAGTTAATCTTTCATTTAAAACAGAAAGAGAGTTTGGGAAACCTAAAGCACGGTATAAAAGATTTGGATTTTCAGATGATGCTGTCTTTGAGAGTGAAATCAAATTATTAGTTATAATTAATTGCGATACTTTATCAATTGATTTATTATTTGACTTTATTGAATCTAATATTTCCTTTGATTTTTCAAATTGATTTAATTTTTCGTAAACATATGCTAACTGGATCTTAATTGGAAGTAATTCGCTTTCTTGTTCTTGTGCTGATAAATCGTTAGTGACAGCTTCACACATAGAAATAGCTGTCTTTAAACTAGTTAATGCAGAATCATACTTCTTTTCAGCAATTTGAACAAAAGATGTGTTGAATGCTTGATCATATGAATTACTGTTTGCTGGACTTGATGGTTTTAAAATTTCAGTAGATTGGTTGAAGAAATTGGCTTGAAAGATAACTGCTCTTTCGTTAACACTTAAATCGACATCTTCTACAGTTGATTGAGACAATAATTCTTGATATAATTTTAAGGATTCAATACTTTTGCCAATACGGTAGTAATGTTGTGCTAAAATATGTTTTAATCCTCTGTTTTCTTTATTAATTGAAGCTAATTTTTCAAGTTCTTCTGTATTTTCCAATTTATAGTAAACGTATGCTGATTCAAGTAAGACGTCATCAGAAGATAAAAGTGATGTATATTTCTGTAATAATGAATAAGCAGTTGTGTATTTATCCAAATTGATTAAAGCAATCAATGATTTTTTTAAGGCAGCAACATTGGAACTGTCTTTCTTTAAAATTTTTAAACTGCAATCATAAACTTCTTTATGTGCATCAGAGTTTGAGTGCACTTGTAACTGGGATAAGAGATCTGTTAGAGATGACATCTTTGAAGTTTATAGATACCCACAATAATAATAATTAAATTATCAAAGCTTCTCTTACCATCGTCAGGATATAGCCGCAACAGAAAGAACTTTTATAAAGAGTAACGGTATGCTTCTATTCATCTTAGAACTCCTGAGTCTTACCCATCAGCTTCATTCCAAAACTGATTTCCAGATGGTTGAACAGTTCTGGTCAAGTGACGCTGGCGACAAAAAACTGAAACTGGAGAAAAGAAGCCACCACAGTCGAACGAATTCCTCCATATCTTCGACGCACCCTGGATCATTTCTTCCAAAAACAGGAAAAGTGGAAACTTCCCCACCAGATGGGCGCAAGGAATTACGGCGGGCTGATCTCGTTGTATTTCAGAAACTACAGCGTGAGTCCCGGCCTAGAAACAGAGATTGGGTTGTGCGGGCCCCGGCCAGCCACGTATTGGACGCACTGACAAATATTGACAGAGACTTTCAAGCGACGCATTTTTTGAGCTCAAGCGTCGATCAGGTGTTGTCGGAGATCTATACCAGATTTGTAGTGAAAATTTTCAGCTGTGCCTGAAATTTACAGTAGCAGAATTTTTGCCTTGGTTGGCTTCAGCTAGATATGGGGATGAGGAGTGGATCAAGATTTGTTGTCCCTCTTCAGTGCAAGGTCTTATGGGTTTCATATAAATATATATATATAGTAAGACTCATATAATTAAAGTATATAAGGCACATTGTCACAACAGTAAATTGTCAGTTACCAACGTCAGAGATATTTTTTCTTGAAATGTTTAGTATCTCTCTCCGCAAGTGGTTTCCACTACAAGTGGATTCTGTCAGAAATTATGCCACAAGAAGAAGGGTTCCTAAATTTGTTAAAAACCAGAGGTTACAATTTCCATCTTCTAAGGATAAACAATATGAGTTTCCTAAGAAAAGTGTCTCTAAAGGCGAGCCATCAAAAGTTCCACACACAAATCCAGATTCATTACCACCATACAAATTTGGTAGTTACGCTGGATTAAAATTGCCAGACGAAGAGAAAAGAAAAGGTATTCAAAGATTAGTTTCAAAAATTACAGATTTTAAAGAGCTGAAAATAAATGAAGATGTTAGAAATGCATTAATCAAAGAGTTGAAGAATAACACCGTCTTAAGAAGTCAAAACTATATAAGTTCCACGAAGAAACAGAAGACAGATCAAGAGTTGAATGGTTTAATTATAAGACCAACTCCAATTCAAGCAGCAGCAATTAAGATAATGGGTGGTAAAAAGGCATTATCTGATGAATTTCAAGTGTTCACATTAGCTGCAGAAACAGGTTCTGGTAAGACTTGGGCTTATCTAGCTCCTTTACTCAATAACTTGTATGAAAACCGTGCCACCGAAAGATTAGAACAACAAGCTGAATACGGTGGTGATATCAACAGAAAAAAAGCTGGTATTCAATCTATTGTTTTAGTGCCAACTCATGAATTAGTTGATCAAGTATATCAAACATTAGAGAATGTTGCTGGTGATCTTAATTTAAAGCCTTACAAATGGGATACAAACTCCAATTTTAAAGATTTTATAGAGCATTTTAGAGGAGGTATTGATATTTTAGTCACAACTCCAGGTAAGTTATTATCCTTAACAAGATATGATTCAATTTCAAACCCTCGTATGATATTAGGTTCTACTAGATACTGCGTTGTTGATGAAGCTGATACATTAATGGACGGTAGTTGGATTGAAGACACTTATGGAGTTGCAAAACTAATGACTGGTTTACATCACCTCGTCTTTGTTTCTGCGACAATTCCTAGTGAATTTAATAAAACCATTTCAAAACTCTTCCCAAAGGCAACAGCAATTACAACTCCATCATTACATAAATTACCTAAGGCTATTGAATTCAGAGTTATTAATGCAAGTGTTGCTCCATATAAAGGTTCCAAAATGAAGGCATTAGCACAAGCATTATATGCAATTCATTGCGATGGTACTGAAATGGGTTATGAGAAAAGAGTTATTGTATTCGTTGATAATAAAGCTGACTGTGAAAAAGTTGCTGAAAAATTACAAACTAAGTATAATAACGATGTGAGGTATATTAGTAGTGAAGATGATATTGAACAAAGAAAAGAAAAAGTTAAAGAATTTGTGGAACCACCACAACTTCTGGAAGATCCTTCAAACCCCACTTTAAAAGTCTTAGTCTGTACCGATCTATTATCAAGAGGTTTAAATTTCACTGGTATTAGAAATGTCATTTTACTAGATGTTCCAAAATCATCTGTTGATTTGGTTCATAGAGCTGGAAGAACAGGTAGAATGAACCAATCTGGTAGAGTCTTCTTAATAATGAACGACCAAGATAAATCACACGTTCGTGGTTTACCAAAGGTCATTAGAAATGGTAGAAGATTAGCTTAATCTTAGCCTGAAATTTATGGTTTAAACTTTTTCTTCCTTACTGTATTTTATTTCGCCTCTTGTTTTTTTCTTTTTGTTTTGTCATTTTCTGGGTCATGTTATATGTTCTACAAATTCCTGTAAATATTAATAATGTATATATATATACGGATCATATAATTTTTAAAACTTTAATAGATTTTCTTATTTTCTTATTTTCTTGTTATAGATATAAAAGGTAAATTCTAAAATCAAGGATAATAAAAAATTCTGATAATAAAAAAAATTAATAAAATTAAAGTAATTAAATAATATATTGTACAAAATGGAATGTATTACTTAGTGGAATAAGTAACATTTGAAAAATTTTCAGCGCTCATAAATTTTTGTTGACCAGTTTGGTTTGTTTTTGATGATATATGGATGTGTTTGAACTTGATCCAGTGGTAGCCTTTTATCAGGATTGTATTGTAGAAGTTTCTTAATGAGATCACATGCATCGGCAGAAACAAATGATGGAATCTGTAAATCAACTTTAGATATTCTCCTATACGTTGCACTTTTGTATTCTTCTTCAAAAGGCGGTTTACCAACAAGAAACTCGTATAATAAAACTCCCAATGCCCAAGTATCGACTTGTTCGTTATGTTCTTTTGCTTCAACCATTTCTGGAGGTAGATAATCCAATGTACCACACATTGTCGTTCTTCTATTTGCTTGTGTATGGACACTCCAACCAAAATCAGAAATTTTAACAATATTGTTAAAATCTAATAAAATATTTTCAGGTTTGATATCTCTGTGAATAACATTTTTCTTATGTAAAAAATGTAAAGCTGATGCTACTTGAGAAATATAATTTGAAGTTGTGATATCATCAAACTTTTTAACTTTCTTTAATAATTTATATAATTCACCTTGAGAAGCGTACTCCAGAATCAGATAGACTTTATAATCATCATGAAACCAACCGTATAATCTTAAACAATTTATATGCCTTATATTAGATTGAATCTCAACTTCACGAACAAATTGCTTTTCAATATTAAAATCCGTCAATTCCTTTTTATCCATAATTTTTAGAGCACAGATAAATCCGGATTCTTTTTCTTTGACACAGTAAACTTTACCAAATTTACCTTTACCTAATTTTCTACCTATTTCAAAATCTGAAATTTTCCAGCTTTTATGTTTACTCTTAGTAGACATAGGTATTGATTTTCTTATATTTAATCTGTTCAGTCCTCGTATTCTGTCATCGTGATCTGTATTTGAACTGTTGCCACTCAATACATGGTTATTATCTATGCCACCAGTTTTAGCTTTGTTGATTGTCTGTTCACTTTTTGTTTGGTTTCCACCACTGGAAACTTTCTTTGAAGTTTTTGTTGTTTTCGAAATCGTACTTAAAAGTAAGCTACTCTCATTATTATGTGTTGAAGATATACTATTTTGATGGTACTTTCCCAGACTTTGTGTCGATGTCTGACTTCTTAGCGATTTTGAATTGATACTCATGTCTCAATATCTGTACCTCTTGCAAGACATTTGATATATCAGTTGTTAATATATATAAAATATTTAGAGAGAGATAATTTAATGTATTAGGACTGTTTTATAACGGTCAGATTTATAATTGGACCCATCTAGTTCTTCAAATCACTTATTTTTGACATTTTGTTGTCTTGTTTATGTCAGTTTTCAAACAAGGAGCACCACATACAGAGATACAAACCAAGGACGCGGATTACGTTATAAGCCAAATGCAGAATCACCGCGCGTTTTGCAGCGAGAAAAGATCACAAATCCGTCAATTTTGGTCAAAACACCTGTGCACCAGTACAATTTGTACGGCGTTCAAGGCGGAGCCGCAGAGTGTTCATTGTTAAACTTTGGGCTTGTGGTCTAGCGGTATGATACCTTCTTAGGGAGGAGGTGGTCCCGGGTTCGATTCCCGGCAAGCCCCTGTTGTATCTACTCTTATTTTGTATGTTTTTGCCCGTCATCAGATTATGTTTGATTTTTTGCCTGCTTCTGAAGAGATATAAAATGAAATTTAAATTTTGCTACCATGAATTTTATCTTTTTGGATTAAAAGGTTTTCTTACGTTTGGTTTATTTGATGAAAGTACAGCTTTGAAATAAAAAAAGTCTAAATGAGCGCATATATTAATAAAATAGATAAATATACAGAGAAATTTTTGGTGAATTTTGAGAGCAAATTCCAACCAAACAAATTGATAAATAATAAAATAGAGAGAAATAAGGAAGTGATAGAAAAAAAAAACTTATTTTTCAGCTATAACCATTAAAAAATAAGCGACACCTTCGTTTCTTACGTTACTGGCAGCATTTAATGATACGTTACTCATAGAGCCAATATCGTTATTTAATCCATGTATGCTACTCGAGCTATTTGATATCACCCTATTGATATTATAGTTTTGTTTGAAGACTTTTCCTTGCTGTGTGGGTGGGATTCCCTGGTGTCCTGCGGCAGATTGTACCTGTGGTGGCATTGAAGAAGTTGGTGATAATGGTTGAGCAGAATAAATTTGTGACGAATTATTTTGACTGGAATTCAATTCTGACATTGAACTTGTAAATGCAGGTTGTGTACCTATCGCATAGCTATTCAATTGTTGTAAGCTATCAACTGCAGAATCGCCTTTCAGTTTGTAATTAATAAATGCTTTCAAAAATTCAAGCTTTCTAGATAAGTATTGTACATTACCATTTGATTCTTCAATCATCTGATCAATGTCAAATCCACCAAATTTGCACATCATTTTATATTCTATATTACTTGCAAATAATTCAAAAAAACTATTGATTCTACCATCTTTGTAGCCGCCGTATGGAACGTCTTTTGAATAACTGTTATTGTTATATAATTCTGATTGTTGTGAAGTTACACTAGATCTTAGACCAAATGCCCTTCTGTCATTAGACTCAAGAGGGTCAACGGATGTCTTTGCCTTTATTTGTCTAGGAGTCGTCTGATTCGATGATGCACCAGGTGATGCTCCATACGCACTTGTCAAAGGATCTGCTAATGTATGAGGTGGAGGAGTTATTGAAGTTGACATTGGTTCTGGAAGCGGTATATTGTTGGAGGTAGGTGTATTTGGGGCTATGCCACTATAATTATTATTATTATTTCCAGCCCCTGGTGTGGAAGGACCACCATATGGTGTCGATGAGTAAGAACCCGCGTTTATATAATCAGTTGTAAATGTGCTCATTCTTGAATTATTTGTTGATACTGAAGGGTTGTGAGCTGATGCATTATTTCCTGTGTTAAATGAGTAATTTTGGTTAGGAATTGAAGAGCCTTTAGGGTTGGCGGCGCCACTTGAAGAATCATTGGAAGATGGTTGTATATTGTCATTATATGCAAAATCATCTGTACTTAGTTCCATTATAGTAGAAACTTGAGGGTATGCAACAAGCGAATAACTGACTTTTCTAAAACCTGCTTCGTATAGTAAAGGAACAATTTTACTTATTAAATTTGAAATATAACCTTTTTCTTCTGTTTGTTTTCCTAATTCGTACCATATCTTATGAGCTAATAATTCATGAGGATCTTTTGATATAGTTTCGAGATTTGCATTGTCAACTAGTCCATTTAATACAGAGACATCCAAAATTTGAAATTGTGCTGCACCGAATGGTTTTAAAACTCTATGTATTTCTTTTAGGCTTTCTAGTATATCGCTTTTCTTAGCTATATAACTTAAATCAGGACAGTATACAACAGATTGGGAATTGGTTTTCATTGGGATATGTAAATATGAATCAGTTGCAAAAGATGAATATTTTGAGAAAAATGTTCTTTGATGTTGTGTTGCATTTTGAACATTATCTGGTAATACTGGATTAAAAAATTGAGGATTTTTGTCTTTTAGTTGTGGATCATTTAAATAACCTTTTTTATAAGGATCATATATGGTGACTAATTTTTGACCAATATTGACAACATTGACATGACATTCTGGTTCATCGTGAACCATTTGCCAACCGGTTACACAATCGAAATTTGCAAATCCTGTTGAATCATATTCATTTGAAAAATATTGATTTATTAAGATTAATATTTCAGGTGGATCTTCTTTTGCTGTTGGATCAGTTCCTTCGCTTTCTCGTACTGCTTTAATAGCGGATTTTGTCTTTGGTAGTAATTGAGATTCAGAAGAGAGTAGTTTTTTAAAAATTTGAATACACCATAAGGACACTAATATTCTTTGAGTATCTTGAAGTATTGTTAGTTTTAAATCTTTACCTGAAGTATTACTGGTTGCACCAATTGATGATGATGGTGCAACTGCAGTTGATTGCGATGAGTCTGATGAGCTACTGTTTGAAAATATACTGGCTGAAACACTTGCAGCTCTTTTCATTGAAGTATTTGTATTGTGATGCGAAGGATAATTTGCGGAAATAGATGATGAGTGGCCCATTGGGAGGGCCTCTTGAAATTGTGGTTGTTGTTGTTGCTGTTGCTGTTGCTGTTGCTGGGATCTTGCTGGAATTCTTGAGTTTGCTGGATTAAGCGAAGTTAATCTTCTTGATGCTGGGTCATTTAAATTACTCAAAATATCAGAGGTTGTTGAAGGGTTAAAAAAAGTTGAATTTGTACGAGTTGAAGCTCTTCTAAGCTCATCTTGTTGTTGAATTGGGTTGTTTAAAGGAGAATTTACAATTTGTTCTATTTCTTCAATTTTTGTACTTAAAGTAATTAAATATTTTCTATACCATTCAACCCATAAATCTTTTCTTGAATTTGCAAAATTTAAAGTATCATTACTATCAAAATTTTCAATTGCATTTTCATATAATTTAAATGCTTCCATAAATTGTTCAAAACTTGTTTTTGAGATATTAGATTCTTCTGATTTTTTCTTTTGTAATTCTCTACGTTTTTGTAATTGTAATTGTACAAATCTATTTCTATCCTCACTATCATCTCGTATAAAAGAATTTCCAAATGCAACTTCACCAGCCACTTGTGTTGCCTTTCTCGCTATTCTAAAAATTGGATTCTTAGTTATAAACGATGAGTGATGTTGTTGCTGCTGTTGCGATGATGAAGATGATGGAGACATTTGCTGCTGAAGATTTTTCTGTGATGCATTTCTATGAATACTTGCTTGATCATTATTTGCTGGTTTTGGCATTTCAATAGTATTGTTTGATTTTATTGAGCTCTTTTTTGTGAGTATACTTTCGTTATCTGTACTATTATTACTATATGTATCGCTTTTAGTGGTATCTTTATCCTTCTCAGAGTGATGATGATGAAGGTGTATATGGTGATGATGTTCAATTGAATCTATTATAGAAGAAGTGGTTCTTTTAATTGATTGCACGGGGTGGAAATGATGATGGTGATGATGATGATTATTATTATTATTATTATTATTGCTATTATTATTATTATTATTACTATTCAAAGAACTCTTTTTAATAGGTTTTGTTTCATTTACTGACAAAGATGAATTGTTTTTATCTTGATGAGAAGTTTTGTTAGTATTTTTGTCGTTACTTGTATGGCTGTTAGTATAATTATTTATATTGGTGATGCTATTTTGTGTTGAACCAGAGTATGAAGAGCACAATGAGAATGAAGAGAATGAAGAAGTATTTGTATTTGTTGTTGTTTCAGTTGCAGTTGATACAGTTGATGCTCTATGTTCGTATGGTAATTCTACTTGATCTAAAAAACGTTCTCTTGGTTCAGGAATTTCTATTGTCTTATCTTTCTCGTTTAATTCTAGGTTGATTTCACTAGTTTTAATCCGAATATTATCTATTGTATCTTCTCTTTTGAAGTTAGGGTTCATTACTGTATATAAGGGATAGTATGGTTTTTGTGATGAATATTTTTCGAATTAATTTTCTGTTTATTTATCTATCTTTTTTTAACTAGCAACACCGAGTAATTCATATATTGTATTGAGTACTCACAGTTATAACAAATTGCATCAAATTTGTAGTGATATATGGATGTCAATTAGATATCAATAGATAGTAATTTTCAAAGTGTTTTTTTTCACTGGTACGATTGAATCTATCAGTGAGATTAAGTTAAGTTAAGCAAAAAAAGAAAATATCACAAGGCAATTCAATCTTGTATTTTTTGGTTTTATAAATTACAAAAATGGAATAATAATTTGATATGACAATGAATATTTAATAGATTGTGTAATTAGCACTTTTTGCTTTTAGTATTAAAATTCGAGTATTTTCAGTAATTTAAGTAAATAGTTTAAAATTATGGATGTATTATCTAATATCTAATATAATAGAGTTTATAAATCACAATGGACAAGTTGTGAATAGTGCATTGAGGGTATTGAGGGGATTAATTCATTAGGAATTGAAGTTGTTACGTAGATGGATCACACTAAACGAATGAATGAATGAATGAATGAATGAATAATACAATACAGTACAACGCAGTATAAAGCTCAGATGGGTATTGGAAGAGATATGTGGCAATTTGAAAGTAAAGATACCAGTGGAAAAGTTGCCATGTACAGCTTTGCTTCAATTGTACAAATTGCATCAGTATGATTAGAAGCATCACATCGCTGTATCTCTAATTCTCTATTTCTCTATATCTGTTGCTGTCTCTGATATCAAATATCCAATATCCAATATGAGAACGGGCACTCGTGTCCCATTCCGCAGGTCGTGAATCTTGTGCGGGAGAGCTGCGCGGGAGAGCTGCGGTGAGCGTGCTTTAGCGAGCGGGAAGGCACAGCACCGCTTGCTCCTGACCAGTTTTGCGTACGCTGGGAGTGACTCCACGCCGTACTCCTGCCCCCTTTTCCCCCCTTTTCTCCCCTTCTTCCCACTTCTCCTTCCGCTTCCGCTTCCGCTTCTACACAATTACTAGCAATTTCGCTTTTGGAGAATGCTGCTTTCCAATTTTGGGGCTTTGGCTGTGAAATCATTGTAGCTACAGTGGTGAGTGTGTTTATCTGTGAATGAAGCTACAGTTAATGTGGCTATTTATATGCAATTATTAAGTGATTTTTGTGTTGATATGCTATATATGTGTTTACTGGATATATATTTGTATCTATGAAATATTAAATATTCAAATATTATATTCAAATATATTTTAGTGATCTATGGAGAAGAAAATAAAGATGTGATCACGTGATCGGGTGGTTACGGTTTAATATCAAATGATGGTTCAATGGATTTACAAATATTCAAATAATTTTCTAAATCTTTTAAACTCTTGTTTTTATAACCACTGTAAAAAACTCTCCATTGTGAATTTGGTATATTGAAATTACCTAAACTTCTCTCAAAATACCATTTATTAATTGGATTATTACACCTAGATCTCCATATTATCTCCTCTGGAAAATTTAGTAATAAAGATTTAAATATTATGTCTGCAATACCTGGTAATCCTTGTAAATTCTTCATAACTGCAAATTTATCCAAATATGGAACAAGAGTCACTTCGCCCGTGACTTTGTCAACAGCCTTTTCATTGGTGACAATAGCACATCCATCATAGTCTCCAAGTATAATAATAGCAGATATATTACCATTAATTCTATTTAAATAATGATCCAAATTTAAATCTCTTTGAAATGAACTATCTATTAATTTCTTTAATTTCTGTAAATTAATTAATCCTAAATTTTCATATTCAAAAATATCAAATCCATGACTCTTATTATCTTTAGGTTTCAATATTTCTAATGGGAATCCACTCTTTATTATTGTAGTATTGATATTTGATTTTGTATATTTCTTTAAATTTATAGGTAATGATGACGATATAGTGGGTCTATCGGTTAATATATTATAAATTATAGGATTTTTATCATTTAATTTAAAACTAGATATCTTCGGTGTAGTAATTATACCTGTACCATTTGGTAAAATTTCTAAGATTTCATTCATATCGCTTAAATTCTTAAGATTTAAATCTCTAACTGTCTTATCCTTAATAAATAATGGATCACTTAATTCAGTTTTCAAATCGTCACATTCTTGTTTTAAATTGATATAAATATGAGATTTGTTAAATCTTTCCTTTGATTTAATACCACCAACTTCATCAATAAAAATTATTTTTTCAATTGATAATAATTCATCAGTCTTTTTTCCAGTATTATCATTTGCAACACCATCCTTTTCCTCTGTATCTTTGTTGAATTTCTCTAAGCCTTTAATAAGTGAAGTTATAACATCTTTAGAATCTAAGAAAACTTGTTTACTCTTATCCTTATCAATAGAAATTGGATATATAATTGGAATTATACCTTGTAATAGTGGAATTATAACTAATTCAGGAACTGTAAAAGTAACTTCATTACCTTTATTCTCAAATAATCCTCTGATACTTCTTAAATTTAAATCTATTTCTGGATTTTTATTTTCAATTATTTGAATTAACCTATTTGATTGCTCAATTATATTATTTGTAAATTTAACAGGTGAATATTTTATCTTTTTAACTGTTGTCTTAATCTCTGTTGTAGTAATATTAAATTCATCTTGAATTATTTTTGTCTCATATTTGATTCTTTCATCTGTTTCTCCTCCTGTATCTTGACTAGTTTCAAATGGCGCAAGAGATGATGTTTTGTCAACTCTACCTCTTTTCGCAGCATCTAATTCACCATCAATATCAAGAACAATAATAGGTGAAACTCCTAATTGTACCATCTTGAAAATAGTATCACCAATTGATCCAAGTAAATCATTCGATATATTCTTCATATCTCTAATTTTTATTATTGCAATTCTTAAGGTATTAGACAATTTGATTTCATTATCTTTTTCAAATTTAGAACCTCTATCTATATCATTATGATTATTGCTGCTGTTATTAACTTCATTTTTACTCATATTTGAATATCTTATTAATAGCTCATCTATAATGTTATTATACTTAGAATTTACCAATACTGAGTTATTGACACCATTTTTAATAAAATTCTTACTATTATCATCATCATATATATTATTTTCTTTAAGTAATGGATATTTGGATAAATAATTACGAACTTCTCTTTTATTAATAGCACAGTTTAAAATAGTCTTAACTAATTCTCTTTTATCTTTACTTATCTCTTGATGTTTCTTTAAATTGGATTTAAAATCTTTTATGTCTCTAAGAGATCCCATGCATCTTTTGAAAGATAAATTGTAATTTAATGTTATTATCGCCGACTGCCTTGATGTGAGAGATATTATCTGACTCATTATCTCAATTTTTTTCATCTTAATATAATCGTTGTAAAATTGTGGAGAAACTTTCAAAACAAGATAAACTAAAAAGTTTTAAATCAAATAATTTTGATGCAAGAAAAACATCAAAATGAAAGAGAGAAATAAAAAAATAATGATAGAAAAGGAAAAATTGAATAACTAGTATTAGAGTAAAATGAAATGCCAATAATATTATTATTATAAGCAACCAATAGCAAAGATTTTGGAGGAAATATTTGAAAATTACTCATCTCTCATCAATCCCCATGGCGCTACTACTAAACGAATCTCCACTTCTGAAATAGGAAATTCAAACAGTAAGCGCGATAAATCAATAATCGCTAACAAATAGAATTAAGAGAGAAGGAAAAAAACATTACAACCGTGCACCTTGAGTTCCAAATCAAATTGTTCTTTCATTGGTCAGATAAAGCTCTATATATATAGGAGACATTTTGAATTAGTTTTACAATTTACAAAACTGATATTTATTATAATTAAGCTTAATAGCATGTATTTAGTGTACAGTTATATTACATAGTGTGTGGGTTAATTTCCACAGGTATAAAGTGAAGTTAATGTTTAAGTATAATTAAACAGCATGACCTGACTGACTCTAAATCAATCATGAACCACAGTAATATCCTCATCGTCGTAACCGTTATCATCTCCAAATTGGTCTTCTCCTGTCTGGTGTGTACTGAACTCTTGACGTTGGCTTGCATCTTCTTCCTCTTCATCATCGTCGTTAGAGTTCTTAACATTATCGTACATCTTTCTCAATTGATCCATAACTTGAATGATGAAAGGTCTCAATTCATTTATCTCCAAAAGGCTTAATCCATCAAGTTGAATAAAAGATTCGTTTAATTCTTTCAAACCTTTTCTAGCTTTGATTTGTCTTATTTCTCTTAAATCTTGAATTATTGATCTTATTTGATATGGTGGATCTATAATATCATCAGAAGATTTATCTAATAATTTTTTTGATATTTCTATCCAGTGCCATGGTAATTCGCTAAACTTATTGGGAAATTTTATTTCTTCTTCATATTTTGATTTTAAAAATTCAATTGATAACCATTCAGGTGTTATTATATTACATTTATCTTGTAATTTTAGAATCATAGCAAGCCATAAAGGTACTTCATATTTATGTAAAGGTTTTAAATTTGGTAATTTGGTTCCAATTAATTGTGTACCTGACATTGAATATCTTGATAATATAGTTATAGGTTCATTTTCTGCCAAATAATTTATCTCTGATGGTGAAAAAGTTAACTGAAGTTTCTTGGGAAGTGACATGGCTTAATATGAAGTAATGAACTTTTGAATTTCCTATAATATGATAATCCTGACTTCTTGTGTTATTTCAATCACAATTTTATAAATATAAGGTTGATTCCGGAGTGAACTAGGGCTCACTAGCTGATCCATCAACTACTATTCAGATACCAGTTCTTCTGGATGATTGAGTCTCACGCGTAAAAAGAATCTTTCTCATTAATTTACTGTTTCGCGGTTACCGTTTTTGTTTTTGGTGTACGGCTGTTTGCATATACATTTCTCCATCTCAAATTTTTTATGAGCATTTGGAATTTTTCAAAGAGGTTAGTTATCAGCGGGATATCTAAATATTTAAATATTGTTTTGTAAATCTTAAAGAAATTTGATGAAAATTTACACATACATAAGGAGAGAGTGCATACAAAGCATTAAGGCACATAATATGGACTTTGATCCTCTGGAGTTTTTTACATCTGCTCCTGTAGTGGTGAAAATTGTTGAAAGTGATCAACTACAAGAAAGTCCAACAAAATCGGACTTCCAAGAGAGCGGAGACTTGAAAAGTGATGATAGCAAATCATCTGATTTCCAGGAACATGATGAGGAAGAAGAAGAGGTTGTTTTACATTTATTAGATTTACCATCTATAAGGAATCAGCCTACATATGAGATACTATTAGTAGTACTCAAATCTTTAGCTCCTGATGAGTATTGCAATTTTGGAGAAGCAGATGAGAATGAAGAAGAAGACAACAAAACAATTGATGAAGAATCATTTGGCAAATGGTTAAATGAAAAAAATATTACAATTGAACAATTTGAAAAATCTAAGAATTATTCAATTATTTATTGTCCATTGTTATCCAATTTTAAAATATTACCAAAATTAAATAAGAATTTCCCTAAAAATGAATTAATCAATTATTTAACAAGTATTATATCTTCAGATTTAAATTGGCTAAAAGATACAGATAAGAAAGATGAAATATTGAAAATTGCATCTGTTAGAATCAGTGAGAATTTAGGTAGAACTGCAATACATGATTTTACAAGAAAGATTAAATTGAAGATTGATTCTGAATCTAATCTTGATATCAATCTTTTTGAACCATCTTTGACTTCTGATAATTTAGGTTTGAAAACATGGGGTTCCTCTTTAGTCTTATCTGAGAGAATTTTGAAGGACTCAAATAAATATTTATATGGATCAATATTAGAATTGGGTTCAGGTACAGGTTTGGTCGGTATAGCTATTGGTAAAATTATATCGTTATATAAAAATGAGAATTTTCAAGATATAATGATGACAGATTTACCTGAGATTATTGATAATTTGAATAAGAATATTGATATTAATAATGTTGATAAGTTAAAAGTTAAAGCTGAGATATTAGATTGGTGTAATCCTCAAAGTTTTCTTGATAAATATCCAAATCAAAAATATGATACTATTATACTAAGTGATCCAATTTATTCTCCACATCATCCAATATTGGTTAAAGATATGTTAAATCTTTTCATGAAAGATTTGAACACTAGTAGAGTCTTATTGCAAATACCTATAAGATCAAGGTTTGAAAATGAAAGATCAGTTTTGTTTGATTTAATTAAAGATAAATGTGGATTTATCGAAATTGAAGATGAAATTGAGCATGGATATGATGATTTTGGAAAACAAGATTTTATATTTAAATTGTTTGTAAAAACAAAAACAAACTCCAATTAATGATTGAAATTGATTATTTATATATACTTTTTTAAAAAATAAATGATTTACTAAAATTAGACCGAATTTCCCGCTTTTGTACTATTTGTAATCTGGTAATTCATCAAGTAACATCAACAACAATAACAATATAAGTTTTTCCGAAGATCTGTGAGAAGATGCGATACCGGGATTATCACGGGGTTATCAGTTTAATCAGTTGGTGAGAGACACCAGAGAAATATATCCCCTGGCCTATTGCCAATTTCAATTCCACGTGCGGTAATCAATCGCTGCACCGTGGGGCGCTGTCTATTACTCTGTGAGTACAAGCAGACAGCCAGCGACAGCCAGCGCACGAGGCGTCCCGCTATACTTTCAGCCAGACGCTTTGCAGTGCGCACAGCTGAAATGCTGAAAACCGGCCAGAATTCGTGTTTACTAATGTCTCTTTTACGCTTAACTAACATATCGCTTACGTAACGCCATTGAAAATTTCAGTGAAATTTCACCTGCCAAAGTAAATTAATCTTAAACTTATTCTGAAAATTTTTTTATTTTTTGGCTTGGCCTAGTATTAGAGAGAATATAATATTACGCCATTTCTGTTTCTTATACTCCTCTTACTGTCATTGTTAATTCTGTTAGTGTCTTTGAGGGGCAATGAGTCACTGAATTGAAAAGTGGTTGGCACCTGGAAAAGCGGATGTTGAATAGTCAGTATTTCTATAGGGTGATATTTCTTCCATACGGTCTGTCATGGGTAAGGCATTTATTGGAATATAAAATAGATCACCGTGTAGTGGTATACTCTATGTTCTGGAGTGTGTAAAGAGCAGCGGGATCTAAAGGACTGGTGGTTTGTAAGACATTATAAGTCTCGTCTAATTCAGAGCATGCATTTGTTTATTGTATATTGTATATTGTATATTTCATATTGTAAGTAAGTAATTCGCTTGCCGATTCACCGTAAAATAGCTGGATTTCTCTCTGTAAGCCAGGACCAGCTCATGCTCATCACATGAAACTTTTTTCTCGCTTTGAAATTTTTAATATTAGTATTCGTCATTTCCAAATTATTAAATGTTAAGCTGTACATGACATACATGCCAATTCACTTTTCCCTATTCTAAGATCTCTATCTCTCTTTCTTTGTCTGTCTGTTCTTATACCCTGACTATTCTGGCTGGCTGTGTCATCTTTCTGTCTAGAGAATTGTAAATATTGAACACTGCCATTGCCGCTTACTTTCATTCCTAAGATTTTCCATTTCTCTTTTTCCACTTGCAGTTTCAATTGTTCCAGTTTTCTCTCACTCCACATAACTATTACTCATTTGTACTATATTGTACTCCAGTTTGAACATTATTTGTTATACGTGAAAGTCGACCCAGTCTTCTCCATTTCTTTCAGATCAATTTGCACGTAAATATATATATATATATATATATATATATGAATATCATAAAATAGGTAATATTAATTTCTGTTTCTTTTTTCTTATATACAAACAGTACAAAAATGAGTGTATGTTATTTACTATTTTTATTCTATTTATAATGTCTAGTATAAAACATAATACTAACCAATGTTATTATAGGAAATTGAAAGATCAACCAAAACCCCAGTTCCAGAAGAATACGATGATGTCCGTATCGAAGGTTACGAACCATTGATCTCACCAGCTTTATTAGTCAATGAAATCCCACCAACTAAAACTTCTTTAAAGACTGTCTTAAAAGGTAGACAAGATTCTGCAGCCATTATTAAAGGTGAAGATGATAGATTATTAATCGTTGTTGGTCCATGTTCTATCCACGATGAAGTTGCTGCTATGGATTACGTTAAAAGATTAAAGGCCTTAGCAGATGAATTAGAAAATGAATTAGTTATAGTGATGAGAGCTTACTTAGAAAAACCAAGAACCACTGTTGGTTGGAAAGGTTTAATTAACGATCCTGATTTAGATAACTCTTTCAACATTAATAAAGGTTTAAAAAAATCAAGAAAATTATTTGTTGATTTAACTAATGAAGGTATGCCAATCGGTTCTGAAATGTTAGATACCATTTCTCCACAATTTTTAAACGATCTTTTATCCTTTGGTGCTATTGGTGCTAGAACAACTGAATCTCAATTACACAGAGAATTAGCTTCTGGTCTATCTTTCCCAATTGGTTTTAAAAACGGTACCGATGGTACTTTAGGTGTTGCTATCGATGCTATGTTAGCTGCTTCTTACCCACATCACTTTATGGGTGTTACAAAAGATGGTTTAGCCGCTATTACAACCACTAAAGGTAACGATTTATGTTTCGTCATCTTAAGAGGTGGTAAACAAGGTACAAACTATGATGAAGCCTCAGTTGCTGATGCTAAATCCAAATTACCAGAAAATGCTGTTTTAATGGTTGATTGTTCTCACGGTAACTCAAACAAAGATTACAAGAACCAACCAAAAGTTTCAAGTGAAGTTGCTAGACAAGTTGCTAAAGGTGAAGATAAAATCATTGGTCTTATGATTGAAAGTAATATCAACGAAGGTAAACAATCAATCCCAGAAGATAAATCTCAATTAAAATACGGTGTCTCAGTTACTGATGCTTGTGTTTCATGGGAAACTACTGTTACCATGTTAAAGGAATTAGCCGATGCTGTTAAGACCAGAAGATCATTAAAGAAATAAGTCTTCACTTTGAAAATTTAAAATTTCTTCATTAAAATATTTTCTGTGTATTTATTTTATTATTTTGCTTCTTTTTCTTTGATCTAGTTGTGTTTTATTTCTTTGTTCCTCTACCTTTTTTTTTCGTTGTTTGATTTATTTTTTTTTTATAACGTTGCTACTACATTGCCATTATATATAGATATTTGCAACAACTGGAGTATTTTTCCCAGTAACGCTTTTTCTTGTATGCTTTTTTCTCATACACTTCATTTTTATAAAATACAAATCACAAATTATAATATATTCATAATATCCTGGAAAATATTTACATTCTAAAATTGTAAACTTATATAATCTAATCTACCAATTCTAATTAGCCACCGCCAGTTGTCTGAGTCGAGGTGGGGAGAGCATTTCATGCAGTGATTGTTTTTCTCGTTTTGCACGCAGGTCTATTTTCCCGCATGGTAGAAGCAGCCCGTCTGGGTAAACAGCCCGTCTGGGTAAACAGGCTGGCACAGAAACCCTCCAGCAGATCTCAAAACTTCAACTGACTTGACCTCTGTATCAATCCATTGGTACATGGGAGAGTATCTGACTCATTGGAGTAAGGAAACTTAACTTTCCCCATTCAGAATATTGGTTGGGTGAATCAGTAGACAGCCACACGAGCTATAAAAAAAAAAGATTCAAGACATTCTTTGCAATACTATGAATGTCAATTTTATTTTAAAATAAAATAATTGCTTGAAGAATCACAGAATTCACAGTTGTATTTATTTAAAAATGTCACAAGAAACTGTTCATATCATTGATGTTGAATCTGGTAATTTAAGATCATTACAAAATGCTATTGAATTCTTAGGTTTCACAGTTGAGTATATTAAATACTCAAAAGATTTAGATATATCTAAAATTCAGAAATTGATTTTACCTGGAGTTGGTAATTTTGGTCATTTTGTTAAAGAATTTTATTCCAGAGGATTCGAAGAACCATTGTTAAAGTATATTGAATCTGGGAAACCTTTATTTGGTATTTGTGTTGGTTTACAAACATTCTGTAAAGACAGTACAGAAAGTCCAGGTGTTAAAGGTCTTGGTTTATTACCAGTATCATTAACCAAATTTAATGACAAAGATTTAGGTGGTAAATCTGTTCCTCATATTGGTTGGAATAGTATAACGATTCCAAAATTTGAAAAATCAGGTGAAAATAAAACTTTTTATAATTTAAATCCAAACGCAAGATACTATTTTGTTCACTCATTTGCAGCTATAGTATCAGATGAACAAATTGAACACTTACAGAATAATGAAGGTTGGGATCTTGCCATTGGTAAATATGGTACTGAAAAATTCATTGCTGCTATTATTAAAGATAATATTTTTGCTACTCAATTCCACCCTGAAAAGTCGGGTATTGCCGGTTTAAAATTAATTAACTCTTTCTTAAAAGGTGAAAAAATTAACACATTATCGAATGAATCCACTGTATCTACTGATTCAAATATCGAAATCACTCCAACTGGTTTAACAAGAAGAGTTATCGCCTGTCTTGATGTTCGTACCAATGATAGAGGTGATTTAGTGGTTACTAAAGGTGATCAATACGATGTCAGAGAAAAATCAGATGAAGGTGGTGATGTTAGAAACTTGGGTAAACCTGTTGAAATGGCTGAAAAATATTATAAACAAGGTGCTGATGAAGTCACATTCTTAAACATTACATCTTTTAGAAATTCTCCAATCAGAGATGCTCCTATGCTTGATGTCTTGAAATTAGCAGCAAAGACTTGTTTTGTTCCTTTGACTGTCGGTGGTGGTATTAAAGATGTTGTTGATCCTGATGGAACTGAAGTTCCAGCTTTAGAAGTTGCATCCTTATATTTTAGAGCCGGTGCTGATAAAGTTTCTATTGGTTCAGATGCTGTTGTTGCTGCAGAAAATTATATTAATTCAAATAAAGTTAAAACAGGTAAAACTCCAATTGAAACTATTTCAAAAGCTTACGGTGTTCAAGCCGTTGTCATTTCTGTTGATCCAAAAAGATTTTACGTCTCTGATCCATCTACTATTAAATATAACTGCATAAAGACTAAAATTCCTGGTCCAAATGGTGAAGAATATTGTTATTATAAAGTTACTTCTCAAGGTGGTCGTAAAGTTCATGATTTAGGCGCTTACGAATTATGTCAAGCTTGTGAAGATTTAGGTGCAGGTGAAGTTTTATTAAACTGTATTGATAGAGATGGTTCTAACTCTGGTTATGATTTCGAGTTAATCGATCAAGTTAAATCAGCTGTTAGTATTCCGGTTATTGCTTCTAGTGGTGCAGGTAAACCAGAACATTTTGAAGATGTTTTCAAAAATACTAAAGCAGATGCTGCTTTAGGAGCTGGTATGTTCCACAGAGGAGAATATACTGTTAAGGAAGTTAAGGAATACATGAGATCAAAGGGTTTACAAGTTAGAATCGATAACGAGACTGTATAAATATAACGTACATATGTATTCATTTATTTATTTGTGAGTCCATCGATTTTCTCTTAGCCTTATACACTTGCAAATTCCTTTTTTCTTTACAATATTTTTTGTTCCTGTTTTTATTTCATATATTCTATAGATATACATTATTCTCTAATCTCCTTCCCTCTTCATCATCCTTGTATTTTTATTCATCTTTTACTATATTGCTCTTTCAATGCAATCTACAATTTATCTATAATACACTATTTGCTAATGCCTTTACACAACAGAATCGTAAAAAATTTAATTAATTGTAAAGCGATATGATAAAATTATTATTAAACTTTTTTTTTTTACAGAGATAATAAATACAAATAAAAATATAGAATATAAAATATAAAAACAAATTATATATAAGGTAAAGAATGAAAAAAAAAAATGAAAAAGTGAAAATTAGAGCAGGTTAAAAAAAAATTTCTAACTAAAAAAAGTCAAAATTTAAATATCCTAGAATTTTAATCTATTACGTTTATACATTTCTAATATTTTGATGACTTTTTTAATATATTATTTGTCTTCTTCTTCTAATTTTTCTTCAAATGATTCGATTTTATCTAATCTATCTTCAGCTTCATCTTCAGTTAATTTTGAACCAGCACTAACACTAAATTGACCACCACAACCAATAAGCTTAATATCGTGTTCTTTTGTAGCGGTGTTGTTAATTCTTGTTGGTGTATCGACATCATCGTCAACGTTACCTAAACCTAAAGCGTAGGTGTCGGCAAAACCCCATGAAAATGCAATACCATCTTCAGTAATTGCTAAAGAATGGTGAGAACCTGCAGTAACAGCTTTACATTTTGGTAAGCTTGCTAATTTTGTTGGAACAGGTAAAGATCTAACATTTCCATGTTCATCTTTAATACATTCATCTAATGGTAATTTAGAGGCCTTGATACCAATTTCTCTCATATCGTATCTACCAAAAGTATAAACATCACCTTCAGCTGATAAAGCAATAGAATGGTGTTCACCACCTGTAATAGCAACAATATTTTTATCAGATAAAGCTTCGATAACGGTTGGTTTAGCAACAACAGCACCATCATCAATGGCGACATCAATACCACATTGTCCGTATTGATTTAAACCCCAACTTAATACTTTACCATCTTCAGTGATGGCAAAACTATGAAATTCACCACTACCAATATATTTAACTTTCTTTAAACCAAATGGTCTTGGTTCTAAAGAGGTCATTCTTGTTCTTTCAAGAATCTTACGACCTAATTGAAATTGTTGACCATTACCCCAGGCATATGGGATACCTTTGACATCAAGACCAATTAAATGATCTTTACCTGATGCTAATTGAACAATGTTTTCAAATTCATCGATTTTCATTGGAGTCTTTTGCATCATAATATCCTTGGTGAAACCTAAGTAACCTTCGTTACATCTGAAAGAACCCCATGCATAAACTTCACCTGTTTCTAATAACACAGCAGATAAATTATCAGTAGCGGCTAATTGAATAATCTTTTTGTCACTTGGTAATCCTAAAACTTTACCTGGAGTAGATTCGGCTTCGTTTAAATCACCATCTTCGTCATCATCATCTTCAGCGTCCATATCTCTTAAATTTTCAGAGGCAGCAGATGTATCTCTACCAAGAACGGCTGAATCATTGGTACCCCATGACCAAACGTTATTATCTTTATCTAACGCTAGGACATGCATACCACCGACAGCAAAATCGACAATTCCAACTTTATCCTTGGTTAAGAAAAGATTTAATCTTGGTCTTTTAACTTCTTTGGTTTTGGCGTCAGGACCAAGTCCTAATTCACACATGGAACCTGTACCCCAACAAAAGAAATCTAATGGTTCTGTATTAACTGGGGTTTTTGGGATTGTATTAATTGAATTCAAACGAGATGCTCTAAATGAATTTAAAGAATGGTGAATTTTAGCCTTTTTAGCTGGTGATGGAACATCATTTCCTTCACTGGCTAATGAATTGGCAGCACGCTTTTTACCATTTGCAGAAGCTGATGGGGTGGAAGCCCTTGGAGATTGACGCTTTCTAGTTAATCCAACCATTGTTATTTATTATCTATCAAATTGTCTATAAATATGTTATGTATGTTTGCTCTCTTAAGACAATATACACACGTACTTAAATAATTCGGTAATCCTAAAATGGTACATTTGATGCAGGATATAGTGATCTCTGTGAAATTTTTTTAAATTCTCTTAATTCTTACTTTGCATTTTCTTTCCACTTTCACTTTCACCCATTCTCCTGGGAAGTAAATAGCTGAAGAGAAGCTCTAGATCATGAACTGAAATCAAAACTAATCCTAGCATTGCAGTATCCAGTAACTAAAATCCAGTGTACCTATAGAGCTTGAATCAAATCCCACAGGCACTCTATAAAGTTCTCTCCAAATCAAACAATGGTTCTGTAGCTCTTAGTAGAGCCCTGATGGTCCGACAGTCATCCTCTCTCTCTAAGAGCCGCAAAAAAGAGACACTTTAACAAGGGAAGTGATGCGGGGTGGCGGCATTCTTACCGGGCACATTTTGCCCTTGACCGGCCGCCACCCGGCAAAAAAGCCTGACCTTATCCCGGAAGTCACAGAGTGGTGATCATAATCATATACATCCGTGCACTATTATTTCAAGCTTTGGAGTTTTAACTGAGGGAGAAAAAGAACAATAAATATTATGTAACTCGTGCATATTCCAGCTGTGGGAAAAATATTTTTTTATAGAGAGAGAAAAAAAAGAAAAAAAAATTTTAGATGTGAGCTGAAATAATAGTAGAAGGTTAGGAGTGAGTAGTGTACAACGATAACAGGAGTTGTTGTAGTTATTGATCTGGATCTTCCAATATCGGTATTTAATAATGAGTGTTTATTTGACAGTCTAGGTAAAGGGATTAAAAATATTCAGGTTCCTCTGTACAGTTTAGTTGTGTCAGCTTATACTAATATTTATATTTCAACATGGGTAAAATATCAACTAGAGACTCTAAGGAAAAAGCCCGTCATGACCCTTTATTTAAAGATATTTCCTCTCAAGGTGGTAATTTAAGGGCAGTTGCCAGATGTGCTAAGGACTCAAAGTCTAAGGCAGGACAATCACAAAAAACTAAGAGATCGGGCATTAATGGTAATGACGATGACGATGAAGATGAAACTGTTCTTGATGCCGCTGCTTCTAGAAGAGTTCTTCAACTTGCCAAAGAACAACAAGAAGAAATAGCAGCTGAAGAAAATATAATTGAGCATGTCACTAAACCAAGATTCACAGTTGTCCGTGAAGATTCAGATGATGAAGAAGATTATGGAGAAGAAGAAGTTGTTTTCCAAGAAATGTCAGATGGCGAAAAGGAATATTACGAAGATGAAGATGATGAAATTGAAGAAGTTGACGCTGATGATCTTGAATTATTTGAAAGTTATTTTAAGACATCATCCGATCCATTCAGTAGTTTCAATTTAGCAGATAAAATTTTAGATAAAATTAACGAAAAGAAAATGGAAACAGAAGCTGTTGAAGAAAAAGTTGAAAGACCACAAGATAAAGTCTTCTTACCTCCAAGAGTTATTGAAGCATATGAAAAAGTTGGTCAAAGTTTAAGTTCATGGAGATCAGGTAAATTACCAAAACTTTTCAAAGTTTTACCAACTATTAAGAATTGGGAAGATTTAATATTTGTTACTAATCCAGAAGCATGGACCCCACAGATTGTGTTTGAAGCAACAAAATTATTTGTTTCTAATTTAACAGCAAGTAAAGCAGAAAGATTTGTTAACTTAGTATTATTACCACGTTTCCGTCTTGATATCGAAGAAAGCGAAGATCATAAATTAAATTATCACATTTACCGTTCATTAAAGAAAGCATTATATAAACCATCAGCATTTTTCAAAGGTTTCCTCTTCCCATTAGTTGAAGAAGAATGTACAGGTAGGGAAGCTATGATCGTTGGTTCAATCTTAACTAAATGTTCTGTCCCAGTTCAACATTCATCTGTTGCCTTAAGTTGGTTATTAGAAAGAGAATTCAATCCGGCTTCTACTGTTTTCATTCGTATCTTAGTTGAAAAGAAATATGCTTTACCATATCAAACTATAGATGATTTGGTTTTCTATTTCATGAGATTCAGAGTTATTACAGATGCTAAATCAATTGAAGATGATATCTTAATGGACGACGAAAACGACTACAGAAATAAAAAGAAGAAAATTGATGCTCCTCCAATGCCATTACTTTGGCACAAGGCCTTCTTGGCTTTTGCTCAACGTTATAAAAATGATATCACAGATGATCAAAGAGATTTCTTAATGGAAGTCTTAAGACAAAGAGGTCACAGAGAAATTGGTCCTGAAATTAGAAGAGAATTACAAGCTGGTAAAGAAAGAGCTGGTGCTATGCAAGAACCTTCTAAAAAAGATGATATTATGGCTTATTTATAAAATGCTTTATTAAATTTTCATCTATTTTATTCTCTTTAATTCATTTTGTCATTATCCCTAGATTCCTTTTCATTATTTTTAGTTTTCTATCATGTTACTTTTTTTTTCATTAAGAGGCGTACATTGTCTTTAATTTGTGTATATTAATTCGTTAAAATATAATCATTTAATCGTTTATTGGTAAATAGTAGTTCTAGAAAATAAATATAAATATACCAATTTCAAAAAGTTAAATTTCGTTAAAGCATATAAAAGAGTTTGTAGAATCCAAAAGAAAAAAAGGTGGAAAGAGAGCATGAAAATGAAAAGCATAAGCGAGGTGAGTGTATTGATTTTTAGAAAAAAAAGTTAGAATATGTTAAAAGTATAGAACAAATTTCATATGCTTGATATATACAATATTAAAAAAAAATTGAAATAAAAATCGCAAATTTATTCATAGAGATTTTTATAGATCCCCATAGTTCATTTTCATGAAAAATGTAGAGAAAATGTATTCTTCCCCTTGAGCATCATATAATGGGACGTGTCTGTAACCTTGTTTCAAGTGGTCAAGTTTACAGCAAAAAGAACCAATGACAGTATCTCCTGGTGAAGGTAACGCATCGGAGTGGGCAGATGATGTTGATAAAGTCACTGAAGAAAGAGAATTTGATGATGAGGCTGAAGTCACTGAAGAAGGAGAATTTGATGATGAGGCTGAAGTCACTGAAGTAACCGTTGTTGTGGTTGTTGTTGTTGAAGATGAGGTAGTTGTAGTATTATTAATAATTCCTGAAGTTTGTGATTCCTGTGGGTACGATAAAGGTGTTGGTGGAGCTGAAGAATTTGAAACTTTAGATTTGAATACAAATCTTACAAATGTCAAGTTACTGTCATTAGCATAGTATTTCAACTTACATTTTTGATTCCAAATTGGATTAAATCCATTTTTAGAAATGATTTGTGTTTGAAATATGACAGATGGTTGTGATAAATCTGATCCTAAATGTGAAGATAAATCAAATTGTGAATTACAACTATTCAAAATTTTACAAGATCCATTTATAGTCTTAACAAATGGATCTTTATAAATTGGTTTAATTGACGCATCAATAATTAAACCTCCATAAAACTCCATTTCTACGTATGGATCAAAAAATAAATTTGATTTTAAATCTTTTGGTTTTGGTAACTGTTGTGCAGATATAATATCAATTTCAATATATTTTTTATTTGTATAACTTTTTAATGTTTTCAATTCAAGGTTTAATTTTCTTTGATTTGTTATTTTTCTTAAATTTTCTGGTTTTAAGATATAACCTGAATTTGAACCAACTGCAAACATAGCTTCATTTAATTGTTGACCGACATCAAAATTTTGCCAATTTGTTGCTACCATTTGACATCCTAATTCCCAGAAAGGGATAGGATTAAAATTACTTGATGTTATTCTATATAAAGATGGATATAATCTCATTAAGAATTTTCTATTATGTTTCGAAATAGCGGCAATTTTAGAATCATCTTTAATCATTTTATTTAATGTCTTTTCAGAAAATGAGAAAACATGATTAAAAGTCTTTGATTCAGGTAAAGAAAAATTTCTAAATTTTTTACCAATAAGATATATTCCTAATTGACCTAATTCATAAGCAATCTTTAAGTTTAATTTTTTTTGTCTTTTCAAAAATTTCTTAGAAAATTTTGCAGTTGTTGATGTAATACTATTTGCGCTTGAATTACTCAATACTAATTTCAAAGAATTTGAATTATCTTCACTAAAAGATGAAGAATTAGAGTTTACTGTTGTTAAATTTGTATCTGTATTTGATGTATTTGTTGTTGTAGTAGTAGTAGATGTTGAATCTGAATAATTCATATCAGTTAAAGGATTAAATTGAGATTTTTTAACTTTCACCAAGACTTTATGTTTTAATTCTTCAGGAGAAGGTAAAACCATTTCATTCATATCTGTTAATGGAGCGGTTAATAGTAATCCTTGTAATGTATCTCTTAATATTTTTTCAACTTCTATTTGATTTTCTAAATTACATCTAATTTCTAGTGATAACAACAAAGGATATGGGGAAGTAATGAATGCATATTTTCTGATAGTTTCAGCTACTCTAATGAAATCAATAGAACTTGTGAATGTTCTTCCGTGAGTCACTATTGGTCCGTTATTACCATCCCAAATATCGATCTCAATACATCTACAACCTCTTTGTAAAGTCTTAATATAACCTTCAATTGATGATATACCATTCCATTGTCTTCCCAAAAGGTAAGTATTATGAGATGAAGAGATATAATATTCGTTTAATGGTCTTGTATAATCTTCTTGTATTTGTTTTAAATGTGAAGTATATGAGGATATTAAGAAATCACTGAATCCGTCAATGGACATTGTATTATTATTAGTTATTAGATCAGAATCATCATTTTCATTTTCATTATCATTATCCTTATCGTCATTTTCACAATTATGATTTTCCATATTGATGGTAAATTTTTTGTAAATTTTTTTAACTAAATTAACATCTTCAATTTTTTCCATTTGAGTTTCAACTAAAAAATTTTTGAATTCATTTAAAGTCATACCAGTATTAGGATTTGAACAAAAATTTAAAAAAGTTTGTCTAAATTCATTTCTTATTCTTAATAATTTAACAAATTTTTTAAACTCATCAAAATCCAAATAATTATTGTGATCTTCATCAACTTGATCAAATAAACTACGTAAATATGTTTCATGAACATGAATATGTAATCTTTTTGCTAATCTTACCACACCAGCAAATGATAATCTTTCATTTTCTTTTAAGCTAGTAGAGTTTGTATTCGATGAGCTTGTGTTATTTTTAGACTTTGATGAAATTTCAGAATTATCTGATTGTGATCTTAAAATTGTATCTATAGATGAAGAGTTTTCCATATTTGAGTTAGTATTTGTAGATGTTGATGAGGGTAATGGAATAATTTTATTTGACTGTAATGATGATGATGATGATGATGATTTCTTTTGTTGTTGAATATATGGCGTTGATGCTGGTGATGATGATGGCATTGAAGATTTTTTAGAATTTATTTTATTATTATTAGTAACTGAATTATTCCAGTGAAGTACAGTGAAGAGTTCATTATTTGCATTACTAGATAAACTTCTATTCAATTCATTTTTAAAGAAAACTAAATTTTTCAAAGTATTGATAAATAAATCATAATCTTTTTTATTTGTAGCAATAACGTGTAAAGCTTTAATACTATTTGATTTTTGTTGATTATAATAAATAATGGTTATCCATAAATTTTTATAATCTGAAGAAATTTTAAATTCTTCTCTATAATTATTAGCGTTATCATTAACTCTTATTGATTTAATATTATCAATTTCTATAAAAGAAGACTGTTTATTATTCCATAATAATATATTTTTTTCAATATCAATTTTAAAACATCTTTTAATTTTTTTTCTTCTTGTTATTCTTAATAATTCAATACCTGGATCTATTAATTCTGGTGGAATTGATTTTTTATCTAAAGGTATTTTAAATTTTGAAAATTCATCATCTCCATTAATATTATTTACTTGTTTAGCAAGTGCTGAATTTTGTGTTAATCTAGGGATACCATCAATGTTTATTGTGGAGTCATTATAATTATTATTATTGTCTGATAAATCTATACCGTTTAAATCTTTATGTGAAGATGATAATCTTCTTCCAGTTCTTATCAATCTTTTCATTATATTTTCAGAAGAAGAAGAATTCTCTAAATGGTTATTATTATTATTATTATTATTATTATTATTATTTTGATAATTATCAATTTCATTATCATTATCTGAGAATATAAAATTATTTGTATCTGATAAATTTTCCAAACTATTATTATTACTATTACTACTATTGTAAATACCGTTACCAATTTTTTTAAATATTGAAGATTTAGAAGAAGGAGATACGTTACCATTTGAAATATAAGAATTATTTTGTGATAGTTGATCATCCAAGCTATCATTAGAATTGTTATTATTTCTAAATAATTTCAAAGAAAATCTTCTTCTTGAATTCATTGGTGTTATTTCTGGTGATGAACCAATGGAATGAAGAACAGGTGAACCTACAGGCGAACCATTATAACTTCCGGATAAGTCACCAGTAGAGACTCCGTTATTTGGTGAAGAATTACCATTGTTTGAATTTTTAAACTTGAGAGCATATGACATGGATGAGCTTTTTGATTTATTCATAGCCACACCAAAATTATTTTGACCTGGTTCTATTGAATCAAAAAAATTATCAATATTACTGTTGTTATCATCGTATGAAGGATCAGAGAAATAGTCTAAAGTTGGTCTTGATAATTTTAATTCAGGGATGATAGGGAAATTATTTTGAATCGATTTAACAGGTTGTGGAGATGGGACTGGTGTTGTTTCATTTGTTGATATTGAAGAAGGTTGTGAATTTGGATCAGGAAATTCAGAAAGAGACTGTTGTTGCAGCTGTTGCTGTTGTTGTAATAGAGGATCTTCAAAATTTAAAGATGGAGAAGTTAATTTTCCATTTATAGAAGAATTTGCTGAATTCTGTCCACTTGAATTATTTCCTCTTAATTTTGAGAGTCTATTTGACAGACTAGTAGATCTTATAGGTATATTATTTGAATTTTTGGAAGACGGCGAAGACATACTTAAGAATGTATAATAAGTGAATTAAGTGATTGTGAATAGTGATGCATTTATTCTTATAAGTAAAATTCAAACTTCAAAAGAAGGAAAGAAGGAAGGATAACTTTGTATCATTCAATATGCGAAAACTAAAACAACCCACTTTACAGTCAACTTATAAAATTGTCATGATCATTTGAAGTTAATCTTGAAAAGTAATCGGAGTTAATATTAGCTTGTAGTAAATTGGGAAGGGTAAATTTGAAAGAGGAAGATTGTGTGTCTGAATGTTGAATAGTAGGAATGAAATAAGTTTTAAATAAAATAAAACAAGAGTTTAGTATCTTAAGACTATTTGCAATCAGTATAAAGAGTAGTTGGTTTGATTCTTGTCTTGTCTTGTCTTCTTGTCTTGTCTAATTAAAATAATTAAAGTGAAATAAATAATTAAAATAAATACTCCTGCAGCATTCAAGATCTATAAATAGGCAGTGGGAATAATATAGACGAAGGCTTTCGGCTGTGGGCTGCGGGCTGTGGGCTGCGGGCTGTCGTCTCAGCTGGTTCAGCGGGTGCGCAAATTATTGCCACTGGGAATGGGACAAACCTTTCAGCCCCAAGCAGGGAGCACAATGATGTAACCGGGTGCTAAGAACAGCCACGTGCTTCCTGCAGAAACAGCACGCCGTGCACGGGGAAGGGCATGCGATGCGTGGCGCATTTGTAGGGTGAATGGCAGAATCTATTAGGGCTTAGCCACGGCAAGAAACCACAGATCACGGCCTGCGGATCACAGTGTCCGGACAGCCAAGAAATGAGCCCCACAGCATTTGCCACCGTACTACATTTGAAATTGTTTTAACCCTTGTTAGATTGAGGATACGAAATCGACAAATCGGAAAGTGGGGAAACGGAAACTGTTTTATTTCTAATTCTACACGTTGTTTATTTAATACTGGAATGCATTGCAGTATATAAAGATTTCTATGTATTCTATATAATTATTTATCGATATTGTCATTGAAGATCATGAAGTTAAGAGCAGCGGGTTTACTGTCTTTATTCTTCTGTATGGTCTCTCCAATACTTTTCCTTCTGTTATTGGTATATGAATAATTATTGCCATGAGCAACAGTATCATGTGGAGCTGTAGTGACTGCCCCATTATTCGACAGATCTTTGACACAGTTATCAGAGTGGCTAAGTGTATCTATATATTTAACTCTGTTACCCTTTGGTGGTGTGATATAAGAAGGAATGTTAAATTTCTTATCTGTTTTCGATGATGATGATGATGATGATGCAAGGACATTTTCTATAGAATTTTGTGAGTTATTAGAAATATTTGAATTTTGATGTCTTTTATTATTATCAAATTCGTATATCCATGTATTTATTAATTGAAATTTATTAGACAATATACCATTATCTGAAGCAATATCATTTGAAATAAATCCTGGGAATTTTCTAATATTTAAATCTTTTAAAACACCAGGATACATTTCTCTATTACGTATTTTATATTGTAAATCTTTTTTAACATCTTGATTAATCATTGGTGATTTATTCTCATCATTATCTTGATTTCCTATAAATTTTTCATCTTTTTCAATATCTGATGTTAATTGTGTATTTTTAATGTATGGTTTTGGATCTTCATAGATTTGAAATTGTAGTAATTTATTGTTTATTCTTTTTGATGATGATGATGATGATGATAATGATGATGACTGTTGTGAAGGTGGATTTATAGATTCTGTCTTTGGTGGTGATAGAGATAATGATGATAATGAATTTGTAGTAGTTGATGAAGGAGAGAATACGTTTATCTTATTACCACTTCTAGAAGCAGATTTTAAAGGTGTTAAACCAGTGTTGTTGATATTTTTAATACTATTACTAGTATGAATAGAAGAAGATGATTTTAAAGGTGATAAAGGTCTTGTTTGTAAATTTGAATTTTTATTAGGTGAGTTTTTCTTAAAAGATGGAGAATTTTCATCATGATGTGAATAAGTTGATCTTTTCTTTGAAGGAGAATTTGATTTTGATGTTGACGTTGATCCTGATAAAGATAGTAATTTTGTCGGAGTATTGCAATTACTGTTATTATTACTATTACTATTTGTATCCTTTACCACTAAAGGATGTCTAACAGGAGAAGCTGATCTTGAATTAGTACTCATATCGTATTTGTTTTTTTATATATATGAGTAAATTAAACTGTAAACGGTATATGGTATATGAATAAGGAGAAAGCAGGTATATTTACTTATATATGGAAGTGAAAGAAATAAAGTAACTATCGCAAGATCAACATGTTTGCTAACCTTGGAAAGAGAAATCAGGGACAGTTTAAAGCAAAATTAAGCAAAATAAAGCAAAATAAAGCAAAGATAGAACAGACAGGTAAACAAACAAGTAAAACAAATAAACAAAAACAATTTTAGTATTGTTAATTTTAATCTTGCATTGTTAATATTGTTTGACTCAAGTGATATTTCTCCTTTTGTAACGTGGTTGTTTCCCTTTCTGATTCTTTGCTGGGCCGTATACCGTGGGGCGGGATGAGAGCGTGACTGATAGCCGTGGCACCGTGGTATCATGGTATCGCGGTAGTGCGCTATCGCGGTAGTGCGGTGGTGATTCTCAGTAGCGTGCCCCTAGAGCGTGTCGTCTTTTTGTATTTATATCATCAAGTCTGGTAAACCGTTTGTGATTACTTCCGTGTCTTACTGAATCACTTGATCAAGTGATCAATCGACAACTTGATTACTTGAATGCAAAAATATTGTGAATATTACATTAAATATATTAAAATTACTCATATGAAAAAGACAAAACAAAACGAAAATTTCTAAAAAAATACAAACTATAAATTAAAAGTAAAGGTAAAGGTATGGTTTAAATTATTCATTTTCTAGATTTTCCCTAACATCCATCCAAATTTTAGAGAGTGAAGTAAAACCAGCACCAAATCCAAATATCAAATGGAAAGGTGGTGATACTTTTATATCAAATACACTTATTGTATCAAATATAAAATCACAAGATAATTTAAATAATTCTAATTGAACCATATATTTTTCTTTATATATTTCTTCTAATTCTTTATCTATATTTGTAGCAGTAGTGGTGATAGTACCATTTGATATCACTGATTGTCCATTTGGTGATTTTGATCGTATACTTGGTGATTGATATTGATAATAATTATTTAATTTACTTGGAGAAGAAATAGGTGATTGTAATAATAAATTTCCATTTGATGAATTACTGTTATTATTATTATTATTTTGCATTGAATACATTAAAGCTTTTGCTCTTTTCTTAACTTGATAATTTATTTTTATTTGATTTTCTTTAATATTTAATTGATTTAATTTATTATATTCTTTTCTTAAACCATTAATAATTAAAATATACCATGCTATAGCTTCATGATCAGATGAAATTTTTCTATATTTTTTATTTGATAATAAACCTAATTTAAAAGCTAATAAAGATTCATCAAACCAAGAATAATATAAAGAAGTTAAATCATTAAAAGTTGATTCATTAATCCAATCTTTTGAAATTATATTTATACTATTTGTTAAAATATTTGAATTATTATTATTATTTTGTTTATAATAAGTACTATTAATTAATTTTGATAAAGTAAATTTAGATTTATTAAATAATCTAATAACTTTTAATGGAGTTTTACCAGCACGTAATAATTGTCTATAAATAGATAAAGCATTAATTAAACCAATTGATCTTTTTTCAAATTGATTTAATAAAATTAATAAAATAAATTTAGAATTATTAATTAAATTTAAAATTAAATTTAAGCCTTTATTATTATTATTATTATTATTATAATTTAAAATTGATTCATTTTCTAAATTTTTTAAATAATTTGAATTTTTTAAATTAATAACATAATACATTATTATTCTTAAACCATATTGAATAACTTTACCTAATTTATCTTTACCTGATAATAAATCAAATAATTTAAATAAAACATCAACATTTGAAATTTTTTTCTTATTTTTATTAACTGATGATAATATTATTTGTTCATTTAAATTTAATGGTGGAATTGAATTTGTTTCCATTGGTGGTAATGGAGTTAAATTTACTGTTGTTGATGTACTTGACATATTAGGAATATGATGATTATTATTATTATTATTATAATCTAATTTTATAGGTGAACTTATATTTATATTTAAAGATTGTCTATTTTTTTTAATTGGAGAAGTGTAATTATAATTATAATTATAATTATAAAATTGAGGATTTAATTGATTTAAATTATTTAATTTTTTATTTAAATTATTTTCAAATTCTTGTTGTTTAAAATAATTTGAAGTTGCAAATACACCTAAAGCACCAGATTCAATAATTAAATCTTGTGATATTGGTCTTGAAGAAATAGATGAAGATGAAGTTGTATAAGAATAAGAAGATGAATAAGAAGATCTAGATGAACGAATTGAAGAATTATTATTGATATTATTGCTGTTATTGTTATTGTTATTGTTATTTCTAAAGATATCTTGATTTCTCTGTTGGTTATTATTTGATATTGATAATGGAGATTTTATTGAATTTTTAGAAGTTACTGTTGACATGTGATGTAATGTAACCAGTATTCAAAGATTAGAAAATAAAATTCAATAGCATATATATATATGTGTGTGTGTGTGTGTTTATACAATATACATTTGATATTAAAGATTAAATTACTGATGTATGTAGCCAATTGGAAACAGTGGATTAAAGAGTAATAATTAAAGATAAAGTGGGAATGGAATGGGAATGAAATGGAAAGCCGATAAAATTCAAAGTGGCATATTAAGCTAGGTAATAATGAAATCAAATAGATTTGTTGGATCTCTTAGTTAAATGGAGTAAATAAAAGCCAAATAAAATAAAATAATGATATCCTATTTAACAATCAAATTGTGAATGTACTGTCGAATCGAATAATTTGCAAGGGGAGTAAATAAAAAAAAAAAAAAGAAGATAGAGAGACTAGTAATAAATAAAATAAACAAATAGAGAAACCCGTTTATTATTGTATTGTTTGTTTAACGCAAATATTAAATTACGTTATTTCCTCGATTGATTAACAAGAGAATTAAATAGTCACTTTTTTCTATTGTTGTAAATTTGCTTGTTTCCAGTTGTTTGGCCGGCGGGCTGGCGGGCTGGCGGGCTGTCTGGGACTATGAGACTATGGGCTGGCTGGCTGTCTGTCTGCTTGCAGCCCCTGAAATGGAACATTCTCTGTCGGCTAACGTTGCATCTCTGCTGCGCCGTCCCCTGGGCCGTCCCCTGGGCCGTTACCTTGGCCGCCTTCCCGGGTTAGCTCCCCGCTCCCCGCTTTGGTTGGCCGTTTTTTTCTTTTCCAGCGGCAGCCCTGGCATGTGCTTATTGCCTGCCCTGCGGCATATACTCATATCCCGGCGCGTGTGTTGTTTTCTGGCTGGCTACAGTTACTCTTTTAGATGTTGTGATATTGTAATATTGCAATATTGTAATATTGCAATATTTTAATATTTTAATAGTTAAAAGTTTTGTATGTACAAAATACACTGTTATTATTATATAAGCTATACAAGCTATATAAGCTATAGAGAAACAAGTTATAGTAGACTAATATTAGCATTAGCCTAATTATTATTTATATCGTAACGATTAATTTTATATTATATTATATTAAATTAAATTAGATTAAATTACAAATATTAATTAATTAATAATCTAAAATAAAACACCTTTAGTAGATGGAACATCATTAGTACCATTTGAACTGATTGCTTCTTTAATAGCAATTGCTAATGCTTTAAATGCACTTTCACTTTTATGATGATCATTAAATCCTCTAATATTATCAACGTGTAATGTAATATGTGCACTTGTAGCAAAACTTTCCAAGACATGTGGTATCATTTCACAACTTAAATCACCAATTTTTTCTCTTTTCAAATTTAAATTAATAACTGCAAATGGTCTATTTGATAAATCAACAACTGCTCTACTTAACGCTTCATCTAATGGTGCATAACCATATCCAAATCTTTTAATACCTTTAATATGTCCCAAGGCTTTCTTAAATGCTTCTCCAAGTGCAATACCAACATCTTCGGATGTATGATGATCATCAATATGTAAATCTCCAATACATTCAATTATTAATGACCATCCACTATGTTTGGCTAATGCATGTAACATATGATCTAAAAATCCAATACCTGTATTAACATCAATAATTTGTTTATTTGTAATTTGTTTTGCAACATCATCATTATCATTATTAGATGTCGATGTAGATACAATTTCAGATGATTTATTTTTTTTAAAAATTGATTCATCTAATTTTATAAATCCACCATCAAGACTTAAAGCTATTTGAATCTTAGTTTCATTTGTAATTCTTTTAATAATAGCAATTCTTCTTGTATCTTCCTTGATTTCACCATTAGTAGACGATGTTTCATCAATCTTTCTCTTCTTAAGCTCTTCTGTCATTGTGATATTGTGATACGTATGTGATATGTTATTTGATATATCCGATGTATATGAGAAGCAATATCTATTTAACTTTATACACACATCTTAATATATATCTAAATATATATATATATATCAGGTATATCAGGAACAGGAACCCTGATCCCCGTAATCACACAAAATGACTAATAAAATTTGAGTATTATTTGATTGCATGAAAAATCGAAGCGAGCCGCTGTTTCTGCTGTCTCCATAAATGCGCTGCATGAGAGAATCAATCACGCTGCACAACTCCAACAGCCAGAGATTCATCTAGAGAACCAGACTCTCTCTCTTGTCTGCGTTTTATCTATTAATTCACTGTAGTTTACTGATAGTATGCAGAATTATCCAGAATAAAAAGAAATTTTATCTTTTCCGCGCTTAACTATGGCAACACACAATTTAAATGGGACGGTCATGTGACTTGCAAAAATTATTTTAACCACTTTAATGACTTGAATGACTTGGATAATTCTATGTCTTTTCTGCTTACCGGTGTCCGGTTGTGTTGTGTTGTGTTCTGCTTAGGTAAACAATTTAGAGATCTAATTCTCGGATCTATGGTCGGATTTTCCATACTTTATTCACCTCTGATTCACAGCGTTTCCCCAAATTTTATTCTCCTCTCTCTGATGGAGCTGGAGCTTGGCTTAAGCCGGACATGGACCTGGACCTGGACCTGGAGCTAAGGATTCAAGACTCGCTAACTTATTTACATTTTACATTACTAATCTTTCAATGTCGGTATTGTCATTTATATTAATATTTTTTGTATGTTTGAAATATATATAATACATGTATATATACATGTATACTAATTAAAGTTCATTATAATCAAAATCTTTAAAGAATATTTCAATATAAAATCAAGACAGACAAATACTTAAAATGATTAGAATAAATATAATTTCAAAAAATTTAATAAATAATCAAAAAAAAAATTTTATTCGTTTTAATTCAAATATTAAAAAAAATGAATTTAATAGTACAATTAATGGTAATTATTATGGTAAAATTGTAGGTGAAGGTGAAAAAGAAGATGAAATTATTATTAAAGTTGAACCAATTCCACGTCCAAATGAATCAATAGAAAAAAAGAGAAGAAGATTACAATATCAGTCTCGTAAAAGAGGTATATTAGAATCTGATTTATTATTAAGTAGATTCTCTGATAGATATTTACCTAAAATGACTTTAGAAGAATTAGACGAATATGATAAATTATTAGATTTACCAGATTGGGATATTTATTATTGGGCTACAAAAAATTATAAAGTTACTCCTTTAGCTGATGAATGGAAAGATAGTAAAATTTTAAAATTATTACAAAAATTAAGTGAAAATTCAGAAAGTGAAATTTTAAGAATGCCAGAATTGAAAAAACCATTAGATGATGAACCAAAAAATTAATTAATATTATTTATTTAATTAAACTTTTATTTAACTTAAAATTTAATATATTATTCAATATATTTAAATATGTATATATTATTTAAAGAAAACTAACTATTATTTAGCAATATTATTATATTATTATTATTATTATTATTATTATATTATTATAAAGTTATAAAATAACTTATAAATTAATCAACTAAATCAGTAGTTGGTGTAAATTTAACATCTTCATCATCATCCTTAATATTTAAATCTTTAATACCATTAGATGATGAATTATCATGAGTATTTTCTTCTTCTTCATCTTCAATTTCTTCAATTTTACTATTTTCTTCATTATATTGATTCTTTAATTGATTAAATTGATCTTCATTCTCTAAAACAGCTTGAATTTGAATAACTCCACATTTATCAAATAATTCTAATATATCTTCAGCTTCTTCTACTGGCATAGTACCAAATACTTTATTTATTTCATCTAATGATTTTGTCTTAATTGCATTTTGCATATTAATTGGTATCTCTTTAAAAAATTTATATTCTTCTGAATTTTCATCTGGTAAATTAATAACAATCTCAGAATTTGGATCCATTGATCTTAACTGAATTTGTTCAACACCTTCATATTCTTCGTCTTCTGCATCTTGTCCTGTACCATTAGCAGCTTGTTCATTTTTAATATGTTCACATCTACTAACTATATGATTATATGTTTTTTCAAAATCTTGCTTAAAAGCTTGTGCAGCTGGATGATTTGGATCTAATAATTTACCAATAAATAATCTAACTATTTGTTCCTTTTGTGCAATTGTAGGTTTATGTCCTGCTGCATTGATTAAATCATTTAAATATTGTAAAATTAATGATTGATGAATAACAGATTTACCCATTTTAATATCATTATCTAAAATATAATCAAATGATTTCATCATTAAAGAATCCTTTTGTTGTTCAGATATAATATATAAATGTTTTTCTAAAAATTTAACTGAATCTAATAATTTTGTTGAATCAATTTTAGCAAATTCAATTGTCTCTGGTAATACTTCTAATTCATCTAATTGATCTAATGGTTTTGATGGTTTGTTTTCTTTACTTGTTGATGTATTAAGGGTTTCAACTGTAGTCACAGTCTCCTTCTTAGTTGTTGTTGTTGTTGTTGTGTTCTTTTTATCACTGGCACTGGTAGTAGTAGTAGTAGTAGCAGCTGGCGCTGTTGCTCCTTTATCTTTATTTACAAAACTACTATTCCAACCATCATGAATATCTTCACTTGTTATATGATGTGATTTTTCTTGTAATAATTCATCTAATTTAGGATCAATTTGTTTTAAAACAGTTTCAATCTTAGCACGATGTTCTTTAATCTTTGATTTTAATAATTCATAATCATTGGGATTTTTATTTTCTTTCTCTAAATCACCAACCATTTGAGTAAATAAATCTTCAACCATTTCATTATAAGTTGGTGTATCATTACTTGTACCATCTAATTCACATTTTTCATTTTTATCAAATTTAGAATTTAAATATTCATTTCTTAAAATTTCATTTGTAAATTGATCATTGGTTAATTTAATTAACATTGAATCAACTCTTTTATTTAATTGAATATACATTTCTTTTTGAACTTTTAAAGATTTAATATCATTTTCTCTCTGTATTCTCTTTTCATGTATATCTCTTTGCTTCCATTTAATAAATGAATTCTTATCAACATTTGGATGAACTTCAATATCACTATCATCTGAAAGTTCAATCTTGTCCCATTTAGAATAATCAATTGGCATCTTTTGTATTTTTGTATTATCTATAATAGTATTACTTATATTATATATATAACAGATATAAGTATATAAATATTAATAAAGCATATTCTTATATATAAAAAAGAATTGATTGAGTAGTTTCAACCCGTCTATAAAGCCACCATAAAACAAGTCAAACTTCATTCCGTATCCCCCATAAACAGATACCAAATCCAAGATCAGACACAAATCAAGAACGCCAACATAGAGAAACCAAAAGAAGGTTCTGGATAATCGCGTACACCCGTGCACTTGCCTCTCCTGAGTCTCTTCTTCTCTCTCTCTCTCTCTCTCCCTGGCTCCTCTCTTCTTTCCTCAGCCGGATTCTCACTGCAGCCACCGAGCTCTCTTTATCTCACAAGCAGATTAAACTATCTACATAATCTCTATCATCATAAAGACACACAACAGCTGTTCCAAGTTGTGTTCCAAGTTGTGTTCCAAGTTGTGCTGTGTTGTGTTCCAAGTTGTGCTGTGTTGTGTTAACTAGGTTACTGTTTCTTACAACTTGTTGTCTTTAGAGATTGGTGATATGGCTTGTGAAATGATGGCTATCAGGTACTCCAATTGGTTTTCCACTCCGGTCACTTTGGAAACCAGGCTAGCCGAGAATCTCTTGGAATTGGCACCCGTTCAGGAGGTGACTCTGTCTATTTAAAATTCAACTATCTTAATACCCTGTGTTTCCCTTCATTAACTTCTACTCATAAAGAATTAATCTCTGTTATCATTAAAATGGTAAAGAAAGAAGACGCTGATGATTTGGATCTAGATACCACTACCAGTGGTGTTGGATCCTCTATCACAACAACTCCAAATTCAAAAGATAATAAAAGTAGTGATGGTTCAGAAAAAAAATCTGCTTCAAAATCAAATAAGAAAGCCCCTGTAGAACCAGGTTCTCCAACTTCAAATAATCCAGTTGATAGAAAAAGAAGAGATAATATGAATGAAAAAATTCAAGAATTACTTAGTTTAATACCGCAACCTTTCTTTGATGAAGGTAAGGATAAATCTTCAGGTACTAAAGATGGTAAACCAAATAAAGGTCAAATTTTATCAAAATCTGTTGAATATATTAATCATTTACAAGGTGCAATTGATAGTAAAAATAGAGCTGAAGTAGAATTATCAATTAAATTAAGAAATCTAGAAATTGCTAATAATATACCAGTTTATCAAAGAATGAATTTATTACATACAAGTGCAGAAATTGGTTTGGCTAAAATTGGTGTTGGTCCATTAGCTGAACAAACTAACTCACAATTACAATCAAATTCACAATCAAATTCTACTACAACTACTCCAATAAATAACAAACAAACACCAAATAGTAATCTCTCTCCAGAATAGTTTCTTACAATATTATAATGTACTGTTTTTTTACTTATATGTTTTAATCTACTTTTCTGTTTGAGGTGATAATTTGTTTGTCTGTTACATTTCACCTCTCTTTTTTCTTCCCCTATGTATTCTGCGTTTTTTTATCTTTTGGTTTGTTCTTTGTTTCTATCTTTTACACCTGTATTTTATAATGACATTCCTTATGTGATGACTACCCTCTTTTTCTAACTATATCAGATAATTGATCTTTTGTTTTTATTGCTTTTATCTAAGTTTAATTTATTTATGGTTTCGTTCGATTGAATTTTTGTGTTATTTAAACTTGTAAATGCTATCTGTAATCTGTATATTTACTCCGTAAACAACTATGCTCCGTTCCCGTAACTGCCATGAAGCCTCTTCCGCGTAAATTTGTAATCACCCCATACTAAGCCACATGCTATTCACACCACAAACAGCAGTATCCACTCGCCGCCTACCTCCGCACTTTTGGGCCGTGCTTGTCTCGCTTTTCCCTTTCTGCCCCTCAGCCTTTCATTTCTGTGTTGCCAGCTAGATAACGGCAATTAAAGATAGTTAGTTAGTTATCTATATGGCTTGAATAGATTGAGTATCAACCACAATCATCTGGTGACTATAACGACAGTAACTGGAGATTTACATTCAAGTGTGGAGTGTCTACATTTTAATCGATATATAAACATCAATTCTTTGATTGAAAGTACTTCATGTATATTTATGTATATTTATTAACCTCTAAAACCAAATTTAAAACTTATTACGCAAATATGGCATTCAGTGGATTCTTTAAAAACGTTCCAGGTATAAGGTTACAAGATGATACGGATACTGCTTCAGCTCCAATACTCCCAACAACAACTACAAATGGTCAGGTCTTGAACACCAGTGCCATGAACAATACACCAAATAATGCAGAATCAGTAACATCTTCGATAGCTAATACTTTTTCAAGTTTAAACCCTTTCAAATCAAATGATATTTCACTTCCCTTAGATCAACAGACAGCATCTGATTCGACGACTCCTTCTGAATCTATCTTTCATCTCTCAACTTTTGAAAGAATGGTTGTCTTTGTGATCACACTGATAGGCTCATTCTTTTGTGCTTTCATCTGCTTCACTCTTTTCCCAATCTTATCTTTAAAACCAAGAAAATTTGCTCTTATTTGGACCTTAGGTTCAATATTATTCGTAACTTCATTCGGTATCTTGAAAGGTTTTAGACCATACGTTATACATTTAATTTCAATAGAGAGATTGGCTTTTACAATCTCATTTTTCACTTCTATTTTACTTACTTTACTTTTTGCATTAGTATGGAAAAATTCACTTGTTGTTATAGTTTGCTGTATTGTTCAAATGATAGCGTCAATATGGTACACAGTTAGTTACTTCCCATATGGTAGGCAGGGATTAAGTCTAACTACAAATGTAGCTAGAAGTCAAGTTGAAGGCTGGATTAATAGTTAATTTAATTAAGAAGAATTTGAAACGATTATGTGTATAATAACCTTGTCTGCGCTAATTGAAATAGTTTGAATAAAATGAAAACTACATATATGTATATTGGTATTTATTTATATATAAATATATAAATTTAACTTTTTTAATTTTTCAAAAAAAAATCAAAAAAATTAATTAAAAGAAGTAAAATTAAAATAAAAGAAAGGAAATATAAAAAACACAAATTAAGTCTGTTTTTCTATTTTACTATAAATAATATTCAAGTAATCCAGATGAATATGGATCAATATTCTTTTTAACTGAAGCTAATAATTCGTTTAATTTAGATGTAACAGATTCAAAATCAACGGTTTCAGTACTCATGAGATCTAATAATTTAACTGTTTCAATAATGGCAACACCAGTTTCAAATGAATTTAATGATTTTTCAAAATATTTAGTAATTAATGTATTGATCAATTCATTGCTATCTGTAATTGTCATAAATTCTTTAAAATTTTTCAATAAACCGACATTAATAATTTTATTAATTGGTGATGGAATAGATTCATTTTGAAGACTTAATTTTAATTGTAAGAAAAATGGTGTAATTATAGGATGAGTATCTTTTGTAAGGGTTATAATCTTATTCAATGATGAAAGACTTAAAACAAATTTACCTAATTCAAAATTAGATTTAAATAAAATAATATTTGTTTCAATTAAATCTTTATCTAATCTATCAAAATATTTAATAAAATCAATTTTTTCAATTGGATTCTTACTTGTATTGATTTTTTCAATAAATTTTGTTCCTAATGGATCTTCATCTTTACTATAAGCAGTCGTTTCTTTTATTAATTGTTCTATTCTCTTCATATCACTCTTCTTACCTCTTTTAGTCTTTTTATCTTTCTTTTGAACACCACTCTCAGATTCTTTTTCTGCTAATTTCTGTAATTTTTTCTTTTCATTTAAAATATCAAATAAAATCTTAGAAACTCCTGAAATAGCTCTGGTATAAATTGGTTGATGATATAATTTATCAGCCCATTCCATCATATTCATATAAGTTCTTGGTGTACCTTTTCTCATACAATAAGAATGGAAATCAACTTGATCAAGATAATAATCTTCATAAACTTTATTAATAGCTAAAAATCTTTTCATTGAAAGACCCATATATTCATTAACTTGTTCTTCTAAAACTCTTTTTTGACTTAAATAATCAGCTTCATCTTCAAAATCAGATTGTTTCAAATCTTTCAATTTTAATTCTGTAGATTTGTGTAATCTATAGTAACATTCAGCAGCTTCAATAATAAACCAATTGCATTGCATTGTATGAAGATGAGTGATACAGTTGACATTTTCATCATCAGTCTTGCTGAATAATGAAACGGTTTCAACAGCCTTGTCGACATTATTAGCACGTAAATAATATTTAGTAGTTCTTGCATTGATGAATCTATCTTGTAAATCGATTAATCTACCTTCATTCATGATTTCAGCAGCTTCATCTAATTTGTTTAATCTTTTGAAAATACGTGCCTTGACGATGTATAATTCAACTAAAGTTGGAGTATGTTCAATTGCTTTATTGATATATTTTAAAGAGTTTTCATAATCTTTAACATAGTAATAATGTTGAGATAAGAAATAAGCTGTCCAACACCATGTTAATGGAGAAACTTCTTCAGCTTCATTTTCAAAAAATTCTAAAACAATCTTTAAAATGGCCTCTCTTTTTAATGAATTCTTATACAATGGTTTAACATTAACAAAAGTACTTGGAACACCTCTTTTCAATTGGTTTAAAATATATGGCTTAGCACAATCAATAAATTCATCACCATTTAAAAATGTTAATGGAATGTATTTAGGTGGATCTGATTTAGGGTAAAATTTTGCTAATTTTTCATATAATGCTTTTCTAACTCTTGTTGAAGAATTAACTGTATCAAGAGAAATATCTAATAAATAATAATAATGGCTACAATCTGGGTTAACCTTTAATAATTGACGATAAATTAAACTTGATTCCTTCTTCTTGCCTAATAATAAATAAAGTTTAGCTTTATATTCTAATAAACTTAATTTATCAAAAACTTTATCACTTTTTTCAATTTCAAGTAAATCTTCTAAGGCATGTTCATAATCTCCAGATTCAGTAATGATAGAATTTTTATATAATAAACATTCAGAATGTTCATAATAATCTTCTTCACGTAGTTTACTGGCAATTAACTCGTCAATCTTGTTTAAAACTTTTTCTGCAGCTTTGTAATCTTTATTCAAATGATGAGCAACTGCAGCAGCTGTCCAATTAGCTCTGAAACCAGGTTGATCTTCAAGGTAATCAAGTCTTGAACGAGGTAAATTTTTATAATCACGAATTTGAGATTGAGCAGTGGAAAGATCTTTTAAAATATTTTTATTTGTTGATCCATTGGCAATAGCAGCAGCATACCATTTAGCAGCTTCTTTATAATTTGAAACTGCTCTGTAATATAAACCTGCAATATGATTAACAACTGGATTTTTTTCATTCTTGGCTAAACTTTTCTTAACATACGATTCGGCTTCGTCTCTAGCACCAGTATAGTGTAAAGCTAAACCTTTTAAAGCAAATGATTCAGCATGATTTGGGCTCTTCTTGGTTAAACCATCAAGAATTTTCAAAGCCTTTTTATATTCTTGCTTATCGTATAATGTTAAAGCCTCTCTGAAGAGACCGTCTTCCTTGTTGATGATAAGTGGCTTACCTTTTCTTCTAAGAGCACACATTGGAAATTATTAAAAAGATAGCTAGATAAATATCTTTGATATTAGTTCAATGGAAGGAAGAAAAGTGAAGATATGGAATCGTTGTGCATATGACACTTCTTTTATAAAGGGCATGTCAGCTACAACCTGCACTCTGAAATTTGAAAAAAGACGACCCCAAACTCAATTTCCATGATTCTTCTCTCCAGAAGCCAACGAGAAAGCTGCACTGTTAAACTCTGGCACAATTGCTGAGAAACTTTGGGTACTAAAATTTAGAGTCACGTGACAATTTCATACTTTTAAAGGTTTATTTTTTATTTAATTCATATTTACATTCGGTCGATAAATAAAGCTTACCTCTTTTTAATAGTACAGCAGTTTAATAGTACAGTAGTTTAATATTATATAACTATTTATAAATGGAGTGGTAAAAATGGATGTATATATGAATCTGGGTGTATGTGTATTTATAAGGTGTTGATACATGTGAGATGTTACAATGATTTTAAATCAAACCGGGGTTGGAACATCACTATCAATCTCGATAATTTCATTTTCCTGTGGTTCTGTGACCTGTGATTCTGTCTCGACTTCTTTCTTGGAGGAGACATCTGATTTTGGTTCTAATTCTGTTTCTATGTCAGCTGCACTTTTTTCTTTTGCCTTTTCTTGTTCTTCTTCTTCTTTGGCTCTAAGATCTTCACGTTGTTTTGCATCAGTTATTTCATAAATACCAAAAGTTTCATCTAAAGTTTCGCATTGTAAACCAGAATTTGATATTTTTTCAAAATCTTTATGCTTTATTTCCCAGTTCATCTTATTACAGAACCATGTAATTGCTTGATCACAATAACCTAATAAGCAAATATCAAATTCGGCGTGACTTATTAAATCTTTATTGACTAAAACTTGTGGAACATTTTCTGGAAGCATATTAACGATATCACTAACAGGAGCGACTTTTAATGAAGTACCTATACATATTAATAAATCACATTCTTTTAAATCTTCTTTAATAGTTGAATGAAATCTACTTGGTAAGCCTTCACCAAAGAATGTTATATCAGGTTTCATAACACCAAAACTCTTGATATGAAAAAATCTTGAATTCCAATTACTACCATTATCTTCATCTTCATATTTTTCAAGTTTTTTTAATAAATTTTTTCTTTCATTAGCACAAAATGGGCAATATGCAATTTGTTTATTTCTGAGATTTGGATATAATACATGACCTGGGACTTTATATTTACAAGTTATACAAGTTGCAGTGGCAAATGAACCATGACATTGGATAATTTTTTCAGCAGAGACACCAGCACTACCTTCTAAGTTATCAATATTTTGAGTATAATTTCTTAATAATTTACCTTTATCTTCTAATAATTTAATGAATCCATGTAAAGGGGTGAAAACACCGTCAGGTGGTAAAATCATATGTGCAACAGAATAAAAAATTTCAGGATCCTCTTTGAAAAGTTCTAAACTAAAAACATCTTGGGGATCATCTAAACCAAAATGACGGACTTGTGAATAAATACCTTGAGATGAACGGAAATCAGGGATACCTAATGAAGTTGATATACCTGCACCTGTTAACAATATAATCTTTGAAGCGCTGTTTATTTTTTCCATTAAATGTTCAACTTCATTAAAATTTGGTAATCTTGTTCTCATTTTTAATACTTTATTAATTGCTTTTTGTAAAAATAAAACAGCTTTTTTCATTAAGAATTCTTCCTCTTCATCTTGGTTATTCATATGTTTATTCATTCTAATATTTGGAACATATCCTAATAGTTTGGTTAACATTATAATATCTTCAAAAGTAGGAGCAGAAGGAACAAATTTATCTAAAAATTGAACATAACCTTCTGATTTAAGATATGATCTGGCGTATGCACATAATTCTTTTGTGATAAGTAAATTATGAAGGTTTATTGGATTGTCTTCTAATAATTTTTTAATTGCTTCACTTTTCGATGTGCCATTTTTGTTTTTACTCGTACTTTCGTTCACATCTTCGCCTTTGCCGTTTGTCTCTTTCTGGTTCTGAAGGTTTTTCTCAACCCCATTTTCGGTTTCTCCAACTATTTCAACATCATCATCGTCTTCTTCTTCTTCCTCATTGTCATTATTACTGTTAGCAAATTCAACTTCTTCTAAACCGGAGTCATCTTCATCGTCGCTATCGCCAAATGAATCCTCTCCACTGATGCCTTCTTCATTTTCAAGATCTTCACCGTCATCACCATCGTCATCATCGTCATTCTGTTCATCATCTCCTGGTACGGGTTGTTGATAATTGTTTCCAATGGACAACCCTTCTTCAACGGATATTTCTTCTACTTCTTCAGAGATATCTCTCAAAAGCACGGTCTGTATTCCATTATTATTCTCTCCATTATTTTCCACCACTTCTTTGATCTCTATTGATTCAGTAACTTTCTGGATCTTTATCTCTTTATCATATTCTATTGGATCTTCAACGCTTCTTTTATTCGGTATCAATGTTGATGGCAAAGTATTTCGTATTTCTGATGAATCTGTCATTATATATTTAATTCTATTAATAAGCGATCTATAACACTGTTAAGTATCTGATTTTAAATAATATTTTTTATAGAAATATAATCTATCTTTTTAATTTTAAATTATAATTAATTTAGGTATTCGGAAAAACAAATAAGATATGTCCCAAAATGCGATCAGATGTTCACGCTCTCTTTATCGTGGCAACAACAAAGGAAAAACAAAATTATTAATTATGTAGAAACTAATACCAGCGAAAAAGGAGACGCTTTTCAAATTTCAGGTAGAATAAAAAGCGACAATTGTTAAACTCTGTATTTGTTGAAGAAAGACACCCCCTATCAAAGTCAAAGCGGACTTTGAAACCTCACAGTGGGACCTGAAAGTGAAACAAACCCCCCATAGTGAGTTTGAAAGAAGGACCTTGGTTCCCTTGAATCTCGACAATGACAGTTGACCAATCACAGGAGCCAAACAGTCCGCCCATAAACACAGGATCTCCTAAACAAACACGAAAGCACACAAATCCACAAGCAACGAAACACGAGTCGAGCCAAAACACAAACGATAGAGAGAAACTGACTCTGCCAGTCCGCGTTCCTTTTTCTGAATCTCGGTCGTTATGAATCTCTTTCTTGGCTCTAAGGTCGTTCCTTATTGCACCTGTGCACCTTTACAGAAAAGAACATAATTCCGGGTAACTGGAAGCTCTCGCTATGGGTTCTCTTGAATTTTCACTTCTCACAAGTGGAAAGTTTCAGACTCACTTCAACATCAACTTCAGGTTGAGATGGGTCACAGCGCTGGTGTATGCTTATTGGAGGGTCCGATATCTTGCAAGAGCTATCCCACCCGGGAGCATTTGCTAACCAAATCTTTACAAAATACAGAGCAAAGGTATATATATATATTTGTCTTCTGCTAATAGCTACCCTGTTGAATCCAGAGTTAAATATGTCTTAACATATATAATATACAATATTTAACACATATAAGCTTCAAAAATGCGTCCTAAGACAACAGCCGCCGTTCCACCGTTACCAAGATTACGTGTCAGAAATCAAGTTGCTAAATCACAAGCCAACCCATGTCTTCTTATTATGTCTGCTATGTTAAACTGTTGGGCTTCAAGTGGTGAAGGTAATGCCGCTTGTAAAGAGTTAGAAGCTTCATTAAAGACATGTATGGGTTCAGGTACTAAAGTTCCACCTCCTGTTAAACCAACATTAAACTACCATGCTTCCAGATTACTTCCAAAGATTCACAAAGTTGAAAAATAATTGACTAATTCAGTTTGATAATATATTAATTACCAATTTTGTTGTGGTAATTTCATTCAAATGAATAATTCCATTTATTTGTTATTCTTATGTTTCTGAAAACAGCATTTGTACATAGTATATTTTTCCCTCTTTTTCATTAGAGTAGTTTCATGTCATCTATTATTGTCCTACTATACATGGAATCTGTTCATATCATATTTATTCAATTTCATATAATACCTATCTTCTTCTTTTCAAACAGTAGAGAATAAGAAAAAAAGATTACTTATATGTTCTTTTTCATTTTAATGCATTGGTTTTTCCTTTTACTCATTTACTCTTTTTTTTACAAAATTCTTTTATTTCGTCTTATTCTTTTTTATTAAATTTACCATTTTATGTCCATACTGGTTTATCAGCTTTTATAGCACAGCTTCAATACTTTTTCTTTATATATAACTCTTGTACTCTAGAAAGAAATTTATTATTTTTTAATTATTATTTATCATTTGCTTCCAATGTAAAATATTTAAGTAATTATACTAAATATGAACGTAATTTGTTGTATTTCTTATGGCGGTTATTTATTGATTAGTCGAAAGATATATATTCTGGCCCTCTAAGAAGTTCACGTTTATCTAATGGACAGCCGAGTAATTTTGTTTTAGCCGGAGGCGGAATTTGGTACTACGGCCAATTATTTTTTTTTCTCTGGGCCAACTCAACTCCCATGCGAGAAATCTGGAGCGGTCTTTAGATATTATTCCTCACGGCCATTTTTTTGAAATCCAAATGGAGAAAAGAAAAAAAACATTAAGTCATGTTAAATGAAATAAATTAGTATTTTGTTTTGAAAGACAAGCTTTTTAAGAATATATCGATTCACTTCTATTAACTTTAAAAATATAGATTTGACTTTGTTTTAATATATAAATACTTCAAATTATGTTGAAAGCAAATTTAAGAGTAAGCAGGAGTGGTTTAAATGTACTGAAAAATAAGTATAAATCTAGATTTTCAACTTCAACATCAAATAAAATATCAGAAACATTCGGAGAAGTGAAAAAGGATAAGCAAGATAAAAAGAAATCTATCTTGGATGAAATCACAACTGATAAAGGTTACGCCTCATTCTTTGATGGTTATTCTATGAATTCTCTGGGCACTGCTAATAAAGATGCATTTTCAATTCAAGAAAAGGACTCATTTTATAAAGTCTTTGAACATTTAGAAAAAATTGATTTTTTAGGAAAGCGTAATAAAGAATCAAATATAAAGACAAAGGATGGAATTTCTTTTACAAACAATAGTAAGGATAATATTTCATCTCTTTCATCATTTGGTATGGATGACTTATTTGCAGTTAATAAGACAAGATTACTTCTTGATGGTGATATTATTGAATCATATAAAAAAGATTTAACAAAGACAAATAAAATTTCAAAATCTTTAAAACCAACTTTACAACATATAAATACAGTAATACAAGATTCTGAATCACTATCGAATTTTATTAAAACAGAAATTATTGATAAATTTTTATTAAATGATCCAAAGGATAGTTTTAAAAATCAAAATTGGGAAGATCAATTAGAAGAAATTGAAAAATTAACAAAGAAAACACCTGGTAGTCCACCTGTTAATAGAGTAACTTTACCTGTATTGCTTAAATTTTCTTTAGAGTCCTTAACTTATGGATTTGATTCAGTTACAGATACTATGGATATTGTGAACTCTATTAAAAACAACTCAAATATTTCATTATACGTTTTCGGTTGTAATACAGATTTATACAATTCTTTACTATTGCAATACTGGAGGAAAACTAAAAATTTATCCTTGGTTTACAAATTGATTAACGAAATGCAAATCAACGGTATTGTTCCAAACTTATTGACTTACAAAATAACAGCCACTATATTCTTAAAAGTCATGTCCGTAAAGGATGGTATTCAAGCCTATCCATATCTACTCTGGAGTGATAGCTCAGATTTATACCAATTGAAAGATTACATAAAAACTATTCACATTGCCGCATCAAAGAGTTCGTTATTTGATAGCAAATAAGATACTTTTTGCATTCAATATTTTATTTTGTTTTGTTTATGGTTTTTTTACTTAGCTCCCTTCCTGTAATATACATTTTTACTGCTTACACACTGTTTCGCTAATGTCTTTTGTGCTCCTGTTGATTTGCACCAAATTTTATAGACCCGGTCAATTTTTTTGGATTTTTTGTCTTTTGAGATCATAAGATATTCCAAGAATCAAGTTCCAGAGAGACCATTATTTTCTTCCTGTATATATAGTTTTCCCATCCAATGTTGGAGTTAACTCAACTGGTGAAACCAACCACGATTTTAATAAAATAAGCGTTTGTTAGTACTGAAATAAAGCATTAAATGTAGTTGTAAAACTCCGTACACCGTATTACATAATAGCGAGTTGATTAGCTACTTCTCTCGGTCTGTGTTTTTTTTGTTTACCCAGTTTCGGTTCTTTAGTTTATTGTTTTAGAAATAGTACGCGTTCTTTTTCTGGTTGATTGAGTTGCTGGAGTACGTTTTTGAAATTTTGGCTTTGGTGTGCTTTGCTTTTGTAGAATACGCAGCTCAAGGGAGGGCTTTTGCAATTACAGAAGATTGGATCGCTATATATGTACTTCTATCTACTTTTACTTGTGTTTTAAAGCTATTTTGTTTCTTTAATATATTTTTACCTCTGTGACACGTACGGAGATTGTGGATGACTGTCAAATACAAAAACGACTAAATAGATAAGAATTTTTATACCCATCTGATAAAGAAAAGCAGCTTTCATACCATTTTTATAGAATTCAAGTACAATTACATGGATATACTGTTTTGAAATATAGTGGTATAATATTAATATATGAATTAAGAGTCTCCCAAAAACAACAGACTCGACTCTTTATACAACACATTGATAAAATAGATATAAATACACTATAAATAATAGATAATACACAGATTTTTAGTTAGAATATAGAGGAAATTATGTATATTGCACCAAGTGAGTTTGCAAAAACTTTTGAAGAAATAAAGCGTACATCTTTGACTCATTCAACATGCAAGCTAGTTATATTTTCTTCTTGTCTTGATGTAGATGCTATTTGTGCTTCCAAAATGTTTGCAATGTTACTAAAAAGGCATCTTATAGTATATCAACTCATTCCAGTCGTTGGATATACAGATTTAAAAAATAAGTACGATAAGCTAGATAGTGGAATCTCAAATGTTATCCTCCTTGGTTGTGGATCCATGGTTGATCTTGAGAGTTTCCTTGATATAGACATCAATGAGCATGCGGAACCATCAGATGAATACCCTAACCGCGATGGACAAAGTTTCACTTATCCTATAACGCCAGAAACTAGTACTGATCAACCATATAAGCTTAATAGGAAAATATATATAATAGACGGACACAGACCTTGGAACTTGGATAATCTTTTTGGTTCTCAAATAATATCGTGCTTTGATGATGGTAGCGCAGTTACAGAACTGAGCGATGAGAAAAAGGCATATCAAGTTCTTGTTTCGATGAATGATGAAGATGAAAAGAAAGATAGTGAAGGTAATGATAATGAAGATGATGATGATGATGATGATGATGATGAAAAAGAAGAAGTTGAAGAACTAGCTGAAACTGAAAATGATGACGATGATGAAGACGAGGTTGATGTAATTTCATCATCCCATAAAAGGAAAAGAGAAGAGGGAAATGATCATGATAATAAACGTTCTAAAAAACGCCTGTTGAGGGAAAATGAGAAAACAATAGAAAATTATTATAATCAAGGTAGTACGATCAGTACATCTTCAGCGTTACAAGTTTATTCATTAATCAATGAAATCGGGTCTATTAACATTGATTTCTTATGGCTGGCCATTGTTGGTACAACTTCATTGGTGTCAAATCATAGAGAACTTTATGAAACAATTTTACCAGTGTTTAAAGAAGAAGTTAACAGATTGGATGTTAGATCAAATACCGCTTCACAATCTGCTAGTGGATCAAACCCAGCAGTGGGATCATTAGAAAGTAGCAACTTGATCAATGGCATTGATAGAGGTAGAAATGCTGACAATAGAGGATTGCAAGTTGATAAAGATTATTCATTATTTTTAATGAGACACTGGAACTTATACAATTCATTTTTTTATTCAAACTATGTTAATTCAAAAATGAAATTATATACCAATGAAGGTAAGAAAAAACTTAAAACTTTATTTGCCAGAATGGGTATTTCTTTAACTACTGCAAATCAAAATTGGCATTATGTTGATATAGATTTAAAGAAAAAATTACATTTAATATTTAATAAGAATTTACCACAGTTTGGATTAACAGATATTGTCAAAGATGGATTTACAAGGAATTTTGGATTTCACGGTTCAATAAGTGCAAATGACTACGTTGAAGCCATAACAGCATTATTAGAGTTTGACAGTAACAGTAATGGTTCATCTGGTAGATCATTTTCTAGTAGAACAAAATCAAATACTCCTGTTGATGGAGATGATGAAAATGGAGAATTGTCAAAAGAAAATTTAAGTAATTTAATCACAAGAAGAGAAAGCCAATTTATATCAAACTTTTGGAAATGTTACGATTCATTATCCAATTATAATCTTATTCAAAAAGGTTTAAAAATTGCAAGATTACAACAAAAATTCATTTTTGATAAAGGTTTTGAAATTTTCCAAAAGAAATTGATTAAAAATTTAAGAGTTTTCAGACTTGTTGTGTTGAAAGATGAATTCTTAACCAGCAGTTTACTTAATTCTGCAATGAATGATAACGAATTCTTAAACGATATGAAAAATGACGGTTTAGAAATTACCTCATTAATGAACAATTCAAAAGTCTTCCAAAATCCTTTAATTCTATCCAAATTGGGTAACTGGATTTTAGACAGTTGTAGTGAACTTGACAAAGCGCTACTCCCATTGGTCATAGCCACTTTAGATCCAGATACAAACACATATTTAGTAATTGGTCTTCCACCAAAATATCCTAATATGCGTGGTTCATTAGATGACGAAAATAATGAAGATCAAATCAACAAACTAACAATTCTAAACACTTTTTCATTAGCTTTCCAAGAAATTGCAAGCACAACTAATGCAAAAGCAAGAATTGACAGTTTTGAGAGCGCCATTATAGAAATAAGAAAAGAAGATCTACAATTCTTTTTGGAGCGTCTGTCTTTCAGTGGACTGGTTTGAGAACAGCCTTGTTGATTATGTGGAGATTTCTCTTTACAATATTCCTTCTATTTTGTTTTTCTTATTTTGTACTATTCAACTGTATATTATTATTATTATTACTGTACTATGACACTAATCATTTTGTCTATTGGTATCGTATAATACCGTTTTATTTTATTTTGTTTTATTTTATTTCATACAACACAGCTTCCTATATACTAGTATAGCTAAATCGCCGTAAAAGTAAATTCAAAAACCCCATAAAGAATTTACCGAGACTCTTCTCATACTTTACCGAAAGGGGAAAAGTCATAACAACAAATTCAAAAACAAATCCGAGAATAAGATTCTATTTTCTCCACTAAGTAAACTGTCAAAAGGATAAACAAACTCTCCATGGCAAACAAGGAGAATAAGCATAACTTATAAGAGTTTCTTCCATATAAGAATATATATCTCTCAATGGTTCACAAGTAGTGCTACAAAAACTAAGTAAATACAAATAAAAAGCTTCAATAACAATAATATGTCACAAAGATCACAAATCCCATTGTCCAACATCACAAACAAGAGACCAACTTCTGCCTCTCTTGACAAGAAATCTGATTCTCGTTCTATGACTTATGGATCCAAGTCTGTCGAGAGACCAACATCATATGGGTCCACTGCATCTATTTCAACGACCACCACTCCTACAAGATTATCAAATAGAGCCACTACAAAATCCCTATCTTTTTCTGAAAGTAGAATCTCAAAAGTTACAAGATCGGGCTCAGGTTTATCATCACCCGTGAGAAATCAAACTGTAAGATCTAGCAACGGCTTCACTGGTAGACAATTAAGACGTAAATCTAGAGACTTGTCAGCAAATAGTGGTGCTTTGTTTTCAAAGATAAACGATAGTCTTACGTCTCAAACAGATAATATTACCATATCAAAAAATCTGAAGTTCGAAAATGCTACAAAATCTACTACAAATACTTCTTCTAAACCAGATACTAACAAGATTTTAGTATCTGGGTTAAAAACTTCTGCTCCAGTTCCAGATGTAATTTCAAGATTGACTTCTGGAAATGCCCCTAAATTGTGCCCTCAAAGACTAGAAGAAAAACAGACACCAAACGATTCGATAACTCATGGAGCTCATATGACTGTACACAAGTCAGCTACTCACGAAATAACTCCGAATGCAAATTCGAAGGCTCTATCTGAAAATAAGAAAACTAACGATTTAAGTCAGATAAAAATAAGAGAGCTTATCAAAGAAAACACAAAGATGATGATGAAAATCTCAGAAAATCAAGGAATAATAATAAATTACATGAAAAAATTAGAAAAAGATGGTATAATTTAAAATCATTTAAATTCATTTTAGTTTTTTTAAAGAAAAAAATTCCGAAAGCAAAACACATTAATTCTATAAAATTTGCTAAAATTAAAGTTTCAATTTTTTCTTGACAATTTGAATAGGAATGACTGCATCTTCTAAACTGTCATGTTGACCTGATTGAATGTTTTTACTTAAATATTTCCAGGCCAGCTTCTTTAAAGGATCTTTGTACATAGGATTAAATGATTCAGAGAATAATATGGCAGTATCAATGATGTTTGGATATATTATACGCAAAACATTTAAATCATTTTCCAAACCATGTCCTACAATAATCGTATTTTCATCAGTTATCTTATACAAAAACTTCATGGCGTGATCATATGACATAGCATCTTCTGGTATAGATTCAATTCCACTAACATGGGAATTTAAATCAATTACTTCTCCATATGGTTTGATAATCCTATCCATCAATGTTTTTTCAGTCATAAAATCAACAATACTTAATTTGATTAGCTCAAATCCCTTAGAAGTGTAAGCCATCTCGCAATCCAGACTAATCATTTTCAATTTGTGCGTACTATTGAATTTCACATCTTTTATCATTTTAAAAGGGAGTACTTTGTGCATATCTTGTGGTTCATTCAATTTAAATACATGGTGAAATAGAGATTTACAACCCTGGCTTTGTCCCTGTGTCTCATTACAACAAGACCAATTTCGAACGCTATAGTCGGAGTTATTCTTTGAGAATTCACTTTTCTTTGTTATAAGCAGCTTCCCTTCGTGGAAACGACAAGGAGATGATAATTTTTCCATCATAGAAGAAATTGAAAACTTTACATGGCAACGAGAGCAAATTTGCCAATTCAAATCTTTATCAGACTCCCCTTCTGGAACCTTCATTATATAGTGGTGTAATAATAAAGTTTTCTCAGTGACAACGCTTCCTTTTGATTTTTCATAAATTATTTGTATATTCTTTGATATCGTATTAACAGGAACTTCTGAAGCATCGCCTTTTGCAGATTCTTCAGACGTCTTCTTTTTAGAGTATAGTTCTTTTAAAAATGACGGATTTTTATTTGAGTTGTAGACAAATAATTTCAATTTATTCTGGTATTCTTGTTTTGTTTTCACTGTAGAAGCAATTTCGTATTCTTTCTTGACCGCTGTGTGAGTTGGATTTTTAAATTTGAATTTCTCAAACAAGCTAAATAATGTCTTGAGATATAATCTACGCTCATCTTGAGTTGTAGGTGCAAACGGTAAGACAGGCTCTGGAACCAATCGAGTATATACCTTTTTCGCTGGAGTAGATACTAATGTTTTATTAATTGCAGTGGATTTTTCTGCAGATTTATATGTAGGCGCTACACTGGGTTTTCTGGTGTACTTTTCATTGGATTTTGTTTTTGTATGAAGATCTGGGGAGGCTTTCTGTTCATCAGATGATCTAGTGGCTGAAGAGTGAACTCTTGATAAAGGAACCACGTTTTTTATATTACCCTTTTCTCTCTCTTTTGTTGAACCTGATAATATTTTCTCATTTGTTTCTTTATTGAGACTTTCGGGAGTTGATTTTGGAATATCAGGATTTACCTTAGGGGTAGTATTGGTATTTGATGATTTTGTTGTTAAAATTTCTAGCTTGCTTATAGTATGAATCTTTGAATCATCATCTGAGATTTCAACTTTTTGCCTTTTCGAATTGTTTTTATCTTCGTCTTCTGTAGAATTTGGAGTTATATCACAGCTTTTCCTCTTATCTGAGGAATCTCTCTGAGGGTCTAATCCTTGAGGGTGATCAAATAAACAGTTTGAGAACTGACATTGTGACCCTATAAGACTGTATGGACAAGTTATCTTTGCAGACTCACTCATGACAAATTATTTTTAGCAACCTGTTTATTTCAAGATCAATAAAATTCCAATTGTTGAAAATATATACATTTTATTTTTAAATCTAACCTTCTTATATTCTCTAGAAGCTTTTATGATTGTAAGTACACCTGTGCACCATTTGTAAATTTAAATATTCATTATCTAAAAATTTAGTGGGTATTAGCCTTTTCTTGTGATTGCGGGGAAACAATTTATTCTACAGAAATTCATTCTTTCCAGTCAGGTATTGATTACTATTTTCTATTTCAGATGATTGAATTCCCAGATATTTTAGTGTTATATTATATTGAGTGACTCTGTATTTTAATAACTTATTAGTATCGCCAGTTATATTGAGGAATAATTTAAATATGCTACTATATAGCCTGATAGTGTATCTAATATGGTTTTTAATCTCCGGCATTCTATATATTAGCTTTTCTGTTTACAAATACCTTTTTATGACTTAAGCGAGAGGGTTGTTCGTGTGTTTCATCTGATAACATATGGTTTTTGATCTCTATTTGAATTTTTGTATGGAGGTAGTCAGCTTTACATTGATTTGATTGTCATTACTAATTTACTGGTCTATGTGTTTCCTAATACAAAGTACAAGCCTTCTTTTATTTTGATTTGTAATTTATCAAAGGCAGCTGTTTAAAAAGACTAAGAAATTACAGTAAAAATATAAATATATTCAAAAGAATTTGAAAGATTCTGGATTAAAGTAAAATTAGATAAGATCATACGTAGTATGAGACAAATTTACTGTCTCATAAGAGTTAAAAAGGTAATTTCAATATTTTAACTTTAATCAAAAGCATCCTATCCTTTTGTTATACTATTAAATATTGATTTATTCAAAATTTAGGGAACCGCTCATAATAGACATCGCAACAACAAATACCCTGTCGTATTTGTAAGATATTACATAATCGCGTATAGTCGTATTAGAATCTTTTGTTGAAAAATCGGCTTTTGTTGATTGTTCCTGGATTTTGACATAAAACAGAGTAATATCTACAATTCATAATATCAAACGATATTTGATGTTGATCTTGAAAGCATATTTTAGGTCCACAATTTCAAACATAAAAGTCAGTTAAGTTCAAACTTGTTTAAAAGGATAACAAGTTGATAGGTTATCAACGGCGGACCCGAATAACAACCAAACAATAGACTTGATGAAGTTCCACCTGATTTTCAAATGTACTTCATTTACACCAAATGTGGAATAAATGAGCTAACTATTAACCCACAGATCGTGCAGAACAAGAGCAAGTTATTGAATTCTACAGGGGTGCGTTTGTGATACTGCTGCCCTTAAATCAGAGTGTGGAAAGAGATAGAAAAAAGTAAAAAAACAGATACTGATCTAATTGTTTAGACCGTGAAAAGAGGTGGTCTTATTCTAGAACTTGAAATAGAGCAGCGTGTGTATCTAAGAGGTACATATTCAAACAGGTTCATTGTTTGCTTCACTTTTAAAAAAAAACATAAAAATATCAAGAAGCAGCCTATTTATCGAATTAGTCAAGCTGTGTAACTAGAAACAAAGTAAAGAGAGTAAAAGAGAAATGGTCTAATATGCAAAAAGATAATTTTATTTCTTTATTATCCTCTGGTCCAATGTTCTAATAAAGTTGTGATGACTCCACTGACTGTTGTTAATGATATGATACTACTGCAAAAAAAAAAAATAAGAAAAAGAATCGATATCTATTACCGGCTTTTCACGGTTCAAAGATAATAGGATGTTATATCTTTCAATGGTACTAGCCGCTGCCCACCAATTTTGTAATGGTTAATTATATTAATCTATTCATCTATATGTAAGTAATATACTATAGAATTGTAGTTTTTAATGAAGACACATCAATATAAAACATACCATAAATATGTGAGTCTATAGAAATTCACGTAAAACCTTAGGGTTTCTTGTATTAACATTAGCAATATGCTAATATTATTCTCGTAACAATTTTTTTGGTCACGAAAGATCCATGTGATTCGAGAAACAAAGTTAGTGAAACAAAGATACCAAATATGGATTAAATTAGAAAAAATTCACACAAATTAGTAGTAAGGTAGTGAGAATATAATATTAAGTGGTTTTTTGAGACTAGGTCAGGTGGACAGATTTCGTTTTTTTTATGTCTGTGCGGTTTTGAAACAGAGAAAAGTGGAACCATTTGAAATGTGAGAAGTTTGGGAGCTGGAAGCATCGGAACTTTTTGGGGTTTAGCTGAAATTAGGTTTCACCGTTCACCTGAGACACAAATGCGCAAGTGCAGAAAGAAAACCGCGCGGCTCAGAATTCTTCAAAGAAAAGGCATCGGGTCCAGATTACTTACTCCAGAAAAGAGCCCCATATCCTTTTGGTGGTTTTCAGATCCAATTTGCCATAAAATTTCTGTAATTTCACTGTACTATTGGAAGGATTACGACGCTTTGATTTATGGTTTTTTATTATGTACAGCTGAAATTAAGCCGAAGCCAGATTTCTATGGTGGCTTTCTGAAGTGCTATGAATAAGCTTCAGGCAGTGCACTGCCGTATATTTGAAGCATCAAACAGGCAAGAAGGCAAATTATTATCCTTTCACCGATAAAGTACACGACTTAAATTAATTAGTAAAAATTTTACCGATAGAAGTTTTTAAAGGACAATTGATGGTTCTCTCCTTCAAATGGCTCTAGTTTGGTAATTTCAGGACAATGGTGTAGCATTAGCACAAGGCTTTAGAGCTCCACCACCAACTGCTATATTTTATGGCCTGCGTTTACTCGGGCACAGCGATTTAGCAACTTTTGAATATTTATGTGGACCTGGTTAACAGTTCAAATAGACTGGTCCCTTCATATCTTTACCCTGAAAATATTGAAAAAATCCTGGTGTGCATTACTTCAGTTGTTTAGTACTTTTATCCCAATGCGATCTGCACCAGGATCCGACCCGCACGGCACGTAAAAAGCCATGTTCCGAGTTTTGGGGGAAAATACCGATACCACGTCGGTTCTGCCCACTGCCGATAGCCACATAGCACGTACATGATAGGCTATTTTTTCTGCGTCTCATATCCCCACACAGAGCATAAAATCTCAAGACTCTCCAAACCTTATGTCTGGATGAGTTAGTGGGGAATGAGTTCACGGCTCAAACTTGTGAACCAGAGGAATGCACCAGGATAAGACTAAGACTAAGTGGCAACAGCTTCAGAAATTTGAAACACACACAGGGATCAGACGATGCTTGATAGAAGATTAGTGTAAGTCAAAACCTCATTATTACATTTACGTGTAAAGAGCTAGAGAATTCCAATGTTCTAGTATCTTCACAGTGTTTTAATATTTTTACAATACTATATCTTGATTTAAGAGAACTGGAGTACACATCTCCTAAGAGCCTGCCAACAGCAAATTAATCTAAGTAACTGAAAACATAATTTACCGTGAGAAATTAAAACTTGTAAATTCTTTCTCACACAAAAAAGACCCTGTGAGTGAATTGCACACCATCCCTAATAATGTTACTAACCAATTACATTATTACCGGATCGATATGGATGCACAGTTTCAAGGAAATGATATAATCAAAGGTACATACAGTTACTTACAGTGCTAAGTCAGTATCTGGAACCACCGGAGGCAAAACAACCCCTTTGTAACATGTTACTTACCACAACATGGAAATTCGTGACTCTAGATAGCTTCGTTGAGAATCACCGTGGAAGGAACAGAAGAACCACCACGGTAAGTCGCAAGTCTCCAGGAAGCCATCCGGATCCAACGGTGAAAAAGACATACGCACTAACAGACTACTATTCGGCTGTCAAACTGACGGTGCGTGATGCACAAAAGCAAAAGATTCAGCGAAAAATGATCATATTGAAAAGTTGAGCCGCACACTAACACCATCTAGTGTTGATCTGTTGTGCTGTAATGATAAAGGAAGTTTTGACACATTCCTTTGTTCATTTCGTCATTAAAATTATTGATTGAATTCACCAGTGTAGTTACAATTGCCTGCATTTTGCTCTGATTTCCGAAAGAGACTCTTCCCATTTCAAGTCAGCCAAGTTATATGTAAAATTTATCTTTCAAGTCATTCAGGTTTTACGTAAAGTTCATTTTTGAAGTCAGTCAATTGATAAGTAATACATTCCTCTCAAGTCCGTTTATCGCAAAGTTTGTTTTATCTATTGATTTAGTGTATAATGAATATCTTTCCACTATTACAAACTAGAAAACACACCAGGGCAATAATTTTTACTGTTGCCTTTCTGAGCTGAAGTTTGTAGGCTTGAACTGAAACTTTGACACACTTTTTCGCTCATTTGTCAGATATCCGGTTTATAAAAATATGAAATTGAAAAAGTTTGTGTTCTTTGTGTGACAATTTAAGTTCTTTTTTGCCATAAAGTCACACAGTTACTAATACTATTAAATTAAAAGAAAAATGTTAAATTGAACTATCTGCTCTTTTTGTGGTAACGTCAACAAGTCAGTCACCACCCCCCTTGCCTCTGAAAAGGAATCTTTAATCTGTCAATTAGCAAAATATTCATAGTGACAGAGATAACTCATAAGAATAAATGTGGGGGATGTCATTGTTGAAGATGATCTCTGTTTCATCAAACGCCATCCATCTCAGTTAACGACGGCATACCACTCAATGATGTGTATGTATGTAGTATATTCAGGAGTCTTAGAACAGATAGCCGGACTCTTTGGTCAGCGACACCATCCCACCCCGCGTTTCTCCCCCCCCCCTCGAGCTGCTTGCCAAGTCACTTCTCACAGAGCGCTTCATTACTTATCACACTTTACAGTTTACTGAAACCCAATTCACCTGTCTCCAGAAAGCACCGGCAAACTATTTTCAACCTAAAACAGAACCCTAACCATAATAAAGATAAAAGCAAATTATAACTACAATGTAATTAATACAAATTTCTTCACCAATGTCCGATGAAAAAAGTTAGTTATATTGAAGTGAAGAGGCAAGATAATAAACATTAGTAATAGCTCTACTTTACACACAACAACATTGATGTCATTTATTAAAACTGTAATAATTTTCTGAATTATTTAATTTAAATTTGCATAATTTAGAGCAGTATTTTATAAAATCGGATATAGTATAATATTTCATCATTAACTACGCTACAAGAGAAAACTTCATTTTACCGATGACTGTTTTTTTATTCCCTTTATTCTGCAAGAATTTGATAATTTTTTCCCTGGATTGAGTTGATCATTTATTACGCTAAAAATTTACTTTTAAAATACTGTAGTTTCAATTAGAATGCGTAATAAAAACAATTTCCAATGATAAATATTTAAATAAAGATAATGTATTCAAAAACACCACTTCAAGTCCCAAAATAAGCCTTGTTCAATATATTAAGAAAGGAACCGAAAACGAATAAACAAAAATATATTCTTCAAGTTGTAGTTGTACCTACTTTCATCCTCATTAAAAAGAGAACTTTTCCAACTTATTTATATAATTAAAATGTAAGATAGGATCTTAAACTGTTTTTTTCTTTGTATTTTAGTGAATTGGATTGGACTAAGAAAACAACAAAAGCAGTAAATCAAAAACAAAAACAAAAACAAAAAACTTTTTTTTACAAAATTTTACCTACTTTTGAATATTAATGGTCTCTATATAATCTTTTTTTATTTTTATATTCAGTACTTCTTTTGTTTTCTTCTAGAATTATATAGAAGTAAACAATCACTGAATCTAATACTTGTTTCTCAGTATTTTCATATAAAAGTCATTTTTGTTATAAAGTGTGAAGAAATAACTTTTATTAACTTCTATTTACCTATTTCGAAAATGGTACCTGAATGATTGATGAAACGCCAAACTGACTGTCTCAAGTACCACTTACATCTAAAAATTATTTTGGATTCTTTTACATCCATGGCGCAACATGTAAAACACGTAAAAAAAGAGTAGGAGTATTTGTAGATATCCAATAGTAATATTAATGGCCGAAAGATTTTATTCAAAAATTGTGAAAACAAAGTGGGAAAAATTTACAAATAAAATGAACATATAAACTACGGTAAATACAATAAAGGGTTAAAAAGAAAGAAATAGGTCAATTTTTTTCTTTAAATTTTAGTATTTGCAGTAGTACAATCTTTAATTTTTTAAAATACTGCTTCACAACTAAAAGTAGTGTTTCTAACCTTTAATTTTTGTTTACACAAAACACAAAAGTTAAAATTTGTAAAATTGATTTAATATAGTGAGAGAATACATAAGACTGACTGTTAATAACAAAATAACAGAGGCAACACGAACCCAGTTAAAACTTAATTGAAATTCAGTATAATAGACAAACACACACACTAAGAAAAATTGACTTCTTAATTGACAAAAAAAAAAAAATCACACAATTAATTCTAAGAAAGAATTTGCTATAACCCATAATCATGCAGTACAATGCATAAAACTGCAAACTACACATGTGATCACAGATGTCCATATCTAGGAACACAATGAACCAGCTCTTTTCTGTGGGTTTCTCTGTGGTCACAAGAATTGTAGTAACTCCCTAGTAAAATGCCTCAAAATGCGTCGGACATGCATAAATATGCAGATAGATGCACCATAACTGAAATATGCATTCTTCTCCATCAAAGAGAGACAGACCTCATCATGCAGTCTCAGTCTGACTGTTGGGAGGGCATTCTGCGTAATAATAAAGTTTGGAGTCAATGCACATCAGACTTTTCATTGTTCTTGGAATTCTAAGAAGTACAAGATAATAAGTAAAATAAGGGCAACTGTAAAGAATAATAGTGTCATTTCTGAATATCAATAGCTAGGGTGCTACGACTAACTGCAAAGCTTAAAGAGAGAGAAACCAGAAGAATAATAATGGGTCAAAAAAAAATGATATGATGATGATCCAAAATGTGTGTACATACATAGTTATTTTGCGCTGTTTTTTTTTACCCTTTACGTATTATTAATAATATGCTTCCATCGGACTTGTTACTAGTGTAACTACAATATGAATAAAATGGGTCATCAATAAAAAAACACGTTATTACGAGTATTGTATAATGGGATTAGCAGTTGCAATAATGCTTAACAGTTTAAAGCTAGTATTAATATTTACATTTTACTGATATGGTTACATCTTTAAGTTAATGTATGTGGGTGTTAGTATTAATCATCAATTTTTTAATAGTAGCACAGATATAATTTTTACAAAATTTGTGTGTAACTTAAGGGAAATTATTAATTTAATATGCTTTTACTTTTTTATTTATTTGAAGGTAGTTAAAAAATCGTATATAAGGATGTGAATATCTTACTTTTTTTAGTTTTCAGATTTGTTTTATAAATTTATTTTTATTCTTCTTATTCATCATCAATATTAATTATATCAATTAAGATTATATATTAATTATTTATTCATACAAACTCTATTAAATATCATGTCTGACGAACAACAAAGTCAATTATCAAACACACATACAGCTGTTGATCCAAATGCTATTCCAGAAAAGGAACAACAACAACAACAACCAATCTACTACGGTGAACCAACCGTTTTAGCTGTTCCAGCTACTGGTACTTTAACCGTTGGTTACTACGAAAAATCAACCAGAGGTAGAAAATTTGCTAACCCAGCTCCAGCCGGTTTAGCTGTTTTAGCCACCACTTTATTCTGTTTAGGTTTAATTTTATCTGGTGCTCATTCTGTTACTAACCCAGGTGTTTTAGCTGGTGCTTTCTTCTTCTGTGGTGGTTTAATTATGATCATCTGTGGTATCTGGTCTATTGTTATCGATAACGTTTTCGCTTCAGTCTTATTCTTATGTTACGGTGGTTTCTTTGCCTCTTTCGGTACTTTAGTTACTGATGTCTTTGGTGTTGTTTCTGCTTATGCTGATACTCCAGCTGAATTAAACAGTGCTTTAGGTTTATACTTATCAGGTTGGACTGTCTTTGGTTTTATGCTTTGGACCGCTACCTTTAAGTCAACCATTCCAATCTTTGTCTTATTATTCTGTGTCTGGTTCTTCTTATTATTATACACAATTGCTGTCTTTGGTGCTCATGTTGGTTGTCAAACCGCTGCCGGTGTCTTCTGTTTCATTGCTTCAGCTTGTGGTTTCTATGCTTCATACTGTGGTTTAACTGATGCTGCTAACTCTTATGCTCCAGTTCCAGAACACAAGAAATTTTTCTTAATGCCAGATTCTTGGGCCAGAGAACCAATTGATCCAGCTACCACTGTTTAAATTCAAAAATAAAATTAATTCCTAATTTCAAATTCCAATTCATAGAATCTTCTAATAACTTATTAATGTTTTAATTTTTTTTTTACTTATACAACTTACAACATACATACAAACTCAAATTTTTTATCCGATCCGATCTGTCTAATTTTTGCTATTTTCTTTATTTCAATAATTTATTTAATAATACCTAATTAAAAAAATAATTAAACAATATTTAATTATTTTTTTCTTTATTTTTATTTCAATTCATTCAAATCAGTTTTATACATATCCCCAAATTCATCATCATATACATATTTTTTTACAATGAAAAATATCAATTTATGAAAGATAATCAAATTTATTATGACTATTTTTAATTTTTTTATATAAGCAAAATTTTTAATTGACAGATTGTCTAGTTTTTTTATTTAGATCGTTGAGAAAAAAATAATTTTTAATATCCTTTTTATGGTGATGATTTTATGAAAATACGATTTCTTAATTTATAAAGTATTTCTATTATTATTATTTATTTAATAAAATGATTTATTTTGTCTTTTTTAAAATTATAATATAAACAATTTAATTATTTAAAATTAATTTATCTAAAACTTGTAAATATTTGTAAACAAATTTTTAAAGTATTAAGGTAGCATTTTATTAAAGGTTAAAAGGTGCTGTTTATTTGTTTACTTGGTTTATATTAGTATAGTTTCAATCTTAATTAGGAAATAGAATTCAACACTTAAATGTTAAAATGTGAGTATGAATTATACATTCCGATTGTACTGGTAGTTGATGAGTAGTGGTGAGTAGTCTGTTGTGTATTTGTTGGTGTGCCAAAAGCGCATTTTAAGTCAGCTGACAATCTGGTGATGGCAAAGTCAGTGAGTACCAGCCTGCCTGCCTGTAATTTCTGGCATTTCCCTTCTGGCCTTCCTGGATTTTACGGCGCTAAAAGATGCGCTTAATACTTTGGCCGCCCGATCCGGGTTGCCGCATACCGTATTTGGGATAGGAAACAAAAGAAGAATGGGGCGAGATAGCTTGAGAGTGAGGAATGGGATGCGTTTACATATCACCTAATTTTTATAAAGATTTTAATTCACTGACTTAGTTTATTAATGAATTGAGTGAATAAAGAAAGAGGGTTCTTCAAATTTCATATTATATTTTCATTTTAAGATGTAGGGTTTAAAATGATTATAAGCATGAAAAAGAAAAGAAATAAAATAAAATAAAAGAAAAGAAAGAAAGAAAGAAAAAAAGAAAGGAAATGTCTGCGGCTTAAGAATTTTTAAAATTTTTATTAAAAATAATGCTTTAATTAATGCCTTTTATATTATACGAATCTATAGTCTTAAATGAGTGAGTGAATGAACGAATGAATGAGTAAATGAATATAATTAGTAATAAGAAAACAAATAAAATTGTTGGATTACCTAGGTAATTAATTTTATTGAAAATTTTACTTTATCATTTATTTACTATTCGGCGGTCAAATTATAAACAAAGTATGAAATAAGGTGGTATGAATTGAAATTAAATACAATAGGGTGATATGTGATGAGATGATGTTGAATATATGCGAGGTGGGATAATGTGAGTCGGGGGCAAGGTTGTAAAATTGTTGTATTGATATTATTGGTTAGTGAACGCATATATAGAAGTGTCACGAGACTACTAGAAATAACAATAGTTGTAAAACAATGTATGAGGCATTGTGATATGAGTAGTTTATTATATGAAATTTTGATTGTACTCCCACCCATATGAAATTCTAATAATAACTAATGTTAAAAATTATTTAAGCACTTTTAAGTAATTGATTTATAAGGTAGTAAAAATAATTTAGTTAACGATGTTAATTATATGCATGGTAGTGAGAAATAAAATCAAACAAGTTACAAAAAATTGATAATATGGGGTGAGATGAGGAATATAAAAAAGTATGGGGGTGGGGTATGATGAGGGTAAGGATGGGAATGAGGATGAGGATGAGGTGAATTGAACTATTAAGGAATAGTAACTAATGAGTAATATATGTAAATTAAGCGATGACAAGAAGGGACAGAATAAGCGAACCTTGGCGATAATAAAACGAGATCAGAGACACGACACGATTAAGCCAAATTTGAAATAAGTAAATTGTTTTAAATAAAATAAAATAAAAGTGAAATATGTGAAATATGGAGGTGAAAAATGAAAATGAAAATATAAAATGTTCTGCTTTTTACTCGGTTACTAGTATAAGTTAAGTTAACCGTTGATTTAATGATGTTAATTTATAGTTTTAGAAGAGGAGAAGAATGAAAAGGAGTATAAATGGAAGAAGCAAATAAGGAATAAAATGAAATAAAAAGAATAACTACAAGTAATCAATTTAGTTTTTCATCATAAATATGCAAAAAACAAAAAAAAGATCAATTGTAGATTAGTATTTGTTGATGAGCAATGTAATAAACCCTATTCAACAAAGAGTAAAATCAACTAATTGATATATATGATATTTGAGAGTATATAGTATACATTTAATAATGTATATGAAATTGTTGAACAATTACAAATTATACGACAAATACAGAAGAATAATGAATGGTAAATGGGGGGTTAAAATGTGGGGAAATAAATAGTAAGAAACAAATAATAACTGTTATAAGAGTAAAATATATATCATATAATAGTAAGAATTTAGCGTTGAAGTCTTGTAGGTACATATAAAATTTATTGTTATTATTATATTTTTTATTGTTGGAATTAATGGATAAACATATTTTAATTAAATTTAATTGAATTGACGTTGAACATGAATAAAGAAGAATATCTAATAAAGAATATCTAATATAGAATAGAATATAGAGCAATATAGAAAAGGTTCAAGAGGGGCGATGAAGTGATTATGTAATTAAACAGGTGAATAAACAGGATTAGGCTAAGTGATGGATCAATGGATAAAATTACCCAGAAGAAACAGAAAATATGTGGAGAAGAAGCATGCGGTGAGGCAGAGAGGGATCCCCGGGGGGTGGATTCTATATTAGCCAAAGCGTGTGGTGTCTCTTCTCCTCAAGTTTGCATGGCTTACATAGTGTAGGGCGGTGCGAGAGGGGGCCAGAGAAGAGGGAGAGGAGAGGGGGTAGAGGAAGGGTGCGGCCTGCGTGGAGGGCGGGAGTCGGCAGAACAGGCAAGAGCTGGGGGGCGGGGCAAGGAGGGGCTGCGTGGAGGGAGCAAACAAAGAGCACACACCCACAGAGCAGTGACAGGGGGCGTGAGTATAGTATAGCGATAAAAGTGCAATTATTGTAGGGTAATATCATCTGGTAGCTGATTGTAGGTAGGGATGGAAATCAGATGGATGTGATGAGCACTAAGTTAAATCTCATTCCAAGGAGCCCGATTCTGGTTCTGGTTCTGGTTCTGGCGCTGGTCATCCATAGCCATTAAAAACACCACCCTATGATTGGCAGATCAAGAGACGGACAGAGAGACGGACAGAGAGACAAACAGCAGGGGTAATGACGTGAGTGAAGAGAGCAGTTGCTTTCACTTTCGATATCAAAACACCACAATGGTACGGCTGACTGGATGCGGAATTCTCGCCACCCCACACGACACGGCTGACACAGCCCCAACCCCAATCCCTGTGCTCCCACAATACGCAATTCACAATGCAAGCACAACTTCCGAACGTACATCATCACTTCCCAGTATTGAGCAATTGTGCAATTGTGCAATTGTGCAATTGTGCAACTGCCATTCAGGATTATATCTAGTAAGCGAATATCCACAAAGACAATTTAAATTTTATATATTCGAAAAAGTGATACGATGATATGAAAGCTGCAAATGATCAAATAGATTGATCATTACCACAATCAATAACATAAAATAAAATAATAATAATAATAGTAATAATGAAAAAAAAAGCAAAACAAATATCAAACCACCTTCCACAATCTTAATCAGTTTAATAAGAAATAAACACGAGTCTTTAATTTCAGATCAATAAACCATTAAATCGAACTCCGATACAGAGCTTTTCATTATCTCCGCATTCGCAATTAAAGAACACGAGTAATCAACCGTACTGTTCTTCCATTCTCCCATTCTCCCATTATCCCATTCTGCCATTCCTCCACTCTCTAATTCATCAATTACATACTCCCACACTGTTTCTCTCAGTGAAAATCAGAGAAATTCAGAGAAAATCAGCAGAAATAAGAGAAAACCAACACGAAACAAAATTGGAAAGGAACAAAAAAAAGAAATAAAAAAAAATTTCGTCAATAGCGGGAAACTCTATTTGTATGCCATCGGGGTCCTACAAAATTGCACCCCCTCATTTCTCTTATTCTCGCTCTCGCTGTGTCTCCACGCTGTGTCTCCACGCCGTAGATCCACGCCGTAGATCCACGCCAGCTGACGCCGCCTGACAGCTCACCACCGCCGTGGCATAATCTGTAATTAACCCTCTCTTTCTTCTGCAATTTCCCAATGCGGAATATCTGATTGTACTGGACATCATTACTTTATTTATTATTTAATTTATTTAATTTATTTATTTATTTTAGATTACTTAGTATGGAGTTTTCTATATCTATTCATATCTGTTAACTATTATTAACATTATATAAGTTCTTTATACACAATATTAAGCGTCATCTTTAACATCACCACCGCTTTTATATATCGGATTCCTACAATTTTACAACTTTTTTTCTTCGCTTTTTGGTAATTTTATATTGATTATTATTATTATTTTAATTATGTATTGTCTCTTTTCATTTATTTTTTTATTTTTTTACTTAAAAATTAATACTGGGGGTTTGCTTAAACTTCTATAATAAATTCAATTTATTTAAACTGTATTTGTATTGAATATACAGAATTTCAATTTTTGTTGGTAAAAATTAATTTTAAATATATTGAAAATATTTATAACTTGATAGACTTTATAAAATCTATTTAAACACGCTTAATTCCTCTTTAATTTATTTGTAGTTTTTCCTTTCCCGTATTATTATATATATATATATATTTAATATTGTTATTATTAAATCTTTCACATATTATAAAATTAATTATTCTTATATTCATATTTATATAAATATATATATACGCATATATATATTAGTCTATCAATTCAATCTATTTAGTATCTGAAAAAAGTGCACATTTCATTTCCACTTACTATTACTACTACTACTCAACTTACATATTTTCACATACACATATATATCTTTTAATAATACACAATGAGTGATATTAGTGAACCAACAAGTTACAACCAAGATGACTTGGAAAAACAAGCTACTTTTGGTGCTGAAGCTGCAAGAAATAATTCTGTAGTTTCAACTTTCCGTCATGATGATAAAAATATTTATATTAATGATGTTCCAATTGATAAAGATGAGTTTGTTTACGCTTTCGGTGGTACTTTCCAAACAGGTCCACATAAAGTTACTGATAATTTTAGAAAATTTGGTAACCCAGTTCCAGCAGGTTTAGCTGCTTTCTCAACAGGTACAATTACTTTAGGTTTAATTCAAATGCATGCTCGTGGTGTTCAATTACCACATGTTTTAATTGGTGCTTTCTTAACTATCTCTGGTTTAATCGAAGTCATTTCTGGTATTTGGTGTATTGTCATTGATAATACTTGGGCTGCTACTGTTTTCTTAATGTTTGGTGGATTTTGGTCTTCTTATGGTATTCTTTTAACTCCCGGTTTCGGTATCGCTGATGCTTATGGCTCAGAAACGGAGGAATTTAATCAAGCTGTGGCACTGTATTTCCTATCTTGGGCTCTGTTTTCTTTCTTATTATGGCTTTGTACTTTGAAATCAACTTGGCCAATGACTATCCTGATGTTTTTAGTTTGGTTGTTCGTTTTGTTGTTTACTATTGGTCAATTCTTAGGTTCTGTCAAAGTCTTTAAAGCTGGTGGTTTCTTTTGCTTGATGTCTGGTATAGTGGGGTTCTATAACTGTTTTGCAGGTATGGCTAATTCTGATAATTCTTATTTCACCATTAAACCATGGTACTTACCAGGTGCAGTTCACTGATCTATTTCTACTTCATACATCATCAGTAAATGCTTTAATTTTTCCAATTGCTATTTTTAATGTTTTTTTTTTTTCATTTTTTTGGGGTTTTTATAATATTTTAACGAAACAAATGCTTTTTTCTTCTTCTTTTTCTTACCAATACTATTTATTTAATTTTAATTATTCAATTTGAATCATCATCTTCATCATATATATATGTCATATGATTAATACATATCAAAATCTTATTTATCATTCTAAAAAAATTTATTATTTTATTTAATTTATAAAAGTATAAAAGATTAATTATATAAAATTAATAATCAAATTTTAAATTTCTAAAAATTAATTTATTTTTATTTAAAAATTCAATATAATCAAACCATAATTTTGATCCATTTTTTAAACAATTTGAATCACCAATAACAATTAATCCATATTTAGCTCTAGTTAATGCAACATTTAATCTTCTTTCATCCTTTAAAAATCCAATTGTATTATCATTATTTGATCTAACACATGAAAATATAATAAAATCCTTTTCACGACCTTGAAATGCATCAATTGATGCTGCTAATATACCATTCACTGATTGAACACTTAATTCACTTGAATTACCTTCAATATCATCTCTATCAATATCAACTTTAATCTCCTCCTTTTGTGGATTGATAATCTCATTGTTTAACATTAAACTTGTAATTAAATCTCTTTGTCCACTATACGGTGTTACAATACCAATATTTTCACGTTTAACTCCCTTTTCAATAATTAAATTAATTAAAATTTCAATAACTTTATTTGCTTCTCCATAATTTAATCTAGTAAATCCATTACGTCCGTTAAGTTTCTTATTTTCTCTCATTTGTCTATTTGTATCCCAAAAATAAATTGGTGATTTAATATTATATTTACTTCTATCATTTGCTGTAATACCATCTTTTAATTTATTATCATAAAATTTAATTCTTGAGAATTCACTTATTAATGGATGCATACGATATTGTGTATCTAACATATATGGATCCTTATAAACCCCACTGTTTAAAACCCTTTCAAATAATGATGAATTTAATGTTGACACTCTGGCAAATGAACTTAATTGCTTTTGATCACCAACCATAATAATCTTCTTGATATTTGGTGCCCCCAATGCAATTAATGATGCTGGTTCAGAACATTGTGTTGCTTCATCCATAACTATAACTGGCATACTATCAATTTCTTTTAAATATGATCCAGATAAATTAACAGTTGTAGATAATATAATTCTGGCTTGCCTTATATAATTCTTACCTAATTCTTTAGATGCTGTCATATATTTAGCAAATTGATTCTTAGATACTGCATCTCTATTTCTAATTAATAAATCATGTATTTCTTTCATATTTGATGGTAAACCATTATAAATTAAATTATGTAAACAAACTGAGTATAATGGATGATTTTTATCAGAATATTCTTTTTCTTTATTATTTGAAACAACTCTAATTATTAAATCTGTATTCTCTTTCATTAATTTTTCAGCAATATTATCAACTGCAATATTAGATGCTGCACAGACAACAATAGGATAATAATTTAATTGCTTATATAATTGTAATAAAATTTCATAAATCGTTGATGTCTTACCTGTACCTGGTGGACCTTGTAATAATGTAACTTTATTATTTAATGAAGATTGTAATGCAATTGTTTGTGATTCATTTAATGAAACAAAATTTTTTAAAACATTTTTAAATTTAATTTGAGGAATAGTTGATTGCGCCAATAATAATTCTTTAAATGATGGATGAACTAAATTTGAAATAGCTAATAAAATTCTACTAATTTGTGAATCACATGGCATAATAGCAAATGAATCACTATTAAACTTAGATGTTTTAACTAATTTAGGACTAAAATTAAATGGAATTATAACAACTTGTAATTTATTCTTAACAGTCTTAGAATAATCAACATAACCATACCATAAATCAGGTTGTGTATCAAAATTTAATTTAGCATCTCTTTTAGTTAATATAACAATAGCTTGTTCTCTAGTAAATGCATTCTTACGGAAACTACCTTTAGGAATTAAAGATTTAGCAAATTTATTATCCATTAATATAGAAAAACTATTCTCAGGTTGTCCTTTAGAAACTTCCCATGATATTTTAATGTCATCATAAATATCTTGTGTATATAATTGCTCTAAAAAGATTTGATAACATAAATAATCAATATATTGTGGTAAAGAATCAAAACTGTAAACTGGATCACTTGGTAATGTGGTTTTAACAACTTCATTGATTTTATTGAGACGTGTTTCTTCAGGATCAATATCGACGACTTGCGGTGGTTGTTGAACTTGTTGGATAGGACCTCTACGTTGTTGTTGATGTTGTTGCTGTTGCTGCTGCTGTTGCTGCTGCTGTGGTCTACCATTAACCGATTTCATATTATTTGATCTTGACGATCCTTGTTTTGTGTTACCTCTGCCAGAGTTTCCTTGATCTGAAGTTCCTTGATTAATGTTTCTCTGTTTTGGACCACCTTTATTAGAATTTGAATTTGAGTTCGAGTTTGAGTTTGTTTGTCTAGCATCTGTTGATCTTGAATTCATCTGTTTATTGTTATCTCTATTAAAATTCTTTGTTCCATTAGGAGTGGATTGTCTTCCATTAGTTGTCTTTGAATTGTTAGATTTATCACCATTTTTCTTCAATTGCTTTTGAGCCTTCAATTCATTTTCTTGCTTAATTCTTAATTCCTCTAATTGTCTAATTTGCTCTTCTTGTAATTTTTTGAATTGATCTTCTTGTATTTTTCTCAACTGTTCTTCTTCTAAGTTTTTCAATCTTTGTTCTTCTTGAATTTGTTTAAATTGAGATGTTACTTTTAAATTAATATCATTCAAAACTGGCGCATCATCAAGGTTAACAGCGATAGGAGTTTCAGATCTACTAGAAGCTGGGCTATCGCCTCTACTACTTCCACCTCTTAAACTACCTCTGCCACCTCTTCCACCTCTACCGCTTCCTCTAGATAAGCTAGACCCTCTAGATCCACCTCTTCCACCTCTAGAGCCACCCCTTCTACCTCTTCTACCTCTTCCACCTCTACCGCCTCTTCTTCCGCCTCTTCTTCCGCCTCTTCTGCCTCCTCTTCTTCCACCTCTTGAACTTCTTTCATGTACAGTTGGTTTATATTCTGTAAATCCAAAAAACACATGTAAAAACTCTGCATCTGATTCTGGAGTGATTTTAAATTTTGAACCTAAGTGATTAGATTCAATACAATCATTACAAATAACATTTGAATTAAATCCATTATTTGTATTTCCATTTCCCTTAACGGCATTAAGATTGTCCTCAGATTCACATATCTCACAAGTAATATTATTCAAAGTGAAATAATCAGGTAATCTTTTCCAAATAAATCCATTGTTTGTATCATATTCTTTTGAAAATCCAGTTTCATTTTTAGAACAATTATTACATAAAAGTAACATATCTTGACCAAAAAATCTTAAAATTCTTAATTGATGTATATTAGAGTCACCACATTCTTCACAACAAATTATATCATCTTCTGGTTTAAATTTGAACAGTTTATGCCTTGTTTCTTTAACATGCCCGGAAACGTTATCGACATTCCAGTCGGAGTTACACGTCTCACAATGGTATACCGAACCTTTTGGGTTTGGATGATAGAGAGGATATTTGATCAAATTATTTAACCCGCTCATTCTATATAGTGAATATTAAGAAATAACAAAACTACGAAGATATTTGAATAGAAAACAGCAGAAAATTTCACTTCTGAAATATCGATATGCTGTCATACTGATATATATCTAGATTCCATGCATTTCGGTGAATAGAATTATTTCTCAATACTACAGAACTTTTGTTATCTTACGTAAAGAAGTTGAATTTCCTTTTTCTCATCTAGTGAAATGTTTTCCATTTGAGGGTTCAAAATCTTCAATTCACCCGTGCACATATGGAGATAGAGAAGTTATTCTTTATTTTACTTTTACTAATATATAATTCATCTTTTCCATTCTTATTTACGATATTTACGATGCCATAATGAACAAGATGTTTTTTTTTGTATTAGATTAGTCTAAATATATAGTTTCTAAAATAGAGAAAATAGTGATATTTTCTATTTCCTTGTAGTTTGGGAAGGGGATCCAAATTTATAAGCAGTATGGGGTGGTATTGTTAGGGAGCAATTATTTTTCAAGTCTCATATCAACATATTCGTGGTTATCCTTATAGGCTTTTTCTTTCAATCTAAAAATATTCAATGCTGGCTTGTAATCTGTGATTGGTCTTGTGTGATCTTCAATTTGATCTCTAAAAGCGTTAAAATATTCGGAAATAGGTTTTTTAAACCAGAAATCTCCGTTATTTTGAATATAAGCTAAATGACCACCTAAATCAGTAGCGGCAACGTATAAGTATGGTTGCTTTTTAGATTCCCAAATTGGTAAATCATCAGAGACAAGTGGATCATCTATTGAATTCAATGCTAATAAAGGAGTTTCTAAATCGTGAATTCTTGCAGCTGGTGATGCATTTCTGTAATAAATTGGAGCAGATTGGAAACCTGCAGATCTAGAAGTATATACATCATCAAATTGAATTGGGAGTTTAAAATGTTTCTTATTTTTATAGTAATTTTCTTCAGAGAAATCTGGGTTTGAAGAAGTAGCAACAGTTTTCAAATTAACTTTAATATAATTCATCAAGAAATATAAAATAGCTGGAGCAAATAAGTAACGACCACTCCAAGATTTTTCAACGTGTAAAGTTGATAACAGTAAGTCCCAAGGACAACCAATTGTGAAAGCTGCTGTAATCAAACTGTTCTTACCTTCTTCACACAAATAATTAGTAGAAATTAAAGCACCAAATGAGAAACCTAGTAAAAAAATCTTCTTTTTAGGGTAGTCTTTATGTAATCTTCTAATGACAAATCTCATATCTTCAGTGTTAGCACCGGTAAGTGGGTATGGAGTTGATAATGGAGTTCTACAACAGCCTCTACTGTTAACACATACAATATTATAATTGTTTTTGAAAAGTTCTTCAGTGACAGCTCTGATAGCTGGTTCATAAGAACCACCATTTAAACCATGTTGAATGACAACAATTGGATCATCATTTGATTTCCAAATTTCATCAACTTTTGATAATTCTTCATCAGATAAGTATCTGGTTCTGGCGTGTAATCTTGGGAAACCTTCGGGTAAAGTCTTTGCAGAGTTAGCTTTAAATTCTTCTTCGTCTTTATCAAATGGATTAATAACGTAATCACATGTAATTTGACCTTCTTGTAATAAAGGTAAATCTTCGGATGGTTTCAATTGAATTAATTCACGACCGTAATGAACTTTATAAACTTTTGAATAATCTGCTTTTGTCGGGTACATAGTTTGTAAAGTACCATTGAATAATATTGGGTTTAAATTGAACCTGTTACCATCTCTAAATTCTGGAACATATTTATTTATAAGTTCTGCAAAAGGGATTGTGGCAGTTGCATCACTGTTATCTTTATATTTACCTTTCAATGGTAATTGGACAGTATTTTCACTATGATGACCGTGAACGGTACCTCTAAAACCCCATTTACTCATTTTTTCTTCCTATTTAGACAATCTGAAACTGAAACTGAAACTGAAACTGAATTTTGTATGCGAATGAATTCTAGAAAGTTTGAAGACACCAACTAAAATATAATGTTCTACATGAGCACTTATATATATAGACAAAATTTATACACAATATCAATAGAGCATTAACTCCACAGAAAGAAGAAGATATCTGTTTCCCGTTGAACAACAAGAAACAATTGATCTGTAATGATAAAGAGAAGTTGAAGTGTATGGATAGCAAGACCAAAGAGCACCGCTAGAAGCGTGGCCAACAAAGCAGGTAGCAACTGTGGGAAACAATGGGGCGCAAATATTGTTAGGCCGGCTGAAACGGCAACAGAGGCGGCTGCGCACAGTCCACGCGGGTGATCCAGAACCAGGCAAATTCACCGAACGGTCCTTTCCCAATCCAGAATCGACTTCTCCGTCTCCGTTCTTTGCTGTTACAGTTTAAACGGACCCTGCAATTTTGTAAATTGGTAAGCATTACAAATATTCTATTGTTCAGTCTTTTTTACCCAACGTTTTTTTTTGATATATATATACGTGTATATGTCTATATTTATATTTATATCTATAATTATATTTATACTTATATTTACATTGTTTTAGATATATAAATTACATGAACATGTTCTTTACCCAATGCTAATTAGCTGAAACTTTTTGGGTGCTGAGTAAGTGCGGTGCAACCTCTTGCAACCAGTCTAACTCAACAGCGCTAACGTTTCTGGCATAACCTTTAACGGTATAGACGTACTCAATGTACATAATGGCATCTTTTTTCTGTCCGAAAAGTAAAGACGATGGATGAATAGAAACTAAATCACCGTTGGTCACTGTTCTATATGATCTATCAGGCATACCCATTGCTGTATTTGAAATAAAACCTTTCAAAAATGATTTCAGTATATTAGTGGTGTTAATTGATTCTTTTTCTTTTATAGATAATCCAAAATCATCATCATCATCACCACCATCATTCAAATCGTTCAAATCTTCTAAATTAGTCAATTTATTATCCTTTTTAAGTATCAAAGCATTCATATACTCTTTTAATTGTCTTTTAATTCTTAAAACATTTTTGAAACCTTTATAAGAAACACCAATTTCATTACACCATTTTTTCTTTTCCATATTATCTGATAAACTGTTGAAAAAATTGAATAATTCTTTAAACATTATTAAATCACCATATTTATTACCTAATATACATAAATCTCTTCTTTTTTCATTAATTTCATCCCTTTTTTCATTAGATGGTGTTAATAATAAATTTTCAACAGATAAACATGATACAATATCAATTACAGAGTCAAGACAATCATATTCAATACTTGTAATTAAAACTGTAGCCAAATGAGGTTGAACAGGTAAAACAACTAATTTTTCACCTAATTCAGTGATTTTACCAGAATCATTCAAGGCTTGCAATGAATATAATTGTCGCAATGAATTGATTAATGATTCTTTATCTGGATTCTCTAACCAAAACCAATTTAAAATATCATGAACTCCTAATCGCGTTAACATTAATACAGGTGATATTATATCACTTCTTAAAATTTCAGGTTCTGTGGAGTCATTCAATTTCAAGTAATCATTCTCTTTATATAATCTGAAACATTTACCACCACTTTCTCTACCAGCTCTACCAGATCTTTGTGTTGCTGATGCTTTGGAAATTGGAGTAGTTAATAATGTTGATAAACCTAATTGATGTCTCCAAACTTTTAATTTTCTTAATCCTGTATCTATAACATATTTAATTCCAGGAATAGTAACCGAAGTTTCGGCAATATTTGTAGATAATATAATTTTACGTTGATTCTTTTTAACTGGCTCAAAAATTTTCATTTGTAAATGAGATGGTAAAGCTGCATATAATGGTAATGATACTATTAAAGGTGCTTCCCTAGGTAATAATGGTGATATTTCAGTTAAAATAGTATGTATTTTATCAATATCTTCTTGACCTGGTAAAAAACATAAAATATCACCTTGTAATTCAGATTGGTTTATTTGAACAATAGAAGTAACAGTAGAATCAATGATATCATCGGATGATTTACTTAAATAATATTTTTCAACAGGATACATTTTACCTTCAACAAATAATATTGGAGCATCGTTAAAAAACTTTGAGAATTTTTCTGCATCAATTGTGGCAGACATAATAATGATTTTAAAATTTACATCATCTTTCCTTTTATCAATTAATAAATCTTTTAAAAAACCTAACAATAAATCAGTTAAAATTGTTCTTTCATGCGCTTCATCAATAATAATTGTACTATAACTTGATAACAATGGATCTAACATCATTTCTCTCAGTAACATACCATCAGTAATATACTTTAATTTTGTTAATCTCTTATTTGACATATTGTTGAATCTGACAGAGTAACCAACATCTTTACCAAGTTGACATCCATATTCTTCCGCTACACGAGTTGCTAAATTGATGGCAGCAACTCTACGTGGTTGTGTAACAGCTATCTTTTTTTCACTATGTTTCATCAAAAATTGAGGAATTTGAGTTGACTTACCAGAACCAGTTTCACCAATAAGAATATTAACTCTGCTTTTCAATAATTGTTGCACTACTTGATCTTTAACTTTGTAAACAGGTAGAGTTTTTCTAATCTTCAGTAATTCTTCAGCTTTCGATTTTAATTCTTTTTTATTAATATAATTTTTTTTGCCACTCAGTAATTTTTCATTTTCTTCTTCAGTATCATACTCAAGATCATCATCATCACTTGGCTCTTCAAACTCTTCACCTTCGTCATCAGAATTGAAGTTAATTGTCTTGTAACTGTTTCCTGTATTGTTATCATTCTTGTTCCTGCTAAAAGGCTTACTTTTGTCATTATTGCGATGTTTCTTGCCGTTTTTATGGCCTTTGGTCTCTCTTATCCTTTTGGTTCCATTTGAATTTGTGTTTGATTCTAATGAACCATCTTCATTGAAAGATTTCCTTTTGTTTTGTCGTATCTTGTCAGACATTCTGGAAATATGATTCTAAATTAGTATAAAATCAAGATTCTAACAGAAAAATTACTCTACAAATTAAATTGAAGATTTTTTTATGTTTAACTTTTAAAACTTGTTAATTTTACTTAATTTAACTCCTCCCACTGTTCATATTCTTGTTCTTTCTGATGTTCATGATCTTGTTTCTGGATCTGGAAAAATAAAAAAAATAAAAAAAAAAAGAAATTAAATAAAATAAAATAAAAGAAAAGAAAAAATTAAAGTTTTAGATCTAAACGACATCCCTACACATTTCAAAAATAATATCACGTGTCAAAATAAAAAATTTGAAAAGCAGTGTGCACGGGTGCATTATAATATTCAATGTGTGACATGACAGAACGAAAAGGACAATGGAAATGTGTGTTATGTCATTGTCACTTACAGCGGTGAGGGTGAGGAGCTGTTATCTATCTGGTATCGAGATGGGGGAACCCAGGGAGCCACTTCTCATGTCAGTGTTCCAGCCACTGACCTGACATACAGCAATACAATGATACAACATCTGAACAGATTTTGGTAAATATCATAAACGATATTGATCAGGTTGTCTTTTTGTTATCTATTCACCAAGAATAAGATCTATGATGGCAGGTAACATAACAAGTCATTAAAAAGTATAGTCAATGGTTCAAATTGATCTTCAATATATATTTACTACTTGAACACATTGTTTTATAAGATTCATCTGTTTTTTTTTCCACAATCAATTAATTTTCATATTATTATATATCTATGCATTACAATTTTTTATAGTGAAATATTTATCTAAAATTTTTAATTAATACTTGAATTTATATCCATATCTATATCTGTATACAACAGTCACATTTATTTACAAAATGTCGAATCAACATTACCCAAATGTGCCCGGCGATCAACAACAACAACAACAGCAGCAGCAGCAGCAACAACAGCAGCAACAACAACAGCAGCAGCAGCAGCAGCAGCAGCAGCAGCAGCAGCAACAACAACAGCAGCAGCAACAACAACAAGCTCAGATGAATTCCAACACAAATAGAATTGGTAAATATCAAATAGTGAAAGTTTTAGGTGAAGGTTCTTTCGGTAAAGTTAAATTAGCATATCATACAACAACAGGTCAGAGGGTGGCGTTAAAGATTATCGATAGAAAGACTTTGGCCAAATCTGATATGCAGGGTAGAATTGAAAGAGAAATTTCATATTTGAGGCTATTGAGACATCCACATATTATTAAATTATACGATGTTATTAAATCAAAAGATGAAATTATTATGGTTATTGAATACGCAGGTAAAGAATTATTTGATTATATTATTCATCATGGTAGAATGAAAGAAAATGAAGCCAGAAGATTTTTTCAACAAATTATAGCTGCTGTTGATTATTGTCATAGTCATAAGATTGTTCATAGAGATTTAAAGCCTGAAAATTTATTATTAGATGATCAATTAAATGTTAAAATTGCAGATTTTGGTTTAAGTAATATTATGACAGATGGTAATTTTTTAAAGACAAGTTGTGGTTCACCAAATTATGCAGCTCCAGAAGTTATTTCAGGTAAATTATATGCTGGTCCAGAAGTTGATGTTTGGTCTTGTGGTGTTATATTATACGTTATGTTATGTGGTAGATTACCATTTGATGATGAATTAATTCCAGCTTTATTTAAAAAAATTAGTAATGGTGTTTATACATTACCAAATGATTTATCACCAGGTGCTAAGAATTTGTTAACTAAAATGTTAGTTGTTAATCCATTAAATCGTATTACAATTCATGAAATTATGGAAGATGAATGGTTTAAAGTTGGATTTCCAGAATATTTATTACCTGCAAATGTTACTGAAAAGAGACAAATACAACCTTCTGAAGCTGATGAAGATGTCATTGCAGCTTTAACAGTTGCTATGGGTTATAGTAGGGATGAAATTTTAGAAGCTATTAAATTAGGAAGAAGACAAGAGACTGAAGAAATTTTAGATGCTTATGAATTGATGAAAGACAATAGAATTTTAGTTGATGATATTAAAAAAAGTCATCCTTCACTTGCATCTCAAGGATCTTTGACAACTGGTACTCCAGATTTAGGTCCAAACTCACAACAGCAACAACAATTTACACAACAACAACTTCAACAACAGCAACTTCAACAACAGCAACAACAACAACAAAATCAACAGAATCAACAGGGTCAAGATAATTCTGCATCGTCATGGAGAACACCAACAGGATTAGATGATTTAAATAGTAGAGGTAATGGACAAAATTCGTTATCTCAAGATTTATCTAACAATCCATCTTCAACAATTGCTATATTACCAACTTCATTACCACAACTTCATCGTGCATCTATGATTCAAATCAATCCACAATTAGTCAATGTTCAACCTATAACAACCAAGAAATCAAAGACAAGATGGCATTTTGGTATTAGATCTAGGTCTTATCCATTAGATGTCATGGGTGAAATTTACAGAGCTTTAAAGAATTTAGGAGCTGAATGGATTAGACCATCTGAAGAAGAATTATGGACAATTAAAGTTAGATGGAAGTATGCTCCAAATGTTCAAAATAATCAAAATGGTGAAAATTCTACTAATAATGATGATTCTTCTGTTGTTGTTGTTGCTCCTGATTTAATGAAAATGCAAATTCAATTATTTCAATTAGAACCAAATAATTATTTAGTTGATTTTAAATTTGATGGATGGGAAAATTCAAGTAATAGTCAATCTAATTCTAATAGAGATGAGGATGAAATTAGTTCATTTTCAGCATATCCATTTTTACACTTAGCTACAAGACTTATTATGGAATTAGCTGTTAATAGTCAAGGATCATAATAAAATATTTTTTCTTTTCTTTTATAATTGTTGCTTATATATCTTTTATTTTTTATTTCTGAATTTTTAGTCTTTTAATTTGTTTATTTTTTTGTCTTTTTATCTTTTTGTCTTTTTGTTATTCTTGTTTTTGTTTATCGTTTTTGAATTTTATATCTTTTTATTTTTTTTTATTTCTGTGTTTTATTATCATCATTGATATTTTTATTTTTCATTTTTAAATCATTATATCATTGTTATTTAATATCTAATAATTTATATTTCTACATTATCATATTTTTTATAAGTTTAAAATATAGATATAATAATTATTAACAGTTTTGTCAAAGTTCGTATATATATATATATATGAAAGTAGTTACTGAGTAAGGTGATACTATTAATATTAAAATAGAAATTTGTAGATAATATATATATATTATGGATTTTACAATTCTATTATAGTTATACTACATAACGTTTTAAGAAAAGGTTAGATTTCCTTATTTGTATAATGAAATGTTTTCAAATAAGCAGATCAGACATTACTGGGGTTGAAAAAAAACAAGCCAAGTGTAGTAGTAGTAGGAGTAACTAAGACTCAAGTCAAATTTAAAATAGCCGATGTATGAAAATAGAAATGCAAGAGATGAGAGATGAGGGATGAGCAGGACAATATAAAACAAATAATAATAATAAAGTAAATAATAAAGACATAACGTTAAAACAATAGTGAAGAAATAATATTTGCAGATAGGCAGTTAATAGTCATTTGACAGTTAAAATTTCACGTTAGTTGTGGCCTGATTGTGAATCATAAAAATGAAAATTTTCACCCACATTAATTTCAATCCAAAAGGAAAGGTTTAAAAAAAAGAGGCAACACAAAACAAACCTGTCCTCTGTTTACTATTTTTAGATACCGGTAAAAGGAAGCTTGACGCAAAGAAAGGAAAGCAATGAGCAACAACGAACAACTCTCCAAGAAATGATCACAAGGGTATTCAAAGAAATTGGTCACAAGAGTACTCCCAGATCAATGGAAAATGAAAAAAAAATTGCAGATTTAACAACAGTCGAAGTGAATGAATCAATTAAATTGTAATCGGCCCATCGCGGCGTGTTTAATATCAAGTCATATCACAGTAAAATGAAATAAAATTTAGTATTGCATATCGCATATCAGCGATGACAGTTTTGCAGTCCGTCTGTCTCCGGTGGCTCAGAGTGTCTCCATTGTCCCCAGATCTCCATGCGAGTCTGCAGGTGGCACCGTGGGGCAGCCATGCCTTGGACACACCAGACTTCGGCCACATGACAGCCATGGCAGCAAGTCTGGCATGGTTCGCCTGGTGAGCGATCCACAAGCCATAGCAGGCGGCCAACGGAATAGAGTTTCACATTCTGCCCTGGAATGATTTTGTCGGTACCAGAATCAAACAAATCCGGGGAGTCGCCACCGCCGCAGGGTTTGAAGTGGGGGAACGCTGCCAGGGTTCTCCAGCTTCTTCTCCAGCTTCTTCTCCAGCTTCTTTTCCACGGGCACAGGGTTCAGTCAGCCTCATCTCCGCAATATTAAAACGTTCCCTGGCGCTAGAAGACGCGCTACCGGTGTTGAAGATACGACATCCCCATAAATATTTACAGGTAAGTGCACACTTCATGCGTAAACAAAAGCTTCTGGCAGGTGGTTGGAGTTATCACATAACATCACATAGACATAAGAAGAGAGCATATTCAATTCAGAACTGAACCAGAGGTAGCGAATCAGTGGACTAGTTTTGCAGTGGACCGGCTCTCAGAGAGACTCACAGAGCATCACATCCCAGTTTCCCCTCGGTAACAACATTTTGCATCGAGCCATACTCCACCAGGCACCGGGCAGGGGCGGCAGGGGCGGCAGGGAGACAGGTAAGAGGGGTGATGGACGACGTAAACAGCCGGTGGGCTAGGCAGCTACCGCATCGCATCACCTGAGGGAGGCTGGAAGAACGCCAGCAAAAGTGAAAGCAGCCGAAACCTTGGCAGCACTGGCGGAGATGACAGCGGGGGCGGGGGGGGGGGGGCAACGGAGGCAGAGGAAGAGACAGGGGAAGAGCAAAAGACAGGGGCATTACAGTGCCGGAGACAGCGAACAATGCCGCAGATATGCCCGGAGCCGCCAGGACAACGGCTGCTCATGCGCGAGGATAGAGTTTGTATTCTTCGGCGCTGATTCAATTCGCAACAGGCAGAACAGACAATTCCAATTCTATTCTCTCTTGTGCTGATTCACTGTTCCTTATCTTTGTCTCCCTGCCGGCCACGGTTAACTGCCACTATTATCTGGTAGCAGTAAGGAATGGATCCTGAACCTTCTTGCTGTACAGAAAATGCCACTCATTAACTGCTTTCCCAAGATCAATCAATCAATCAGTCAATCAAACAATCAATCTACGATACAGACACTTTGAGCAGCTTCAATAGATCGTGCGTCTTACCTCCCCCATTCAGACATCGCTCCATTCAGACCTTCAAACCTTCGTATTTTCATTCTTTCAACCATTGGATTCTATTCTCTTTATTTCACTTCACTTGTGTTTTAGACTCCAGAACATTAACGGATAGCAAAGCAGCGAACAAGGACAATCATATCTTTAGTACCAATACTAGTAACAACAATTAACGGAGAAATTCTTTTAATTTTGTATGCATACCAAAACTATACCTCTTTCCCCTTCTTGCATCGTTTCTTTATTCTCACAAACAGTCTCTGTCTTATACCAGTACCTTTCATCCTCTTTTAATTTCAATATATTGTCCGTATTCTATTGATACAAACCACCATTAATTCAATTTCTCTGTATGCTTTATACTATTAATTTACCTTCACATTGATTTTTTTATATTTACATATACAAAATAAATAATAAAATAAAAAATTTAATTCAATACAATAGAATACAATACTTTTAGAATATCATATTGTAGATATACATAGTTAATTTATTGAAATTAAATACACAAATAAACACACAAATTTTAGAAAAAATAATAATAGATAATCAAAATACAGTACACAAACAAAATATAGAAATATATAAACTGAAAAATTGATTACTCTTTTAATTTCAAATTAGATTTAATCTATCTCTTTATTTTTTTTATTTTTACAATTATTTAATCAAATTCATCAATTTAACACAAAACTATACACAAATATTTTAATTAAGGAAATTAAATTAAATTAACTTAAAAAAAACAAATTCAAAATGGATTCTGGAATCCCCAAACCACCAAATAATCACTCTAGGTCACGGTCGATTCCATCTATAACAACAACTATGGTATCATCAGGTAGCGCCGATCAAATAGAAACAAAACCTTCATCTAATCAATTACAATTTTCTCTACAAGTTCCAAATAATTCATCATCACAAATGCAGATGCGTTCAAGATCACTAGTTAATAATAATTCATCATCAGATGAACGTGGTAGATCAAGAGCTTCCTCAAGAGATGCATCATTATCAAGAGATCCGTCAAGGGCGGCTAGTAAGCAAAATAGTACTGCTCGTAGTAGAAGCAGATTGACTTCGAGATCAAGAGGTGCTGTTTCTAGATCAAGAGCTACACATTTACAAAGAGATTTATCTCCTGTGTCTCCTCACTTAACAGGATTACATACATTGACAAAATCATTAACTCATTCAGGTTTAGGTAAAAATGAAGTAACACCAGAAGTTGCAGCAGTACCAGAATATAGATCCGTTCATCTTAATTTTGTAGCTGATGAATTTAGACCAATCGATCCAAAATCTGCTTTGGTTGCTAAAAAGATAAAAGATAAAGCTACAGGAAGAACTTCAATTATATTGACAACTAAAAGGCAAACACAAGATACAACTGATAAAGATAAAGATGATAAAAATAGTAAAATTAAAATTACAGATATAAATACAAGTACAGATTTAAATAACAATAATACTGATTCATCAAAGAAGTTTAAAACAAGAGTTTCATTTGATACAGTCAATGTCGAATACTGTGCATATCCACCGGAATATTCATCATCAAAATGTGATGATCCGGATTCAATCAGAAGTACAAGATCAGATAGAATACTAAAACCAAGAGAGTTATCACCAACAAGTCTCTTAGCAGCTCAAGCCTCTTCTGGTAGAGGAAGATCACCATCTCCATTCAGAGACCAGTCTCCAAGTTCAAGAAGTTTATCTCCAAGTGATAGAGGTTTATCACCAGTACAATCATCTTCAGGAAGTACAAGAAATTCAATAGTAAATGATGCTAAAAGACGCGGATACCCTACAACACCTATTATTACACATGAATCATGTACTTTAAATAAAACACACCAAGAATTTTATTCATTATACAATAATACTTCTAAAAAACGTGCAAAATTGCCTGGTAGATCTGTATTGGTTTATATCAGTGGTAGAAGACATACTTGGGTTGCTATAGATTGGTGTGTCAACCGTTTACTAGAAGATGGTGATTCTCTAATTGTTATTGCATCAATTAACCCAGATGATGATCCTGTCATTAGAGAATTTTCAAGAGGTAGTATATTCGGTACAAATAATACTAAAGAAAGTATTGCTAAAAGTCAAGATCAATTCAAATCTTTAATCACTGATGAAATGATAAGATCATCTCCTGAATACGCTAAAATTGTATCTGAAAATATTATGAAATATATTTTGGCAATTACAAATCCAAATAAAATTATTAAAGTCACTATAGAATTAGGTGTTGGTGATACAAAAGATGTCTTAAAAGATATGATTGGCTTATATCTACCAGGTATGATCGTCACATCAGCTAAACCAACAAAGGCTTCATCAACTAGATCTTGGTTAACTTCAAGAATTACTGATAGATTGGTTAAAAATTTCCCATTACCAGTTGTTGTTGTTCCTGCTATGAATATGAATTTATTTGAAGAAAAATTATTTGATATAGTTGAAAAAAGAATGATGGTTTTACAAAAAAGTAAGCATGAAGATAAAGAAATATTAAATGAACTTGATTTAGCTGGTGAAATTAATACTCGTATTGCTGGATTGAAATTAAAACAACATTTTGTAGAAAATAATTCATCTGATTCAGATAGTGAAAATTCAAGTATTTTTTCATTTGATTCAGAAGAAGAAGAAGAAGATTCAGAAGATGAAGATAAAAAAGGATCCAAGAAAAATGATCATGATGACCATAATAAACTCACTGTTAAACCATTTGAAGCATCAAGTGATAATAATGAATTAACAAAACAGAAAAGTACAATTTCAGCTAAATCAAGAGCCAGTAGAATGAGTAGAATAAGTAGATCAAGTCGTATGACTTATGGTACTGATGATGATGCATATTCTGATGATGGTGTTAAATCTTTTAATCCTTCTATATCTTTAGATACAAGTAAGAAAAAGAAAACAAATTCACACTTTAAAGACTCATATTGTGATGATAACAATAGTTTAAACTCTACTGATACAACAGATAGTGTTAAACAAGTTAATATGGCTACAGTATCAGCACAAATGAAATTACTCGAAGAAATGACTGAAATAAGATCAAAACCTATCGATGAGAATACGTTTAAAGATTTATTAGGCGCTGTTTCTACAGCTGGTTATAGAGTTGGTATCAAATTAGCAGATGTTGCAAGATTAGGCGGTGCTGGCGCTGAACTTGTTAGAACTTTGACATTAGCTCCTGATCCAAAATATTATACTAAAAAGAAGTCTATGCTTTTAGATGATGGTCCAGAAATTAATATTTCAAAAACATCATCTTCTAGAACTTCTGATAGTTTATTCAATTCAAGCTCTCCATATGGATTTAGTACTAACGGTAGTACTAAAGGTAAATTGAAAAGTGATATAAATTACTCAGGTATTTCATCTGCTCCAAGGCTTCAATCTGCATTGAAATTTGAAGACCCGAAAAAAAATGGTATACCTGGTCTTCATACAAATAATTTATCACCCACAAGTAGTGGTGTATCTAAAAATAAAATCAGTCGTCCTCAATTGACTACTAGTAAATCAGCTGGATCTATTTTAACTAATCAAAAAGATAAAGAAAAAAAGAAGAAAAAAGGTTTTTTCAAAAGTATTTTTAGTTAAACTTAATTTAAATTATAATAAATGATATATATATATATATATATACCATACATTGTTGTTTACTGAATTTTCATTATAATATTCTTACTTTTAATTATGATCAATAAATATATAAAATATATAATTTGTATAATTTTTATAATTTGTATAATTAATTTTTTTTGTGTAGAAGTTTTCGAACATAATTTATTCCCACTAATCATTATTATCATTATTTTTTCCAAAAACACAAAAATTTATTAAAATTACATGTAGATATAGTAAAAATATGCCAAAGCCATGGAAAATATTAACGTATTATTAACTATCCTGTAAATGTGGAGGCGGAGGTGGTGGAGGAGAAAGAGGTGGCGGTGGAGGTGGTGGCAGGGTCTCTGCTTCTTTAGATTTTGATGATCTAGATGGCGATTTTTCTCTTGACCTCTTAGAATCACCTTCTCTATGATGTTCTCTTCTATGATGAGAACTTCTACTATGACGATGTTCGTGATTGCTGTGAGAGTTAGTGTGACTTCCATGTTCTCTGTCTTCTTCACGGCGATGTGAACGACTATAGCGATCTGAGGTACGTCTTGATTCACTAGACCGACTAGAACTGTGATTATGATGATGATGATGATGATGATGATGACGGTGATGATGATGAGTGTCTTTTTCTTCACTATCTCTATTCTTTTTTTCATTACTATTAGCTGGTTCCACATCATTTTTAATTTCTGAAATTTCTTTCATAATAGTTGCATTATGTCTTCTATCTCTATATCTATCTACATCATCTTCTGCTTTTTTCAATTCTTTTTCTTTAATTTTTTCTAAGATTGCTTTTTTCTCTAAATCTATTTTTCTAAGTAATAATTCATGGTTTGATACTGTTAATTCATTTTCTGTAATATTTTCATTCTCTGATTTCGTACTGTTATATCCTAGTTTCTTAGAATCATACGGTTTCCTCTCTGATCTAGTTTCTTTGAATGAATTTGATACATGAGGTGTTAAGTCACTTCTCTTTTGTTTTCCCTGATATTTAAGATTTTCTGTATTATAATTATTTTTATTTTGCCTATAATCACTTGAATTGTGTTTATTATTTGAATTAGCTCTATTATTATTATAATTTGGTCTATCATTAAAACGTTCTTTACCAACTCTACCTCTATTATTTCTATACTCTCTCATCTTTGATTCTTTTTCTTTTCTTTCAATTTCACGAAGATTTTCCAATTCTTCTTTTTTTTTCAATTCCTCTTCCATCATATGTATTAACTTCGGTGGTATTCCATCTTTATCATCTTGTGCACTTAACATCAATTCCCATAATTCTTTTGTAAAAATCAATGTTTCATCACCTAAAAATGGTATCATTTGACTATGAATTTCTTTAATATCAGGAAAATTATTTGTTATTTCATATATTTTATTTTTATTATTAATATCATTATCAGTATCATTATCTTCGTTATCATCCATGAACTGCTCATAGTTATCACCGAATATTAAATTTAATAAAAATGAAATAATGATATCATCATCTGGGATAAGTTCATCTAATCTTTTAGATATCCATTTTATTATAATTGGTTTGTTTATTTGATTCAAATCAACTTTCTTTTTGAAGCTTTTATCAAATTTTAAATCTTTTAAATCTTTTTCTTTTCTTTTATTTAAAGATTCTTCTGATATCGGAGTACCTCTAAATGACATTTTCTAAACTTTACACAAAATAAGTGAAAAAAAAGAAAAGTTTTTTTAATAATATAATCAATATGAAAACATAGACTTTTTTCTGCAAATTTTAAATAGAAGAATTTGGCTTTACTGAATTTGATTTTGAATTTGAAAAGACTCAATCTAAACAATTATACAACAATTATTTTTTCACTTTATCTTTTTGCCGATCAGCAAAGGAGAAAAAAGACCGACCTTCAATCGACCAACGACGCGTCGATAAAAACAACGGCTGTGCAATGAGCCACGTGATTGAATATTGATTGAGCGGTAATCAAATGCGCTGGGCCGCATATTGGCTGAGCTGGGCTGCAGGGGAGGCTGACTCCACAGGGTTGCTGACTTCAGGCACAGGGGGCGATGGATGGGTTTTGACTCGCTGCGGATCTTCTCAGGAGAGAGGATTCTAAGAGATGGATGCCGTTAAGCCGCTTTGTGGGCGCTCTCTGAAACTCCGCATATTGGATCAACTAGCAACTGAAACCTTCTGTTGCTGACCTCAATCCTCCGTTGGCTGTCTCCACTCACCTTTTTGTTGCTTTATCTGTATTTTTGGAAGTCAACAACGTTCAACTGTTCTTGTATATGTCAATTTACAATCTTATAGCATTTAAGTATTCTTTATTTTGTTTTCAGGAAAAGAGCTTTATTACAATTATATCCAAGAATTGACGACTCAGTATATCTTATCCAACGCTATGATATAAGAGGGCAAAATTTTAATTAAATACAAGTATATACAAAAAATAGTCAATAATATAAGGGTGATTTACAAAAATTTTCACTTTGTTTATAAATAATGGATTGTTTTATATATTATTTAAATAATTTATGGAATTTTCTTAAACCACAAAGTTGTTATGAATTAAATATTGCATTAATGGGTCTCCCTAATTCAGGGAAATCAACGTTTATAAAATCATTAAAAGGTGAAATTTTTGAAATTGATACAATTCCTACAAAATATATGGAAATTACAACTATAAATTATAATAAATCAATGTTAAAAGATTTATTAGGTAAAGATTCAAATTTTAAAAATTTTGATTTTCAAGGAAACAGTAATAATAGGAACAATAGCAACAATAGCAATAATGAATCATCACCTCTTTTAAATAATTTAAATATTAATATAGATCGAACGATATTAAATGAAGATGTAATAAATGAAGATGATAATAAGAGTAATTCTAATGAATCAATTGATTTACCAGATAGTTTAATACTAAAATTATTTGATTTAAGCGGACAATTTAAGTATCAGAATAATTTATGGAAAGATATAATAATTGATAAAGAAAATGAATATAATATTAATTTAATCATTTTTTTCATTGATGTATCTGATGAATTAAGAATACAAGAATCCAAGTGTAAATTATTAGAAATAATTTTATTAAATAATGATATTAATAGAGGTGGTAAACAATTACCAATTTTAATAATTGGTAATAAATGTGATTTAATTGATGATAATACAAGACCATTTTTAGGTGGATATACAGATGTATTTGATTCTTCAACAAATTCATATTCTCATAATAATAATAATATTAATAATAATAATAGTAATAATAATTTGACATCTTCTTTATCCAAGAATAATGATGTATATAATAACTTATTGAACGATGAAATTAAGAGTGGTAGTGGTACTGCTGTTAGATCGAAAAGATTTAAATTTAACAATCATCATGTTAAATATGGTAATGTTAATGGAAGTGAGACTAATAATGATATGTCATATAATGATTCAACAAATAATACAGGTACAAATAACAATAGTAATAATAAAAAAATTATAAATTCAAGTGCATCAATTGCAAGTAAATTATTTACAAAAGATGAATTATTATTAAATTTTTTAGGAATTGAAATAAATGATAATAAAACAAGAATTTTTTTAACAATTAATAATGAAATTTATGATAATTTTTTAAAAAAAAATAAAAATTTAAATAATTTAAATAAATTTACAAATGTTATTAGAGAAAATTTGAAATTTAAATTAATTGAATTAAATTTTGATGTTGGTATATTTACATTAAGTTTAAAAAATGATTTTACAATTAATTCAGTAAATAAAAATAAACTTACAAATAATAAAATTAAAAAAGATTTAAATCTTATTCCATCATTATCTCCATCAATATTTGATAAACGTGCATATTCTACTAGTAGTAGTGCTAAAAGAAGTTTATTTAACGATTCAAATTCTTTAAAAAATGATATTGATAATTTAAGTGATGTATTAAATTGGATATTTGGAATTCACTGATATAGAAATTATATAATTATTGCATCATATCAAATTACGATATTATTTAAGTTTACTTTATATTTAAAAATAACTATATATATGAAAGAAAAAAAAGTTTATAGCATTATTATATCGATGTAGATACTGTATATAGACACATTACACTGCGTATAAGCGATAAGGACAGACATGTTGAATAGCATGTGATTTATCGTTTACGTCAATTGAGAATATACATGTGATGATGGATAAAGTAAATAAGTGAACATGTGGATAAAGTATTTAATGAAATAAATGCAATTGGTAATTTATACCATTTATGTATACAGATAAATGGAAACAATTACAACTAGTAAATAATTAGAACAATAAATTTAAAGTATCTGACAATCTGAATATACCAATTTTCAAGATGATATATTCTGTTAAGTAAATCTTATTATTTTTAAGAAAGTTAGTTTTGAAAAGCATTCATCACATGCCAGGTAAGATCAGAGTAGAGCAAGTCAGGGCACAGAGTACTACTGTACCACTTATTACAAGATTAACCGATAACTTTAATTCCTAGTATAGATAAATAATAACAAAACAAAACAAACGATTTTAAAATTTCAGTATTTGATGTAAATAGATCTATACTATACTATAAGCCATTAAAGTATTTATGTCTTTATTTTAAAAAATAATTTTAATAAATATAGTAAATAATATTTTAAATAATTTTAATCATCGCATATTTGAAAAATTCGGTAAATACCGAAATTCTAATATAGAAAGATAGAAATAGAGAAATAAAGAAAAAAAAAAAAAAATTAGGTACAGAAATTCATCATTGTTATATAATTGAGAAATAATATTGTTAATGTACAAATTAGTCAATTACATGTCCGTAAATGGCAGTGCTCTGCTTTGAATTTACAGCTTTACCGCTATTTAACCATTTCGGCCGGTGCTTTGCTTTGTCTCGCTGATGTTGTAGCTGAGTTGTAGTTGATCTAAGCTTCACTCGTCTTTGACACTGGAGCTGTTACATCTTCATCATCTTATGAGAGCTGGTATATATGGGTTACGGTTAAATTATAGTGGGACAGTCTTGCGAATTGAAAGATCAGTTAACCAGTGGAGTTTGTATATGTTATGGTGAATTGAATTGAATTGACTTGAATCAATGTCCGACAAGTTTAATTGATCCATAAACAAGTGAAAGTAATACGATTAGAAGCAAGAAAAGACTGTGGAAAAGTGCATTAAAGAGTCAATTACACACAATGCAATATTTGATAAGTTGAACATGGAACATGGAACACGGAGTCTGGAGTCTGGAATCTAGTCACAAGACTAAGCATTCAGATACATTATATATACTATTATACACCATAGTTGTATATATCAACACCGTAATATTGGCGTATTAAATTCCACCTGCCACTGAACTGGAGTTGGCTGGAGCTTGCTGGCTGGAGCCGGCTCACTTAGTGGAGTCACAGAATATGCTGCAAGATAAGAGATTTTGGTTTCTGTTAAGCAGGCATTCATATTAATTATGCACCAACAGCAGCAGAACAAGGAGCATGGATTGGTCCGTGCAGCACGGCGGTGACGGTGTGGTGAGTGAAGGGGGATTACAGGCTGTCAGTTGCAAGGACAGACGGCTGCCCGTAAATCCAGGGAGACAAACTGGTTGGGGTAGGGTGCTGGCTGGCCGCGGCATCTATCCGCGGCGAGTGTGAGGCTAAGAAGAACAGGAGAACAGGCGCGCCGGTTGCCAGCAGCCAGCCAAAAGGAGACGACCACCCAGTGCCGTTCCCTTATTCCCTTATTCCCCAAGTGCCTGATGGACGATATGCAGCGGTGTACACCGACAGCCGAAACTTGTTGAGTCCAAGTGAGTTCAAGCGAGATCATGCAAGGCTGTCTAGATGCTATTGTTGTCAGTCCGTGTGACACTCACTCGAGTCACTGTTCTGAACTGTATAGAGCAGTCAGTCTATGTGAATAACATATCCACACACAGAAAATTTGCTGAGCTAGCGAATAGACTCCGTTTCTGGTTTCTGTCGTTTGGTCTGGCGGAGAGTAATCACTGGGGCTGACTTTACGTCAAACGGCAATGATTGAAGGTACGGCTTGTTCTTGCTGAGCTTGCAGCCGTCGTCCATCCAGGGAGAGAAGAGGCTGCCCGCACACTGGCCAATCACCACAACCACCTCTGGTATCTCTTCATGCAGCAGCAGCTGCTGCTAATGCTGCTAATGCTGCTGACAAAGCTGAGAGAAACTGATTGTTGCAAAATTCCATTGTTTGCTCTATTGTTAAATTTTTATGAGTTTGACTTATCTGGTAATTATTCTCTCCCATTGTGAAGCTATAAAGCGATAGGATCTTTTATTATACTTTTTTTCTTCTGCTCTATAGATAAGTTTAATGTATAACTATCTGATTTACTAAACAATTACTCTGTTACGCTATGTACCGACCGCTTTACCTGTATGAATATTTCATCTCTATATTGTGAATTTGAAATCTTGTTAAACTCTTTTTGACTGCTTTGTTTCTAAAATAGTTAATCCCTTCTTTTGTATCTCAAAGCTTTTGCTATTGTTCTATTTTCTTTTCTTTTCCTTTCACTTCGTTTCATTTCTTTTTCTGTTCTTTTTTTTTAAGCTCCTCATTTTGTAGCAATTCTCTTTTTTTTTTTGTACATCGTTTAATTCTTATTCTACTTTCTAGTCTTTTGTTTCCTTTCCTTTTCTTCTCTTTCTCTTTATCGATAAACTAGTTATACGTTATAAAAAATATCATTATTATTTAAATTACTCTCTTCACTTATTATTCTTATAGATTCAAATTAAAATTATACAATTATCTCTTTGATAAATTCAATAAAATGTTTTTCTTTGAAACTCCAAGTAAAAGAAGAGTCTTACAAGTTGCATGTGCAATTGTCTGGTGTTTATTTTCAGGTGGTCCAATCTTTGGTTTTGCTGCTTTAAAACCAGTACTTGTCGATCAACATATTTATGAATCAGTTTGTTTCTTAAATGCTACAGAAATTAATGATACAATTGAATCTTCTTCAATTGCATATTTAACAAATTTATTTGCTGAAAATTTAAACGTTAATAATGATGATATGACAATTCAAGGTTCAATTGCTAAATGTTCAGCTCAAGATTTAAAATTAAATTTAATGTTCACAGTTGGTGCTGTATTAACAAATGTTTCAGCTTTATTAATTGGTAGAATCTTAGATACTTATGGTCCAAGAGTTTGTGGTTTAATTGGTGCTACTTTCTTATTTTTCGCTTGTTTTGTATTTGTTAACGCTTCAAATATTCAATTATTTGATCCTTACCTTGTCGGTTACGCTTCAATGGCATTAGGTGGTCCATTTGCTTATATTTCAAGTTTCCAATTATCAAATGCTTTTCCAGATAAATCAGGTACTGTTTTAGCTTTATTAACTGGTGCCTTTGATGCTTCTTCTTCTGTTTTCTTATTTTATAGAATTTTTTATACAAAATTTGAAGGTAATTTTTCATTAAGTAGTTTCTTTAAGATTTATTTAATTGTTCCAATTTTTATGACAACTGTTCAAATCTTAATTATGCCAAATGAATCTTACTTAACTCCACCTCCTGAATTAATTGATGATCCAAGTTCTCCTGTTTTACTAGTCGCTAACGCTGCTGCTGCTGAATCATCTTTACACGAAAGAAGTCCATTATTATCTTCTTCTTCAAATACCGACGGTGGTTATGCTTCTGGTGCTTTACAAGACGCCGAAGACGATTTCGCTCCTCCTCCAAGACCAACTGGCCGTCGTTCATCTTTAGGTGATGCTATGAAAACTGCTTATGTCGAAGAAGAATTATCTGAAGCTAAAAATAAAACTTCTATCTTTGGTATATTACATGGCTTCCCTGCTTCTTATCAATTCAAGACATGGTGGTTTATATTAATATGTGCTTTCACTACTGTTCAAATGTTAAGATTAAATTATTTCGTTGCTACAATTAATTCTCAATATACTTATCTTTTAAATTCAACTAAAAAAGCTGATTATTTAAATAAATTTTTTGATATAGCTTTACCATTAGGTGGTATCATCTCTATTCCATTTGTTGGTTTATTTTTAGATAATTGTACTACTTTTGTTGTGTTATTAGGTTTATTAGGTGTTTCTATGATTATTGGTATATTAGGCGTTATTCCAAATTTACTCGCTGGTTTCATAAATGTTATGTTCTTTGTTGCTTATAGACCATTTTTTTATACTTCTGTTTCAGATTATTGTGCTAAAGTTTTCGGTTTTGAAACTTTTGGTACAGTTTATGGTACTATTATGACTATTTCTGGTGTTGTTAATTTTGGTCAAACTTTCTTAGATCAAGCAACTCATACAACTTTTAAAATGAATCCAACTCCATTGAATTTAGTTATGTTATTTGTCACTCTTATATTAGGTGGTATCACAGTTTCTTATGTTTATGTTCAATCTAAAATTTATACTTCAAAAAAGAAAAATTTGGCTTCTTCAAATTAAAGTTAAAAAACAGCAGATAGAAAAACAAACAAACAAACAATCAAACTTACTTTCATAATACCCTGTATTTTAATTTTTTTTTTTCTTAAGTTCATCTGTTTAATAATAACATAAATATCCACTACTAATTCATTTGTTGTTTGGGTTTGATTGAATATTGTATTTCACAGAAATAAATAAATCATATATAATTAAATATATACTTACAGTTTCTGTTTCTTTCCATTTTTCTAATCATTTTTTTTTTCATTTTTTTGTTATTTATTATATACCTCTTATTTATCGGTTATGTTATATAACTTTAGTTATATCGATACTTTTATATATTCTCATTTCTTATCGTTCATGTTATATAACTTTAGTTATATCGATACACTTTTTCACTTATTTATTCATATTATTTTTATTACTTTTATTACTTTTAGTACTTTTATTAATTTTTATTAGTTGTGATAACCTACGTAAGTAACATTTAAACCAATCATAGTAATATAAGACAAAAAATGATATAATCAACACCAGTGCACCACTAAGAGAGAGGCAATTATGAGATAATTTACCGAATAAGAGGGGTTTTTAAATCTGTAATAAGATATAACAGCCTTTGAAGCCTCGACTGTTGCTCCTGCTGTGGGGTCGGCCGTGCAGCGCGGGGTACTGGAAGGGAGTGGAAGGGCAGGGCTGTGCTACGGAGAACGCGGGAGGGCGAATACGGTGCCGGCGTGGGGAAGCAGCTGGCAGAGGGCGTCTGGTAGCAACCCCGAAACAGCAGGCGACTGACCGACTTGAAGTCACTCATTCACTCTCTGGCTTCAAAGTAAAGCGTCTCACAGATTCAGATTTAACCAAGGAAAGCTTATTTGGAGACAGTGGAGACAGTGGAGACAGTGGAGACAGTGGAGGGGATGTACTATTGTGATGTAAGTGGATAGTACAACAAACTCCACAATTTTGGATTCGATCCAATCAATTCACGAGATTGCAACTCCTGTAACAGCAACATTGACCCATTGTAGCACCTTGATTTCCTAGAGCTAGTTGATCCATTGTCAAATTGTCACCACTTGAAGTTCTAAACAACGCAACTGGCATAAAAAAGAAAGAGAGAGAAAAGAACATTCCGAAAGTTGTGCTTTGCCTTTCTTATTTTAATTTCACTCATCGTCATTGTCATTGTCATCGCTATCATCAATTACATCAAATACCACTTATAAATTACAATGTTTGCCCGTTCAGTTTTACAAACCACAAAGAGATCTGTCAGATTTAACTCTACCGTTGCTGCTCCAAGACCAAGAGGTGGTTTCAAAGGTCTCCTAACTGGTTTCTTATTAGGTACAACAATTACTGGTTTTGGTGCTTACTATTACTTATTAGATGAATATAAATCAGCTTCCAATGCAGTTGTCTCTGATGTATTAGTCTTACAAAAATCTATTAGAAAACTTGAAGGTCACGTTAGAGCTTTAGAAGAAACTGCTGAAAAGAAATAAATTTGATTAAATCATCATACTATTTTATTAACTTTCGAATTGGAAATTCAATTTATCTATATTAAAATTTTTCATCTATATTTTTTATACATTTATTTATACAAAATGATCAAGATCAATATTTTCAATATACATCTATGAAAAAATTACAAAAAAAAAATAACAACAAAACAAACAAACATACAACTATATTCAACATGACCTTGGCAATTAATATAGATACTCATTTTGTTTAGATAACTGAATTTTCCATATTTATTTATTTATTTATTAATTTATTATTATCTATAATACATTTATTTTATTCATTAACTTAATTGATATATATATATCTATATATATAAGTTCAATTTTTGTTTATATTTCCATTCACTTTATTTAATTTTTTTCATTCTTGTTTCTGTTTATCTTTGTTAAAATTTGTATATCATTTTTTATCATTATAAAACATTTTCTTGTGTATTTCATATATTATCCTCTTTATCATTCCCATTTTCTTTCTTTCTTTGTACTCCTTTGCTTTGTACATTGTCTACTAATTATATCTTTAAAAAAAATAAGTTGCCTTTTTTTTATTTCTCTTCTCTTATTACTTCGAAATAAATGATCTTATAAAAATTAGTTAATTTTTGTTTTACATTTTGTAAAATTTAGTAGTAAATTATATTGAATTGAAAATAAGGCAAAAGACGAAAAAAACATTGAATACTCATCTTGAAGTATTTAGAAATAAAATTATATATATAAGAAGAATAAAATAGAAATTTAGTAAAAGAAAAGTTTAAAAATGAAAATAATAATATCTATTAATTGTAATATTGTGTTTAATTATGATGTGAAAAAACATCAATCTAAAGTTTAGCTTTAACTTTTTGGTTATCAACTAAAAGTTTGACAGCTTCATAAGACATACCATAACCAGCTTGATAACCATATCCAGAAGCACCATAATTATGAATAGTTAATTTACCTTCTTCACAAACTTCAGCTTCAATTCTTGGACCACCATGTCTACTTGGTCTTAAACCAGCTGCAACTCTAATAATATGAAGTGGTTCATCTAAAATCTTTGGTAATAAAGATGTAGTTCTACTAACAATATCATCAGTTTCAAAACCAAAAGTATTACCTGTCCAATTATCCTTTTGTAAGAAACCACCTAAGACTAATTCACCATTAGAATATGGTCTTGGAATAATATAAGTAGCATAGTCTTTACCCCATCTCATTTTATTTTCTTGAATATGTGGAGCTCTAACAACAACAACTTGTCCTCTAGTTGGATAAACTTTTTCATCTTTAACACCACCTAAATCAGCAGCACCAATACCTGTACAGTTGAAAACAACTTTTGTATTAACTGTCAAATAAGCTTGAGAAATATGTGTCAAATGTTTTCTAATAATGGTAACATTTCTTTTATTTAAAAAATTAGCCATATTTTGTAAGAAAACAGGACAGTTGAAATTCCATGTAGTATAACTAATACCATATTCAACACCTTCTGGTAATTCTGATTTTGGAATAACTTTAAAATCTTTAAGATATTGTTTTAAAGAATTGACTTTTTCATCACCAGGATAAAAATCCCAATATTCAGTACTTGGCTTATTATCTAATCCACATTCTGGTCCACCTAATTTTTTTTGAATCTTGAATAAATTAAGATATGTGAATTTATCATAAGCCAAGGTTGTATCATCAGCTGGTGAAATACAAGAAAAATTACCACCTGCCCATGGAGATGTATATAATGTAGATTGATCACCTGGTAAAAATTCAGCAACAATAGTAATTTTAGCTGGATCAAATCCAGCCTCATAGATTAAACAGTATGTAGTATATAAACCAATAATACCGGAACCAAGAACAACAATTTGATCACCCATTTTGTTTTATTTTAATAACTTGATATTTATTTATTTTTTCTTAACAAAGAATCTAATGATAAAAAGAATGAATTTATTCAAATACAAATAATTTTTTTAAAAAAAGAGTGATTCTCTTATCTTTAAATAGTACTTAATTTTATTCCTTTTTGTTAAAACATTTAAAGAGAAATGAAGAGAATAAAACAAACATCTTTTCAAAGAGTGGTACGATTTCTTGAAAGACAGTAATGATAGTGATGACAGATAGGGCATTGCTACTAAAGAGGTTCAGATGGTGTCAACGGTTACCTTTCTTCACATGAGGGAAACAACATGAAATAAAAAAACAGGGATTCTTAACGGAGTTTCTTCTCCAGCCAGTTTCAACTAATTATTTCTCCCACAAATTCCCATACTAATTTACCCTTATCGCAATGGAATTTTTAGCGATCCGAATTTTTAGTATGGGGAAACATGAATTTCTGTCTGTGAGAAAAATATGAGCGAATACGGCATTTTATCCGCCTGTTAAGATCAAGTTAGCGCTTAATTTGTCGCATATCCTGTGACTGACTCAAATAACGTTAAGGGCAGGGTATTGATTGATACAACTCTAGACAGCGTTTCAACGTTTAGATCTTTAAAGCTTAATATTTTACTCAATTTCGTATGCTAAACGTTTTTCTTTCTGAAAATTCAAGCACATGCTATTATTACAAGAACAATACATGCAAACATAAATATTTCACTCCGAAAATTTTACTTATGAAGTTTCTTTTCGTATAAAACAATTAAACAATTTAAATTATGATGAATATTTTTTAAAGTATCCTGGTATATATAAAGCAGAGTGCATAGAAAAAAGAAGAAAAATAGTATAGGCAAAAAAATAAGTAAATTTAATATTAAAAAACAATGATGACTATATATCAGATTCATAAATTATTTTTTATTATTATCTAATGATTGAGTATTTTTATAAATATTTTTCTTTAAGTTATAAGAACCTGGATAAATTTCTGGGAATTCTCTACAATACTCAAAAAATTCCCATTTTCTATCTTCCCAATTAACTTCAACAGGTAAAGTATTCTTTGATTTAATTTGTTTTGATATTTCTTCACACTCTTTCCAAACTCTTAATACATTAAGTCCCATAATTTTAGCAATATTTTCCTCTGATGCACCAGTGACTTCCCAAACTTTCTTAACCAAATCAGGATATTTAGAAACATCTTCTAAACCAACAGGACCTTGTGGTATACCATCAAAATCAGAACCAAACCCAACATGATCCCAACCAATCAAATCAATAATATACTTGACATGATCAACAGCATCTTCAATGGTGACATTTTCTTTTGATTGTTGTTTTAAAAACATTGGGAAAAAATTGATACAAACAACACCGCCATTCTTTTTAACAAGTTGTAACACATCATCTCTAACGTTTCTTTCATGATTTGTTAAACTATAAACCGAACTATGGGAAAATAGTACTGGAGCTTTTGTAATTTCCAAAACATCTAACATAGTCTTATGTGAAACATGACTAAGATCAACAATCATACCTAATCTGTTCATTTCTTCTATACAAGAAGCACCATATTTTGTTAAACCTTTATCTGGTTTTCCAGCAGCAATAGAAGAAGCAGCTGTAGCAAAGGGATTATCACAATTATGAGTAAGTGTGATGTATCTGACGCCTAAATCAAAATATTGTCTAACAACAGCAAGAGATAAATCACACTGGTGTAATCCTTCAACACCTAAAGTAATTGAAATTTTTTTACCCTTTGTAGTTAAAAAACTATCTAACGCATCTTTTGAGTTACTTACAAATTCAAATTGATTAGAATATTCATCAACCAATCTTTTAATAACATCAATTTGTTCTAAAGTATCTCTTACAGCACTATTTGGTTTATTAAAATCTTCATATAAATAATCATCTTCTTTACATTCAATAAAACAACTGAAAAATTGAATACCGATTTTTCCTTGTTTCATACGAACTAAATCGGTGTGTGAAGTTAATAAAGAATCAAAATCAAATGTACTACCTGGACAGTGTAATTCATTATGAAATTGAACTCTTAAACTATATGGGAAATCATTATGTGTATCAACAATTGGGATCTTTTCACAAAGAGCATCAAATCTTTCGTCAATTGTTTTATCTACTGTCATTTTCAAATATTTAAACCTTTATGATAATTTTACAATCTTGAGAGGTAAAAAACATCAATAAGCACAGTTAAGATAGATAATATAAACACATATACTTATACTTATATATATATATTAGTATACGCTAGCAATATAACTTCCTTACTTTTAATTTCACCTGCGTTGAAACCCGTATATTTTGAGGAACATTTTCCTATCACCTACTGTCACAGTAACCAAGTTGTTCACTATCTTGTGAAAGTGAGAATAACCGACAGGTAATACTCACATAGTGAAACGTTGGACGGTGATAAGAGTGCAGAATCTTTCTTCTCATCGCATGTAAAACAATGCAATAGTTCGGTACCATATAGGGAATCTCTCAGATAGTTTTTGCGGAAACTAATTCATTTGTTGTACCTAGTTTAGGTAACCACTATTTGATGTAATAAAAGTGGCCATCTGTAGATAATAAAGACATTGAACAAAGAGTCCCCTTCACAGACAGTTTCTTTTTTTTTTCTTTCTTTTCAAGAAACTAAAATTATAGATTTCTTTTAGGAAAAAATTGCATCCGACAAATGAAATATAGTTTGCGGCAAAATTTGGAAGAATTACTTTATACGAATTAAATTGCTAAACTCTCATATCCGTCATCAAATGCCCAATAGCATATATCCAATAGATGACGTTTAGCGAGCGGGGAGAAGGGTATAGAGAACAAACAACTGTTATCATATTCTTTGAAAGCCGGTTTGGAAACAGGATGTTCAAGTGTTACCAATATTTCCGTGAACCATCCTTTCCAGCGACGAAGGCACTGCACAGCTCAGTTGTCCCGTAGCCCAAATCAAGAAGCGGGTTACCACAGCGGAATAATACGATAATACGCAAGAAAACCAGTCTTAGGCATGGATCAGGGCAAGAGTGTAGGACAGGAAGCATCAGCGAGTAATGAGCAAGTAGAATATTTGCTACTTCCAAAAAAAGAAGCTCGTTGTTGTTCTCCGAATGTGCGATGCTAAGCGCACTACTGATAAGAAATATGCGGATAAATATGCGGCTAGTAATATTTCCAGCTCTGACTCGTCAAAAGCAGAGATGTAGCTGTTGGAACGGAAACACTGACTCTACTTCACAAGTTAATTCAGGGCGCTTCACCTCTCCTTACAGTATTTCTTATTATTGGGCAGCAGATGCACTCCATTTAAAAGCTACCCGACCCTTATCTCTAGGTCGTCGCATAAACATTAAAACCCAGGACTGAGTTTTACTCTTTGATTCTCCTCTTTTACTATGCCATGATCCAGTTTACCGATATAACTCGTATTGAGCATGTACTTAAAAAGGGGGCGAATCATATTATGTCAAGCAACTTGGCAATCACTTTACCTTACAATGATCATTGGAAATCTAAAGAAATATTTATGTTAAGCGAAGATGATGAATAACTGTTGCGCAAAATAAACATAAAGAATCAAATAAAACTTCGTTTGATTTACCGTTGGTGGTGACTTATGCGATATTCTGATAAGAAAATACCGGAAAAGTTAAAAAAAAGTGATTAAGATTTTACAAAGTTGCATATTAAATACACGGATTATGTAATATTAACACCCCTTTTTAGAGTTTTTTTCAGGTAAAAAAGAGATATTTCAATGACTGACCCTTTTATAGTGATTTGTTAGTTTGAAGTTTCCATATACGGCTGGATATTGTTAATCATATCTTTTGATATTAATTTCTATTCATGCGTATTAATAAATATATATTTTGAAAACCAGTTTCTTTTTTTACTACAGGACAATAAGAGCCTATCCCCAAGACTATCTTGTTGTATCTTACTTGGAGATAAGTGATAACTTCTTTCCTTTCCGCTCTTTATTTTTAAACTTATATTTACGATAAGTTTCTTAATACTCTTTTGCTGATTATTGTTTTATATTAGTTGTGTTTACTTTCCCTATCTATTTTTTTTTGTTCTCTTAGTGATGATATCATGAAAAGCTGATTATCATCTGTGCAAATCACTATAGCTACACTCAACTTCTATTTTCAAAAATTTATACATTAATCCATACTCTTGCTAACATCGTGCAAAACATATAAATAAAGCCACATATCTTGATAACTAAAAACTTTTAAATTTATTCATTTTTTTATCAATATTATATTTAAGATTTCCAATACACAATTCAATATAGACTCTTTTGGCCGTTGATCCAATTATATATACAATATGAGTGGGAAGAATTCAAATCTAGTGGTGTCGACATCAGTAACTTCAAACGCATATCATCAAAATGATAAAGGTGAAATTATCTTAGAATCAGGTTTAAAAGCAGGTCTTAAGAACAGAATGATTAATTTGATCGCTTTATGTGGTATCATTGGTCCAGGTGTTTTCATTGGTATGGGTTCAGCTTTAGCATCTGGTGGACCTGCAGGTTTAATTGCGGGTTTTGCAATTGTTGGTCTATTAGTTCTTGGTATGATGTCTTCTATTGGTGAATTAAATGCTGCTTTTGATTTTAACTTTTCTGTTCATGGCTCTAGATACGTTTCAAAAGGTTTTGGTGCTACTGTTGGTCTTTATTATGTTATTATTTGGATTACAAATATTATTGCTGAATACGTCTCCTTAACTGCTACAATGGAAACATATACTACCGTAATTCCAACGTATGGTTGGTTTTTAATCTTTTGGTTTATATTCACTCTTTTCCAAACTTTGAATGTCTCCTGGTGGGGTGAAAGTGAATACTTCTTAGGTTTCTTAAAACTTGGTTTCTTAACAGGTTTCTACATTTTTGCCATTATTTATGCTGCTGGTGGTATCAAGGACAAAAGTCCAGATAACCCATTTTTACACTACCCTCTGAATTCCGGTTTTAAAGGTATTGCAAACTCTTTCGTCTATGCTGGTGTCTTTTATTCAGGTGTTGAAGGTGTGTCTATGATTGCTGCAGAAGCTAGAAATCCAAGAAAGGCTATCCCAACAGCTGTTAGAAGTACAGTATTTAGAATCTTTTACGTTTATTTTGGATTAAGTATTTTCTATGGTATTACTGTTGCTTATAATGATCCAATGTTAACAGATTCAAGTAAAGTTATGAGATCTCCTATGACAATTGCTTTAACAAACGCTGGTTGGGCAAACGCTAAATATTTTGTCACCACTATTGTTTGGATCACTTGTTTTTCATCTATTAACTCTGCTATTTATTTTGCTTCAAGAGCTTTGTTTACCTTAGCAAAAGAAGGTTTTGCTCCTAAATGCTTTACTATTGTTGATAAAAGAGGTGTTCCTTATGTTGCTATTCATAGTATTCACCTTTTCGGATTTTTATCAATCTTATCAATTTCTGCAGGTTCTAGTGAAGCTTACGGTTATATTGTCAATATTGCTGGTGTTGCATGTTTTATTGTTTGGACTGCTATTCTTGTTACACATCTTAGATTTAGATGGGGTTGGTTAAAACAAGGTTACTCTCTTGATAGTTTACCATATATTGCTCCTTTATTCCCATGGATTAACTACTTTTGTATTGTTATTGGTGTTGTCTTGACATTAGTCCAAAGTTGGTCTTGTTTTGTTCCATTTGATTACAAGACATTTATTGACGGTTATATTTTATTGCCATTATTTCCAATCATTTGGTTCTGTTATGATTATTTTTACTTTAAGAAAGGTATTATTAAGTATGATGAAATGGATTTTGAGACAGGTAAGAGACCAGATTTGGATGATTCTGTTGGTGCCGCTTTGGATGAGGAAACAGGACACGAGAAGAGTTTTATTGCAGTGGATGGCGTTGTTAATGATGAAGATTTTTCTGAATTACATCATAGACATAACTTGAAATCTTCAACACAATCTTCCCTCTAATGTATAACAGTTATGTTTAGATAGTTTTTTTTTTTATTTTCTTGTATCCAATTATTGTGATATAATATTCCCTTCTGATTTCTTTTGTTTGCTGTATTAATGACTTAATTATTATTTCCTCCTTTTTTTATTCATATATATAATTATATATAAGACAACTTTGTTCATTATTCTAATATTTTAATTTTTAGCTAATTTTAATTTACATTTCGTAATAGTGTAGCACTGCGTAATTACCTACTATAAAATTGTGGTTTATAAATTGTAAATTTTTTCTGAAATTTAGAATGAAAAGAGATTTACATTAAAATAATGACATCCATAATGTCAAAGAAATAAATGAATAAAGATATAAGAATATACAAAAAAACCCACAAGACAGATAAATACCATTAGAAGTACAATAAAGAACTGTATGAAAGAAGAAGAAAAAACTAAATGTGAACATGACATAATAAGAGTCACAAAAAAAGACGCAATATATATATATATATATAAGAAGAAAATAGTGGCACAAATGCCCAAACCAATAATTAACATGAAAAGATTAAAAAAAAATATGAATAAAATATGAAGTATTGCTAAGAAAACAATTAACTTCTGAAGGATATCAAGTGTGTAAATACAAAATAAAATAAAATCAAAAAAATAAAAACTCATAGGGTTGAATTATCTACCTAAGTTTAGTCTCCAACCAAACTGTTTTGTTACCTTATACCAATCAACATATAAAGTACCATTACTATTCAAGTCCCAAATTTTTTGAACAACAATCCATAATTTTTGGTAACCGCTCATATAACCACAAGATTGAATTAATTGTTCGAATAATTGTCGAACTTCTGTTCTATCACTTTTAGAAGTTGCACTTGCACCAAGAATTAACATTGGGAATCCCAAGTTTTTTCTTAATGGAGTTTTAACTAAGAATGTAGTATCATGTTTTAAATGAAAGAATAACATTTCAATTTCTGGGACAACGGGAGGAAGTTTCTTTATTACTTGTCTTAAATAAATTTGAGCAGATATTTGGAAAATTTCAAATAAAGTCAAATGATTTTCTAATTCTTGTGGAGTCTTTAAAAATTGTAAACATGTTAAATCTGGTTTTGTAAATTGAATTTGTTTATCCAAATCATTTGATTTTTGAATCATATTTGAAATAACTTCGTATTTATCACATTCTGGTAAATCAAAACTTGCCTGTAAAGAACTATATTCTACTAATAATGTTACAATTTCACCAATCAATAAAATAATTGGTCTTAAACAACCTTGTAATGGATCGTGAGCATTGTTATTTTTATTGAATAATTCATGGTAATCACTTATAGGATAAAAAGTACCATTTTCATTTGATTGAGAAGCTAAAACATCAAAATATGCAAAATTTTCTGCTAATAAATTACCTTCAGTTGAACAATTTCTTAAAAATTTAAAATTACCTGGCATTTTATTAATCATATTAAAACAACTCGTAAAATAATTTGACCATTCATTAACATCACCAAATGAAATTTCCATACAAACTAAAGCCATATAACAACAAAAATTAACAATAAAATTTTCCTTTGTAAGATATTTATTATTTATTTCAATAGTTGTTGTAACTTTATTAACATATTCATTTGCTTCTTTATTTTCAATTAAATAGTTTAATCCGTTATTCTTCAACACTTTACAACCCCAACTAACTAAACTATATAGTACCGCTTTTTCTTTAAATGCCATAGGAACATAAATTTTTGAATAAAAATTAAACTCTTGTGGTAAAATACATAATTCTGGTAAAATCTGTTTACAATAAAACTCAAAATAAGATAATTCATTTTCAGTTAATTCGACTGGTAATTTTATTTCTAAAGTTGGAGAAATTTTGGGAATCAGTGCATCATCCAAGAAGTTACATAAAAATTCATCATCTAAATTAATATCTTCGTCAAATATACTGTTTATCATTGAGCTTCCATGATTTGTTAAAATATTCATAACCGTTTCACCAACAACTTCTTTATAAACCACTGTAGTCATAGTTTTTGAAGAAGTTGTTGGCGACACACCGTTTATTATTATACTATCTATTGGGTTTTTGTATTGACATGTTCTGTTTGCCTTTAAGCAAGATGTACAAATTGGTTTAATTTCATCACACTTTCTTTTTCTTTTCTTACAACCGAGGCACCCAAACCTTGAACGTTTCTTTTCTGATGTTGCTATGGGTGGCATAACTGATGATATGTGTATAGTATAGTTAGAATGGAAACTTATATTAAATCCTTGTTGAAATGAATGTTTTGTATCATTTAATATATATAAAATCCAACAGTTTGAATTCTTTTCAAGTATGTGTTATTAATACACAATGTAAGTAGGGATCGATTTAAATCACCTGAACAGGAAACCGGTTATTACAGAGAGATCCCTATCTATTGTAATAAGACTAGATTTTCTTGCCAAGGATACCAAACCGTTGAGACTTGATACATACATCGGTGCACCAGATAGTTTTATAAATTTCAAAAGAGTAGCCTTCCCGCTTGACGGCCAAACAGCTTTAGTTTATTCCCTGGTAAGCTACAGCGTTCTTGGTCTTCTGTCCATGTTGACTGAATAAATATTCTGATAAAATTAATGGTAATCATCATGTTTGCCGGGTGGATTTTTATTTACCAATATGTAGAACAATAGAAGAGAAACAAATTATTCGATCTGACTCACAATGCGGAGTTATGTCGTTTTATCTGTCTCCCAAAGAGGAATGAGAGTGGTATATATAGATATGGCACCTATACTAATAGATATATTTCGCAGTGGGAGAACACGTGAAAGCATGGAGGAAGTTGAAAATCCAAAGCCCTTATAAGTGTCAAGCTCAGTTATATAGGTGTTCTCCGGTTTCTGATTCTTCTACACACTATACAATAGCATCTCAACTTAGGTTACTCATCTCGCCAATCTTTGTCTTTTGTGTGCCAGACACTAAAATTATGCATAGAAATGAGACTGAGAGAGAAGACCGTGGTGTCTCTGTTCCAACGGCTGCGAGAAGCCACACGAGTACAAAAAAGTCGCCACCATAATTGGACACCAGAGATTGTATTCAGGATTCAACGAAAAAGTTACGTCTGTTCAGTATGCTAGATATAGGCACATAATGGACCAGCAAGACAAAGTAGCACGGACTCCTATTGATCGTTTGTACGGAAGCTAGAACAACGTAGAATACAAAGGCTCTTCATTGGATTCCCCCACTTGAAAAAAGACAATGTGATCGAATACCAACCATCCGATGGAGAATATGCGATGGGCTGGTGACTCTTCTCATGGCTCCATCGCTCTCGATTTCCCCCGATCCACTGACCCACTGGACCATTGCTCAGGATAAACACCCGGGAGGTATCCCGAAGGCAGGCGGTGGCAGCAGCCAGAGAGACGGAAACACTAAATTACCGAAACGGGAGCATCCGGCAGAGCGTTTCGGCACTTTTTCGATAAGACTCTGCAGCTGCCTATTTGGGAAAGTGGTAAACTGGGTATCCAGGGGTGGCAGTCTGGGCTGACGGGCTGGCGGCGTGGCGGCCTGGAAAGCTGTTTTGATGTTGCGCAAAGCCCTTGGGCGGCCGAGAATATTGTGGACAAAGAGGCCGAGCCCTTCTGTCTCCCGCTCTGCCGCTGTTGTTTTCTAATCGTTTTATCTAAAGTGGAGCTAGCTCCTCCCATCTCGTTATCAAATATCTTCCCCATCACCCTAACAATAACAATAACAATAAGCTACCATCTTATATGTAGTTGGATAATTTTGTCTTTTTACCTTCAAGATGCTGTTTGTATGTTGTTCTCTTGCTGTCAATGTTGGTTTGCAATAACAATCCATATTCTACCCTTAGTTGTTTCGCTTCTCCATTTAAATTCCCCAGATCTCAAACAATCTCTTTTCTTTATAGAGAATTTTCAAAATCATTTTTATCTTATGCATGATTCTTTATGTGGCTATACAGTGACAGAGTTTTATATATATGTATAAATTAGAAAAAAAATTTGATTCTAATTTTAAATCGGTTAATACTTATAAATATTGATCCCATTATTCATATCTTATCACACACATTCACTGGATTTTTTTGTTTCTAATTCATTCACATTTTTTATAGATATCATTATTCATTCTTTTGTCTTCCTCTGTTTGAAACTCATTGATCTGTATCCACAGTATTCACTTATAAAAACTCAAGCGTCCCCTTTTCCTTTTATAATTTGTTCGGATTTTATTTGTTTGACATTCAACGTTTATTGGTGTATCTGGTATAGACACACAAAACAAATTCAGTTTTTTCGTGTTAGTATAGAAGAGCTCAACTCTCATCTAAAATACAATTAAATTGCATACTAAATACTAAGTCTGATTAAAATAGATTTTGAATAAATTAGTATAAACAATCTTCTCGGCCCTTTCAACAAAAGAATTTAAAATCCAGTATAAAGAAGATGTCTTCAAACGGGTGGCTCGATAAAAGATTCGTATGCCTTTTCTTTTCATCTTTAGTGGCATTAGCTGCAGGTACTCCTTATCTATATGGTGTATACTCTCCGCAGTTAATGACAAGATGCGGATTTACTGCAAGTGATTCATCTTTATTATCATTTGGTACAAATATTGGCTCTTCCATAGGTGGTTTACCAGCAGGTTTGTTTATTGACCATTTCGGTCCACAAAAAGCTGTTTTCTTTGGTGCTATATTAGAATGTGGTGGCTTTGTTATCTTATATGTTAACTATTACTATCAATTACATTATATTTGGCTACTATTTTTTGCCATGATATTTGTTGGTTTAGGTTCAGTATTACCTTATTTTGCAACATTGAAAATTGCAACGGCTAATTTCCCAAATCATAGAGGTACAGCTAACGCATTCCCTGTTTCAAGTTATGGATTATCAGCTCTTGTATATTCAACTGTAGCAGCTATATTCTTTAATAATAACACAGAAGGATTACTGAAATTTATAGCCATATTTGTTGGTGTAACAATGGGTGTCAGTGTTTTCTTTGTCAAACTTATACCACCAGAAGAAGTTAAAAAATTAAATGGCACCACTATTCAAGGGTCTCAATTGGTAACAGATCTAGAAGATAATAACTCTTCAACTACAGGATCAAATGATCAAGTTGTTCACTCTTCTTCAAGAAATATCCCACCTCCAAAGGAATTGGACTCTTCTGAATCCGGTTATGGTGCACTTTTAATGGGTCATCGTGGTTCTTTTGCTAATGTCAACCTTCCAAGAAATGAATCTTCAACTTCTTTATTCTCTGTCGCTTCAAATATGTCATTTTATCCTAATTCATCAAGTGGTACTTCTTCTTCAAATTCATCAGTGATGTTAAATAGTAACAATAATTCGTCTAGTTCTTTAGCTTCGTTGAATAAACCAATCAGAATTAATAATAAATCATCTTCAAATAATGGTATGAATGCCTTTCATGGTTCATCACCTTTCAGATCATATACAGGATCTCCAAGTAATTTCTTAGGTGGTACAAATCAACAGAGATACTCAAATTCAAATAATTCTTCATTATCAACATCTCCATTGGTAACATCGCATAATGCTAATAATCATAACAGCGCAACAGATTTAAATCAAATATCAAATAGAATCTCAGATCAACAGCAGCAGCAAATGTCACAATTCGGTCAACAATCACCTGCTGGATCCAATAAAGATGCCTCAAATTCATCATACTTCAACTCAAGTCACGGGCCTGGAGCTAGTGCGGGATCTGGATCTGGCGCTAATTTTACAATTGGGAGTAATAATAGTAATAATAACACTAACGGTAATGCTATATCTTCATCCTTTGGATCTAATAGAGACCAGACAATAAGTCAACTTTCAAATTCATTCAAAAGAGCAGGATCATTCGTTTTCAGACCAATGAATAACTCTCCTAGACAAACAACAAACAAATTACTGAACCTGCCATCAAAGCCAAGTTTCAACAAATTCAATGAATCATCCGTAATAGATGATGAATCAACTCTACTATTGAATAATACTGTCACCAGTAATACTGATATTTCTAGTAAAGATTATGGCTCTACAGTATCGTCTCCAGAAGGTTCGCCTCCTTCATTATTACCACAACAAGAGCAACAGCAACAACAACAACAACAATTTCAATTTTCAAAAAATAAATTAAGTCAAAAACAAAATAATATTTTATCTCTTAGAAAACAAAAACCTAAAAAATCACATAAATATAATGCTTTAAGCCATGTTAAATCATTAATCACAAATAAATTATTTTTATCCCATTGGATTTTATTGGCAAGTTTTTGTTCTACTGGTCAAGTTTACATATTCTGTGTTGGTTTTATTGTTAAAGCCCAATTAAATAAATTAAATGATTTTCCACAAGTTTCAGCTTTTTATTCATCAAATTCATTTTTAATTGATCTTTTAAACTTTTTCAAAAGACATCCAGAATATTCAAGAATTTCTTTATTCTTAAATTTATTACAATTTGATTCTTCATCTTTACCTTTAGTTGCTCTTAGCATGTACAACAACTCAAAGAACCCAGATGATTTATCTTCAGCATTTCAAGCATTGCAAGTTTCTATATTATCATTTTCAAATTTCTTAGGAAGACTCATTTCAGGACCATCAAGTGATATCGTCCATAAGAAATTAGGATATCAACGTATATGGGTTATCATGATTGGTCTTGTATTAATGACAGTGGGTCAATTGTCATTAGTCATATTCGATAATATTTCATTACTTTCAATTTCATCATTTTTAATTGGTACAGCTTATGGTACAGCTTATGGTACATACCCTGCAGTTTTAGCAGATTTTTTTGGAGCTAAAGGTTTTACTACAACTTGGGGTTTAATAGGTACTGGTCCAATAATGATTTTCTTACTATTATCAAAATACTTTGGTTATGACTATGATAAAAAATCAAAATTTGAAGACGGCGTGAAGATTTGTGATTTAGGTAAAGAATGCTACGATAGCGTTTTTTACTTAAACTGCTTTATTTGTCTTGGTTTATTTTTTGGATTCTCATTAATGATTTGGTATAAAAGAAAACATCATTGATTATGTACTTCTTTATTTGCCCTTTATCCCATTTCACAGAAAAGTGCCATACAATTTTCTTAATATTAATTTATTATTTTTCCTTTCTTAGCAAAGAAATTCCTCATCACTGCATTTAATATTTTTGTCATTATTTTTGTCATTACTTTTGTTAAAATTTTTTTTCATTCATAGATTCTTTTTTTTTTATTGTTTTACACTAGTTTATTATAGATTCTTTGGTCATTTTAAAGCTATCGATGCTTTAATCCTTTTTTTTTTTTGTTTTTACCGTCTCCAGCTCGAAGTGCACTGCATTTATTTATTCATGTTTTGACAGATATTTATATCAATTGTTAATAATATTATTTCGCTTTCATTATTTATTTATTGATTCTTGATAAGCATCTGTTTGTAGATATGTTTCTTAAAGAAAAGAGACAGAAAATATAAAGTGTAAAATAATTAACCGGTCATGTGACTTATGGTTACCCGGCTTTGGTGTTACTTATAATGATTACCTAATGTATCAGTTTTAAGGAAAAGGAAAACACTGGAGCCCGCGATGGATACGCAGGCAAACGGGCCGCAGGTGGCTCTGCGCGAACGGTGATTGAGACATGTAAAAACCTGATCTACACAGGCAAAACAAAAAAAAATAAAGAGTGAGGTTTTGAGACTAGATCACAAATTGGGAAGAAGCTAATAGACGAACAGGAAATGTTTTGTAACATGCGGATTGTAATAGGTTTCAACGTGAAGAACATTACAAAAGTATAGCTTCTATAAAGATATAAAAGCATAAAGTAAATAGTGGTAGTATATAATAAGAATTAAAGGACATTCAATTGAAATTCTGTAAAGTGTATCATATCTAAACTCAGAATGTCAACATTGTTTTCTTTTAATTCAGCGAACAAACCTGCTACTACTTCAGGGGGTTTATTTGGAAACCAGCCACAACAGCAGCAACAGCAACAACCATCTGGAGCTTTTGGCTTTGGTCAACAACAGCAGCAGCAACAACAACAACCTTCTATTTTTCAACAGCCAGTACAGCAAGTATCACAACAACAGATACAACAGCAACAGTTATCACAACAACAACTTATAGAGCAACAACAGTACTTGAATCAAACACAACAACCATCGAGATTCTCAAAATATAAACTTTCTGCTAGCTCAAATGCTTCTGATAACGTTCATTTAAAATCAGAAGACAACAGCAACAGAAGAATTCCAACAAAGTTAGTGAAAAGAACCGGAAAACAGATTAATTCATTAAATGATGATGAATTGAATGAAATCGCAAATCCGAGTCAGCTACCTTTCCAAAATAACCTCACAATCAAAAATGCATTATCTTTACTGACATCTGATGAAACAGATGCTGACCTCAACGAATCAGACTATTTCAATAATGCACCTCCAAGAAGATCATTATGGGATTTCCATGCATTGGGAAAGGACGATGATTTGAGTAACTCTTCTAATTCAATTACATACACAGACAAATTATTAAAAAGTGATCCTACAAAATATAATAACGCATTTGCAAAACCAGGTAGACGTAGAAGTCTAACTGAACTCAATAATGATAATATAGCCACATCAACAGTCAGTGACAACAATGGTGATGATTCTTTGAATCATCACAAAGATGAAATCGTGACTAAGGGATTAGGTGCATCTTCAAAACCAGCTAATAATTTACCATTTGTCACAAATGTTACATATTCCAAACCTATCGCACCAGCTAAAAAAGATGTATTTAACTCCTTAACTGGAGAATCTGCAGTTATAATATTTGGTTATGATGATGAAATGTTTGAAGAATTGATTTTATACTTTGATAGATTTGGTAAAATATTAGAAAACTTCAATATAGCTGATAATAGAATAAACACATCATATATTGCATCAGCTCCCTTTGTTCCTATTAACGACTCCTTAATAGCAGACCAATCAATCTTAGCAGGTTCAGGTAGTACGAAACCAGTAAGCACATTTTCAGGTAGAATAAATAATACAGCATCTATGAAATATAGCTCCAGGATTGCAGATCTATCTAACTCAACTCAAAAAAAATCATATCCAATTTTCATCGGTAAACAGTGGGTTAAAATAACTTATGATAATATAGCATCTGCAATTCGTGCATTGAGAGAAAATGGTATCAGTTTAGACGGCTCGAACGCGGTTATTGGTGTTATTCCATACACAAAAGAATCATTAGAAGCATTGTTACACTCTAAAATACCAAACGACGAAGATGTTGGTGGTGATTCATTTACCGATTTTAATGCAACCACCGTTTTTGCACCTGCTGCTGTTTCCAGTGAAGCTTCAAAGAAATTATTCCCAGGTTCTGATATTGCAACATTGTTGCAGTATAGTCATAATGGTGCAACTTCAAGTACGGATGGATCTTCAGTAAAGTTGAAGGATGGTAAAGATTTATTTAAAAACAACGTTAAAAAGGAAATAGCAGTCAATGGAAGTATTGTTGGCACATTAATGAAATACATGTTAGGTTCTACTGATGTGTAGATTATAAATTTTGTAATTTCTATAGATTTGTATATTATATATATTATTTTAAAATAAGGATAATATTATATCCCCTTTTTTATTCAGATATTTATCTTTTTATCAGTACTCAAAGACGAGCGTAGATAGAAACATAAAGATTAATTTATTAACTATTAATATACACATATAAAAAATATACAAAATTATAAATTTAAAAGATTCCAGTTTTCAAATAGAGAGAAAGGGAAGATAAGTGAACAGAGGCTATACTATCTATTATTTGAGCGGGAAGGCGATCTACTAAAATCATAGAGACTTTTATTTGGCGAGTCACCATATCTTGATGGTTTCTTTAAGCTGCTTTGAAATGTTCTTCCTGTTGCTATGGATGGCGGTTTCATAGGAGTTCGATACAAACGTGAAATAACATCTCCTCCCACAGTGGTCCCTTTACCTTGATGACTGATTCTGCTTGAATCAACTACTCTGGAAGGAGTCGCCTGTCTGCTACTAGTGTGAGCAAAACTGTTATTAAAACTTTCATTGAAATTTCTCGTTGAATTCAATTTGACAGAGCTTAATACATCTGTCGCTCTTCCAGATAAATCATGAGTTAAGAACATTTTCGATCTTGACACTGGAGTATGGAAACTCACATTATGGAAATCTTGAGGAACAGTTGCATCAACAGCAACATCAACAGTTTTTTTGTTCAATCTTGGATAAACATATTTCTTATTATACTCTTTCAATAGTTGTTTGAATATTAATTCTCTATCCTCTATTTTAACTTCGTATTTATCCAAAATAAGGAATCTAACAAAACATGTGATCAAGACGTACAATAATAATGTCTTAATACTAATCGAAGGAGTCAGCAATAATATAACTAATTGAATAGGAGAATACATGGATGCAAACACTACTGAAAATCTTGGAGGCCTCCATAAAGCAAGTTTATATGTATCTACAGATTCTTGTTCTTCATTAGTAATTATTTGTTTATGTTCATTATGTTTATCAGGTGAGGAAAGTAACGTTGAAACAGAAGGAGAGCTTAAAATCTCATTGTTTTCCTCTTTATTATTTTTCTCTTCCATTTCGAATTTATTTTCTGCCTTATATAAATTAGATTTAAATATTTCTGGTTTTTCATTTTCTGGCATTTCTGGCACTTCAACTTTATCGCTGAAAGGAAGATATTTTAATAAATGTTTTGGATTCAACCATGAAGGCGATTTTGTGAATGCATCTTTACTTTTTGGGTTGTTTCTGAACAAAGTATTGTCCTCATCATCTTCCGAGTCAGGCCTTAAACTGGTATTTGAGGTGATTATAATTCTTTGAATTGATGGTGAGCTTAAAAGTTTTCTCTCATTAGGGTCCTTCATAGCATACCTGTTGTAGGACTTCATAGTTTCACCAGCTCCTTCATTTTCTTCGTTGTTATTGATAGTATTATTCAAATAGTAATTTCTAAAAGAGAATAAAAATATCAGAGTGTTTGTGATATTAATAAATACACAAAATCCAAACGTTATCTTGACAATCCAGTTAATTGCATGAAAAAATGTGCTCTCTGGTTCCTCAGAAATGTTCTGTTTATACGAATTGTTATATAGTTCTTTATTCTCAATTGTCATAAAATTTTCCTTGAACAATTCACCATCTGAAAATAACTGATAATCATCTGTGTTACTTTTTATTGACTCAAAATACATGAAACACACTATTGTAACGAGATTTAAAACAAGCGCAAAATAAAAACAAACATCATCTGCAAGTCTATCCCAGTCTATTAAAGATAATCTTTCATTTATGGCTAAATATATATCAAATGGTGCACTTATTATCTTAGCAGAAAATGGCTGCTTCCGTATATAACGGTGGTGTTTTTTATGTGATCCAAAAGACATTTGGTTTTTGTGATGTTATTATTTTATATTGTATCCCTTGTAGTCATTAATTGGTTCTGTCTTCTGACTACCTATATGTATAAATTATCCAATAAACCTAAAAAACGATTTATGTATATTTTACGGCTTAATAATAGATCAAGTTCTGCTTCATCTGGGTCATTATATTTATATTTATTGTGATCAGTTTCATTTCATATTTATATAATTTTTTATCTGAGATTTCTCACTTACGGGCTGTGCAAAAATATGTAAACAAGAAGGAACTTCTCTTATAAGTTGCTGCTGACCTGATGTTTTCGCCTGAGGGACGCTGTAGTGAGAAATTTTGGCCACAAATCCCGGTTAAGCAAGCTCATAAGTTTGCTGATTTTACTGATTTACTGGAATCATATAGATTAAAACAAGTCAAATATGTAATTATAGATATCATTTTATTAATATATAGATATATATAAAAATAAACTGTAAAATATTAAATAATATGCAGTTCAAGAAACAGTTATAGGATAAGTAGAACCTACTTCCACCGAAAATTCACCTGTACCGATTTCGAATCTGTCCACTTGTAGGAAATATACTCCAGAATTCACTTCAAAATCGTTGCCACCAACGAATATTCCAGAGATGCAGTTATCAAATTTCTCATTGATAACAATGGGAGTGATTGAGTTTAAGCCATTTGTCAAGGACATATCATAATCTTCTCTTTCCAATCTATACAGAGATGCTCTGATTGAAGGCCTGTATCCATCTTTTTGTGATTCGGAGTTCTGGGGAATAACATTTATAGCTAATGTTGATCTTCTTGGAATTTCCATTCTCACGCATTTGGAATTTGAATTGGCCCATTGTAAAGTTAAACTTTTTTGATATAGTCCAAGGGATGTAGATATCTTATAGATGGTAAAATTATTTGGAGAATTCACAGAAATCTCAAATGGAGACAACACTTTGGGGTTATATGTAGATGCAACAATTATGTATCTCTTATTTGTCGACACAACAGCATTGGGATGGAAAATTTGACCGTCTTCAAATTTTAATGATATCCCTGGAACCAGAGACTTGGGATTGAATTGGGTGATAAAAGAAAATTTAAGTGTTTCTTGCTCAAAAGCAAGAAGATTGGCCTTTACATGGTCATTTGTATTCAATGATAATTGTATTCCCACAGGAAGCGAGGTAAAATTATCCTCTATATCTTCATTAAAAACTGTTAGCAAGAACTGAGGGTTTTTAATAAAACTTGAGTAAGTCCAATTGCCACCTGAATTATTTAAATTCCATTCATCTGATACTTCTTTGAAAAACTGATACCTAGGCTTGGCTTTTTCGACTTGTAGATCACAGTCCAGGTTATGAAAATATGTTAAAGAATTTGTGATAGGATTTGAATTCTTAGATTTAATCACAGCAAGTACGTTTGATTTAGGTGCTATCTCCAGTTTCGATAATATAAATCTCGAACCATCGCTCACTTTCTTCTTATATAACTGATAGTAATCGCTATTAAAAGCCTTTTCTAGTTTATGATCGGTATAGTACCAAAGAATTTCCAATTTGTTTTTACTTTTGTTGTTGGCATCAATATCGTCATTAAAGGAACCATTCGCTATTGCCGCTGGTGATGATGATGATGATGATGATGTTGTTGTTGTTTTTAATAAATGGTTAGGTTTAAGAAATTCTTCCAATAGGCACCACACAGTTATAGGTTCATTCAAGGGATTAGTAAAACTATATTGCTGGCACTTTGAAACACCTCTGTTTTGTATCTTAGATTGATTTTTAGGAATTATAAAGTTCTTTTGTGTTTTAGTTTTAAAAATCTTTGGATTCCAGCTTACATACAATACTTGGAATAATTCAAATTCTGAAATTTTGAAGATTCTTTCACCATTGTTTAACCAAGGATTCTTAACTTTTAATTCATATCCTAACAATGTATCTGTATTTTCTTCGATATCGAGAACCGAGTAGTCATGATTTGGGACTAGATTGTACTTAATACAATCTTTGGGGCTTAATTTACCTGTTCCTAAACCGAGAATTATCTTCTTATCTTTAAAATATCCGTATAATTCTTTCAATTTTGAGCTTGTGATTTCATTTGATGGCACGTAATCAGGAATCCAATTGATTAAAATCTGGCAATCCATCCCAAAATTTGAACCAGGAAAATCTTGATATGTGGCACCATTAACTTTCAAGAATGCTTTTTCTATAAATGAAGGCCATAGTAAATCAGGATTTGATGTTGATTTAACTGTTAGTTTTTTATTTTTAGGTAGTTGATTGTTAAGTAAAATAACCCTGTTACACCCATTGAAAAATAGGGTAACTCCAATCTTTGAAACATTTTCATCACAAGTCATAATTTTTATGGAATCTTTCAATAAATATGGATCCAAAGAAATTATTGAGATCATGGACGCCACGAATGAACAATTTGAGACAGACTCCTGGAAAAGATCATGAATCCCATCGTTGCCTTCAAAAGATAAGTCATTAACTGGTTCTAACTCGACATTATAGCCCTCGTCATCATTATAATATTCACTTTGGTTCAAAAAGACTCCTGTTTTCTCATTATATGGTGGGAACCAATTTCCATTGACTGTGGAGTTAATATGAAGTAAAGTCTGATTCAAATCAAATATGGATTCCCCTTTTCTAGATTGGTCATAATGATTTAAAAGAGTGTCCCCAAATTCCACCAGTCTTGTCTTTAAATCTGTTGATTGAATCTGCATTCTGGAAGTTATTGTGGTGAATTCTTTGATCATTGATTTCAAAGTTACACAAAGTGCTGTTGTATTTAATTTTCCCAATGCATGATTGAATAAAGCCCTCTCTAGATTTCTTTGTACGGGGTCAAGTAGACTTACTATTTCCTTATCATTAGGATGATTGTACATTTCCTATGTCTGACTCCCTGTATAAGGTTCTAATTAAGCTATATAAAAATATGGCACTTATTGCGCTACATACCGAAATATTTCAAATCAATATAAATGTGAAAATAGAACACTGGCAATAGAATCATTTCATGGGCAAATCGATTGCCACATGTGTTTCAGGTCTGTCACTGTCTGTGTGCGTCTGTTATGTTATGTCTCATCTACTAATTTCCTCTTTTGGACTGCACAATAAACTGACACAGATGCACCTGCTGGGGGAGACGAGCAACTTGTAACTCATTCAACGGCAGAGAGTCCTGCATATTGTGAATAGTTTACATATTATTCACATAGTTTTTTGCGTACCAAATTAGTGAATTTCTGTGTAACAATAGGACATATAAGTTTTATAAGCTCTAGTAAAGGGTATTTAAGACAAATTGTATAAATTGTAGGCATGCTGAATTATTCTTCAACCCCAGCGGAGATTTGTATAAATAGGCAGCTATGGACCCACAAATAGATTTGGACAAAGAGAAGCTTGAGTATCTTGTTAATCTTTTGAAATTGAGCAAGTCAGAAGAGACTACAAAGAATAGTACTTTAAATTTTGATACACTATTAGAAATGGTTAGCAGTACGCCCAATGAAATGCACCAAGATATACCATCCAGAACTGTAAAAGATCAGCTGGAAACCGAGGAGTTGGTGTTAGAGATATATGACAATATTTTAGAGAGTGGATCTCATAAGTTTCCTCTGTTAGCTAAGGGAAAAACACTTCAGTATCTTAAATATTTTATATCGAATTCTTTACCAGCTGGTTTTGCAGCTTTAGATGCATCACATCCATGGATCATTTTCCATTTAGCTAACTCACAAATGATCCTTGGTGAATCTCTTTCAGAGCAACTCAAAGCAAAAATAGCGTTAACGGTTCTTTCTTATATAGATGAAGAAACAGGAGTGATATCTGGTGGTCAATTCCAAATTGCACATTTAGCAGCTACATATGCTGGTTTATGTGCACTGGCAATTGCAGGTAACGAAGATGCCTTTGATGAAATAGATAGAATGAAAGTATATAAATTTTTAATGGCTCGTAAAAAAAAAGATGGGTCATTTTCTATGCATGAAGATGGTGAATTTGATACAAGGGCAGTTTACTGTGCATTATGTATAGCTTCATTATTGGATATTTTAACAGACGAATTGGTTGAAAATACAGCTGAATGGTTAGGAAAGTGCCAGACTTATGAAGGTGGTTTTGGTGGTGTGCCGTTTGACGAAGCGCATGGTGGCTATTCTTTTTGTGCTGTTGCTGGTTTATGTATACTTGGAGAACCTAAAGAAATGTTAAGCACCAAATATGGCGTAAATCTGTCAAAATTAATTGACTGGACTCTTAAAAGGCAGTACGCAATTGAAGGTGGTTTAAGTGGCCGAACCAATAAATTAGTTGATGGTTGTTATAGTCATTGGATAGGAGGTATAGTTCCATTTCTTGAAATTGCTACTGAAACAAGATCAATATTCAACAGAATTTCTTTACAAAATTACATTCTAGGGTGTTGTCAGGCAGATCAAACTGGTGGGTTTAGAGATAAACCTGGAAAAAGAGCCGATTTTTATCACACAAACTATGTACTCTCTGGATTAGGTATGTGCCAAAATTATCAAGAATATAATTTTGATGAAAAATTTGGCTATGCTTTCAGTTATAAACCAGGAATCATTAAGGACTCAAATGTCATTGATAACCTGGAAAGTAATATCATAGTGCCTGTTGATCCCATATTTGGTGTTGCATATCCATGTGCACAGAAAATGAAGGCATATTTTGTATCCAAGAGAGGAAAATAGTCAATTTAAATTCTAAATGTAAGTCATAATACAATTAAATAACTGTTTTTATAAATATTTATGTAAAATTTAATGCAGAAATTAATTTCTAAGCTTGAATAAATCCGCCGTAGCTATAAGATTATTGGCAATGTACGATAAAGATTGTAGTAGGACATTAAAAGGAGAAAAAGTATGAATTCTGTTATTTGCATATGCAATAACCGATAACCACTAATAAAAGTTTACTTGGAGAGAATATATTGCGGATCTCCAGTAAAAAGAGCAAGGCGATTAAATGGAACAACTGTTATATATAAGGTAAAGCAGTTAGTTGTGATATCTGTAGATCTGGACTCAAGGATCTCCGTGGAGGTGCACGGTGTTTCTTTTCTAGAGTCTAATGGGGTCTCGCGGTCCCCTTCTCTATCAGTTGCATCACACAACGGACTCTCTCATTGTTTTCTCTTGGTGGTTATACTGTACGCAGCTTTGTAAACGGAACAGGTGAGGGTGAATAGCGTACCACCAGATAGCGTATGCTTGCTTCTTCAGACGTATTGTGTTGTAAGCTAATAAATATATGTGAGTAGCGAGCGGGAAAAGGTGGTTGGTTATTTATATTCTATTAGTTAACGATCGAGTCGGTTACTTTATTATCCATCATGCTGACAGAGGAACAGAGATCTACGCTTCGTGAGTTTCAATCTATCACTAATTCAAACGTTGAAGAAGGCGAACTTATAAATATCTTAGATTCAACAGATTGGAGTATTGAACCTGCAATTCTTCTATATTTTGAATTATTCCCAGTTGAAGCAAATAATAATATAACGAGAAACATAAGAGCAATGTCACAATCAGGTAGACTTCGATCTGCTTCCGGTAACAACATAAACGATGACAGATTAAATAATAACGATATCAATGGTAGAAATTTTGAAGCAACACCGTATGAGCAATTTGTTAACAATTTTTCAGCCATTCTTAATTCTTCAAATGAGAGAGGAAACGATGCCGTGAATGATATTGAAGCAGGAGATGATGAAATGCCTGGAGCTTTTAGAACAGAGTCTGAATTAAACAGACATCATCCACAGCCATCGAAATTGCATACAATGGTAACCAAAACATTTAAAAGTATTAGAGATGTTGTTTTATTTTCAGGGTTATTTTTACTTCTTATCATATATAAGCTTATGGGTTTTATTTTGGTGCTGTTTGTTAGAGCTGTAATACCAGTTTTATCCAGGTTCTTAGGGAAACCAGCATCAGGACAAGTTATTCACGGTAGAACAGCACAACCAGGTGATATTGGAAGAAAATTTATTATTGAATTTGATGAAGCAATTGGAAATAAACGTAAACATTTATCATCAAATCATGGATCGCAAACTTACTTACAACAACTTGAACAATCACAAAAACAAAATGAACAAGAACATTTACAACAAGATTCACGCCGCCAATCTGATTCATCACAACTCTCTCAGAGATTAATATCTGATATTGAATCTATGGAAATACGTAGACCTGATTTCTTAGAATGCTCATATTCGCAGGCTATTTATTTTGCCAAGCATGATGTCAAATGGTTGATGATTTATATACAGAGTGAAGAGCACGATGATACACCTAAATTTGTTAATGAAATACTATTGAATTCGAAATTTTTAAACTTTATTAATGAAAGAAATATGTTATGTTGGGGTGGAGACATAAAACAAAATGATGCATTTCAAGTGGCAAACGCTTTTAAGATTACAAAATTGCCATTTATTGGATTATTATGTTTAACGGTCAATAGTACACCAACAGGTACTGGTGTTGTCCAATCAACTCCAACTATGTCATTGGTTTTAAAAATTCAAGGAATTCCTTTAAAATCGGATAGTAATTCAGTCAATGTCGATAAAGTAATTAATAAAATGCATAAAGCTTATCAAAAGTATAATCCAACTTTGGTATCTTTAATCGCAGATAGAAATGAAAGAGAAGCAGCAACAAATATTAGAAGAAGACAAGACGAAGCATACGAAAGATCACTTGCTTTAGATAGAGCTCGTGCTCAACAAAGAGAAAGAGAAAGGCGCGAGAGAGAAGAAGCAGAGCGTAGGGAGCAAGATAAGAAACAATGGTTGAAATGGAGAAAATCTCAATTATTCCCAGAACCAGCACAAGATCGTAAAGGTGAATATGCTAGAATAGCTATAAGATTACCAGATGGTAAGAGGATAACTAGAAGATTTGAAAAGAGCTGTACTATTGAAGAGATATATGCCTTTATCGAATGTAATTATCTTAATGATGTTGAAGACGTTCAAGAAGATCAAATACAACGTCCTTTTGATTATGCGCATAATTACAATTTTAATTTAGTTCAAATAATGCCTAAAGCTGTCTTGGAATGTTACTCATCTATTTTAGTCAAAGATTGTAACCTTACTTGGCCTAATGGTAATTTGGTTGTTGAATTTATTTAAATGACATTTTCATACAGCTATATATAATATATGTATCAGTTTGTTCTTTTTAATGATATAACTTTTATTTACGAATTTAAATTTAAATCACTAGTACAATTGTAGTAATGTAAATTTAAGCGTATAGTTAATAATAATTACATCTTATTAATGGCTAATATATATATATATATATATATTATTTGAAATCGCTTCAAAAGAGAAAAGTGGGTAAAAAATTAAGAACAAAAAAATTAAGAACAAAAAAATTATTAAGTCATGACAAAAGAGCTAATGCATTTAAATAAAACAGTAATACAGTTTAGGCCTTTAAAATAAAAAGAAATATAAATATATGTAGATATGTATGCTAAATTAAAGATTAAAAACATCTATTTTGTAACTTTACCTTTAGACTTCTTATTCTTCTTCTTCTTCTCTTTCTTTTTAAGACCAACAAATACAGATTTTAAAAGATTTGAATAATCAGACCAAAATTTTTCTAAATCTTCTGGTTGAACAATAGTTGATGTCTTTGATTTTTTACCTCCTTTTTTATCTTTACCATTTGTCACTCTAATTAGAACAGGGTATGTTTCTGTATCTGTTTTAGTATCTAATATATCTGAAGTTATACCTATTGGTAGATCATCGAGTTCATCGGATTTCGGAAGCACTCCGTCAGGTTGTGGAGTAAGACGTTTCTGCGTTATAAAAACGGATTTTTTATTTCCTTCAAGTAATTGTAAAACAGTTGATAAAAACTATATTCCAAAAAATTATTAAATTTGTTGATAAGAGGAAAAGATGTTAGTATTTTTTATTTTAATTTAATTTAATCAATTGAAAGACGGTGAGTTATTAGGACATACCTTTTCGTTTTCAAGATGCATTTTGTAATAATTATAGAATTAGTTATATTAGTAAAATAAAAATGATAATGAGACGAAACAGTATAAAACAAATTTATTTATTTATTTATTTATTTATTTATTTATTTATTTATTTATTTATTTATTTATTTATTTGTCAGCGTAGCCATATCAATATGTCTAGCCAAGATAGGATAAATTGAATATCTGTTGGTATCACGACAATCTGATGTTTGCCTATCTCTCCATAGAATGTCTCAAATCTCAGCACCTCCAATATTTCACTGATTTGGACCGCGAGAAAAGTGATAGTGGTGTAGTACTTAATGTAAGTAGCTTAAACTAGGTATGTGTTCAGTAGCGCCGTCTTCATAGTTTCCACTATTAATGTACGGGTGTTCATATTGTGTGGAGCTAAACAATTGGAATGTTTTATTAGCTAATTTTGATGTTGTCGATTTGCCAGATCTTTTCTTAGATATCTAGGAATAAGTAATTGTTTGTTCTATAAGATAAGCTGAATGCAGGTTTTTTTTCTGATAAAAAAGATAAAGACAAAAGCTCTATAACTACTTTTTGAGAACACATCTTTGATGTATATGTTGAAAATTCCCTGAGATTAAGTATTTTTTTAGAATATAACCATCCTAAAATGCGATATTGAATTATTATTTTTATTTTTATTTTCTTTTTAGTATAGAGAGTACATAATTAGTTTAATTTAGATATTACATATAATATATAGAGTGTAGTTTTAAAAGTGAACGAATAATATGGATATTCAATATCCTGTAACAATGGTTTATAACAACCATATTTATGACAATTATTTGCTCAAACAAGCACAAATCATCTTGAGAACAGTGACAATAATATCGTTATTATTGTTATTATTATTATTGTTGTTGTATTGCTGTTGTTGTTGATAGTTGTTGTTATATTGTGGTTGTTGTTGTTGGTAGTTATTATTATATTGTGGTTGTTGTTGGTAACCAGGTTGGTTATTGTATGTGTTATTTGGTTTTGTTGGGGCGTTATAAGGTGAAGAGTAATTCATCCAGGATTGTGGTACATTTGCGTTTTGTAATTCTATAACTAACACACCTGTATTTTTATGGTCAATATAATTTCTTAAGTTTGCCTCTCTACATAAATTTTCAACAGCTGGTTTTAATTTTGCAATACCATTTTGAGAATGTAAACCTTTACCAACGATAACTTCTAAAGTTGATTCATTATTTTGGATACCCATAACAACTCTTTTCTTTAAAATATATTCAGCTTCTTTAACGTATAAACCATGTAAATCAATTTCATTATTATCAGAATCTAAATTATTTTGATAAAATACATATTCTGCAGCTTTTGCATTATTTTCTTCAGCTATATCTAATTGCTTTTTAGCATCAACTGATAATTCATGAGCTTTTGCTTTATCACCACTTTTAAAAGCCTGTTGTGATTTTTTTGATAAATCTGAACGTCTTTGATAAGCTCTATCAGCAGCTTCACGATATTGTTTATAAGTTGCATCTGTTGCGTGATTGTAATCTTTTTCTGTTATGAAGTCATTATTATTATTATTATAAGAATATAGTTAGTAAAGATAAATCAAGAAATTCAAATACATCAATCAGAGTTTGTCGACATACCAGCCAAAAGGTGACCACGGGTTAAAACTTCTGTTGCACCACTCATTTTTTAATGTACTGATTAGATATGATTATGAGCCCTGCCAAATAAGAAAGATTATCAAAACACAGTTTTCCAATCTTGTGTACTTATAAATGGTGTTTTAATTTACTTCTCTATACCATTCATATATAATCCAAGTAAACAGGAAATAAATAAAGTTGAGGCTGATCCATCCCAACTCTAACTCTACTATCAGTTCTGGTAGAAAGAAGCTTGTTTATTCCCCGTTTCGTTAATCTTCTTGTTCTGGCTCTGTTCCATTGTTTGCGCTTCGGTGTTCCTGTTCAGCTGCAGTGGCTTGCCTGTTCTCATTCTTCAGCCACAGCAGCACCGCCAGCAGCCGTGCCCTTTTCTCGGTGGGTGGGCCCTGGAAGTTCCCTGTCTGACCGGCTACTCATTTATCCGAGCTCTGAACTGCCCCGTGGAGCTACAGCCAGGACCGCCAGCCACGTTCAAGGCGGGCCGGCAGAACTTTCCTCTGCCAGTCTGGATTCAAATTTTCAGCACGTGCACATCTCATTTCCTTGGAGCATATAAATTACCTATATTAACAGGATATACACGTGATTAAAAGAAATAACACAACCAAAAATCTAACTTTTCAGGTTTTCTCTGTTTCCGTTTTCCTTACAAAAATGCCAACAGTGCGAAATTAAAATTATTAAACGCTGGTGTGAATCTTTACTTAGCTACAAACTTGACTAGTTACTGATTTTGTTAAGTTGTTTCTTTTCTCCTATAAAAATATTTATTTTCTCCATGCATGTGTAACTGTAAAATTCAGCAAATACTAAATTTTAATAGTCAACCAACTGCTAGCGTCCACATTAGACAGTAGTCTACTGTTTGTGCTAGCAGATCAAGTCGATAACTGTATGTATCTTTACCACATGAAATAAATGAAAATAGTTTATTGCGACAATTAGTTATATTTCGTATAAAAGAGTGTGAAAGTCCATATATATGTGATCTCAACTGGTGAATTTAGGTGATGATACCAACCTTTTAATTAACTAGCTTATTGCGATGCTGTTATTAGTTAACCATCTTTCGGGACTGATCAAATCACCAGAGAATAAATAATATTAATAAAAATAATAATTTATGAAATCAAAAAAACATATATACAACTATCACACTTATTTGATACGAACTATTTTGATTAACTAATTGCTTTAATTAATCTATAAATACTTTATCGAGTATTTTACTAACATGTCAATATTTCAATCAGTCAATTTTTATAGACCTTATGTTAAGTTTATTTTCTATTAGCCACCTCCTGATTCTTCAGATTTTGTACTTTATTTTAATCTTTTTGTGTGAGGGATATGAAATTTCCACACCACCACACATACCATACCGCCTTCTTTTATCATATCTTAATAGATACTGTAAATAAATCTGTCCAATAATCTTCGCCATTCTTTAAACAGCGCTTCCGTATATTACCAGAAGTGCCGTCTAAAGAACACACAACACCTGTGCACATTATAAATTATAAATTATATCTAACCCTCAAATACATCACGTGCCACATTTTTACTATTTGGAAACCCTTAAATTTTCTCAGTTTTAAAATTAATTTAAAATTTCTCTGAATTTGAAAATTGAAAAAGTGAAAATTGAATTATCACTAATTTATTCTCATCACACAGTAAAATTTTTACTTACACTGGTGAACTTGTAGTGAAGCCCTTGTTACACTTTTTGTAATATAATATCTCTTAATTCCAACAAACTCCTCATATCCTTTATTCACATTAATATATAAAAATTACTCGTGTTTAATTAATTTATATATTTTTTATTTCTTTAATTTGAATATAATATATTAACAACAACAGTTATTAATAATTACGATGTCTGCTGCGTATGTGATCAAATCCATATTACCATCAAGATCATCAAATCATTGATTTTCAAACCATTCAATATCTTATTTCAAAAAAAAAAAAAGAGTTTTGAATTGGATTGAAATGAATTGAAATACAAAGATTCAAATTCGTTTCCATGAACGATCTTTCATTCTTGATTGATTCTTAAGATTCAATCAAGTTTCATTCCTTTTAGGTTTATGAATACGAACACTTTTAATTTATTTATTGGTTAGTAATATAATATTCCTTTGAAGAATGGTTTTGAGTTTACTACAAGAGATTGTTATAGAATAAATCAACAATCCTCGTACTTCTCTCTGAGTTAATGCTGAGTCCGCTGATGCTGTAGTCTCTCAAGAATGATTTGCTACCATTCATTTGGTTTCAAACATTTAATATCTTTATAAAATTGCTTGTTTAGATTTTGGGAGATATAGTTTGGACTCAATTTTATTATTCTTATAATGATTCATATTGTTTGTATTTCACTTACACTTTGAATCACCATAAGGTTTTGTTATATGTCTCAATAAGTTTTTTTGATATAAAAAGCTTCAAATAGACTGTAATTAAATATATTCCATGGGAAAATATAGATACTTTGAAAATTTCGGAAAGCATAGAGAATTAAGTTTTGAATTTATTAATCAAAATTCATTTACTTTTTCAATTCATTTCATTTCAGCAAATGCTCTTTCCAAAAATGTTATCTGCATTTTCCTCTGCGCAATATTTAAAAACTTTGAATGATTTGTTTAAAATCAGTTCTTTGTATTATTTAGTATTCCGGGGAGGTTTATTCATTTTCATTTAGGGAGAAATTGATTGAGAATAAAAAATCAAAGATTTGAGAATCGACTCTTTTCTTTATTGTATTTTTATTTTACAATTATACTAACATTTTTTTTTCTTTTTGCTTTTATTTCTTATAGTATTCCAAAACCAGAATCTCAAATCAAGAAATCTAAGGCTGTCGCTAAGTCAGTTGAAGAAGTTGCTGCTGAAAGAAAAGCTAGAAAAGCTGTATGTATTGATTAATTAACCATTCTATTAATTTTCTCATTTCAAGCTATTATCAAGTTTATTAAAAATTTATTTCATGATGTAAATATTTCATATCAAATTTTGAAAAAAACAAAACAAAAGCATTTAAAATTATAATGATGAAAAACTTTCCCTTAAATCGACTAGCTTCGGCGATGCTGTTTGTTTATTAACCATCTTTCGGCTGACATACAATTTATAAAATTATTGTTTTATGAAATATTATTACATTTATTGAAATTTAAATTTTTAATAAATTTTAATAATTATATACTTAAAGAGAGAAAATTCAATTTAAATGATTTTATTTTACTAACATTTATTTATTTGTATTTTTTTTTACTAAATTTTCATTTTCATTTGATTTTTATTTTCTAACAGGCTAACAAAGAAAAGAGAGCTGCTATCTTCAAGAGAACTGAAGCTTACACCAAAGAATACCAAGATGCTGAAAGAGCTTTAATTGTTGCTAAGAGAGAAGCTAAGGCTAACAAATCTTACTACATTGAAGCTGAACCAAAATTAGTTTTCGTTGTCAGAATCAAGGGTATTATGAAAATCCCACCTAAGCCAAGAAAGGTCTTACAATTATTAAGATTATTACAAATTAACGCTGGTGTTTTCGTTAAAGTTACCAAGGCTACAACTGAATTATTAAAATTAGTTGAACCATACATTGCTTACGGTTACCCATCTTTATCTACCATCAGACAATTAGTCTACAAGAGAGGTTACGGTAAGATTAACAAACAAAGAATCCCATTATCTGATAACGCTGTTATTGAACAAGGTTTAGGTAAATACGGTATTGTTTCTGTTGAAGATTTAATTCACGAAATTTACACTGTTGGTCCAAACTTTAAACAAGCTAACAACTTCTTATTCCCATTCAAATTATCTAATCCAAATGGTGGTTGGGGTACCAGAAGAAAGTTCCAACACTTTATCCAAGGTGGTTCTTTCGGTAACAGAGCTGATTACATCAACAAGTTAGTCAAATCCATGAACTAAGTTTTTTAAAAATTAATTATAAAAATAATAATATCTTTTTTTAATTAATTCCCTTTTTAATTAAAGAGAAATTAAATATAAATATAGAATAATAATTAATAATGACTATCTTAAAAGAAAAAATGAAAGCAAGTTTTTTACTACTTACTAATGTGTATTATATATATGTAAATGCCTTTACTTTTCCTCAAAATTTTTTAAACATCTCCCTTTTTTTAATACTAAATTTTCATTCGCAATAATTTATCTATTTTTCGTTCAAATATCATTGTAGTTTTAAATTAGGGATAAAGGCTGTAGTATTTTAAACAATTGTTATTTTGTTAAATAAATGGGGAAACAGTATGTAAAATTATATCCAACAGACAGTCAGTTTAGCGAAGGTGACTTTGTAACAAATTTACAACGAATTTACAACAAATTTACAACAAATTTACAAAAATGAGATATATCTTTATAATAATTTATTAGAATGAAATGACTATATAGGTCTAAAGTACAGTAAAAAATATTAATATAAAAAGAGAAAAACAAAACAAAAGTAAATGCATATTAGATATATGAATTTTAATATATACATATAATAATGTATATTATGAAATAAGAATGAAGTAGCCGATAAGATCAAACAAAATGAAATGATATTATTTCAAAAAGCAAGAATATGAAAAAAAGGAGAAAAGAAAAATTGGAGAGAAAAACAAAAACATAAATGAAACATTAACTTAATTGATTAAAGATTGGATTAATTGTCTTTTTTTTTTAATTTTTTTTGCAAATCCAGTCATTTAATTTATGCTTATTTCTAACAATTTCAATAGCATAAAATTGAATTCTAACAGCAAACATAGTACCTGCTTGATCATATTCACCATCAGAAGAAAGTCTTAATAAAGTACCAAAATTGAAATCTTCAATATATTCAAAATGGTGAATAAATTCTCTCCATCTTTCTTTAGCATCTTTAGTTTTCATATCATCTTCAACTAAAACACGAACATTTTCAGGATTTTTATATTCTGGGAAATGTTGAATGAATTTTTCATAAATTAAATCATCATATTTAGTTAATTTTAATTTTGAACCTGGAATAGATGATAATAAATTCCAGTAAGTTTCAGATTGTTGGACGGCCTTGACTGCAAATTGCATTTCAATTTCTTCCATGTTATCAGCTGTTTCTGGATCAAATGGTTTAGACATCTTTGGAGTAGTTATAATTGTATATTTTTTGTAATAAGTATAATTCTATAAGAATTGTATGGGATAATTCACAAAATATATGAATGAATATTAAGAAAATACTATGAAATATTAGTGGATCCTAACGTCTTTTTATATCTCTTAATCTCTTATGCTTTTTTGTAACTTAATTTTTTCCCTTGGAGTCCATGACATGTTGCCATCATGACCAAAAACAGAAAACGGTACCAAATTCCCTTTCCTCTAACTTGATATTCATGTTGCATCTCTCATTACAATAGTACATTTCACCTTCTGCGCTCTATGTGAACTGAAATTTTTTTTTTCTTTCTTTTTTTTTTTTGCCCAGCCAAATGCCTAGATACTTCTCTCATAGATTAAATTTGCCTGCGAATGCGTGTGTTTGGGCCGTGTATTTTTCTCCGCCATGCTATACGAGCCCCGGGAGAAATGCTATTGCCTTGGAGCAGTTGTTCTGGTAGATTCTCTCATACGCCGGATCTGCCAATTGGTCATCGGCCAGAAATTTCCCTTTCCAGAATGTTCTAGAGTCTTCTCGGGAACAGCCGTGCACCGACTGAGAATCTCTCTCTGACTCTCCAATTCTTACTTTCTTTCTAATGGCGGTTAACATGGTTATTACTGTTACTGACTATGAAATACTGATTTATATCTAGAAAAATTGTATATTTACAAGTGTGGCAAAGTATCCGTGGATATAATAAAGAAACAGGAAAAACGGTGACAAAAAAAAGTAAGAGAAAGGTGTAAAAAACAAAAGATAAAAAAATTAAAATGATAAATAATAATATAAAATAAACAGAATGCATTGATAACTAGATGGAGATAGCAGTAATAAATATAGATAGTCATTATTGTGATATTTTTAACAGCTCAGCAATTGTAACCATCCTCATTATGATGTCAACTATAATCTTTATGCTTTTGTTAAATATGAATTAAAAAATTATGAGATGCTTGATATTTTAAATGTGTGGATTGTTTCTTTTTTTCATTGGGCGAGACATAAGATCAATCAAATTTCGCTGTTGCTTATTTTTTAGTATTAACTTCAATAATGGTTTGGAATAATTCCTTAGCGTTTAAATCGTTAATTGTAAGTTTATATTTACCAGTTTTTTCAATTGTTTTATAAGAACCATCTTGATTTGAAACAGTTAAAGTTGTTTCTTTAAAGAAATTACCAATGGATTCATCTTCTTTTAATTCTTTCTTGATTAAGGAACCTAAAGTACTGATTAATCTTTCATTGTTAATTGGCTTTTTAAGAGATCCATCTTCTTCTGCATCATTTAGAAATACAATCTTTTTTGGAATTTTAGCTGCTAAAACTTCTAAACTTGTACCTAATAATTCGTTGATGTTAACAGACACTAATTCATCTAATGAGAATAACTTAGCCTTAGCCTTTGGAGTTGGTTGTGGTTTAACTGATTCTTTAGCAGCAAGTTCATCTTCAACAGTCTTAACTTCTTCCTTTGGTTCAACAACTGGAATTCTTGGACCTTGTCCAGGTAAAATATAACAAGCACCATTGTTACGGTGTAATTTATTCATCATAATACTTGGCTTGACTTGAACAATTTGACCTTTAACACCAAATTCTGGGAAATCTTTCAGCAGTTGAACAGTAATTCTCTTCTTCTTACTTTGAGCGGAGAATCTCACTCCAAATTTCTCTATCGAAGAGAATATAAATGTTGATCTTCTGGTAAACATATCTTATCTATTTATTTAAAAAATATTATATATTGACTATATAATAACAAGTCACACTTACAAGACAGTAATTTTACCTATAATTCTAAGAGGAATCTTTTTTATCATCTTCAAAACAACTCTCGTGACTTGTTGAATGTCATATCTCTGTATGATTGCGTCGATCCAGATGGAAAACTGAAGCTACAATGTCTTTCATTAAGTGTGACGTGAAACAAACACCATCCCTAGCTGAACGTGTGCATACACTCTAGAGACAACCGTCATCCGCAAACCTCCCTGAGTCGGCATATCCTCTAATCTGCTATCCCTCCACTGATAGCACAACACCCATCCAGTCGCTCTCTCTTCTCGTGCCATGCCAAATTGATCGATGTATCTATCATCAGTAATTTTTCACTTTGTTTAACTTTCTCAACATTCGTGAAACTTTTGCTGTAATAAAGTGGGAAGTCCACCCGTACACATTGTGTACATCTCTTTCTCAAGTATCTATTACTTGGTCCGATTCTTACTCTCCACCGCGTCAGACTAGGCCGTAACTGGTACTTGTCGGCCGTTATTTAATTTTTCATCCAGAAGACTAGCCGCGGCTGTCTCTGGCTACAATGCTACTACGTTGCCTGTTAAGATATATATACTTTATTACAACCACATTGAAAATAAGTTTTATTTTGCAAAACAACAATTTTATTTGGACAATTATACAATTTTACTATAGAAAAAACAGGATTGGATAGAAACATACAAAATAACTTTGTAAAAGAAAAAAAAGAAGGGAAAATTACAGAAAAAATAAATATATAAGGAGTACAAAAAAACAGGATACAGTCAATAGGATAAAAATAAAGAAAAAGAAGAAGAATAGTCTAGTTAATAAAAGTATACGATGTAAATTTAAAAGTGTAATCATAATCATATTAGAAATAAGAAAATTTTATTTCATTTACTCTAAGATATCTAAATCAACTTTTTCAAAACCGTTATCCAAGACATTCTTACTGACTTTCCACATGTGAACAATATTATCATCAGAACAACTTGTTAAGCACCATGGAATTTCTGGATTGAATTGGAAATCATTGATACCACCAGTGTGACCACCATGCATCATTAATAATTCAGGAACACCATCTTCCATTTCATCTTGTAATTGTTCTTCACCAATCTTACAGATATCCCATAAGATAATTCTTCTATCTAAAGAACCTGACGCTATTATATTCTCATGATGTGGATCCCATTCTAAATTGGTAATTGGTTTAGTATGTCCCATCATAACATGTAAAGGACGTGATATTTGTCTTAAATCGTATAATGCAACATTAGAATCTTCACCACCAACTGCAAATAAATATTTTGAATGTGGTGAAAATGTTAATGAATTCATAACTGTATTTTCATTCAAAATAACATTTATTGAAGATTTATCCTCTCTGATATCTTGATATATAAATTTTTTATCTTCAGATATAGAACCAAATGTATTACCATCAAAATTATGCCATTTGACATCGTTAACAATATCTGAATGATCTTTAAATATCCTTACAGGACTAATTTCATCTTCTTCGGTATTGATATCCCAAAGAGCAACAGTTTTATCATCAGATGAAGTCAATAATTTCCCCTTAACAACTGGATTCCAACTTAAACCAAACCCATTTTCAGTATGATGTTTTAAAATCTTAGCCTTTTTAACTTCTTGAAAATGAGTATCAAGTTTATAAATAAAAGTTTCACCAGATCCATTAATTGTAGCAATAGTATTTGGATCTTGTGGCATATGTCTAGCTCTATTAATTTCAGATTCTTGCTCATATTTTTTTGTTATCTTTAATCTAGAATTAACAGTTTCAAGTTCTTCTTCTGTTAAAGCTTTACCATCTGGGAAAATTGAATTGGGAAGTTGTGTAGATGCAATCTTTAAGTAATTGATATCTTCACCAGATGTATGTGTAGTTAACAATAAATTTCTAACTCTATAATATTTTGAATCCTTTAATTTATTTTCAAATGTATCCTTTGGGAACCATTGAATTGATAAAGATGGCCAAGTTAAAGCTGTTTCGGATATGAAATCATACATATATCTACAGTTCTTTCTCCATAACTTATACTCTTCTATGATTGTCAATTCTTCATTTTCTTCTCCTTCTTCATTTTCATCATTCTCATCACCACTTTGATCTCTGTCTTCTTCCAAGGCATTCATCACCATATCAAAACTAACAGATTTGCTCATCTTGCGAATTGTAAACTTATTTATATATCTATAATCAGTATCTTACTTCAAACATATCAGCTTATATACATCATATCTCCTTAACACAAACTTTTTAAATAAGAAACGCAATCTGATCAGATCGTAATAACACTTAACATGTTTGTAAACAGTCTCCACGAAAGAAGCACGTACTGTTTGTTTTAGTGCCTGTCAGAAAATGTGTAGTGGTGCAAAACAGAGCGTTTCGCGTTTACCTTTTAACAGATTTTGCTTTGTTCCAGGGCGCCGCGGGGGCCTTGATTACATTTGCACAGCCCGCGGTGTTGCTTTCTCACAGGCCAGAATATATACCTACATTACTATGGAGTTGATTGAGTTGATATCAAATATATCAGAATATCAGAATCTTAAAATATCAAAATCTGATTTTTTTGTTTGTCAGTAAATTGTGCAACAAATCAACTAGAACCGCTAATGAAAGATGGATAAAGCTCACGTGGAGCTAGAGTTTGCACAGGTTATTAAAGAGTATGATGATTATTTTAAAAAAATATCAGTACTGAATCATTCTAAGGATTTAGAAACAGTACTTAATGGTGTCAATATTGTCAAAGATATAAAATTCCCATCCCTATTTTTATTAACTAACGAATCTAGAGTCTATATCATAACTGTTAATACTAATGGATGGGGGTATGTGAAACTTGGCGAAGGTGACGAAAACTGTGATACTGAAAATGATAAAATTGATTTTAATGGCTCTGCTTACCCGACTTTTGAAGGATTGGCTAGTGATATTTCAAATTCTTTTACAAAAAAATGGGGGAATATTTTAATTGACAAGTTATCAAATTTGCCAAATGATGAAAGATTTCAGTAAACAGCAGATTTTATCTAATAAATATGTTTATATATTTATTGCACTGTATGTATATTAACTCGCCATGTATAAATTTACTTTAAGCTAAAATTGAATAGATAAATTAAAATATAGTTAGATATTAAAACAAAAATTTAAACAATATAAAAATAGAACAAATATATTTAATAGTACATAAAAGATATACACATCTGTGTATACATATAGATATATAGAAAAGAAAAAGAAAAAAACAAAGAGGGGAAAACAATATACGGATAAAACAAAATAATAAAAAAAAATTATACAATAATTAAAAACGACCACTATTAAGTAAAGCAGATATGTGTTCACTTATAAATTCATCAGTATAATATTCGCTTCTTCTAATAACTTCTTCATCAGCTAAATCAACAGATGCATAATTCATAGAATCACTTGATAAGATTCTTAAATATTCTGCATTCTTTTTCTGCAATGATTCTAAGAAATTAACAGGATCTTGAACTAATTTAGAATAGAAATCATATTTTATCTTATTATAATTCAAAACTTGTAAGTCCATATTTAAAGTTTCATTTAATCTATTAATTTCATCAATAGATTTTTGATTTCTAACAACATCATTAACAATTTCACTGACATCAATTGATGAACCAGGAGCTTCTTTTTGATTTAATAATTTAGAATTAACTTTCAAATCTATAATAACATCACCTAATGTTGAACTAGCCAATGTATTAATAACATATTTGATCTTTATTGGTTCAATTGGTTTTAATAATTTTGTAGAAATAGCTTCTAGTATTTGTGGCATAGATAATGAATTAGTTTCAAATATTCTATATAATAAATCATCTGTTTTGATGGTAATAACAGAGTTAGGATCTGTTCCATGATCTTGTTGTGATTGTGATTGTTGTTGGTTTTGTTGACCTTGTGGTTGATTTTGAATTTCAAATAAATTTTTCATTTTAATGTAACTGAAGATTCTTTGGAAACATTCACGTTGAGTAATTTCATTACAACCTAATAATTCAATAAGACCTTCGTTTAGTACTTGTAATCTGATTGGATGCATTTTTGGTTGAATTGTAATATCACAATATATTTCTTCTTCTTCTTCACCTACTGAATCTCCATCTTTTAATTGATCAGATGGGATAGATGAACCTCCTCTTCTGACGTCTAAACCGTCAAACTGCTGTTGTTCTCTTTCAGCGTCATTCTTTGGATTCTGTAAGTGATCATTCCATTCAACAATTCTTGAACTTGGTCCACCATTTACAGCTCTTAAAATTAATTCATCATCTGTTTTATGTTTACGATGTATTTCCACAGACAAACTTGAAAGGAATGAACTAAATTTTTTTCTTTCTGGTAAATCAACAGGATCTGAGTTCAATAATCTACCTTCCACTCTGAGTGTCCACCATGGAGGTGGTAATGGTTGGGTACCTATATTTTGTCTTTGTTCTTCGTTTAATTGCCAAAATTGATTTTCAGAGGTATTATATATATAAATTCTTAAAATCTCATTATCTGGCGTACTGGAAGTGAGCTGATTGGTAGAATTTGTTTGGTGCTCTTGCAAATCTAAAACTTTTCTATTAATAAATAAATCTAATTGCTTTTCTTTAGTTTGTAACTTTCTGTAAAATGAAATCTCTTCAGGGAATAACTTCTCTAAAGCTGGTGATATTGTGACATCTGTTGGCTTTAAAGATATAGCAGGCGGGATAGCACTTGGTGGTGGGGGTGGTGGCAGCGAAGTCTGTTGTGGAGTAGCAGAAGCTGGACCATTTGCAGCTCTCATCTGTGCATTCTTGGAAGCATTGGCTCTTGCTGCCTTAGCAGACTGTCTCTTTCTTGAAGACATGATATTCAAAAGGTTGTATACGTCTGACTTAAACTGATCTTTTTCTAGCACTAATTAAATGATATGTTGTTACTATTAGAAATAGTTGAACGTGTTTTAATATATCAATAAATCATAAGGTATCTATGATAATTGTCTCTATAGAATCGTGTTTCATAGACCAGACTTGTGGTGACAGTAACAGCGATAAGATAAACAGTGCCAGTACGTGTATGGATATTCCTTGTATCGCTCTCTCTCTCTCTGTTTGTTTCTCTGTTGGTGTTGTTCGTCTGTCTCAGTTCGTCTGTCTTCTTGTCTTGTCTCACTCTGTACCTCGTATAAAGTATCCCACAGCGAGTCTCCAGGGGAAATGCAGCGGCCTGGCTACCAACACTTAACGCAGCACTGCTGTGTTCATGCCCAGATTGACGCCCCACCGCTGACTGGCCACGCTGCAATTCCTGGCCGCCACGAAATCCAAGAGGAGTCGATCGAGGTCTCTTTTTAGTTGGTTCTTTTCAACCCGTACACCATACTGTGAAGCCTCCTACCTCATCATAATATTTATTTATTATTTATACTCTACAAGTTTTATTTTTGATGTCATTCCAATTATTTTAAAATAAGAAAATAAAAATGAACAGGAGAGTGAAAAGCTGTATATTATCGTTATTGCATATATATATATATGAAATATTTAAAGGAAAAAAAAAAGAGTATTAGTTTTTTGAATTTTTATTAGAAAAAGAAGAGCTGGTGAATCAGAATAGAATAAAAAACACTTAGTTTTTACCTTCTTTGGTTAATTCTTCAATAATTGTAGATTCAATAGTCTTTAAGTCAGCAGTTTCAATTAATTTAATCTTCTTTGGTAAAGATTCTAATTTCTTTAATTCATCTGGTAAGACTTGAGTTTCAAAAGAGTAACCATCAAATTTATCTAAGGCTTCGTTAACAACTTCACTGAATTTAGCTGGGTGAGCAGTAGATAATGAGATATATTTAATAGATTCATTGTTACCATCTTTTTCAATAGTTTGTAAAGATGTAGCAATACCAACAGCTGTATGTGGATCAAGAATGTACTTGTTAGAAGTAGATTTATAAGTTTTTCTAATGGTATCAACAGTTTGAGCATTGGTGATCATAGCAGATCTCATGATATTAGTAGCAGCAGTTAAAGTACTATCATCAACAGTGAAGATACCATTGGTGCATAATTCGGACATAAAATTGTTCATGATTTCACCAGCCTTTTTAGCATCATTACCAGCAACGGTTTTTTTAACCATATACCATAAGAATCTTTCAAAATTAGACGAGACACAGATATCCATAGCTGGAGAGTATGTAGCTTTAACTTCAGCAGCTTTATCGTACTTACCAGAAGTTAAAAATCTGTTTAAGATATCATTTTCATTAGTAGCAACAACTAATTGATCAATTGGTAAACCCATTTCTTTAGCGTAAAAACCAGCTAAAATATCACCAAAATTACCACTTGGAACAACAAATTTAACTTTAAAAGATTCTCTTTCATTTTCTGGTAATTTTTTAACTAATTGGAAATAAGCATGGAAGTAATAAGTCATTTGAGCTAAAATTCTAGCCCAATTAATAGAATTAATAGCACCAACGTGATATTTGTCGTTAAATTCTCTATCGTTAAAGACTTGTTTAACTAAAGCTTGACAGTCATCAAAAGTACCTTTAACAGATAAAGTGTGGATGTTATCATCAGCAACTGTTGTCATTTGTTGTTCTTGTAATGGAGAAACTCTACCAGTTGGGTATAAGATGAAAACTGAAACATCTTTCTTATTTCTTAAACCATAAATGGCAGCAGAACCGGTATCACCAGATGTAGCACCAACAACAGTAAGAATAGATCTTTCTTCTTCTGGTTTCTTTTGAGCATTTTTTCTAACTAAGAAATATTCAAATAAGTTACCAAGGAATTGTAAAGCGACATCTTTGAAAGCATAAGTTGGACCATGGAATAATTCTAATAAATATAAATTAGATTTTGAATCGATTTTAACTAATGGAGTAACTTCATCTGATCTGAAAGTAGAGTATGATTTAGAGATTAATGTTTTTAAATCTTCATCTGGAATTTCAGATGAATTTATGTACAATCTTAAAATATTAAATGCTAATTCTTCAAATGAAAAATTTGACCATTTAGAAACAAAGTCTGAATCTAATTTTGGAATTTCGGCTGGTAAGAAAAGACCACCATCCTTAGCTAAACCAGTAATAACAGCTTCTTCAAAAGAAATTGCTTGATCAGCAGAGGAACGAGTTGAACGATATGTTTGTGACATCTTGAATGTGAATAACAAAATACTAAATAAAAGAATCTGTGTAATAGATGTTGAAGATAAAAAATGTAATGTAATATAAGTTACTCTGAAATACAATTCTGTTATATATTATAACCTCACACAACAGTGTATTAGGAAGATGATAGTGCTTGTGGCCAGTATTTGGGATCAGTATTTGTGTAAAATAAAATCAGGAGCTTTCCTGTAAACAGATCAATGTTATTGCCTACACAGTGTTGCAATCATATTGCAGTATACGTTGTGGTGTAGTCACCTCTTCACCTATTGGAAAACACACAGACATGTGTGTAATGAAATTTTACTGTTAATTACTTGTCACCCATGAAAGTTACCGAACTACGTTACAATGGCGAGTATTATTGTTTGATCTCTATGAGGAGCGAGAGTGGGACTTATGACTAAATAATTTCTCCTCCTCTTTGGCTGAGACCGGCGCATGCCTGCTCCCTCTGGACTGCCGGCTGCTCTCCACGCCGAAAGATCATATCTGAGCTGGGACTCTCGGCCACCAGATGAAATTTCCCATCCACAACCACGCTTGCTTCCGGTGATCGGCGGCTCTCTCACGAGTGCTCCGGAAACGGTGAAAAATCGCACTCTAGCGGGAATAGAGAAAGCTCCGTTCTTTGCTCTACTGAAGAAAGCTACATTTGAATCACCTCTAAGAAATAAGTTATATATATACACATATATAAAATTAGATATATTATAGCATTATTAGATATACAAGGAATAAAAAAGACATCAAAAATTAATTACATAGAATGTTAAATGATATACAAAGAAATATAATGTAGGATGCTAAACCTTAGAAAAAGAAAAAGAAGCAAAATTTATAATACATTAATGAAAAAATTGTGTGTGTAGCAGAAATACTATACAGAAAGAAAAAAAATAAACGTTAAAGAATATAGCATGTCTTCGTAAATTCCCGGGAGACTATTGCTTATTGTTAAATGCAGCATTCGCCAAAGCATCTAATGGATTACTACCAGCATTATTATATCTATCACCATTCTTATTATCAGGATTATTTTGAGTCGGTGTTACACCCACTTTAGGTAAATTGTTATTGACTAAATTGTTAATATTAGGAACATGAGAATTTGACTGTGAATATGGAGGAAATGATGGTGCAGGCATTGGATTCAGCATATCAGCAAATGGACGTCTTGGAGGATGGAAAGGTTGCATGTACTGCGGTTGTTGTAGAGAGGCGGATGATGGAGCAGAAGGAGATGGTGCTGGTGGGGCAAATGATTGCATAGGTCTAGGGAAAGGAATGGATGATTTAGATGATCTGTTATTATTATCACTACTTTCATTATCATCGCTATTTAGTAAACTTGTAATTCTAATACTTGCAGCTTTTGGAGGTTGAGGAATTGGATTATTATTGGTGTAACTTGAATTTGCTCCAAATGGGGTGTATCCACTAGAAAGTGGAGTATATGAGCTGGATGAAGTTGATGGATTCATAATACTGGAAACTGAAAAATTCTTAGTAGTGGATGGTGTAGAAAGTAAGCTTGCAACTGATGTATGACCCAGTGGTCTTGGAGGAGCGTATTCACTGTGATGAGTTGAAACAGGTGGCTCAGGGGGGTCATCATTAAGCAACGAAACCATACGAATTGGATTGAATTTATGAACAGATGCAGTTGATGATGTATTGGTAATGCCAGAGCCTGTAAGTGGCCTCAAAGGTTCAGATGGTTGAGTCATTTGAGAAATGAAGCTTGATTTGGCCACAACAGGAGGCTGTTGTCTGACTTCATTCTTAATAGGATTGTACGCATAGTGTGGGTAACTCGTACCAGTAGCAGCAGATGTAGGTTGTAATGGTGGTGGATGTTGAATTGGAGCTGGAGATGGAATATCTCCTTTATTAGAACTGCTATAGAAATAACCCACCGGTGGTCCATTGGTTGTAGTAGAAGACCAAGGATTGGTTTCTGTTAACGATGAACCAGTTGGAGCAGCAGGTGCACTATTTGTATTTGTTATGTTATGTATAGATGTCGATGCACCACCACTTGCAAATTTGGCTTGACCACTAATAACTGAAGGATGTATACCGATATGGGAAGATGAAGGAATCATATCATTTTCAGTCTTAATAGTACTAGATGCAGGAGCAGAAGCAGGGGCGGCTACCTTTACAGCTTCTGGATCTTGTCCAGTTGTTTCCGATTTAACAGAATCAGCTTCATGATTATTGGCAGACATGTTAATTAATTCTTTCCACTCTGTATGAGTAGCAGCACCTCTGACATAATAATTACGAACCATAGTTGTAGTCTTAGAACCAAGTGCTTTTGAAATATTTTCCCAATTGGTTCCATGCTCTTTTAATAATTCAGGGAACTGAGTTATTTCTTGAACTGACCAATAACTACTCGTTATTCTCTTTTCTTTACTCTTTTTATCGTCATGTGAAAGTTTACCTCCAGAGCTTGTCAAAGCTCCACCAGGTTGTGGAGAAGATGAAGAGCGCGATGGAACGCCTTGAGATGATGGTGGTGAGGTAGATGACGCTGATGATGGAGGTACAGATTGTCCAAATTGTGAATGAGATTCTTGTTGTGGTATTTGTGTTGGTGGGTTTGATAGCTCTGAATTATCTCTTTGTGTTGAAGCTGTTCCTATACTAACTTGTGATGCTTGAGGCGTTCTTTCAAATTTAAGTTGTGAGTGATATGATTCTGGTTGAGCAGCTGTTGTTCTTACATCCATGTTTGTTGTATTGATACCATTATCTGCAGCAGATGAAGCCAATGTAGTCGTGACAAAATTAGGACCAGAAAATCCTTCTGAGTTATGAATAACATTTGAATTATTAGATCTAATATATGAAGCAACACTTGGAGTTTCTGAGTTAACAATACTTCCATTATTTGCAGCTGCAAATCTAGCAGCTGCATCTCTTTCAGCTTGTGCAGCCCTTTCAAGAGCTGCCTTTTCAATCATTTCTCTATCAGCAGAATTTTTTGTAGCAGCTGCCAACATTTGGTATTTCATAGCTTCTGATGATCTGGCAGTAGCAGCAGCCACTGCAGCAGCTGAAGAAGGAGGAATTGGAACAGTAACAGTAACAGAAGGAATGTTTCCTGGTAAAATTTCGACATGACTTTCTGGTTTCGGTTTAATTTGAATATCATCTTTTCTTCTTTTGCTGATCTTAATTTTCTTTCTTGGTTCTTCAGATATTGGTACCTTAGTTGGTTTATTTGAATCAAGTGTGAGTTGTGCACTTTTACCTGGAGCAATATCTGTCTTCTTAGGAGCAATTGTTTCAAATTTACGTTTAGCAGGCTCTAAAGTGACTGGAGCTTTCTCATTGGAAGATTGTTTTGATATATTAGCCGATACATCATCTTTAATGTGTGATTTTTCAGCAAGAGAATCTTCTTCTGTGGCAGATTCTGATACAGGAGGGCTCTCTGTTGAAGCCTTAGCTGTGCCCTCTTGCTTCTTCTTATTTGTTTTGGCTGCAGAGTCTGCAGATCTCTTACGTTTATTACCTCTAGCATTAGTAGATGTTATACCGTCCTCTACTTCTGGAGTTGTTGTCTTTGAGGAATTATCGGCTGTTGCAGTGTTTTCCACTTCTGACTTAGTATCGTTTGTCTCATCTTGAGGTGCAGGTGTGACTGTACCTGATGTTGTATTTGTTGTGATACCTTGCTTGCCTCTTGTAACATGTTTCCTACGATTCGCAGCTGCCTTTCTGGTAGTTCTTCTATTTCTGGATGCAACAATTTGTTTGAAATTTGTTTCCTTTTTGGTTCTATAATAATGTAAAACACATTCTTCAGTAGTTCTTAAGCCTCCGATATAACTTGAAATTTTACCAAATCTCTTTGGGAATAAAGCAAATGCTTCACAGAATTTTTCATGTTCAGCTTCTGTAAAAGTATCAATTGGATCTGTTTTAATTCTTTCTGCCCATTTAATCTTGTCCAATCTAATATTATTGCTATCTAAATTACGTACAGTACCAAATTTCTCAACTGGATCTATAATCATATCTGGTATAATTGCGGCACCATATTGAGCTCTCACCAAAGGATCATTTTCTCTTTCTCTTTCCAAACTTGCTAAAATTTCCATAAATTCAGCTTCAGTTCTAACTGAATCACCATGGTGTCTACTTCTACGACTGGTTGGCTGTCTTTGTTGTTCTTTAGTTTCTTCAGCTTTCTTATCTTCAGCAGTTTTATGTAATGATTCAACTTGTTTATTCATTATTTGTTTTCTTCTTTCATAAATTCTAGACCTTGAAACATACTCTTCAATTAAAATTTGCTTTTTAGTATCAACCAATTCATCTTGTTCTAGTAATTTTTTTATAAGAATTGGTGCATCTATTTGTTTAAATATTATTAAATTACTTTTGTAAAAGTCATATTGAGAAAGTTCAGTGAATTTCATTTTTGTTAAATATTTAAGTTCTTTGTGTATTTTGATCTTTGAGTGATGTTTCAAATCCCACAGTTTTGATTCAACTCTATTTAATGGGAAAATGCATGAATCGATGACTTCCATTGGTTCATCGGGTTCTTCCTGTAATTCTCCAACTGAATCTTTCGATACTGTTGAAGTGGAATCAATATTTTCTTGATCTCCTGTTTTTATTTTATCATTGTCCACGGTTTCGGAAATTTTTATATTTTCTTCTGAATTCACCGATGGTTCAAATTTCATGTCTGTATCTTTATGATCAATATTTATATTTGCAGATTCTGTAGTTTCTTCGGTGTTCATTTTGATATCTTCAATTTCATCTTTTGATTCTATGGATGATGGGATGTTTTCAACTATGTTCTCGTTCTCATTTGAAATTTCACTGGTAGTTTCAGTCTCACTTGAGAGTTTTAATGGTTCTGCTAAATTTTGTTTGTTAATTTCTTCAGGTGATTCATCCTTGGAGTCATTGTTGTCATCCACGTTCTTTTCAATTAAATTTTTGTCCTGTTCGGTTACAATTGTATCTGGTTTAATATCAGTTTCTTGTTTAATATGAATATCAGTATTTAAATCTGTTTCTGGATTAGTCTTTGTTTCATTTTTTTCGACTTGGCTTAATTCACTTTCTGGTTTTTGCGATACTTCCGCAGAATTAACATTTTCAGTTTCTACTTTAATTTCAGCTTCTGCTTCTACTTCATTTGAATCGTTATCATCACTACTATCTATCAAAGCCTTTTGCAATTCCATATCTTTATCATTCATTTTAGTTTTAGTCGAATCTACAGGATGAGGAGTTGCGCTGCCAGATGGAGCTATAGATGTCAATGGAGATGGTGAGGATTTTCCGTAAATATTTGAACCAATGTTGTTATTTTTCTTTAATTCAACAGTTTTTTCTTCATGTTTTTTCATTTCATCATGTTGCATTGTTTCTTCATCCTTTTTCTCTTCACCTTTAACTTGAATTGTTTTTTCTAATCCAGATTTCTCATCCTTTTTCTCTTCACCTTTAACTTGAATTGTTTTTTCTAATCCAGACTTCTCATCCTTCTCCTCCGTATTCTTATAGTCAGTTTTAGAAGAAAAAGAGGAAGAATCAGTTGCTGTTGTTATTGGCTTTACTGTAGCTGATGGTGATACAGAAGGTCTATTACTTTTCGAATTTGATGAAGATTTCAAAGGAAATAAATCTTCTTCATCTTTAAGGTTCAAATTTCTTTTTTCAGATGTTTGTGTTGAATTATTGAAAGGATTAATTTTATTACTGTTTGAGTATTCATAACTATTATGACGAGATTTTAAAAATTTATCATCATCTTTTGTATACGAACTTTTCCTTGAATTGTTATTAATATTTGAATGTTGTGAAATTGAACCATAAGATGGAGAACCTTCAGAAGAGGGCTGTGGTGATTTCTGTGGCTGTGGTTGTGGCTGTGGTTGTGGTTGTGGTTGTTGTTGATTAGGACCATTGTAATAATTCTCATGGGGTCTTGGTTGTCTGTTACCTGACAAGTAACCATAATCTCTTGAATGACTTCTGTATCTCTGATCTTTGAGAGAATTTGGGGGACTACTTATAAGGTCTCCACTCTTATTGTTTGATGAACCTCCTATTATATCACCAGATCTTTTTGAATATGAATGTGGATTATTTGAATTTGGATCATGATATCCTCTTTCTTTTCCATAACTTAAATGACGTCTATTTGGGTAAGATGAAGGTGGATTATAATATGAAGAATTTTGAGAAGATGGGTTCGATGAAGAGTGAGCAGAAGATGAGTCATCTTTATAGTGATCTCTTGAGGACTGTCCATTTATGTTATTCAAATCGTTACCACTATTTGTTGCGATATTTGTGGAGCTATTATTAGTATTAGTATTATTTGATGATTGTGCTGGATTAATTTCTGGATTTGACAATGACAATGACGAGTTTCGACTACGGAAATTTGGACGTTTATTATTATTTGTAGTAGTATTAGAATTATTATTATTGGTATTATTCAACGATGAGTTGTTGTCAATGTTACTATTATAATACTCCGATGGATGGCTGTTTCTGTAACCGGAGGCACCATAAGATCCTTTATAAGAATTTGAACCATACGACGGTATATTGCTGTTGTTATTGTTAGAAATGTTGTTATTATTATTAATATTAGTCTCTGATGATTGACGTCTGTAATGGCCATGTATACTATCTCGCTGTGAATTTGATTGTGATGATTGTGATTGATTTCCTGTTGTGTTTGCAGCTGTTGATTCTTGAGATTGATCTTGATGTGAGTTTTGTCTTCTTGATGAAAAAGGATTTATTGTTCCTTGTTGAGCATAAGAAGCAGTATTTGAAGCTGAACCAGATGATGGGTTAGAAGTCTCGCGAGCGTTTGAATTTGAGCCTGAAGATGCATTTGCACCATTGCTACTACTTCCGTTAGAGGAATATGAAGAATTTGGTAAATATGGTGGATAAGATGAGTATGACGAATGTGATGAATGGTGAGGGTGGTTGTTCTGTTGGTAAGAAGAACTTCCATATCTTCTATTTCCACCGTATCTTTGTTTATCATCTTTATAGTATTTCCCACTACCATCTCTATCTCTATCTCTATCTCTATTTGAAATTGGATTTGTATTTGGATTATTTGGGTTGTTATTATTTGAAATATTTGAATTATTATTATTTGGATTATTATTCAATTTATTAGGGTTATATCCCCTTGAATATTCTGAAGATAGAGGCATCCTTTAATATATTATATGGAACAAAATTTGAGATACACAAATGAGTACACCACTAGAGTGTTCATATAAGAAATAATTAGTGATAAAATTAAGTAGTGATATATAAGTCAACGAATAAAAATTGGATATGAAATATATATATATATATATATAAATGGTATATTTGAATAATTGATGTATTTATATATTTTTATATTTGTATAATAAAATGTACAAATATCAATCTATGTGATATATTAATTGTGGATTAACTTGTATCTATCTGACTAATACTAGTAACCAAGATTATAATGTATTGACTGATTGCTTAAAAGTTCTTTAAAAATGGGTCTTTGGCTATCGACATAAGACTGGAATAAATTTGTAGTACCATATGACTTTAGAGAGACTGAACATTCAACTTTGTACGTATTCTCTATCCGTTAAAATATAGAACTGTTATCTGCGTGTGTACTTACAGAGTCTACTGCTGATGGCAAACAATATTTTTTGTTGTTGTTTGGTAGGGTTACAAGGGATGGTACCTGGACCTAAGAACAAGGCTTATAATTGGTGGTTTATGAAAATGTATTTGTTGTGGGTTGTAATTAACAAGGCAAGTGGCGGGCTCTCCTTGGTTTAAGACTGAGAGCAGTGGGGACTACTAACGTAAACCAGGTACAGGGAAGAGAACTGAGACAGACGACCCATAGCGAGTGGAAAGACGCAGCAAGATGAAATTCCAGTCCAGAGAGTGTACTGCCTCCAAGAGACGGTGTAGAATGAGGTCTGAAGCACTTACAGATAGCTATTATTACGACATGACTCTCGGGGGCAGGGGCTGGCTTTGGGGCAAGACTGGCAAAGGTTTCAGCCAGAAAGTTTCCACGGGCTCAGTGCATGGCCATCAGCTGGTTATTTGGCTATCTGGCTAACTATTATTCATTTCTTTAAGGAAACAGGGAAGCCACTGGGATTTCATTAAATAAAAGACGCAGGCTTATGTCATCACATGGTGATTTTGAGTAACTTTAAACGTTGAATATTCAATCTTCTGGGATTTTTGCAAATTTAAAGATGTCTTTAGTTACATTGTCAAAAGCTTATGTAAGATTATTATAGAGCTGTCTGTCATTTTCAGACAGTGTCACTAAAAATACAGTAATTCTATATGGTGTCCGGATTAAAAAACCTAAAATTGCACGTGATTAAACATTTTGATCTTTCAGAATTTACTGTGAGACGCGGTATGTGTTCTCTTTCTCTTTTGCGGCTCAGGCACATTTACGCAGCACCAGGCATGAGTATTTCCTATTTGGGTTAAATTAGACACTCCTGTTTGATAGTTTTCTCACGCTCACAATTACGCAACCATTTTGGAGTTAAATGCAGAGCATGCATGCGTATTTGTTTCATGGAGACTGATTCTTCTACTGGACACTACTTGGTTTGGTGAAGCTGGCATTCCATTGTACTTCATTTTCCAACACCCCTTCAAAACATCTTGCCAAACCCAGTCTTTTACTGTTCCTTTGGTGTCGTTTCCAAGTTCACTCAGCTACTGCTAGCTCAATGAACTCAATCACCACCGATTTCCACTTTTGTCCACATCTTATTGTCTCTTTTGGGATATGGCGTATTGATGCACGCAATTTATATCCTTTGGCATCATTTTTCATCATTTTCCATCATTTTCGTGTTTCCTCAAAACTGTTACATATTAGTAGATAAACTACTTCACAAAAATGATCAGGTTCGGACAATCATATATCCTGTGTATTTGATCTGTCTACTGCATTTGTCCTTATTTGTATCTTCTGTATTGGTCATAAACAGTTTATTTTTTATTCCCTTGCTTTCAATTATCTTGCCTTCTCTTTTAAACCATCCACCTCTTTTAACTTTTCTTGACTCACATTACAATTATTTCGTTCTTTTAACTGATACTTCCCTTTGGTTGCATAGGTCTTCTGTATATATACATATATAAGTATACATTCTCATTTAAGTTTGTATTAGTTTGTTGTATTCCTTTGTATTTTTCGTTTTTTTCTATTATAAATCATTTATACTCCAACCTTATATTTAGATCCTCAAAGTTCTAATCACTGGAAAACAAAACATGAAGAGATCACTGTCTTTCACATATGATGAATCATTATCTTTAGAAAATATAGAAAATGATATACAATTAGCTTTCAAGAGAAAACAGACTGTAAGTGTAGCATCAGCTGCTCATCAATCTAATTCAAACACAAAGACCAAAAATATACTCACGGACTCTAATACTTTAGGATTGCTATCTCCACCTGTCACTCCAGAAAATTTGAAAAGAGTAAACGTTATAAATGAAAATGAATTATCCTCTGTTAAGAAAAAAATTGATTTAAATCAAACTGATGATAACGAAAATAGTATTAATATAATTGAAAACATCAATGTCTCTCCATATACTAAAGGTAAAAATCTATTTTTAAGAGGTTCAAAAATTGAAGTTAGTGAAAATGATTATAATTTAATTGGAAGAGAATCGGAATCAAAGAAATTAAAATCAATCTTAAATAACTGTCTGGAAAATTCAGTTTCAAAATCTTTGTATATATCAGGTCCACCAGGTACTGGTAAAACAGCTCAAATTAACTGTTTATTAGATTCATACATTAAACAAAATATTGAAAATAATAATAGTAATATTACAGATAAATTGCAATATCAAATGGATAACGAGCTTAGTGGTTCTGCTGGAAAATCTAAAATTATGTTAAATGACGGCTCAGAAAGAATGATAAGAATTTCAAAGATTAATTGTATGACAATTAAAAGACCGGATGATATCTTTAACATTATTTATCTTGATTTAATAAATAAAAAGAGAAAAAATATTTCTTTAAAGAAAAAAAATTCAGATGAATTAAGAGAATTATTATTAAATGATAATGAAATTGATATGAATATTATTGTTCTTGATGAATTGGATAATTTAATTAATAAATCTCAACAAGTCTTATTTGAATTATTCTCTATGGCTTCATCATCGGTAAATAACTCAAATTGTAAGTTAATATTAATTGGTATTTCAAATGCTTTAGATTTAACAGACAGATTTTTACCTAGATTGAAAAGTAATAGAATAGGTCCTGAAGTTATTCCATTTTTACCTTACACTTCAGATCAAATTAAAAATGTCATACATTTTAAATTGAACCAGTTGATGGAAAATTCATCGTCATTTTCTCAAAACCAACAGCAACCACAACAACAACCGCCATTGATACATCCGGCGGCTATCCAACTATGTGCTAAAAAATGTTCCGTTAATACAGGTGACTTGAGAAAAGCCTTTGATATTTGCCATAGGTCCTTAGAGTTGACAGAACAAATGGTTAAGAAGAAATTGTCTACATCAGATTACCAAAATCTTAATTTAACAACAGCTCCAAAAGTTACAATCTCACAAGTGTCAAAAATTTGTAATAGCGCATTTGGTATCAATTTTTTCACAAAATTGGAAAACCTAAACCTTCAACATAAATCAGTCTTATGTTCATTAATAAAATTTGAAGAATCAAATCAAAAATCAGTTCAACCTCAAACAAAATCCTTAGGCAGACCAAGATTGAATTTCAATTCTAAATCAAACTCAAATTCGAATTATTCAATTCATTCATTCTTTGAATTTTATTCAACAAAATTAAATTTTGAAAAAAAGATTGGTATTTTGAAAAGAAACGATTTCTTAGAAGTTTTGTCAACATTAGAATCAAACGGTTTAATTAATTTGTCAAAAGGTAGTCTTCAATTTAGTACTAGTAAAATATCTACAAATGTTCCAAAGATAGAAGTACTAAAAGTAATTCAAGATATAGGTATCTTGAAAAAAATTCTCACTACTGAATAAGTAGCAACTGTATATTTAAATTGTATATTATATTTAAAATTATTTTAGAAACTATTGTAATTATTACTTATTTTTTGTCTTTTTACTAATTATATTATTACACTGTAACAAATTATTTGAATTTTTTATATTAATTTTGTAAAGGTAAAGGCTAAATAATAAACTGAAAAAAGATTCTGAAAATTTAATTGCTGAAAGACTCAGCAAATGAAAAACAATCAAAAAATTTTGTGAAAGAACTAAAGAATATTGTGGAAATTAAAATGTAAAAAAAAAAAAGAATCATAAACCGAAAGGAAAACACTATTTGGAATTACCAAAATATGATAGTGATATCACTATTTTGAAGAATAACTTTTAGTCAATAAAAGTTTAAAAGCTCAGAATGAATTAATCACAGGTGAATAACAGGGCGTGGGGGACATGAATATTTAGAGTGAAGGGAAATAAAAAGACAACGAACAGTGAGTACTTAAAAAAGTAATAGCAAATAAAGGTAACAACAGATTTTTAAAAAATAGTTAATAACATTAATAAAGAAAGGGAAAAAAGGAAAAGCAGTAAACAGGAAAATGACAATGTCTCAAATAAGATACATTAGACAGGATGAATTGGATTAAAAACCAACCTTCACTGGGACAAATGTACCACTATTTTTCAAGTAATCTTCAGTCTTCTCTTCTAGAGCAATTTCCTTTTTAAAAGTTTCAGAATAGTTTGGTGCATCGTATTTTGGATTTTTCCATCCTTTTTCTTCGTTACTATTCTTCAAGAATTCAGCAAATGGATAAGTACTTAAAGTCTTGACTGGTGTCTCTGGAGTGATTAAACCCAATTTGTATTGCCTATCAACTAATTCATCTAAGTATGGAAGAATATGGTCCCTGAATGATTCAAATTTCTTGTATTTGATAATACTTTCTGGGGCTTCATAAATAATTTTTCTAATTAATGATGGAACCAATGGTTCGTCTTTCATTTCTTCAATTGAATAAAAAACAGGATGGTTTGTAAAAATAATGGCGTTAGATTTAGGTAATCTTCTTAAAGTTTGTCTTTCGACTCTAACATTAAATTCAGTTGGCTTAACACTGGATTCAACTTTTTCGTCATCCTTTAATGCATAAACGTTATTTCTTAATAATTTATGATCCCATGAGATATACCAAGATGCTCTTTCAACTAAATCTGCAGGACGCATTCTTTTAAACCATCTTTCCATGGAAGGCTTTAGTTTTTCTTCGTAGTATGGAACTTCTGTATGAATCCAGTCCAAATGTTTACCTAACTTATGCTTAACACCAAAAGAACCACCTGGGAAAGGAACAGCAGCACCCATCAAATAATGCTTATCATCCTCTTCATTTTTCAAAACAATATAGAAATCTTCCTTAGCCATCTTACTGACGTAAACTAAAGGATCCTCTTTCAAAGGTAAAGTAAAATCTAAAACTTCACCAGTTAATTCATTCTTGACATGTAAACCATTATCTTCACTCTTGAATAATAAAGGATATCTTTTTAACATATGATCTCTAACTGTTTCCATCAATTCTAAACAAGCTTCTTCAGAACCTGGTAAAGAACCAATATGCTCATCACTGTATCTGTGGAAGATTCTCTTTTTTTCATTGATGTAATCAATATAGTATTTATCCATATCTAACCAATGGTTAACATCTAGTTTAAATACAGACATAGTTTGGTGGTATGGCCATCTGAAAGGTCTCCATGGTCTGTCATCATAAGTTTTAACTTGATCTGGTGTGATATAAAGAGGAGTTGGTTCAGGAACAGGTTCATCTTCTTTAGAATATGATGATTTTCTTCTAGAAGCTTTTGAATCAATTGGGATCTTCGATCCACCTAATAAAACATTTTTAATATAGTCTTTGGATAAGAAAAGTGTTACACCAAGTGCACCTGCACCTAATGCAAGGTAAGAAAAGTTTGATTCAGTCAAACTCATAATATTAAATTAATAACTGTAAGTGAACTATTTAAAATTGAAACAAATAATAAATCAAAGTATAGTAATTAACATATATAAATATATCTATATACGTTTGTATGTCTGTGTGTTTGTGTTAAATCTTTTTCAAAATACGGTTGTTAAATATAAGACAAAGTAATTTCGAGAAATAAGATCTAAGAAAATAAAAGTGAGATAACTAGAGAAATTGATTAATATTTATATATCATTGTAAATACAGATTACACTACATCGCATATTGTTAGGGAACTGATGAAAGTGTATTTTTTCTCCAGAAGAAGTATTGAAAGGTTGCATGAGACAGGCATAAACAAAACTGTATTTCCACAACATACCAAAAACACAAAAGCATGTATAAAGTACAGCAAGGTTCAGTTAGGCTCCGACTGCTTACTACATTGATCATTATTTATTTAACATATATTGGATGACTTTTTTACTATGCGGCCAGCACTTTCTTCTTTCTGCTCCCAGCAACAGTAAGCTAGCGAATAAGCTTCATATACTCAGTCAAAGGCACAGCAAGACAGCTGCTGATAAGAAGAAGCTATGTACTCAAGTGATAAGAAAAATAATTACCGTATTAGGCAAAAGCACCCATATGATAGAGCGAGAGAAGTTGCTGGACTGACAAAACGCTGAAGCTAATCAAAACATTTCTCAGGCCGCAAGTAAATTGCAGACTATGCGGCTTCCTCGACGGCCGAACCCCTTTTTTTACCGGGAAGCTACTTAGTTGGTCACATGCTGTTGCAGCCGTCTACCGGCACATCAAAATACTAACTCAGGAAAAAGCGGAATTACACTGGTGCAACTTTATAGTAATTTAAGTGACAATTAAAAAATAAACATAGTGTTATGTAATCAACGTGGGGTTTCTTATACAAAAAAAGGAAAATACTTTATTTGAAGAGAAAAGTCAGAGAAAGGGCATAACCCCCTTCGTAATAGATGAATTATTGGTGATAAGCACTGTTTATATTTATGTTTACCTTTGCTTTATGGTTTTTTGTTTATATTTACCTTTTCTATATGTTTATATTTACTTTTCTTATGTTTATATTTACCTTTTCTCATGTTTATATGTTTACATGTTTATATTTGGATTTACCCTCACTTTTTGATCGTACGATGGGATGTATATCAATATATATATATTAGAATCGTTCATACTTAGATCTCATTCATACCTATATTTATATTTTATAATCCTATCTATTTTATTGCATTAGGTGGGTTCCCCATTCAATGATGTCTTCTTCAAAATCATCGTATTGTTGTTAATATTAATTGTAACTTGAGGTCCTTCATATTTTCAATAATTTGACTGATACCCAACTTATGATAGAAAAATTTGCCTCTTCTGGAAATATTATGGATTCTTTGAGGAATATCAATGCTGAATCCAGTTAATTATCGATATTGAAAAATAACTGTGTCTACTGATCAAAAATGATGTCTATTTGTAATTTTGTTTTCAACTAATCTCCAAGGACAACAGAATATTATTAATATATCACGTGAGTATTCTTAGATTTTGTACAGAGATGATAATAATAGCAGCAGGCGGCGAGTTTTGAAATGATTACGGGGATTTGTTTTCTCATGTAATTTTTTCTTTGAAATCGTTGCTTTAAGCCAAATAAAAATAAGTGGGAATTGATCTTTATTGCAAGATTTTTTTTTCTGAAATGCAGAAAAATACAGGGTTGAGATGTATAATCTTAGCCCTTCACCTTGGTATAAAAATACCATATCTTTTTCTGACATCATTGTACCTATATATGCTCTTATTTCAGTTATGGGTTACAATGAATTGACGTATTTATTCTAGGATTCGTAAATCCAAGAATAAACCACTGGAAATGAATTTATCCTCCATTTAAAGGATGTGGCCTATAAAAATAAATGATATTATCTAGTACTCACACCTCAATCTTTAAATTTGACCTCGTCCCTTATACAACATAATGCCTATTGGTCCCCTGACTATATATGCTGTACTGATAGTCCCCAGAAAGAATTTCCGGAGCCTCATCTGATTGTGATAATTGCAAGAATATGTTCCGAACACACAATATGTGTGTTTCTTTTGAAGGAAAGAAATGTTGTCGCCCGTAAGACAAGTATAAAAGGAACAATGAGTCAAATATAGAAACTCCTACATGAAAAGGTACTAAATACAGGGATCAAGTCTTTAGATTTTGCTGATAATTATTTGAATGCTTCTTTGAGTATATAGATTATTATACAATCATGTTTTTTTGATGTATACAAAAGTCCTGTTAAATGGTAGACTGGATTCCGATATATTGTCAATAAAGACGGGATATATATTAACGATTCCATTGCCACCCATATTGACTTTTTTCTGATAAATTGCATGAGGTGATTTCAGCTGTTTACCTCAGAAAGCAATGTTTCCAAATATTTGGCAATCTTTGTTTATTTATTATCATAATTTTAGTCTTGGGACAATAGAAATTATGATTATTGTCTGTGCTGTCCAATAAATAGTAAAGTGGATATTTATTCGAGCTTCTGCGATATGGCAATGAAATGATAGATCTCCAAATTTGTCTTTGTTAATCATAATCACTTCTTGATTATTTGCCACAACGAATGTCCTTCTACCATTCAGTCAAGAAAAGATGAGTTTGGTATTAAAAATCTCACATGTGGATATACTTTCAGCGAGAAATAATGAGTGTTTTGAGAACTTTTTTGTAGTACGAAATAAATGGGTTAAGCTTTAAAACCTAACTAACAGAGAGATTTGCCTACTTGGGTGATACAGAGTTCTACCGAGCTCCTACTTACTGCAAAGCGAGATGGTTATTTCTTGTGTGTCAATTTACTCATTAAATATGACCAATATGCAGGTTGTCGCATAACGATTTCAAAAATTCTCTTAATAATCCGCTATTTTTAGTTCCTTTGAGACAGATGTTCGCAAAAATTATGTGAGTTATTAAGAGAGATTTCCGTCTTTTTGCCTCTAATCTTTCGTGAAACTAGATCGGATGACTTTAAAAGATTTAGAATGAGCGGAGCAAGTTTTCAGAGAAGTGATTCTTTTAATATCTGTTAAACTTATGTTCTTTTCTAATTATATAAGCTGTTTTCTCTTTCTGTTAACTGGGGATCCACTCTCGTTACACTCACTTATTATGTCGCAGTTTGGTATCATGCCTCCATGTACATGTTGGCTATCTTCATTTCTTTCGAATTTTTCACAAAACACTGGACAAAGGGGGGGGACAAATGTTTACTCGTTGCTACATTAGTTTGAGAATGACTGCAATTTAAGTAACCAAGATTCTGCTGAGCCGTTTCAGTGTGTTTGTATAGTTTTCTGTATAGAAATATGGTTCAAGCACATGGCATAATGTCAAATATGATATTTGTGGTATTTGTGTCACTTAAATGTAATTTCAACTTAGCATGTGTTTATATATGCACCGCTAACAAGCACTAGCCCTTAACATTTATTAAATCTGTTAATACTAGTCTATTGATTGACAGTGATAACTGCACTTCGGATAACCCGGCCGTAACCTTTTACAACTGATAATCAATCTATATATTCGGAAATTCTCTACACTTTACAAGCGCAATTTGTTCTATATTACCTTCAATCGTCGTTGACGTTCGTTCACAGGGCAAACTTAAAATCCGGGCTTCCAGCATGCAGTATTTCCCACGGGTCCCTTGGTAGCCAAGGTTTTTCAATAGGCCCCCTAGCCCAGGAAAGGCACAACAATCACAGCCAACAATCACAGCCAACCTCCAAGAAGTGGCCCCAGAGCTCGGCAAGTCGTATCCTTGACACATTGTCTCCTGGCATCTGGGAACTGAGGAACCGAGAAGCCGCCCCAGAATAGCTGTCTGGCTATATGGTGTGCATTTCCTTCTTTGGACGGCTGCATGCCAGGGTGAGACTACTTTGGGGTAGTATATGCATGCCTGCAGCGCATAGCTGCAGAAATAAGCATGTCAGAGTAAAGAGCTGATGGGAATTTCAGTTAAGATGCCTCTCTGTCCATCTATCTGGATTAACAAAGTGGTACCTGGGAACTACAGTATCGGGTGTTTTTAGCCCTTTGAGCGTCAGCGCACCCCAAAATGAAATGGTTTGACAACAAAGGAGACGGCACCACTGTTTTACTGTCATGAATTTCTCTTCCTCTGTGTTGAAGTATCTTTTTTGTCTTGTGAAAATTGAGTGTTAATTGACTTAGCTCAGTAGATCTGTCACTTTTTGAATCCTTCCCTCCTACGTTCCTTCATTATACAGATTGTTCTTACTCATGAGATGGGTAAAGAGGAGATGTCGCACAGTATTTGCTAGTTGAGGGGAATCTGTGTTTATCTTTTCCGAAAGCTCGTTTTTGAGCGATCACTGCCCCCAATTGGTAATCCCCCATAAACTTTCTTTTCAAGAATGACGTGCCGAAATTAGGGTTCAAAGTCAAATAAAGTAAACAGAACACAATAAAAATAATGCCTTTATCATGGATTTGTTGTTATTTATGAATTGAGTATTTAAAGTTGAGGAGGGGGGAAGGAGAGTAGATAAATGACGTTTATTGGTTTCTCCGTCTGAATAATTTTCTGTTTCCTAGTTTTTTGGTCTCCTTTAACAGGGCCTGTTGGATCGTTTTGCCGTATATATGCTGCATTTTCTTGTTAATTTACTGGTTCAATCATATATTTCACTGCTCTATCAATGACTGCCATTGAGTTTTTGTATTGTACTTTGCTTGCCAACCAATCCTCTCCATTTTGTTTAACTTTTGGACTCTGTGGTTACAGTTTACAGCACAGAATATAAACAATTGGCTGTCAGTAAATATTTGGAAAAAAAAACATCCTTTCGTTGAGTGAAATTACACGATCCTATTATTTTATTATTTCCGTGATTTCAAAGAATCTGTACATCGAAGTAATACTGGCATATTTTTATAATACCCTTTCATTGTTAAAAACTCACCTCTCATTCTTTTCATTCATTTTAAAATTATTTTTCTTTTCATTTTGATCACTTTTTAGTCCTTATGTTCCTTTCATTTTTTGTCGACCTTGTTTCTTCCTTTTCATTCATTTCTGTTGGACTTTTTGCTAATACGTGGATTTGCCAAATAGTACAATAGATCGTCCAATCACCTAACTATTTGACAATATCTCAATTTTTCTTTTTGTCACCACTCGATACTCTTATGGTAAGTAATCATTACTAATTCCAGTTTGATGATCGGCTCTACATCCAAAAATTATGCAAAGAACCTAGACTCAATGTTTCTGGGTATATGCTAAGATAACCTTTTCTTGAATAATCTCTCAAGCTATTGTTTTGTTTTGTCAATTAATCTCATGTGTATGTATGTATTTAATATTTAACTTTTGGTAAATAAATACTTTTTTTTAAAATTTTAGTTAGTATCCATAGCATTTATATCATTTATACGATTTGCTAACAATTGTTTCCAAAGCTAGTATTTGTTCACTAACTCTGCTTTGACAGCTATTTCATTGTTGTCTACTTTCTTTCGCTTTTTTTGTTGTTTTATTTTGACTATAAAAGAATCTATATTTCTTGATTTATTGAAAAGATTATCATTTCTATTTTCTTTTATTCTACACGTTCTACAAGAAAACTAAAAAAAACCAAAATGAACTTTCTTTCTCTTATCTTTCTCTTTATTTCATTAGCTATTGCATCACCTGTTGCTAATAGTGTTGCTTTTTCTAATTATGCTTCTTCAAATCGTTTACATTCATCAACTTTCTTACAAGAATTGAATACTGTTTCTGATTATCAATCAATTGCTTACTGTTTAATGCTTGGTGGTAGTGTTGTTGATGGTCCATTAGATGGTTCTGCAAGTTGTAAAGTTGATTTTTGTACCTCCAGTACCGCTTCTATCCAAACTAGTTTCAAAGATTTAATTAGTGGTATTGTTATAGTTGATGATGCTAAGAAGGAAATTAGAGTTGTTTTCAAAGGTACAACAGAACTTTTCGAATGGATGGAAGATTTCTCATTCATTCCTGTTCAATATAATCCATATGTTACTGGTACTTATGGAAAGACAAATACTTGTAAAAACTGTCAAGTCCACGTAGGTTTCAAAGCCGCTTCTGATTCTTTCATGAAATCTACTTTTAATGATGTTATTAGTTTAGTTGATGCTCACCCAGATTACACATTATACTCTGAAGGTCACTCATTAGGTGGTGCTACTGCTATCTTAGTTGGTAACGAAATGAAAGTTTACGGTTACAATCCAGTTGTTGTGACTTACGGTCAACCAAAAGTTGGTAATCAAGCCATGTGTTCTTGGATGGACGATCTTTATGACGTTGAAGGTACTATCAAAGTTGTCGGAAACTCTGATTATACATTAAGACCTGGTGATTTCATTAGAGTTATCCATACTGCAGATATTGTTCCACTTGTTCCACCAACCATCTTTGGTTATGCTCATAGTGGTGTTGAACTTCAAATTATCCCAACAGGTACTGGTAGTATTTCATTATCTGATGTTGCTGTCAATGGTAAATATAACCTTATCGATGATATCTCCGAAACCGTTGCTGCTTTAGGTTCTTATATTACTCAACCATTGAAATTACATATTGTTGTTGAACACTTATACTATTTCAAGAACCTTGTTCTTTGTACTGGTTGGGGTATTACTCTCTAAATAAAATAAAATTAAATTAAATCAAAATAAATAAAATCAAAATAAAATCGAAATATAATAAAATCTTTTTATATACTCATATATACAAAAATTATATAAATATCTATATAGATTTATTTAAAAGACACATTCAAAGAAAAGCTTGCTCATCTTTAATCGTCTATTTTTTACATTTTTTTTTATTTCTGTTAAGTTATATAAGTTAATATATGAGTTATATAAAAAATCTAGAAAGTCTAAGCATTAACTTTTATAAAATGAAACGAAATTAAAGGGGATTAAAAGAAACTAAAAGGAAATGAAAGAGATTACAATTTAAATTTAAAGCTATTTTTTTCTTTTCTTTTTATTCATCTTGGTTTATTGTAATTACAAAAATTGATATATTGGATTTACAATTTATGAAAAGATATTTTATATCGTAAATGCTCTTTTTATATTAAAAAATAAAAAAAACTAGTTTAAACAATTATATTATAAGGGGAAATATATAAGAAACAAACACCGCTTGCCCAAAAATCTTTGAAATGTAACAAAAATTTGTGAACAGAATCAGAGACGTCTACCTCTTCTACCACCCTTCTTTCTGGTGGAATCAGATGGAATTGGAGTAACATCTTCAATTCTACCAATCTTTAAACCAGATCTGGCTAAAGCTCTTAAAGCAGATTGACCACCTGGACCTGGGGTCTTTGTTCTAGTACCACCGGTAGCTCTCATTTTGACGTGGACAGCAGTAATACCAACTTCACGACATTTAGCAGCAACATCTTGAGCGGCTAACATAGCAGCGTATGGGGATGATTCATCTCTATCAGCTTTGACTTTCATACCACCAGTAGCTCTGGCAATGGTTTCTCTACCTGATAAATCGGTAACGTGGACGAAAGTATCATTAGAAGAAGCATAGATGTGGGCAACACCGAAGACTTCGGAGGCACCACGGGCTTGTGGACCAAGAGTAACGTTTTCTAAATTAAAATAAAAATAAATAAGATAATAAAAATTAAATAAAAGTTAGTAATTATTTCATTTTATTGAAACTCGTTTTTTGACAATCAATCAATCATATTGAATGTTACAAAAACAAAATGTAAAAATTTCTTAGCATATTTAGATATATTTATTAACGATGCATTTTTATAGAAGTATTTTTCAAAATTTAGGTTTATAATTCTATACAAATTAGATTCATTATGATTATTATTGTTATGCATTGGATATAAGAGTATATTATTGGATATTCAACTGATGTTGGTCTAAACTATGTAATGATTTTATATCTTATTATTCCTTATTTTTTTATATTATTGATGCTATGAACTATTTGAATAGTTACAAGCTTATTTTTTATGATTGTAGAATATTATTGGTTCATGGATATATGTATTTCTTTACTTATTGAAAATTATAATTTTATATGTTACTCTTCGTTGTGATTTTCTATTAGTTATATTTATTTGCAATTTAGGATAATATGATTTCTAATATACTTGATCAATAAATAGCTTTTTCACTAAACTCCAATTTCATTGTATATGTATTTATTTGTAATAAACAATCTTTTTAAATCTTTAAAATCTGCAATAAATGTATGTGTTTTATATATCTTATTCTTATGCTAATTCTTTAATTCATATTGTCACATACCAGAAGCCATTTTGTAAATAATGTCTATGTATACTGAAACTATAAGATATCTTTGACTCTACAGTATATAATAATACTAAATTTTTATATATATTAAAATATAGTTAGTATCTAGTATAGTATCTAAAGGATAACAGTCTATATTGAAGTGTAAGCTAACCTCTAATTCAAAGAAGATTGTGAAATTTTTCTTGTTGGACTGAAAGAGAAGAAGGTTAGAGTGAGGAAGTTAGTATACTCACTATCTTTGGAAAATACTAACTGTCAAGCTTCAGTGACTGGAAAACTTTGAGAACGAAAATTTTTTGTCGTGCTACTGATTAAAGATGGAAGAAAGAACGCTGGCCTGGCGAGCAAGAGCCGTGGAAGGTCCTACGGTGGATAGTATTCTGCGGCTTACAGGAAAATACTCTGCGCGGCAGTCTCTACGGTGGCTGGAAATCTCTGGCTGCCACTGTCTCAAGAATGTGCTCTGATGGAGAGAATCGCCATGGATCGCTGTGGATCTGGGGCCATCAATAATGACAGCCCAGAGAGGAGAAGTAGTAGGCCAGCAACAGTGACGGTGGTGATCAGTGGTCCATCTTTCAAGAGAAGAGTGTAGGAGGAGATCAGATAGTAGATATGTGGTGGAAGCAGGATCATTTACATTAAAGGCAGAGAGCATGGAAAGAACTAGAGCATAAGGCTGATCTCTTAAGAGACTGTCTGCCGAAAGCTCATAAAGCTAGTGTTAGGCTGGACAAAGAGTTTTGACTGCCGCTTGGAAAACTGACAGCTGGATGTTCTTTGGTGAGCTGTCTTTGAATAACCGCCCCTCCCAACTTTGAAGAGCCGTGATGGGTTTCAACAGAATTAATGCCTGGCATGGCCTGGCGTTGCCTGCTATAACCTGGTATAGCGGCTCTGTAGAAAATCATGCACCGTGGACTGTACTGGATTTCTCCGTCAGCAGTGTGGAAATCTGAAACACAGTATATTTAAGAGAATTTCGCAGTCACATAGGCTTCCGCATTAGGAAACTTATGGAAACACATCAAAAGGATCTAATCAAAATTCCAATTGTGTACAGGTGTTTCACAAGTAAAATTAATAAAATATTTATAAAATTGTACTCTTTTACATGATTGGTTACAATAATTTAAAATTTACGTTAAAAAAACTGAATGATAAAACTCATAGATATAAAATAATAATGATAGGTTAAATGAATTAATTTCTATTAATATACATAAATAAATATTTTATATTTGATAAAATAAGCAAATTTTATTTATTTAGTAGACGAAACCTAAGATTTTACCAGAAACGTGCTTTCTTCTAGCTTCTTCGTGATCCATAATACCGGCAGAGGTGGTTAAGATAACGTAACCGAATTGTCTAGCTGGTAATAAGTTATCAGTCCATCTTTCAATATCACCGATTTTAACGTTGAATCTTGGTTGAATAACACCACACTTGTTTAATCTACCGTTTAATTGAACAACAATCTTACCGGATCTGTGATCATCAATGTATTCGAATTCACCAATGTAACCGTGTTTTTGCATAACGGATAAGAACTTGATGATAACCTTGGAAGATGGTCTAATTAAGACTTGTCTCTTACCGGTCTTTTCAGCGTTGTTAATAGCGTTTAAAGCGTCAGCTAAAACAGATGTTCTGGTCATTTTGTAATAATTTGAACTATAGTTGAAGTTTCAAAAACTTTTTTCTATATTAAAATTATATAGACTTTAAAAAAGCTAAATTTTTTTAAGCAAAGTATACTCCATACTATACGGTATCTACTAGTGATTTGGTGGTTCAAGTTCGTTGTAAGAAGAAATTCCATACTACAAATCATTGTTCCACTATCCTATAAAATTACTGTATACACTGTAATGGTATTCACGGTATGGAGGTTAGGTAACAATAGTAAAAGAGATGAAAAGTTTATGATAAGAGATGGACCTCAGCTAGCATGTTAAAGGTTACACCAACTCACTCACCACCAGCAGTGAACGAAGCGGGCTCTACCTAACTTAACTCACACGCTCAGAGGACTCTGTGAAAAATTTCATTTTCCAATCAGTAGATATAAGAAAAGGAGTATCGGAGATTCTGGTGCACTAGTGTCTACAATGGAATTTGATAGAAGTTCGCCAGAGACATAAACCACAGTCACAAATGCATTCCTAATCCGGAAGTTCAATTTGCTAAGTTATCATCGGTAGCCATGCGGCAGCCTCTACCAAGCGGGAAACAGCAGTATCCACCGAGTCTCTCGGGCCACTGCCAGCCATGTTGCACGCTTAGAGCGCCATAGGCCCGCAAGCATTCTCACCTTGATTATGTAAGACATCTATGTTAGAAAGCTTGCTTCTCAGTTCTCAATTCCCCTCGCTGGATTGTTGGTGAATTGGCAAGAGCCACCAGCCGTGCAGCATGCCACCAGGGATTCTACGCGCGGTCTTGGTTGTCTGCCAGCCCAAAATCTAGCCGAGTAACAGAACGTTAAAAATTTGTCTTCCCAGTGAGAAACTAAAACCTGTCTATGTAAATTTTTATGGTAAAATTTCAATACTAGTTTTCCTCTATTCAATTTCAATTTTTACCTTAGTCCTTTTCACTAACTAACCTGAATATCCTTTATTCACTTTCACTTTACATTACATTCCAATATCTATACCAAATATTGCAAAAATTACTAATATTGTTAATACACTTACACATAATCAGTAATTATACCTTTGATTAAAAAAATAGATTGAGTATTTAAAAGTAATTTATTTATAAATCTGTTATTAACGTTTAAATTTTGCTACAACCATCATTAATTAAAACTAATTATCAAAGATGCCAGTATGTATCGTTTTCAATGTGGAAAAAAATGTTATAATTAAAAGAGCAACAAACTAAAGATAGAATTATAAAATAGATTTAAATAGATTTAAATATATCACAAATTTATGAATATTATAGATACTTAAAAGATTGTTGAGCATATCAAATTGGTGTAAGATTATAAATATGAATACATTGTTAGAGTGATATGATTGGAACGAAATCAAAATATATAGAATTCATTTCAGAAGTTTAAATTACACAAAGATGACATTATTATTATAGATATATCAATATGAATATTGAAATACACCGACTCCATTAGAGTATAATGAATACATTTTCTACAGATATCATAAATACACCAGAATATAGTAAGAGGTTTACCAAGCGACAAGATATGCATTTTAAATTGATAATGATATATGTTCCACCTGTTATACCTTTCTCAAAAATAAATCATTTGTAATATTTAAAATCACAAATCAATAAATCGTTTCTGTTGTTGTCTTTTTTAAAATATAAAACCAGAATATTTAAATCAAAAGGAAATCAAATTTACTAACATTATCATTATTTTACTTTTTATTTCTATTTCTATTTCTTTTTTTTCTAATTTAATATAGTCTCAAAAGAGTTTTAAGATCAAGCAAAAGTTAGGTAAGGTTCAAAACCAAAACAGACCATTACCACAATGGATCAGATTAAGAACCAACAACAAAATTAGATGGAATGCTAAGAGAAGACACTGGAAGAGAACTAAGTTAGGTTTATAAGTAATTATTACGTCGAATGGTTTATATATATTCAAAGGTGTTTATATTTGTTTATCTTTTGTATCTTATAACTTTTTTATCAAATAATTAATTTATCATCCAATATTTCAATACTTTTCTTTTTTTATATTTAGACGTTGGTCTTATTTTACAATATAAAATTTTTAATCTAATTTTTTTAAATACTTTGAAGTAAATGTAATTGATTTATCGTAACAATAATCGTGCGAAATTAACTGTTCAAATACCATGATTGGATAATACTGGATATAATCCTTTTTATTTTATATAGCTATATTTCTACCATACATGTTCCAACTTAAGCCACGAGATGCAGATACTGGCAAGCCCACTGTACCCTGGGTCCCCCAGGGATCAGTAAGTCTCGGGCTGTAATTCCCACCACCTCCACGCGTTACACTTCAGCGGACCGGCTGGTTTTATCTGCGGGTAACTAACAGTTATTTAACAGGTGGAAACCCTTACTTATTACTCTTGCGAAACTTAACGTGTAAAAATTTTATAGTGTTAAAAGAGCGTTAGCCATAACTTGTTAACTGAGAAATTCTGTTACTATATAAGATTGTACAACACTCTTTTTTTTCTTATTTTCTAGTTTAGTTTAATTTATCATGTTTTGACCTATAAGAAACATATCATTGATATATATTAATATATATACTATATCCTTATAATATATTACCTTATAATATATGATGATATGTCTTTTGGCATGAGGAGTTAAATTTTGAATATTTTTGTTTTATTAGTACTATATACCAAAAGGATTTGGTAAAGTGTTAATATAAATGATAAATAAATAAAATTTTAACATTTCCTTCATTTTTTTTAATCTTTTTTATTCTTTAACTTATTTTCCTTTTGTTAATTTTCTTTTTTTCACAATTTTATTTATATTAAAGTATTGCAACTGATGACAAAATTTTCCGCATTTTCGTCAAGCTTAGATAGTATATGAACTGTTGAAGCAGTAATGAATGAAAACTGGGTCTTCTTTCGACTGATGAGTACTTTAATATCTAGTAAATTTTCTTTCAACCGATTTAAAATCGTTTTCTCACTCCATTCTTAAAATATTTTGTTGGAAACATATTTGCGCTTTGCAATTCATGTTGATAAATCTATGTATATACTACGAAAGGTAAACGTTATTTTTTAAATGTAATATCTTAACAACTTTCGAGATCTCTAAATCTTTTAGGATATTGAAATAAATGAAAACCTATCTAAAAGTCATGATATATTACCGACTTGAAATTATACAGAGGAACTGGAATTGATTGGTATATCGACAAGCTTTACTAATCTGTAACTTAGCGAATTACAATTTTTACATTTTAAAAGAGATTATATATTTTAATATATTATACAATAGAAATAGTAATTACAATTAAGTAAAACCAAATGAAAACAAAAAAAAAGGATTGAATGAAAAAAAGAAACATTTAAATGATCGATATACTAAATGTCTGCATTGATATGATAATTAGAAATTTTACTTATTAAATCTATTAATTATTATTAAATAAAGTCAATTAGATATCTAATTTTGTAAAAATTAATACCATTTTTGTTATAGCTGTTGTTTTTATAGCTGTTGTTGTTTATGTTGTCAATATTTTTATTATAACAATTCTCTATATTCTTTAAACTTGTTCTTCGAATACAGTTTCAATTGGTTTTTCCATGAAACTAGCATGAGAGAAAACTGTAACACAAGAAGCACCGATTAACCACATCATAGTTGAAATTGGAGAAGCTAAGAAACCTAATGGAACAGCAATAATCATTAAAGCTGTATATAATTGACTAGTTGATAATCTAGCAAATGGTAAAACTAAATCTTCACCATTTAATTTAGAGATACCAAATATACCACCAATTGTAAATAATAAAACGAATAATAATAAGAAATTTGTAATTAAAGCATAAATTGATAAAATTGCAACTATACTAATATAATTAGCTTGAAAATAACCTAAATTATATGAAACTCTTTGTTGAACTTCTGAAAAATTAACTGGTTTTGAAAGACGACGAACATCAAAAAATTCTTGTGGTGGTCTAATATTAGCAAATTTAGCCTGTAAATTACCAGCTTCAGCTTTAATACGTTCAATATTAAAATTTTCAGCAATATTTTGAAACTATTAAATTTATTTAGTTAGTAATTATTATTATTATTATGATTGTTTATTATGATTGTTAATATAAATAAATACTTACTTGTGTAAGACTTGATAAGGTGTTCATTTTGAAAATATTTAATAAATATAAGGAAATAAAATATAATAAAATTAATTTATCTGTTTATAAATCAATAATTTGAAATCCATATTTTATAGTATATAGGAGACCGAAAACACAATTTATTGTATAATTATCTGAAATATACGTGTACTTATAGTAGCCTCACATATCTGAACAGACAAAGAGCATCAGTTCAGCTCCTATGTATAAGAGGAAGGGAAAGTAATTGGAGTCATGGTTATTGTTAGGAGGAAACAAAGAACACACGACACACACAAAAAAGAATACAGGATACATAAGATGAACTTGATGATGGGTAGATAGACGAAAGAGTAGATAAAGAGGGACTGTAACTTGATATTGATATCGGTATATCGCAGAACGTGAATCAAACAAAGGCTGGCTGGCCCTTGTAAACTTCTAATCATAGAACTGATACAGTTGTCACTATACCATTGTTGTTAAGTTCGCTATTATCAGAGTAGTATGCAACCGCTGATCTGGAAAGCGAGCGGCAGATATGCCAGCCAGATTGCCAGAAAGCAAAAGGGACGCGGGCCAAACGTGCCAGCCGGCCTGCAGATCTGCCCTTACACCCTGGCGCTGCAAACAGAAAACTGCGAAATCTGTGGCAACACCCAGCCACCTCTGCCGTTGTAGCATGCCACACCCACACAACAGCTGGCCAGCAGCCCCCTGCGAGCTGTGGGACTCCAGGCTGAGCAGCCCGGGAGGCTTTGAGCAACACACGTGCGTCTGCGTTGATTCCCATTGTTTGCGCAATGCACCATTGTACTTTCATTGTATAGCCGTGATTATGGCCAGTAGTAGTGTTAGCGTGAGGGTTAGTGTAAGCGTAAGTGCAAGTGTGTAAGTATTGGTTTGATAAATAAATATATATATTACCACTGGTATAAATAGTTGTTATAAATAGTTTATTGGTATTGGGATATAAATTATTAGGCAAACCCACACATTTGGCCACTGGAGGCAGAGTCTAGCTACCGTTGAGTTTGCTGACATGGGACAGAGAGGCGTGGATGGGAGCAATTTATCCAGGCTTAGACCAGGCGTGGTAAGCTGGCATAAGCGAAGGAGGCTGAGTGGAGACACGTTGATGTACGTGGCATGATGACAGGCAGAGCCGCCGGCCTGTCGCCTGGCCTGTTACCTGGACTGGAATAAGTTGATCAGATTTTGTCTAGTGATCACGTGCGTACCCTGGAAAGAAAGGTTGGTCTACAGTCTCAGAAATCAGCTACTTGTTTATTTAGTTATCCCGTAGAATATTTTGGATAGTTTCTTGTTAGAGAATTAACTCAGACTGTTGGTGTATACTCACGGCGTTTATTTATCAGTGATATCAACATTTTCCGCATGATGTTAATGTTCATATTTTACGTTTATGAAGCAACTCCAAGCAAGTTGACATTTTGCTTTTAATTTCAAATCTTTCTTCAACATCATTAACTAAATTTAGAATATATGGCAAAAAGTAAATAATAAACCTCTTGTAATCACACAGAGTTAGAACATCGTCAATTTTCTTAATCGTCTTGGTGCCAAATACCCATAGAATAAAAGATCAGCTCAATTCACAATTAAACTTGTACATGTAATCAACCGCCAGCTAATACCTAACATTGTCAAATTTGATGGAAATAGGTGATGTTACAATTTTAAAGTCATGCAGATTAACCCCTGCACCAAAAGTTTAAATTACTATTATTGGTTGAAATATATCTGATAGTGTATATGTACAGTTAATTTTATTATTTATATATATATATATATAAGTATTTATTCATAATTTTAATACAATAGTTTCCCCATGTGATGTATGGCCAATTCCATTGAAAGTGAAACCCTTTTCACTTCCAAAACTTAAAAATCCATCTCTAATTATTTCTTCAGAATTATTATTAGAACCATTATGATCTTGATAATTAAGATTTTCTAAAGATTTTGAACATTCAATAGAAATTAATTTCTCATTTGTTTCATCCATATGATTATTTTCATTGGAATTTATAATATCTGCAATCTGTTCTTTAGGTTCAATAAAACATTCAACTTTTGATCCAAGTCTTAACCTATCTTTACAATTTGGATCTAATGCTAAATATGATCCTTTAATACTCCATCCACCACCACCTGCAATAACTTCATATTTCTCTTTCATATGCATATCTTGAATACTCTTATTATTATTATTATTATCATTATTAATATTATCAGAAGCAGATTTATTATTATTTGGAGATGTTAATTGGAAAAATACTCTTGATGCCTTTGAAGACATTAATTCTTCACTATTTTCTAAAAATGATGAAGCAGGTTTATCATTTATACTCTTAATTAAATTACCTTTAAAACTTGTAATAAATAATCCATCTTCATTATCTTTATCAATTAAATTAATTTTTTTCAATCCATCAAAATATTTAATTTTATTATCATCATTTTGAAATTCAATTGGTAAATTAACTTCTAATTCACATAAATTATGACCTTGTATATTTTCTAATAATTTAATATTATTGTCCTTTTCGGATAATAAATAAAACATAGTTGTTAATTCTGAATTTATGAAAACTGTATTGGCTAAACTTAGTTTAATCTCATATTTATCAGATAATTTGATTTTTAACTCACTTTCAATTGTCTTCCATTGTTTAGATGCTCTTACAGGTACAACACCATCACTCTCACGAGGTGGAGTATTTAAATCATCTCTATCTTCTAATAAAATAATAGACTTGGGATTTATATCAAAATATTTATCAAACCAAACTTCAGAAATTGCATCACTATTTTGATTAATTGAATCAACACAAGCAGTAAGTATTTTCAATTCTTTATTTGATTTATTTAAATTTGAAAGTTCACTAATAACATTATTCAATTGTGATGGTGTACATAAAACCATTAATGATTTAAAATTTTTAAAATTTTCATTTGAATTATTATAATTTAATTTAAAATTTTTAGGATTTTCAATTGTTCTAAATGACGAAAAAAGCCTTTTTTGATATCGAATTATTGGTCTAAACATATTGGAATTTATATATTTATATATGTCTTTATATATATATATATCTTATATAGCTTATTTACCTTTTAAGTATAAAATTAGTCAAATCCTTTATATATATATATATAAATATATATTTTATGATATCATGAAATATTTCAAAAATACATAAATGGAATTACAATGTCGGTAAATTATTAACTATGATATAAATAATCGACGCGGTGTTTAAAAACGCAAGTCGATCGACGAATACATGTCACTGAATTTTACAATATATTTGAAAAAATTCAACCATTGAATAAAACTATATATAGTTTTATATGAAATGTAAAGTATTTTAAAATTATCATAAATGATATTAAAAAGTTACATTAAAATTCATAAACTTATCTAAGTTATATTTCATTTACAAATAAATTTACGAATAAATTACTTAATTTACAATCGATTTTTAAAAAAAAAACTAAAAATTATACTGAAAAAATAGTTGTGTTATATTAAAATAAACAAACCCGTATATCAATCATATTATTAAATAACAAAAAAGTAAAATTGTACCTTTGAAAGACAGACAAGCGACACGTTTATTTAAGCTTCTTCTTTGGTCTTAATTGGTTAGTGTGACCACACTTTCTCTTTCTACAGTTGGTAGCTCTTGGTGGTAATCTAGCGTAACACTTTCTGCAAATGGATTTTTCACAGTTGTATTTAGAAGCTAAAGCCTTTAAGGATGGTTCAATAATACCACCTCTTAATCTTAAGACTAAATGTAAAGTGGATTCTTTTTGAATGTTGTAATCAGATAAAGTTCTACCATCTTCTAATTGCTTACCAGCAAAGATTAATCTTTGTTGATCAGGTGGGATACCTTCTTTATCTTGGATCTTGGCCTTGACATTGTCAATAGTGTCAGAAGATTCAACTTCTAAGGTAATGGTCTTACCTGTTAAAGTCTTAACGAAAATTTGCATTTTGACCTATAATAATTAACAAATGAAAAAAATAATTAAAAGAAATAATATAATTTAATTAATGTTAGTATTTTTTATGCTTCTGAAAGAATTTTATTTATAATTATTATAATACTATTGAAAATAATTCATTTATTTATTTTTATAAACAATTAGAAAAGACTTTAGAAGAATTCTTTGAAATCTTGTAATCAATAATGTAGATGTTATTAATACTTTGCTCTTATAATATTACTCTTTAGATGATTGGATAATAGACTCTTATTATTGTAATCTTCATATGTTATAGTGAAATACATATACACATGGTGAAAGTTTTCATTAATAGTTATAAATTTGATTTTTCATATCATTTGGTCGTTGACTTTATGCTTGTTATATATATATATATCTTACTATATTCATGGTTCTATTTATTCGGTGAGAGGGACTTCAGTTGAACTTATCAAAATATAATGTCTTCTAATTATTTTCACCCATTTCTAATTTTTCTTGTTTTCTTGTTCTTTTTATTTATTCAAATCACAAATGATATATTCAATGTATTATTTATATGATTCTTCACATACCTATTAATTAATTAACGGATAGTACCTGGTTCTTTTAAAAATAATCTTATTGAATTTTAATATAGAGTACTTTAATATATAACTGATTTTGATATATGAATAGTTTTTGGTAGATATAATTTCAGAAATTAAAGAAGGTTAGGTACTTAGTTAGCATAAAATGAATAAGTGAAGTGAAACACTGTAAAGAATTTTTTGGGAGATAGTAGAGAGTGAAACAAAATTTGATCATTCTGCAAGTAGTTAAAACAACTCTTTCTGAGAGTAGAGAGTGGGAGTGGAGGGTGGAAGTGGAGTGGACAGAGCAACGGAGAGAAACTGAAAATTGAGATGGTGGATATTGATATTGCCCAGTTCCCTACCGGGAGTTGCCTTGACTGAAACTGTTACTGGGAGTGGGCCGTGGCGTGGGCCGTGGCGACGGCCGTGTGGTGTGAGTTGCGGTTTGGATGGCGAGCGCCCTCCGCTTGGTTGCTCCAATGAGGCGCCGGCCGCAAAGCCTGCCAGCCTGTATTCTAGCCTAGGGTAGGATCACCTCAACGTAGTCCACCGAGATGGCGGTCTGATATTACAGGGCGCTAATTCTCTGGCCAGACAAGATGATCAGTCAACAGCCAATACGGCAGAAACTGTTCACGCCCGTAGTTGAGAGAACCATAGCCAAAGTGCTACGCAGCGTCTAAGAAAGAAGCGGACTATTCACGCACAGTTTTACCCTCGTTTGAATTCTCCAGGCCGTATACCGCGGCCGCGGCACAATCCCATGACGGCTGAGATATAATATCTGAGAATATCATCCTTCTAGCCCTTCACAACATCACGTGCTAAACTTATCAAACATTTCCAAACCCTCGTGGGTGTTTGAGACTTCGTCATTTTATCTACAGGTGATTATTCTCAGAACTTGAAATATTACTTAGTCGACATTAAATTTAATGTCTAATATGCTCACGTGATATTCCCGAAACTTCGATATTACTGGCGGACTTTTTCAATATCACTTCTAAATTCTCAATACGAACAGTTCTACAAACAGTAAAATAATAATCAATTAATGAAGTTATAATGATAAATGCTTTTTATTAACTTTGTTTGTTTTATTTTTTTTGTATAAATATAAATATAAATATAAATATAAATATAAATATATAACTAATAAAAGTAAATGAATGAGTTGATGAAAGAGTCAAGTTAAGTCTAAAATTTTGAACAATTTATGTAATTAATTTTATAATGAAAGATCTTTTTTAACCATGGCTCTACAAATTGGATGATATCCCATTTCATATTTATGGAAAGTTTTCAATGCTAATTCTCTATCAACTTGGTTTAAAAGAACATAAGATGGTCTAACAAATTTCATTCTACCAACAGTACCTAACCAATCTGCTAATTTTTGATAACTTGATGTAATTTTACCTGTTAATTCTAATCTATACCATCTAAATAATACTTCTGCATTTTGAGATGTTGAATATGTAGAATAATTAGATCTCATAACTGAAAGTGCTTTTTGTCCATTTTCAGAAGACCATGAAAATCCATCTTTACCTTCATATGCAACTAATGTATCTAAAAATACACCGTTTTGATTAGATCCAAATTCAGAAATATCACTAGATGAAAATGTAGATTCTAAAGATTCTGGTGATTCAGTTGCTGTTTTAACCCATTTTGAAGCTAATGAATAACATTCATCAACTAATGTAGTATCAAAATCTGGTTTTGGTGGTAAATATGGTTCATATAACCATTTCTGCCAATCAATTGAATCTAAAGTTTTAACATCATCTTTGAAAAAACCATATAAAGTATCTAAAAATTGATATGAATCTAATGATTTATATTTAAATAATGAAAAATAATATGGTAAAAATTTATTAAATTTTTCTTGACCTAGTGTTTGTTCAATTGTGTATAAGAAACAGAAACCTTTTTCATATGGAACTGTACTAAATGCATCATCAGGATCAGAACCATCTTTTAAATCTTGAATTAAAGTACTATATCTTTTAGCTGAATCACCCATAGATTTAATTGAATTTTCTAAATCAGTCCAACCAATAATAGCACTAAATTGTCTATGTTTTTCACCATGTAATTTACCAATAATTCTTCTTTCGATATAAACTGTCCAACCTTCATTTAACCAAAAATGATCCCAGGAACAATTGGTAACTAAATTACCTGACCATGAATGCGCTAATTCATGAGCAATAACATCAACATTTTGTCTATCACCAGATATTAAAGTTGGAGTAGCAAATGTAATATTTGGATGTTCCATACCACCAAATGGCATTGCACGGTTTAAGATTAAAACATCATAATTTTTCCATTCATAATCAAAAATTAATGATTCAGCTGTAGCAATGAAATTTTCAGTATCTTCTTTAAATTCATATTGACATGAATCAATAGCACATGGTTCAGAATAAACAGTAGATCTTGGACCAATTGAAGCACCAACTAAATCACCTGATGCAATTGCTACCAAGTAACTTGGAATTGGACCTGGTTGATTGAATTGAAATAAAGTAACATCACCTTTCTTTTCTTCATTTACACGTCTACCTGATAATAAAGTCTTCAATGGAGATTCAACGTTAAATGTATATGGTGATTTAATTGATGGTGTATCAAAACAAGGGAAAAATGAACGAGCATGAATTGGTTCACATTGAGAAAATAAATATGGAAGTTTACCACCATCAGTTTGAGGAGGATCAAGCCATTGTAAAGCTGTACAATTTTCAGTAGTTTCGTAATCAATCTTTAAAATTATTGAATCACCCTTTTTGGATGGTGATTTAATTAAAAGTGGAGAACCTAGTGGTTCATTACGAGGTAGTATTTCAAATTCAACTTGAGATTCATTGACAAAAACTGTTTTAATATTTAAAAAAGATGAATCTAAAATAATACTATCTGTATCGTCTAAAACTTCAATATCATATGAAACATAACCTGTAAGTATTTTTTTTTCAAATGATACCGATACATCTAAAGTTGAATTTTTAACATTAAAATTATAATAATTTGAATTTGTAGAGAAATCCTTTTCTGGAGATGATTTTGGTAAGTGAGATGAAATAATTTCACGAAGTTTTGGAGAAATATTTGGATAATTTTGAACAGTTGACATTTTCTTAGTAAAATTAAATTTAAATATATCTGATTTATCACTTATGATTTGATTTTGACAATAAAAACTTTTAAATACTGTATTGGTATTAAATAAACTTGAAACAAAATACTTTCTACTGTTAGTACTATAGCTTCTTAATGAATTTTTGAATATATCTATCAATGGCATAGAAGAATTATTATCAAGGTATGAGTCAAGATAGCTATAATAACTGACAAAGTGCTTGATTCCAAATTAGCTAAAATTCCTCTCGTCTTTTGTCTTCTTCTAGTCGATGACTGGTTTTCCTTATGATGGTGATATTAAGATTCAAGTTACAATAATTGTCGACAAAATTGAAACTGGATACAGCTTGTTGTCGGGCAGAACTATGGTATTTGGGTGCTTGTCTCACCGCTATTATTATAATTATCTATCTAAATGATATGTTGTGTAATCCGAAAGTACAATGATGGAATGAGAGTAACTTCACTGAATTGCATTGAACTGAAGTTAAATACATCTTGCTTAAACTAGAATGTATGTGGAACATTGTGATGTTTATAGCATTGTTTAAATTATCCTTTCTATTGTTTTCGTTGCCACTCTTTAGACCACAAAGTTCTGCGGGATTGCTGTAGATCCTCATCTGTTATCAGTCGCATTAGGCTGTCATAGAATAGTAATAGAGTAATAGTACTTACTATATCTGCTTTTCTTTCATCTTCCCTCCTCTCAATTCCTCCACACTCAGTGGCACGAGCGGATTTCAAGACTGCGTGTTGTCCAGCCCCTGAGTGAGCTGGAGATTCAGGGGAGGAGGCCTTGACTTCAAGCAGCCGTCGCTTCTCTCTGCCACCTAGACCAGTTGAAGTCAAGTCTTCTGCCCGTTTCAGCAGGCAGATGCATGACTATGAGCCGTATGCCTTCTTCTGTTCAACCCGTTTCATGCACCGTCGGCTGGAAAAAGCAATGTGCACCATGACTATGATTAACCACCTAAAGCATATTAAACGGCACAATCCAAAACTTCGGCGGATTGAATCTCAAGCAGGATTTGTTTCTCCGTTTTCTTGTACTGCAAGAGCCAGGCATTGTTCCTCTATTGTCCTGTCTCCATTTTGTTCTCCTCCTGTTTTATTTGGAAATTTTTATCCGTACGTGCAACTGTAACTTTACCGTTTAAAGCTTAATAAGACGCTTATGGTTTTCACAGATACATAATGGGATAGGTAGAATTAATATGCTATTATTTTGGCAGCGATATGGTCTTTTGATCATTGTCTGAGGAAATAAGAGTGCCGTACCTATTCTTCGTCTTATGTTGTATATGCATCCAAGTTAAGTACGGTGTTTGTGCAAAGTAACTTCACTCCTATGTTTTTTTATTAACTAAATCATTTTCTCATGTATTAACTGACCAGCAAATATATCTATATGTATGTATGTGTGAATGAATCATACCTAGTAGACAAATAAGTTTTATATCATATCTTGAGAGATGCAAAAAAATTCAAAAAAATAAATGATCCCTAGCAGGATCGAACTGCTGATCTTGGCGTTATTAGCACCACGCCTTAACCAACTGGGCCAAGGGATCTGTTTTTATGTTGGAATTTTTGTGGTTCTTTGTGCGACTTAAAGTTAAATTTGCCTGGTGTACGGGTGTGTTTATCAAAAATGTGTGGAAATTTTACTATATTAGATCCTTTTTCAGATATTTAAATGACTTAGAGTATTCTCTTATTATTTGTTTTTAATTTGATATAAAAAGATTATATTTACGAGTCATCTGATAGACTAAATTGCGATTAATGTCAAAATCCTACAGAAGTATCAGTTTGATGATGTTTTGTTCCGTGTCCACTGTGAGATTTCTAAATTTTTGGAAATGTCCGCGAACGCGAGCCAATTTTACGCGGCCGTCTTGCTACAGCCTAGGATGGGGACTTTTTAAGTGAACAAGAAACGTTTTCGCGGCTACTCCACACAACTTCATGTGGCACTATCAGAGTGTGTGGGCTGACAGCGTAGAGTGCGGGCATTTTCTTTAGGACACACGAAAATCCAAGCAGCGTGCGTGTATGAATGATTTGAGTGCAACTATACTTTGATGTGTTATCGCAATCAAACATGAAACTTCGTATCATATAATGATAACAACGGTCTTTCTCTCTGTTTGGTTTTTAAAACTTTTTTATATTGAAAAAAAAAAATTGCCCAGTTGGTTCTTGTGTATCAATCATCATCTTAGCACATATTTATACTTATATATATTTGATAGCAAAAGTTCATAGCGGAGCAATTAACATGTCCATACCGAAGAAAGAGGAATCTATTCCAAATGGAGATGACTTCCACAATGAAATTCCAACCAGAAATCAATCAAATAATATACAACACAATGAAACACCAGCAGCGCAGCAGCACAGTTATCTGACAAATAGAATGTTATCCCTTTCTACAACATCACTAACATCGCTCATACCTTTGCATCCTCTATATTCACAGGGGAACTATTCAAGTTCGGCTTTATCTTTGTATACATCACAATCAGATGCCCCTGTCCCACCAATTTCAGATACGTTGGCTAGAGAGAGTGATGTTACTGTGTCCACTAATATTACCTCACAAGCTGAATATAAAGGTTTTGCATCGTATGTTATATCTGGGCTTGTATTATTTGTTTGGATAAGTTGGAGTATACTGCCGGATACATTTCTTAATAGCATTGGAGTTTACTACTACCCATCAAGATGGTGGGCATTAGCAATACCTGCATACGTTTTAGTTCTTATGATTTATATGTATGTTGCATTGGCTTTATATAATATTGAAGTCAAAACAGTTCCACTGGATGATTTAAGGTCTGTTGTTGATGATACAGGTGTTGTTATTACTCAATTACCTGGTTATAAAGAACAAGAAATTGATAGATATTTATTCAATTCAACCAGTGGTATATGGGATTTACCAATTACAGAAGTTAATAAAGTATTTTATTCTGGTAATTATGATACTGAATTGAATGAAGATTAATGAAATCTAGTATATACACTACACTATGTGACTTTTATATTTATTTATAGAATTATTTCTTACGCAAATCACTTTAATATAACGATTTTTAATGAACTTCATGAAAAGTACTTTAATTAAATTGAAGTATAAAAAAAATTATATTCATGCTTAATGAAAACGCAAATGTAAAAAGACAAAAGAGAGAAACCAGAATAAAAGATATTTGAGAAAAAGTAATTGAAAAATTAAAAAGAAAAAACAAAGATACATACAAAGGAAGATATAAAATTAAATAATGAAGAAAATAGTATAGTGGATAATAAAAACAAGCCAATAAAATAGTGTCAAGTCAATTCAATTGAACTAAGTGAAATCTTCTTCTAATTCATCTGGGGCTTCAGTGACACTAGATTTTATTTTATTTAGTATTCTTATCTTTAAAGCGTCTAATCTTGCAATTTTATCGTAATCTCTAGAAGCGTTTGCAATTTCATCTGAATTACCATCTCTAACAGCTTGAATTAATTTATTTAAAAATTCAAATTCCCTAGTTGATGAAAAAGTAGGATCCCATTGATTGAATCTGTTTAAAAGAGCATTACCACTTGCATAATCATTATTTGTAGCTAATCTACATAAAATTGCCTTTAAAAAATATTCTTTTAATGACCATTTTGCTAAATTGTTATTTAATGATTCTTTTGCGATTCTTTCATAAACTGTGGCAGCTTTGTCGTAATCACCAACTTGTTCATCACAGTAAAGATCCGCAGCTTTTAAAGAACATTTATTTGATAAAGCTTGCGCAGAATCACCTCTATACCAATCAGCGGCATCTTCATAACTGGCAATGGCATTTTTAACATCTGTTAATTCATTTTCATAGAGTTCTGCTAAATCAACTTTGTAATTAGCACCTCTTCTAAATTGACCTCTAGCAACAAACATTTCAATTGCTTTAGTTAAACATCTTGCGGCTTCAATTGGTACTTCCATTTTGTATGATTTATAAGCCTCGACTAATGTATTCGATGCTTCATCATTTGAATCGGCTTTAATTTGGGCATTTGCCGCTTTTTCAAATGTCTGGCCAGCTAATGCATTTTTTCTTTGTAATTTATAAATATTTGCAGCTTGTGTATAAATATCAGCAGCTTCTTCATATCTTGATGCTGAACTAGCGCCAAAAAATGATGAAAATCCAGATGCTGGTTTGGCTTTTCTATCGGCCTATTCAATATTAGAATTCATATGTAGAATTGTGATTATAATTATTAATATTAGTATTATAGAATAAAAAACGAAAGAATTTTTAATATTATAACATACTTCTGCAATTAATGCTTCCGGGTTAGACATATTTATAAATAAATTGTGATAGTTAGGAATATTTAATAGAAAACACACCTGTTAATTCGTGTACAATCACAAAGTCTCGTTGTTTCAAACCTTTTTAAATTCCGCTGGCTGGTCCAAAACGCTTCAAAGACTATACTACACCTAACTGAATTCACACAATGAATACAGACGACACGATCAATACGATCTGGTTACGTAGACGATAGATCCCACAAGATATCTGCTATCTTGTCCAGTAGCTCAATAACGCTCCTTAGCAAAAGTCTGTACCTACTGTTCTACGCTCTCCTCTTCTCTTCTCAGCACACCTCAGCTCCTGGGTGTGAATCTATGGCTGAACCAGATACGGGCAGATACTCTATTGCTTCAATGCTTTGTCTGTATGTGGTGTATGGAGTTTTGAGACCGCAGGCAAAGTACTGAACCGGTATCGCCCCAAACGGCCACCTTCTTTCCCCTTTCTGCACACGAAGTTTGTGAGGTACTTTCAGGGGCGGCCACTCAGCGCGGCTTACCGGCTATGTCACTGTCATGCAAGCGCTTATCTTATCTATCATTCAGTTAACATAGATAGATACTCTCAGTTCTCAAGATTTCCCCGTTTCATCTTTTCATTTTACCGGCTCAAAATCTTATTGCATTTTCTCATGGTAGTTAAAATTAAACGCTGTGCCAGCTTCAAAACCTTTACGCAGCGAATAGGATACCCAAAAAAAATTAGTTCACCATCTTAATTGGTTTAATCTTGCAAAAAAAGATAAGATCTGCCTTCAGCCAGATTCGAACTGACGATCTCCACATTACTAGTGTGGTGCCTTACCAACTTGGCCATAAAGGCTTATCTGAAATTTTAAGTTTTAAATAACATTCCTCCGGGGCTCATTTTTAATCACGTGATTCTCCCATATATGAAGGGATTTAAATTTTTAGTATGATTGTTTTTCAGTTTATCCTACCTAAATGATGGAGTTTTCTCCCATTATATGTTTCAGATTGATTATCATCAACTGCTAGTAATTGGCTAAGTTTTTTTAAGGTTTAATGGATTATTTAAGTCAGATTAACTAGTCTAGAGATAATTTATGAAACTCAAAGAAACGAAAAAAATGAGAAATTTGCCGAGTCCAAAAAAGAATTCTCCGAAAGGCCTTTTCCTCTCAAACTTCAAACATGTTTCAGGTGAATTAAAAAATTTAAAAAAAAACAGTAAAATAAAGGCCGAAATGACCAATCATAGGACCAAAAAGGCGAAGTCCCCGGCCAGGTTTGAACTAGCGACCAACAGATTTGCAATCTGCTGCTCTACCACTGAGCTACGAGAACAACACGCCTAAGTTCCTGACCAGGATTGAACTGGTGACCAACAGATTTGCAATCTGCTGCTCTACCACTGAGCTACAGAAACCGGCTACGGCGCGTTTTTTGACCTAGAATTTCGAAGGAATGTCCATTTTTGCGTCGATTTTTGCGTCGATCGACCTCAATTTGAGACATTTTCTTTTGTGGTACTCATTATCAACTCAAAATTCGGAAAATGAAAATCTTAATTTATTTTGTTCTAGTAATTCTATTATCATCTCTAAGCTATTACTAATGTATAAAATATAAATTAGAGATTATAAAGAAAAGAAATAGTATTTGTTAATACTTCAAGGATAAAATTATATATATAAAAATTGTGTTTTACTGAGTAATCTAATTTTTACATGATTTTTTTTATTTCATAACTTTAATATTTATTACTTTAGATGTCATAAAAATCATCGATTATAATAAAAAAATTTAATCTATTATTTAATTAATTATTTATAAAATTACATAGCTTCATCTAATACATATTTATCATCTATCAGTTTCATGTTAAAGATAGATCTAATCACCCAGTTCCATTCAATAATCCTAAATTTATTACCTGATACAATTTTCTTAAAACTTTCAATCAAATTTTCTTCATCCGGAGAACAAAGAAGATAATTAACTTTATCATCTACAATGTCAATTTTTTTGGTCTTTTTTTCAAAAACCTGAGGAGTAACTCCACCAAATGACCCAACTATACTACTTATTAATTTAAATCCTCCTGGAATTTTTGATGAAATTGAAAAATTTATACCTTCAAATAAAGATCCTTTAATAGATCTTGCATTTTTAATTAAAAGTCTTATATTTTCTTCACCTAATGATGGATTTTCAAAAAGATCACGAATCTTTGAATCCTTGCTGAAATCTATTGAATTTGAAATACTATAATTATCAACATCCGGCTTATAACTTTCAAAATCTGTTATTTTATTACTGTAACTATCCATTGTTCCCAATACATCAAAAATGAAAAGAGGAGTTAAAATATAATCTGGTCCCATACTAAGAGATTTAAGGAATTTTTCAGTACGTAATATTGAAGGCGCTATAATACAATTCATTTCCTGTGTTGGATGATCAATAACTTTTATACCTACTCTGTTCAAAATTCTTAAATCTGCTTTGGTAAAATCAGAATCACAACCAGTTAAAACAGTAACTATGTTATAAGGTTTACTATTGGTTTTCTTCTTTTCTGAATTTGCAATAGGAGAAGATGTAATACCAATCTTCTGTTTCTTCACATTTTTTTTACTAGAACTGTTAACTTCTGAGTTTTCAAGAACATTAGAGGTTGTTGGTTCTGGTGTAATATGCTTTCTTTTCACACCCATAGATTCATCCTCTATATTTTCAGATTGACTTTCTTTATATTGTATTTCATTATTCGAAGGATCATTCTCTGTATTCTCTTTTTCTTGTGTATTTTCTTTATGTTTGTCATCTTTAAAGTTTTGCTTCTTTACAGGACTTGATTCAGGGTTAGATTTATGTTCATGTTCATGTTCATGTTCATGTTCAGGTTCGGGACTAGAATTTGCTTGGATATTACCATTTGCCTGAGATTGACTCTCTTGAGAAGGAACAAATTCCAATGATAACATTCTGGATTCTGGCATATCAAAGAATTTGCTTAAAACTTCGATATCCAATTTTGTAGATCCAACGACTGGATTATTTTTAAAAGTGGTATATTTTGAATTATCAATATCCATTTTTTGCCAATTTCTAAAACAATCTTCTAACCACAGATGATTGACACAATTTACTTTCCATTTTTTAGCAGCTTCATATTTTGCACCTGTAGCATTACCAACTATTAAATGTGTATTGTTACTAGTCAATGATTTTGTAATTTTAGCACCCAACATGGTAACCAAGCTGTATATGAATTGACGAGCATCTCCAATATAAGATGTTGTACAGATAACAGCATTCTGCATTCCTTCTATTCCTCCTCTAGGATAAGGATAATGAAGCAAATTATTCAAAGGAGAAACCCATTGACTATTAGAAAGCATCCAAAATAACCAGTGAAGATTACCAACATCAATTTTCTTTCTCGATGCTGCCAAATATTGGAATCCTTCTCTGTAACAACCGATATAACAATTGATACCGGAGTCAAAATTCATTAATTCTTCAGGGGTTGTGGTTTTGACGATTTTACCACCATAGCTAGTAATCATTTTTTCTAATGTGGAGTAAGTTAGATCTGATAAGAATAAATCGTCACCTAATAAGAATGTTTTCCCTTTTAAAAAATGGTCAAGTTCAGGGACAATAAATTTTCTAACTGCAGCAGTATTATCATTTTCAACCAAATCACCAGCAACAGATCCATTTTTTGAATTTTTTGAAATTGGCAGTAAGTAGTTTGTAGTATCAAGTTTCTGTTTAGCAACAAGACAATCTGTAATCCAGCTTGGATATATATATTTAATAGTTACTTCACGATCTGGTAACTTATTATATTTTTGGACAAGCAGATTTTTTTCTGAATCCTCTGCTTCATTAGAAACAATATATGTGGTTATAGTGCTTACATGATCCGATGCTTGCCCACCAAATGCTTTTATACCAGACAACAAAACGAGCTTATCAGAAGAGGAAATGGTTTTGTCAAACACGAATTGTACAGATTTGAAAAAATATTTTGGATCAGGTGAGTATGACTTTATTGTTGGCATTTTACCCTTTTTGACTGAAGCATACACCCAGCTACTTTTAACTATAGGTAACATATTGTTATTTGCAAATTGATACTCTGGGAAATTTATATCATTTGCAATAATATATGAAATTGAAGAAACTGTAACTTGTGGTAGAGCAAACAGGACACTACTTTTCTTTATTATTATATTTTTTGAAGGGTTTTTAACTCCATTTTCTATAAGATAGTTTTTAATATTACTGGCCTCTGTCTCCAGTAAGTTAGCAGACTCTATGATTATAAAACTGTAATCACGAAATATTTTTGAATTTGCCATTGCGATTTTTTTAAACTCTCTGACTTAGCCACTCACAGAACAACCAATATATACATACCACTATCTCCGCCTTGTTATATCTTTGTAATACTTTTATACTCCATATATAACCAATTCTCTTTTCAAGATTTACATTTGAGGATCAAGGCAAGTCAAGATCCTAACCGCTGACGCGAAACCTGCATATAAAGACGGAGAAAGAGATCAATTGCATCGTGTGAATCGCGAATCACGAGCAAAAAAAAAAAAATTAAGTAAAATTAACCCGTGCACCATTTGCGGTACAAACTTGCAAAATTAAGTTGTATGGAGGAATGAAACCACATGGAATTTGTCATTGTGCCAATTTGGCGTAGTGGTGAAAACGTCCGGATTCTGGAGATAAAACTGGCACAGTCCGCGCGTACTTGCACACAGAAGGGCGGCCTGAATTAATAATTTGGGCCGCCAGATTATCAGGCGAGTGGGAAATTCGGTGGTTTACTCCATTCCTCGTAATATTCTCTTGAGAGATTTCCTTAGCGTGCAAACGCTGGGCGGTGGCCATCAGAAAACAAGCCTGTTTGCTACTATGCAGTGGGCAGTCTATGGGAGGCTCCGCGAATGGTTGACCCCTGCTGACTCGACAGGGTGTTGCTGAGTTCAATGCGTGGATCCTGCTACTGTAGTGGGAAACTCGATACCGATCATTAGTGTTAGTTTAGTCCTCTTCTCCGATTCATTTTTTGCAACTTTTTTGCAACTTTTTTGCAACTTTTTGTTTTGTTTTATTTTTACATTAGAGTTTTTACTAAGAAACAAGGCAATGCCAACTATAAGGAGATAAAAAGCATTGATTATTAGATATAAAACATACATAACATATACACATATACATTCATATCTGCAATAACAAAATATTAAAATGTTTTGCAGCTGATAGAAAATGCAAATTGAGATTAGCAATTCAATATCGATAAAGATCCAATTACAAACTAACCATCTATTTTTCAGTACTTTGTGAAGGTTCAGCCTTTGCAGATGCCTCAGACGATTCTTTTCCTCCTTTACTACCATTACTAGTTAAACCTGGCTTGACATACTTCATACTGCTGATAAAATTATTACGGAATGCACCTCTGCCGCCTCTTGTGGAAAACCCACCACGACCCCCTCTGCTGCCTCTGCTGGAGAAACCACCTCTGCTGGAGAAACCGCCTCTTCCAGAAGAACTACCCCTGCCTCCTCTTTTATCGGACCTACTGAAATGTGACCCATTTGAATCTTTGTTATCGACCTTGTCTACTACATCCACAGCAGAAGTCTGGGAGATAGCAGACTTTTCTTTAGAATCAGATGATGATTCTGCTAATTCGCCCTTAGAGTTGTTAATTTTGTCTGAACCTTCTAAGTCTGGCACTGTTTTCAACTCTGAGTCAGATTCTGAGCTTATTTGCTTTTTGTTATTCTTTGATTTAAAATCCTTAGTGCGCACAGTATTTATATTTTCATTTTTAGAATTGATATCTGATTTTGGTGCTCTTACTCTTTTTGGAGTTGTAAAATCCTTATTTTTCTGATATTTCTGGTCTTTTTGATTTTTCACTTCTTTCACTTCTTTCTGATCTTTCTGATCTTTCTGATCTTTCTGATCTTTCTGATCTTTCTGATCTTTCTGATCTTTCTGATCTTTCTGATCCTTTCCTTCTTTTTGATCTTTTTGATCTTTTTGATCTTTCACTTCTTTCTGATCACTCAGTTTTTCTTCTTTTTGACCTTTCAGTTCTTTCTGAAATTTTGCATCTTTCAAAGGTTTTTGATCTTTATTTTTTTCCTGTAGGAGATCTGGGTTAACGTATTTGGCCGAAGTTGGATATGGTCCATTTCTATTAAATTTTCTTGGACTTCTCATAGACTTGAATTGTTCCTTTTGAGAGTCACGTTCATCTATTTGTGAGCGTTTAGAATATGATTTATTCTTGAATTCTGTAGGTTTGGATTTAGATATGCCCACGGCTTTTGCATCCACGGCTTTTGCATCAACATCTGTTTCTTTTTTATCAAATAAATCTAATTCCTTAACTGTTAAATCAATTTTTTCAACTACTTCCTTTGGTTTCACTTCATTTATAGGTCTAAATTCTAATTTTTCATGGTATGTTTTGTTGCCCTTTTGATTTTGAATTTGATTCCTTTTTGAAGGGCTTCTAGACCGTGGTCTTCTTGGTGTGTTATTTTGTACAGGTGCACGTCTTGTTGAAGGTTGAGTTTCGTTTGTTGAAAGTTGTTTACTAGTGGTATCCTGTGATTTATCTGAGGAAACATTCGCATTTAATCGAGTTGGATCATTACTTTCAGAAGCTGTTTTCTTTAGAATGGAAACATGAGGAACAGTAGTATCATTGTTGTTATAATTTGTTTCAAATAACTTATTTACTCCACGATTTTGTCTTCTTAGATTTGGATTGACATAATTTTGATTTTTAAAACGATTCTGTGGATTAGGAAAGCGGCTACCACCACCATTAGTTAACAAATTGTCAAATCTATCTTCTTTATTTTCATAATTATTATTGTTATCTTTCTTTTGTTTTTCAATTCTTATATTTTCTAATTTTTCCTTCTCTAAATTTTCCTTTTCTAGTTTTTCCTTTTCAGCTCTTTCTTTTTCTAATTTTTCTTTTTCTAATTTTTCTTTTTCGAGTCTCTCTTTTTCGATTCTTTGACGTTCCTCTTTTTCTTTTAATTTCTGTAATTCCAATTCTTTTTGTTTCTGTTCGTGCTCCAATGATGCCATTGTTTTAAAAGTTGTTTCATTAATAGCAAGATCTTTCAATTTCTTTTCAAGTTCCAATTGTTTTGATAAAGTATCTACTGGTTTTGCATTTCCAAAAGGATTAAATCTTTTTATAGGTTGAATTTGGTTTATATTATTCATGTTATTAATACCATTATTAATCTCAGAAGGATGATTAATTTGATTGATATTTGGATTTAACATAAAATTTTTATTTAATCCAGTATTATGATCATGATTATTATGAATATTATTATTAAAACTATCGTGTTGGTTTAAATTGTTTCTGACATCTAAATGTTCTGCAATTTCAACAGGAGTATGTACTTCCACTGGTTTCGCTTCACCAAATGGATTGACTCTTCTAACAGAAGGAGTATGAGAAGGGGGAGGAGCAATACCTGCTTCTCTATTATAATAATCGTTATTATTATGATTATTGGCAATATTATTGTTGTTCAACATGTCAAATGATCCATCATTCCCACGATATGATGGTTCTTGACCACGATGATTCAATTCATGATTACCCAATCCATTGTCAAATCCACGGTTACCATTATTGTTATTATTTTGAAAATGGTTCATTTGTCTTCTTCCATTGTTAAATCCATCACCGAATTCATTGTGATTTGGAAAATCGTTATGGTGATGATTTTGATTTTGATTTTGATTTTCAAGTTCTAATTTTTTCAATTCTTCAACTCTTTTCTCTTCATCTTCTTCATTATATCCAATTTCTTTATTATATTCTTGAACATCTCTAAAATCGGTAAAATCTGCAATAGAAATTTGAACTTTTAATCTATCCATATAAATGTCATTCCATTTAACAATTTTTAATAATTCTTGAGAAGTATCAAATTGAACATATGCACATTTTTTCACTTTTTTAGCAGCATTTGGATTGCTGAATCTCGATTGTGGTGGATTTGGATCAATTAAAACTTTACATCTTTCAAATTTCAAAAATCTTGAATCAAATAATTCTTGTATAACAGCTTTGGTAACTAATTCAGATAAATTTGAAAATTTGGCAATGAATGGAGGTTCCAATTTTCTCTGGTGGAAATTTGAACCACCACCACCTCCTCCACCACCACCCATCATACTGTTTCCATTGTTATAACGACGATCCATATTACCGTACTGTGATTTAAAGTTGTCAGAGAAATGATCATACCCATCCATGGCGGAAGGAGGTTTACCAATTGGGGCTGAAATTGAATTGATGTCAAAATCGTCGTCGGCCCAAGATTCTCCAAAAGTGTCGTCCACAAGGAACTCACCGAGTGACATTTTCATCTTACCTGATAAAGAATTAAAAAATATGAGGAATTGTATTAGTATGATTCTTTTCTTATCTTCTTTATATTAAATAACAATAAAAAAAAACAAAAAAACAAATAAAAATTTCTTGTGATTTTATTAAATTAAACTTACCCATTTTGTCTTTGTGATTTATCATTGAAAACTTTCCTCAAAAAGGATTGTTAGAAATATATGTGAGATGGATCTAAATCTGATATATATACACTTTTACCCTTATCAAAGAGCTAAGATAGATCGGTAAAAAAAGTTGATATCAATTTAACACCAATTGATATATCTGAATGAATCACAATACCGATTGGAAATCTATATATTTTGCTTCACTGGTTGGTTTCCTCTGATAAGATAAATGTCTGACCCATCCATCCCTGGCACTGATCGATGTGGCGTTGTTTGGGCTTGTTTACAATGATTCTCCCAACAAGCAAAATTTTCCCCTTCTATCGTTGGTTGTCCCAAGCTAGCCTTTAGATAAGAGTCTGAGAGTACACCACACAGCAACGTGACACTGTGACGACAGGGAGTCACTGGAGCCCCAGAGAGGAGAAGAGCGCCGCAGCGGGCACGCACAGTTCCGGAAACGCCTTAGAGTCACCCAGCACTCAGATGGGAGTCACCAGGCGGTGCTCCACTGGGAGCCCGGCCGGTTCTGGGCTGGAGGCACGTTCACTGCGGGATCGGGAAAGCAGTACACCAGAATGCGAGCTAACCTGTATTCAGCCGCTTCTAAGATTATGCGATCATTGGAAACCTTGATAACAAATTACAAGTATTCAAATCTATATTCTTCAGAGAATTGAGTTAATCTCTATAAATGAACTTAAATAATACATTATTAGGATACAAATAAATATAAATGTAAATGTGAATATAAATATATAAATATATAAATATATAAATATATAAATATATAAATATATAAATATATAAATATATAAATATATAAATATATAAATATATAAATATATAAATATATAAATATAGATATTAATACAAGTGGGTGGAAAGCTACTGAATTGAGGCAAAAGTCATAACAGTCAGATATACTTTATTTTAAAGACTCAATCTTTGTCTTAGTCATTTCGTAAACGTAGTTGCCAAAATGCTCATAACTTTCCATAGTATATAGCGGGAATTTGTCTTTGTCTGAGTTAACAGACTTTCTTTTATCTCCATCAAACATTTCATTCCCTACAAGCTGTAGTTTATATGAATCATCTCTTGCATTTGGAGATTTCAACAAATGTGCAAATATATGACCTGCAGTTTTAACGCCATCTTTAGATCTGATTCTCATTAAATTAGATACATCGCTGAAGATGTATAACCCCAGCGTAGAAGATTGTGATAGTTTCATAGCATCAATAAAATTTGGAATTTTATGATTAACTAATGATACAATAACATACTCATTTTCATATCCATTAATCTCTTCAATTAACTTGACTTCTGGAGTGGTATTACCAAATATCTCCTTGTTATTAGAACATCTAGTCTTTAAGATTTCTTCTATTAATACTCTTTGAATTTTATAATTTGTCACTATTGTAACATTAGAGGGATAATTTAGTAATTTCATGTACATAAATAAAGCAACACAGTACTCAGCTTGTTCAACATTTTGATATTCTGTTTTTGAATTTTCAGCATCAGTAGAGCTGACATTCACAAGTTGCAAAGATGACAATAATCCTGCATTTGGTAAGAAAGAAATGTTACCAGTATTATCACCAGAAGTGGAAAGTTTAGTTTGAGTAACATCTTTGTACAATTCATAAATCTCAGATCTTACATTATATTGTAATGTTAAATCTGTCTTATTATCCTTAAAGTAATCGGATTCAAACACCTTTTTAAAAATAAAATTTTGTTTATTCGTATTCAAGTAATCAATATTACCTAAAATTATTAATTTTTCAATTGAACCGGTGTTAAATACTCTTGAAATATTTAAAAAGTCATAGTCATCAAAGTCTTCAAATTTATACAGTATGATACTATTTATCTCAAAACCAGTGTTATTCATATTAAGTAATTCATCTTTAGTGAAGATACTAAAATTACAGTAATTGAGAATTAATTTCAAGATTTGATTATCCCTTTCTATGATATTTTCAGTTGTAACAAATTTAAATAATTCTAAAAATTCAATAGACTTGAAGATTTTAACAATTTTATTGTAATAATGTTTTGTAAGTAATTTAATTAATAATTTCTTATCTCCATCGTCATCAAGGGATTCTTCTTTCAAATCGTATTCTTTGAATGGATATAATTTCAGAATATCATCTCTGAATGCTGAACTAATCTTCAAAGTGAAAGTCTTCCAAAGAGGTTTGATATGATGCTCGTAAAATAAGAGACTACTTGATAAATCATTTTTATAATAACCTTCAATTTTTAATAAATCTGCAACAGTCTGTACTCGATCTAAAAATTGTAACTGCAGTTTTGTGAAATCACTACTTTTGACAGATGTGGGTAAACACAATCTGATAATTTCATCTGTCTCAAATTTGAGGAAGCTTCTGATAATTTTCCTTTTAGATTTTAAGGAGTTAGTGACAATAATAGATCTCCCGCCAAAATTGATATTCAGAAGCTTCGTAATAATGTTGACTAATATAGATTTTCCGGTCATGTTGCAACCGTTTATAATTGACAAAGGGGAATTAGCGTTTAGAGAGGTAAAAATGGAATCAAGCTGAGATCTATTTAGAATTATATCTTCATGTTGATTAGATTCATCTAAATTATCGTATGATTCAATTTTAGATATTTGTTTTGAATTATAGTGATACGAAATCGATGTACCATTTTTGGAAAATTCAACTGCCTTGCTGTCCTGTTCACCAACATCACATTCTATTGTTTTTCTCTTCTTTTTAGCAGGTTCTTCATTATCTTCAATATCATAATATTTGGTCAATGTATCATAACCGATATGACAATTCAGATCTAATTGAATTGGCTCATCGTTTGGGGAATTTTCATTGCTTATTCCTAGCACTATATCTGCAAACCATTCTGGAATATGCGAATCTGTTGAACCTAGTACGAAGTCGTTAAAAGATTCTAAAGCTTTTAAAGAGGATTCAAGTTCTTTATTCATTCTTATCACATCTTTCTTTTCTGACTTTTCATAAATTGCCATTAATCTCATATTTTCAGTGTTACTTATAACAGAGACAGTCAAATGTTTTGTCTTAGAGTTGTTAGAATTACTGGAACTAATATTCAACAGTCTCAGCGGTATATAAAAATCTTCACCAATTGCCTTATCAGTACCAGTAAAATATAATACAGATCCACTCTCAAGCGAGTTCCATCCAGCCTGATGCTGGTGACTGTATCCTTTCAAATCAAGAGTGATATCAAACAGTCTCTTGTTAGAATCTAGCTTCAGTTCAAATAATTTCCTATTATCGTTTTCTAAAGATACAATCTCTGATTTTAATTGATATAAATAAATTGATTTATTCTTTTTTGATACATTAGAAACATGTTCTTTCAACTGATTCACAAGTTTGTTAAATTTCCTGTTATATATATTAAACTGAAAATCTTTAAGTGATAAGTAATTTCTTTCAATCATATTAAAACTTGATCCAGAATCTTCGGTTAAACCAGGCACTTCAAATGACTCAATTTCATAATTAGAAAAAAGATCTCCAACATTATACCATAATATTGTGAGGAGTAAATTTTTATCATTTAGACTCGAATCGGAAAATAATGATACAATAATATTCATCTCCTTCAATATTAAATTCAAATCTTTACTTGAGAAGTTAAGACTTTCAACAACATCCATAAATTTGGGTTGGAACTTCAAATTATCGTAATCTAGATCAAATTCAAATAATTTATTATTGGTATTTCCAGCATATTTAAATAATAATGACTGAAATACAGAAAATTTGTTGATATTATCAAGCCTTAAATTTTCTAAACTGTTGATTTCACCGCTAAAATCATCAATTGGATAATAAACTAAGTATTGTAACAAATTTATTAATTGCTCATCTAATAATTTTGCTTTAGAATGTGCTCTCAATAAACACACAAAATTTAACTCTTTCAATATCTGATTTACAAACATTCTGGTTGGTAAAAAGGAGACAATCTTAACAAGCAATTTAAGTGTTAAATTTAACTGTATAACATCTGTACAATCATTGAATTGAAAAATCAAATCAGCTAACCAAGTTTTACTCAAGTATTTGATTTCGTTATCTTCATCAGTTGTATAATTATTGAATTCTTCAACAGATTCTGTATACAATTGCTGTAGTTCATTGTTATTTAATATCTTATATCTTAATTGAGTTAATTTTTCGTTGTCAAAAATGACTATTGAAAATATAGGCGTCAATAAATTTCTTATCACATCATTGCTACTTAGCCTGTCAATCAGAAGGATCATAAAATTCAATATCGCTTGATTTTGTTCCTTATTCTTAAATATCGAAAGTGCTCTAAATAAAACAGATCTAAATTTATTTTCATCATTGACTATTATTGAAAGCAGCTTAGTATTATAATTGATTAGATTGAGTAATGAAATGATGTGGTCAAGTGTGCAATCCTTGTGAAAATGTTTCCACAGATACTGTTGTACATATCCTGAATCAGTAAGATCATCCAAGCTCTTCACATTTCCTTCAGCTATCCATAGTTCAACCTGTCTCAAAATGGTTGTTATCACCTTATTTGAAAGAGATGAGCTGTTTTTATCTTGCCAGAGCTCCTTTATCTTTGCAGAGTCCATTTTCTACCTCCACTTTCAAAAAATAAATGTACAAGGATGCGGAGAATTATTAAACGTCGTAAGATGTAGTAAGACTGGATTCAAAGGGTAGAAAAATATGATCAACCGGGTAAGCAGGATCAATTCTTTATAGGAAAAAATTTAATTCACAAACTTAAACCAGAGAAGGCACTTTCAACTTCAGGTGTTCACGTTATCCCTCATCGTGTCTCTCTGTTGACAGGCCCTGCACCAATAATAATAAATCGGGCCTGATGATGGAGAATTCCCAAAACAGTAACAGAACAGCCAAAACATCCATGCACCAATATTAAATTTGTTAAAACACTACCCCTTTTGAAATTTTTTATTTTTTTAATTATTTTTTTCTTTTTCTTAAAATTTTTTATTCTAGTAATATATAGAGCTACTGCGATATGCTCTGCCTGAGCTTGTACAGATACTGGTACTCTTACATGGTCTGTGAATATATAGTAAAAATTTTCAGAAGCAGAGTAGTACAGATGATAAGATGTGTATGTGCTTAAAAGGGTTTATCAGTAGTAGCATATATATAAGAGACTAAACTTGTTCTATAATTGAAAGTCATTAAATCAATACCTAATCAATTTATTATACATACAAAAATGAACAGAGGTAGAGGAGGTTTTAGAGGTGGTTTCGGTGGCCGTGGTGGCAGATCCGGTCCACCAATCCAACAAGGTCCACCAGATAAAGTCTTTGAAATGGGTGCTTATTTACATCCATGTGAAGGTGATATTGTCTGTAGATCAATAAACGAAAAAATTCCATACTTCAATGCTCCAATATATTTAGAAAACAAAACCCAAGTTGGTAAAGTTGACGAAATTTTAGGTCCTTTAAATGAAGTCTTCTTTACTATCAAACCAAGTGAAGGTGTCCAAGCTAAATCATTTAAAGAAGGTGACAAATTTTACATTGGTGGTGATAAATTATTACCAGTTGAAAGATTCTTACCAAAACCAAAAGCCGTTGGTCCAAAACCAAAGAAGAAGAACCCAAAGAGTGCTGGTGGTTCTAGAGGTGGTTTCGGTGGCCGTGGTGGTTCCAGAGGTGGTTTCAGTTCAAGAGGTGGTTCCAGAGGTGGATTTGGTGGCCGTGGTGGATCCAGAGGTGGTTTCAGTTCCAGAGGTGGATCCAGAGGTGGTTTCGGTGGTCGTGGTGGATCCAGAGGTGGATTTGGTGGTAGAGGTGGATCCAGAGGTGGATTTGGTAGAAACTAAGTTTGATATATTTCACTTCAATTTGAATAAACTTTGTGTTCTTTAATATCTATTTATTTTCAATTTTTCATTTCATATTCAACTAACAAGCCCATATTTTCCGTATAAAATATTTGATGACTATTAATCAGACAGATTGAGATTCAATTAGAATTTGTATGCTTTTATTCAATTTGGAAAAAAGATCGAAAACACAATAGTATAATATAATACTATTTTTACTCAAATATATTGCATTTCTTTTGCCGGAAATTGTCATCGTTCAAATCAATCTATACTCGATTCCCTTCAACCATTTTTTTTGTTTTATTACTTGTTACCTTGTATTTTTCTCTTCATTTTTATTTGTTAATCGGCTTTTCCGTACCGTTAATTAGATCAGTATTGTTAATTTTCACTTTCGTCTTTTTTTTTTATTATTATTGTTTCTGTTTCTCTTCTTTTAAGGATGATTTTTCATATTCACTGTTTATCTAGATGTGGTTTATTTTATATACTCTACTTTTCTTTTTTATCCATATATTTATCTTACTATATATCAGATATATATACATATATATATATAGACTTGTATCCTAATTTAATGCGTTATTTGAAAAAACTGTTTTATTTTATTGTAAACTTTTAATCAAAACTTAATATATTTAACAACTAAATTACAAAGAAAAAAACAAAATAACAAATATGACTGTTGATTAATGAGTTAGAATAAAAACATAAACATTCTTGAGAAAAGTTAACAAAACGACGAAACAAAAATAGAAAAAAACAATGACAAAAAGGGACACACGAAGTGCCTATTAAAGTTTAAAAAAAAAGAAAATTATAAATTATTCATGATATTAAATACAAAAGAAGGGTTAGAAATTTATTTACGACCAAAAAGACCAAAGAATCCACGTTTCTTTTCTTCAGGCTCAGTCGAATCTGATCTCTCACTATCAGTAACATCTGACGAGACAGCTTTAAGTGGAGTTTCTTCAACAACAGGTACCGCTGGTCCTGGAACTTCATCATGTGTATTATCGTAACCAATGTAGTTAAAGGCAATATCAAATAGAACTGGTTTGGTGTGAACTGGTTGAACCAATTGACAATCTTCATTGACAGGGGCAATACTTTTCAATACTTCATCAGAGGATGCAGTTGGGAAAGACTTCATATTATCGATAATATATTCAAAGTCAGATTTTTCTGAGCTTGATGAAGCTGAACCTTTCTTGAATTGAGTTAAAACATGTGTTGATCTTAAAATATTGGAAATATTTTCCTTAAATTCTGGTAATGTGTCATTTGTTGGTAGATTACCTTCGAATTCAATTTCGAATGGTTTTAATTCAGTTTCAGATAATTCAGAGCATTTATTTATTAAAGCTAATGCTTCTTTGTATTTGCTTGATAAAAGATATGATTTGGATAATGCAATGATCTTTTGAATATGGAAGAAAGTGGATAATGAGTCAAATGATGAGATGACGTCGTCAATATTGGCAACACCAGATAATTCTTTAATTTCATTGATTGAATTGATTATAACATCTAAAACTTTTATTGAATCTCTGTAACTTTCCAAAAGAGAAGCACGGGAGATATTCTTTTTACTAATGAATTTTGATTCAATGTTACTTAAAATTTTAACATCTCTTCTTATTCTCAATAAAAGATATTTATAATTGATATATGTGCTGATAATATATTTTTCTTGGCTGTCCTCTTCGCTGTCTTCATTCTTACTTCTGGCCATATCCTGAGTATGAATTTGTAAAGCATCTTGCCAACTAGCTAATGATGGATCATAAAGTGAAATGGCAGAGTTTTTTGATAGATCTTTTGATTGGAGTATGGCACTACTTATTTTAGAAGCCAAATCTTCGTTAGCAAGATTAGCCTCGTATTCAAACCATTGAATAGATTTTAAAATTTCAGTACCATCACTGGTATCACCATATGATGTAACAAAAGATGGATCTTTGCTTGATATTAATTCTATAGCTGGTGCTAAGTATGGTAATGACTCATCATGGCAATGTATACGTGAGAAGCTTAATAATTCAGGAACTGATCTATCATTAGAAATACGTAATGATGAAATCTTTAAACCTGGATCAACAATTGTATCTATCAATTCAATGTATAACTCTTTAGTGAACTCGGTTGGTAATTCTCTTTTACTGTATAAGTATTGAAGACCACATCTGGCAACAGAAAATGCATTAATGGATAATTTCCAGTTCTTTCTGAATATATTTAAGGAACCTTCAATGATTGCAGTATAGACGTATACTTCTAAAAGAGAATCTGAAGTATTTTGAGAGTCAATGACTTTCAACAATTTCTTTGCATTGCTTAAAGCTTTTTTATATTTGGAGATAATAAATCTCTCTTTTCCCTTTGAAGAGTTGACTTCAGAAGAAAGTCTGGTTTCCTCAGCGTATAACAAATCTCTCTCAATGTTAAATAATAAAACTTCCCCAAATCTAGTATCTTGTTCAAATGATTCACTATCAATACTGCTGATTTTTTCCTTTGAAACATAGTTTTTGGTATCCTTAGTTTGAATATTTAAAGCATGACGCAAGTGCTTTAACTTCTTGTTAAGTCTGTGTCTGTGGCGATGAAAATCGTTTGCAGATTGAAGATATAAGGAATCACGAATTCCAAATGTGTTGGCTAAAGGAAACTCCATCGTAAATTCAAATTAGTTATAATTGCCGAAAACTCCCTAATTATATATAATAGACCATTTACCTGATGTTGAAATAAGAATTTTTATAAATTAAAACGCTCCACCCACCAATACAGCTGTCATGAAAATTGAAACACCGGTGTAGATCAGAGGCCAAACTCAGAATTAAATTCCAACACCAGTGATTTTTCAACATCTGGTTGAGTTTCGATATGCTCGCTCTCCTCCCCATTCATATCCACTATACAGCTGGTCAACTATCAACTGTCCAGTTCGCAGTTCTCTGGTGGAGATCTCTCTTAGGACACGAAAAACCAAGCGCTCGTTGAAATATTGTTACCCGGAGGATTTGTAGTGTGCACGGATGTATCTTGTGGAGTCGTTTGTAGATTTCTAGGATTTGGGCTTTTATCCAGACATTGGACTTGAGTTTTCTGTGATTTTAATATTTCTAGATCTTGTAAATGAACTACGTCAACTTATTTTAGCTTTAAGAATGTGAAATTTTGTAGTTATAAATTATCATATCCCCTGATGGATAGAGAAATAGCATTATTGACAGACAAGGATCCCTGGTTCAGTGTTTTGAATAAGTCTTTGAATGACTCCAAGGATCTCCTCTCACAGATTCTCCATGTTGATTTTGAGAAGGAGTCAACTATAAGGACATATAAAGATGGTTCAACAGATTATAATTTTTACAGTAAAGGAATTTCGGTTTTCACCACAAAAGGTGACGATCAGGATATTGTGGACAGTATCGATTTTTACTTAATTCAAACAAAGTCCACTTCTTTGATGAAGGTTGTTACAGACGAATTGAACCTCCCTTTAAATATCTCTAGAGAGGACACAGGTCAAAGTTTGGTTGAAAAATTTGGCGAACCATCGGAGAAGGGTGGTGGCATGGATAAAGGTGCAATGGATATCTGGCTACGATGGAACTACTTACAAGTTGAAATTAACGAGAAAAGCTGGAACTCTGCGCAAACTTCAAAAGTTAAATCTATAACTATATTTAAAGAGAAATGATTTTTACTACAGTAGAATTACTATAATTTACTCAACCAAAAGGCAAACATTAATAAACTCATGTACATTATATGACTATATTGATCGTAATCAAACTAATCAATCTCTACTGTAGATAATTCCGTAACATAAAATACAATTCATCATTCTTGAACAAACTCAATACGCTGAGGCAATTGCCCATTAACATCTCCATTAACACCACCGTTAGTTACTAGATTTTTCTTCTTACCCTTTTCTTTGGCTCCTTCAAAATTTGCACGAACACGGAGGTAATGCTCTAATTCTTCCGTGGAAACACTAGGAACCAACTCATCCTTAGCCTTCTGGAAATCTTCAAACTTCACAAGAACCTGAACGTCTTCCTTTGTTGCAACATGATCAAACCACCACCTTGTATTAACGGGTTCTTGACCGTCACTCCTGTTTTCGTTATATTCTGTTATCTTTTTGTCTACAGTTCCTGCAACTCTTGTCATAGCATTAAGCATTGCATCTGAACATAATGCATAAAAATCAGCTCCAGTGTATGAGAATGGACAGGTACTGGCAATTTTTTCAATATCAACATCTGAATCTAAGAAAAATTTTCTACTTAAAGCAGCAATAATTTTGGCTTGTTTCTCATCAGTATCTGAAATACCAAGATAAAGCATCTTATCAAATCTACCTGGTCTCAATAAAGCTTCGTCTAACAAATCAGGTCTGTTCGTGGCACCAACAACAAAGACACCATCACCACCATCACCACCACTCATACCATCCAATTCAGCTAATAATTGGGAGACAATTCTATCCATGACACCACCAGAATCACCTTGGTTACCTCTTTTTGGTGCCACAGAATCTAATTCATCAAAGAAAACAACACAAGGTTTGGCATCTCTAGCCTTTTGAAATACTTTACGAACATTGGCTTCCGATTCACCAATATACATATTTAATAATTCAGGACCTTTAACAGAAAAAAAATTAAGAGCAAAATTTGTAGCAATTGCCTTAGCCAAAAGAGTCTTACCTGTACCAGGTGGACCATAAAATAAAATACCACTTCTCTTTTTAATTCCACTACTGAATAATTCTGGGTGTTTTAAAGGCATATCAATAGTATCCATAATTTCATCTTTGACCAAATCTAAGCCACCGACGTCTTCCCATTTAACATTAGGGATTCTTGGGGCACCAATAGAATCACTGAACTTACTTCTAGCGTTGTTAATAGCTGTCTCAAAATCTTCAGGTAGTAGTTTTACACAACCCCCATTCATTATAATTAATTCATTAATTGGAATCTTCTCATTAATAGACATATCATCTAATCTATCTATAGATAGATTCTTTGCACTATCAACGATTGAAGCTAAATCCCTAGGAGTTAGACCTGCACTCTGTAAGGCTAGAGTTTCTTGAGAAACGTCATCACCCAATGAAAAATTATACTCATCTGTGTTCAAAATTGTGTTTTCAAAATCAAGTCCATCGCATAATGAATTTGAGATTGATTGTATATTATTGGTTTGCTTAAAATCTAATAGATATTGGAAAATTAATTTTCTCTCCAATTCAGAGGGGACATTAATATTAATTTCAAATTTTAGCTTTGCCCTAATAATCTCAGAAATTGAATCAACGTCTGACGATGATGTAATGAAAATAATGTCATTATTTGTGTACTCATCTATTAATTCCGCTAATTTAAGTGAAAGTGAATCTTTATTATTTCCCATACTCTGTTGTTGTTGAGGGTCTGTCTTTTTGGCTAATGCATCTATATGCTTAATAAATATAACTAAACGACCACAGGAAGTCACGAGTCTATCAATTTTACCTCTAATAGTACCAATTGTTTTCCCAACTGAACTTGGGTTTAAAAGTTCGTAACCGTCAAATTCTAATAGATTTGCAGAATATTCTTCACATATGCTTCTAACTAAAGTACTTTTACCAATACTTCTAGACATACTACTCAACAAAATGGTTGTTTGTAGTTTTATTTTTCCCTTAGTTACAAATGATGTTTGAAATATTTTTCTGAGCTGTTTTGCATAAACAAAAGTATCACTTGTACCTTGATTGACATTTGGATAAGCAAATAATTTATCAAGATTTAAATACTCTCTAAGTGTATTAAAATCATTGGAGTTTACCTCATTAGATTTTTTCTTTAAATCTTTGCCAAATGGTCTAAGATCAGGAACAACACCAGATTGTATCATTCTAGTCTTTGAAGAATCAACCATATACTGCTGGCCTGGTACCATTTCAACTGACGTAGGAACAGGAGTAGAAGTAGAATCCAATTCATTATCTTCAGCAATACTCTGATCAAATTCAACAGTACCTCCAGTAACTTTGAACCAAGCAATATCATTGGCAATACCCTGTGGGATAAGATCAGGAAATTTTCCACTTCCTTCATAAGATGTAAACAAAGATCTTGCCAAATAAGTATCTAACAAAATTGGAATATACTGATCTTTACAAACAACTCTATGACGTGATTCAAAATGTGATTTCAAGTTAGATAGAAATAAATGTTGAACTGTTCTATCCATAGTTATGGGAGAGGCGACTCTAGCTAAAATGATCTCTTTTGCAACAGGTATATATTTTCCTAGTTTATTCTTTGGCGAGTCAGTAGCTCTATTACTGACATCAGGATCGTTAACATGACTCAATATAACAGATGATGCATTTTTTAAACTTTCTAAAAGTAATGGAGACATGTATACAGTTCTTGCTTTAAAATTATTTGGGTCAATAAAGGGAAAGATTCTTGCATATCTTATTTGTGATGGTTTAGTTTCATTTTCATCATCCAGTTCACAGGCACACACAAAACCTCCACAACAACAGTCACATAAGCAAACACTCATTTTAACAACATCACCACTTAAACATCCCAATTCTTGAATATCCGTTGACGAAACACATACAAATAATTGGTCATCGTCATAATCAAATTCTCTGGCTCTTTCTTTTAAATCTATTCCAGATTCGTGACCATCACCAATGGAAAAACCATTGTTGCTATATGCTAATGTATATTCACTAATCATGGATGCTGTGAGAGTGGCTGTCTGAAATTCAAGCTCTACATCCTCCAGGAGTGCCTGTTTCTTTTTAAAGTCGCCAACAATAGTTTCTGAATCTTGTAAAATGCTTCCATTTGAGAATTCGTTATTACCAAAGTCCATGAATGAGCTTGATACTCCAAATGGAGAAATACTGAAATTAGAAAGCGATGAAGTAGTTGATATTCCTGTATCTTCATTTGAAATGAATGAATTTGGAGTATGAGTTCCATTCTTGTGCACCTTTGGTTTACCATTCTTGATTTTTGTAGAGTACAAGAGGCTATTCTCATTGATAGTCTCAGGTAGATTTTTCTTAGACTTTTTAAAAGCTGACTTAATTGTGTGGTTAACTATCGTAAATTTTGTATTATCATCAACCAGCCCTTGATCAACAGGCTCACAGTGTAATATAACACCATTCAAACTTTTACATGTATCATTTCTGCAAACTATCACGTTATCTTTCTTTTGAAGACTATCCTTAGAGATAATATCTAAAATTTTTTCCCTGGAGAAGTGTACTAATAAGCGATACACTTCTGGTGGAACACTTAAGACAATATTTGATAACGTTATTAATCTTTTAACTGGATAAATAATGCAGCTGTCCAGTGTAAAATCCATCCCATAGTTGTATATTATATTGTTGTCATTGATTAAAACTATTCCTTCAGGTAATTGGGGTTTCACAAAGACTCTATATATCTTTATATCTTGTAATATTTTAGATCCTATTAGCTTGATAGAAGCATACTTGATTTCTGTTTCATCGTAAGAACTGAAAAGTGCCTCGTAAAAATGGTGATTGACAGCAATGTAATCTGTTCTGGATGACTCGTTAATATTCAGCCTTGCTATTGCTTTAATTGGCTTCTGCACACTTAAATGTGGAGGAATGAAGCTCAGTCCATCCACAGGTTCAGTTTTTTCATATGAAATTTCACCAGGCATTCCTTGTTAGTACTTTATTTTTCAGAACTTCCAATTGATTGAAACAGGTACGAGGTTTCGAACAGAAACATCATACGCTATATATAATTCTAGATAATTTAAATATGTCACTTTGAAATAGCATCAAACAAACACAGGGCTATCTGTGTCTTGTGAAAGATCAAGAAGAAACTCAAAGATACGATCTAGCTCCAGCTCGAACTGCCTCCACCATTTCTATTCCAATTTTGTCAGTCTTCCGTAGTTGAAGAACCAGTGGGAGTAAGCGCGGGGAGGAGAAACAGGGGAAACAAGACATATGGGGAGAGGAGGAGAGAGGGGAACGGGGAAAAGAAAAACAGCCTGCGCACGGTCTTTTGTCGATGATTGGTTACACATGCCAAATCGGGAAATTTTGATCCTACTCACACCACCTGCTGGAATCATTTCTGCGGTACAATTTGCATCCTCTGCCGTCGGTGGCTTTTGACTCGGTGGCTTTCGTCTGACACGCCGGGTTACCGGTTCGCGGGAGGTTCAAACTGTACAGCAGATGCTAGTCGAGAACCAGCAAAAACGGGGAGGAATGCATGGGCCAAGTTTACTAATTTAATCTACTTGTATTTTTTTCTTTTATCAATTAGAAGGTATAATGGAAATTAATCTATTAAAGTAACATTATAAAGTATGGAGTGTCAAGTCGATGCTACAAGAGATGAAATCATCTCTGTGCACTATTAAAGAAAACAAGCAATGTTGAGTATCTTTTTTTCAGCAGATGATCAGTACCAAACAGCTATTTAAGCAATAACACAGTAGTCACCATAGTGGATGTGGTTGAGGAAATCAGCGATAGTGTTGTCAGAGTTATCAGCGTTATCTCTCTTTTGAGTAGCAGAAGCAGTAGCGGTAGCAAATAATTTAGAGTTCATTTTTGGAATAATTGGTGATTGTAATTAAGTTTTGTTAATTGTTGATGTAGAATATATTTTTCAAATAATTTACTCCACTAAAATACACGGATTCCATTGCTCTTTTATATTATTTATTTATTAATTTGATTTTATATAAAATGACATGTAATTTTTTTTTTTTCACTTTGCCCAGATATATTCTTTAAAAGTTCAGAGCACGGTGGTTTCTGTTTGAAGTTCAATGTACTTGAAACACAAATATTGAGGTTTCAGATATTGTAACAGAAACCTGATATCAAATAAACTGACATATCTGATTTAAAATCCATGATAAGAAAATTGTACCATTTTCCAAGTTTTAACTAATGTTTCACCTAATTATGGTACAATTCATTGTCCGTTAGTTTTTGAATGTCCGAATCAGTTTTATTGTGCGATCCCAATTAGGAAATTTCACTATCTCACATTGCACAACCCAAGTTCTTGTTGCTTTCCTAAAGATCGCTTTTGTAATCTCAGTTTGTACACCACAATGTCAAAAAATAACATAAAATCTGAAACAGAGAAATCGGGATATTTTATCGGTAAAACTTTGCATTATTCCGTCAGCCCTGAAAGCTATTTCTGATTCGATGATTTGAAAAAAGTTATGAATACGGTTTTTTACAATGGAAAGTGAGTTTTCTTAAGAACATCAAACTTTATCATTTACCTCTCCCGTAATATATTACGTACTATTTTAAAAGTTTTAAAGTTGTAACAAGGAATGTATAAGTTTACAATTTATTGATTTTTTTTAAATTATAGAAAGTGAAATTTTAATATTAATTTCTATATAATGAAAATATATAATGAAAATATAGAATTAAAAAGCGCAATAATTTTTCACATCTTTGTTTTTTAGCATATAATCAGTACCAGACAGTTATTTAAGCAATAACACAGTAGTCACCATAGTGGATGTGGTTGAGGAAATCAGCGATAGTGTTGTCAGAGTTATCAGCGTTATCTCTCTTTTGAGTAGCAGAAGCAGTAGCGGTAGCAAATAATTTAGAGTTCATTTTTGGAATAATTGGTGATTGTAATTAAGTTTTGTTAATTGTTGATGCAGAATATAAATTTTAAATAATTTAATCGACTGAAATACAGGGATTTAACTGCTTTTTTATATTAATTTTGTTTGTCTTTCATTTCTAGTAAACCAATGTTTTTGTAAATCAGTTATTTGAATTGAGCTGTCTGAAAACAAAAAATAAAAAATATCTAAGAGTTAAAATACTTATTATTGACTACAATTTACTCGCTACTGAATTGAATAATTGTATCAGATTCCAAAGAATATCTCAAAATGGAAAATACTTAAACTTCTGACACATTTGCTATTTTCAACCAGATTGTTTTCCGAAGAAAATAAAATCTACCCCAAGACATGGTATTGTGTTATCCCAAAAGGGCAATTATGGGTGCCTGATGCCACTACATGTACTATAATGCTAGGCTCGAATTTAAGTTCACAGTGGTTTTGCCCGGTTTTTAATTTATTAAAGTCTCTTTCAGAATGGGTTTGTAACAAAATTTCCTCTTTGTACCTTGGAATTATGAAATTTTCTTCATTAAACTTTTTGATGCTTGGACTTCAGATTAATTAAATCGTTTAAAATTTTGAGGTCTAATGCATAAAATGCCTCGAGGTTAAGAAAATTGATCATTCGCAGAGCAGAGATTTCTCAGGGGTATTAAAAAAAAAAATTACGGACAGTATTAATTAAAGTGAAAAAAATTTAAATTGTTATGATATAATTATATTAGCGCTATATAAAACTATACTATAATATAAATGAGTAGAATAAGAAAAATCGAATCGAAATCAAGTCTGACTTTAATTCTCCACCATTTTGATTTATTTAAAAAAAGGCAAAAAAAAGGTAATCGTCCTTTACCAGCAGTAAATTGAATAACCATTTATTTAAGCAATGACACAGTAGTCACCATAGTGGATGTGGTTGAGGAAATCAGCGATAGTGTTGTCAGAGTTATCAGCGTTATCTCTCTTTTGGGTAGCAGAAGCAGTAGCGGTAGCAAATAATTTAGAGTTCATTTTTGGAATAATTGGTGATTGTAATTAAGTTTTGTTAATTGTTGATGTAGAATAAAAATTACTCTTAATATTTTAAATTTAAAAACCAGAGGAATTTCAACTTATTTATAGTAAAATATACGAAGTCAAAATTAAGAAGTCAAAGACAATTAAGTAAACATTGAAAGAATTGAATTTGTTGAATAAAATGACTATAAATTACAAAAGTTTACAGGAGTAAAAATTATATTTCTTGTAATCTCCGCCAGTATCAATCTTCTAATTGAACATTCCAAATTGAGTAAAACCATAAACCAAATCAATACTAGTCACCTCTACTTTAAAAGAGTTATTTCTTTTGACTTGCAGAAAAAAATCTCCTGCTTTTTCTTTTTTAGCGAGTTTCGAATGCAATTAATTAACCAAAAAAAAAAAAAAATGAAAAGTGAATAAATAAAGCGGAAAAGTTACAAAGAGACAGAACAATGTTGTAAAGAAGAAATTGCATGCATTAGTTAAACTGAGAAGTACATTAAGTCTTTTTAAAAAAATAGCAGGTACTCTCTACATTAATAAATTTAGTTCAAAAGAAAAGCATGCCCCTGTATCAGCTACTTATTACCGCTATATGAAACATCATTAGCAGTTATAGAATAACACAGTGCTTAACTAATGTGTGTATATTGGAGTCATATGGTATATAATATTAAAAAAAAAAAACAATATCAAGCTATTGTTTCAGATACAATTAATGATATTGTGAATTACCTTTATTAGATGTATTTTCCAACTCTAATAACCGAGTAACATGTGAGTTATCAAATTCTTCATTGTCATCGTTACCTATTCTGTTAGTCTCCCTCTCTTCATTATCTTCATTATCATTATCATCATTATCATCATCTTCTTCTTCATCCTCATCCTCTTCGTCGTCACCCACTTCCTGATCTGCATCATCTTCTTCGTCATCATCATCGTCACTATTAACTTCTAAACCGACTTCATTAACAAGTCTTGCAACATCGACAACAATATCTCCATGGTCAATCTGAGCTGCATGTTCATGAAGAGAGCGTCCTTCAATATTATCTTGTCTTTGTTGTTCAGCAGCGGCTACTGCAGCAGCTGTGTAATACATTTCAGCCGTGGTTGCATCTACAATATCGTTATCTAAATTAATACTATTGTTTGAGTTAGAATCTGCCAGAGACTGAAGATTATTTGCATGATCAATGATGCCTCCATCAGGTGAAGTTATAGCAACTCTCTTTGCAGAATTATCATTAGACATTTTAACTTTAATTTTAGAGTTAATTCCAGCTCCCACATGATTATCATTTTCTACATTAGCGTCACTCTCTTCTTCGTCTATTCCTTCATCTTCATCATCATTTTCAAGTTTATCTATATCACTATCCATTCTTTCGTTGTAAACTTTATCTGTTTCATCTTCTTCATCATTATCAGATGTTTCATCATATTCAATACCTGAAGATGTATCTTTTATAGTTTGATACAATTGTTCTGAAGATAACCCTGAATTTAACACATCTTGATTATCGAATGATATACCAGGATACTCGTATTGGGTATTAGTTTCGGGTTCTATTTCCTGAGATTGATTATTTAATGTGGTGGTTTTATTATATTCTGTTTTCAATTGTGATTTTTCATTTTCAGTTTCATTTGTAATTTCTTTTGACTGTAATTTCGAAACATTTGAATTTGACTTTAAATCATTTTCTAACAATTGATTAGCTTTAAATTGTGATTCTAATTCCCTCAATTTTAACCTCGATATTTCAGAAGCAATTTTATCCCTAGTTGCAAAATCAAAAAGAGTCATTTTACCAAGTGCTTCTTGAGCGCATAATCTTTGTTCTCTAACCCACATTTCCTTTTTCATAGTTGTTGTAAAAGTTTGCCAATTTTCGTATGCAATTTTTAATTTTTCTTTATAATAATTTGCCTTTATACTACAATCTGATAATAACATTAATTTAGTACTTTGTGGAAGATTTACATTATTATTCAAATTTGAATGATTTTCAAAATTATTAGTTTCAGTTTTCACAATAACTTTCCTTATATGACCTCTTTTATCCTTTTTGATCTGAATATTTTCTAAACCTTTCTCTAATTTTTCATTTTCTGTGAAAAAATCAACTAAATTTTGTAATGTTTGATAAGTTGGTGGATCATGTGGCCATTGTGAAGGTGGTAAAAAAAATAAAACCATTCTTGGGAAAGATGGATGTGAAGGTAAGACTGGAGTACTTAAATTCTTTAAAAAATTTAGTAAGCTATTTTCCTTTTCCCTATATGCTTTACTTTGAAGTTTCCTTCTCTGTCTATTTTTCTCTTTAACATAATCTCTTCTGTTATACTCTCTGGCCCTTTTTGCTCTTCTTTCTTTAACGACTTCTGCATCTCCTCTACGGGCCACATTGGCTCTTAATTTTTCAATTTCTTCCTGTGGATGCTGATAACTACCTTTTCTTAAATCCAAGTGTCTTCCCAAAGAACCAGGGAATTTAAAACTTTTTCCACAAAACTGACACCATTTCTTGGAATCCAAACCTTCTGGCACAGGGTATAAATGATGAGTATTGTCCGCGGCTAATGGCGTGTTTGTAGATGCGATAGAGTTTTGATTTTTGGAATGTATTTTCATCTGAGCAGTCCCGTCTGTATCGTCATCACCAGATAAATGCCCCTTCTTTGAATTACCAGTTGCTCCTTGGTTAGAAGTTTCAGTTAAATCTTTTGGGATACCATCACGTGAGACTGTTTCTGATGTCTGTTCTTTCTTACCTTTTGTTTTTAAGTCAACTTTTCTTTTCTTGAAAGTGTTATTTTCTGTTTCATCATGACTGGATGTTAAATTCCCATTTTCACCAGTAGCTTCATTAAATGATGACATTTTTGTATGCTTTGTGCTTTGGTACTGACTAGTGAGTTCAAGCAAAAATCACCGGCTCTGGAGTAAATACCGATCGGATATTGTCTAAATCAAGCAACTTCAAAACTCAGGTAGCTTAAGTAATACAAATATAAGTAGTTCAAGAATACAGGTCTGAGGGAATAAAGGACATGTACTATATATGTGACACTTGTGCAGAATCATCTTCTGCACAAGAAATTTAGGAGGAGATGGAGACGATTACAGAGTGGATACAATATCAAAATAGCAGAGTACTAAGGCACTCAAATACATTGGTGCATGGATGTTCTAAATAATTTATTTTATTTTGATCTTCCCGCTTAATCTTACTTAGCCAGGCTCTTTAATATTTTACCAGAAGCACCGAATAAGAGACGAACACTTTATATGCGTTACCTCAAAGCTTCTGTAATCTGATTGGCTAGGTGCTCAATCTGCGAATAAAAGACAAAGTTCAGGCAGATATTTCACCAAACTCACCAAAGTGAAGGCATACTACCCCCGGTATTTCCCAGAAGAGGGCAAGAAAACATTCTTGCTTTACATGCAAAGAGCAAACTCTCACACAAAATTGTCATTGCATGGAGCAGAAACAGAAATTTAATAGGAGATAGAGTCATGAGCTCTTTTTGTATACACAGATTTTAATGCATCTGCGGCTGACACTGGTCGTGGTGTCGGTGCTTCTGCGGCTGCATTTAATGTTCAATACGTGCATGTGTTCCATTTCGGGGGATTCATTCCAGACTTTCCGCCGCTCTTCTCTAATCTCTCCGCTCAATTCTTCTCCCACAATAAAACTTGAAGAGATGCAGAATCTTATGTAACGCTGTGGAAATAAGAGAGCACTGGAGCGATTCAGAGAAGAATGGAGAACGTGATGGCTCTGCCTGTATTTGTTAATGTGGCGACGTAGTGTTTCCTCATATTTTTCACCATTCACTCCTTGTCAATCTTCAATCATACTCCGACAAAGAATAACTATCTACATGGATATCAACCATATTGAAATTCGGAGACGGCAAAGAACCAGTCTAAGTGAGTTGATCTTGCTAGACCGCTTTTTGCCAGCCCGCCCGTCTTTTATCAAACCCCYCCCCGCCTCAGCCTCTGATTAACCCCGGCGTAGACCGCCTGCTTTCAAAGCTCCCCAACGGCTAAAAGTACCTTACATACGCATACATATAAAGAAAAGCAATACACTTATAGTGATATGCACAAAGACGCGGAGGAAAGCATCTCAACGCTCATTGTGCGTGAAATCAAAACAAAAGAGAAGAGGACTCCACTAGAATCTCTGCTTCTTTGTTTATGTTTATATTTTTCCTTGTTTCTTGTTTCCTTGTTCTCTGTTTCCTTGCTACAGAGCTATAATGTACGAAGGGAGACAACCTACGTGATCAAACGATTCGTATCTAGCAAACAAGACTGATCCCGTACCCTTGCTCTTGTTATCCTTATTCTTAACGGCTTAGAAACTTATATTTGCAAATGCCAAATTACCAAATAAGAGCCCAACAGCTTATTTCATCTAACCTCAGTATATTTACTTTCTACCTGACATATTTAAATCTTTTACATGCAAATCTTTTTAGCTACATATCCCTAGATAAAATTTTTTTTTATATAGTTTCCTAACTTATAAAACATCATCAAACACTCAGTTAACCACATTCGTTTATCTAAAAGAAATTTAAATCACCGTATACGCTCATTTTGATTGTTTATCCTTGTTAGAGATATAAGAATACACTCACGCAAGATTTAAAAATTTCAACTTTTTAAAAACAAGAATAGAATATACACATATACAAATTAAAGAAACTAAAAATAAAAATTCACAGATGGATACCACTCAGAAGAAAGATAAACTTTCAAAATACGCTAAATTTAAACAACATAAAAATTCAAGTTCAATTTCATTATCCAGCACAAATTCACAATCAAGTTCAAATATAAATACTCAAAAGACTGCTAATTCAGCAAAATTAAGAAAAACTTCAACAACTTCTGTTGTTTCAACTTCCTCATCAGTATACCCATCTAAAAATTCATCATCTTCAAGATCAACATCTTCATTTTCACATAATTCCGCTTCATCATCATCGTCTCTGCCCCATCATTCTCATACATACCCACAACAACCACCAAATTTATTCAAACATGGAAATGACTCAAGAATATCATCCCTTTCATCTTTATCCGCAGCATCTACAACATCTTCATTCCCAGACACTGTAACTTCGAAAAAGAGTAACGAATTTAAACATTTAACTGCAGAAGAAGTTGAAACTTTCAAAAAGAATCAACCACCTTTTCTTATAGATTTATTAAAAGTAATTTATATAACATATAGATCAAGGCCAGATGCCAAGACAAGAAAAGTAAGTGACTTCGTATCAACCGAACTTATAAATATTCCTAAATCATCTTCATCTTCCACACATACATCATCAACATCATCTACATCGGCCGCTGATTTGAATAAAGAGTTTCTTAAAGAATTAGAAAATAAATTGATAGAAGTCATTTGTAAAGGAGGTTACAATAAAGTTGAACTTGATGAATTAACTAAAAAATCAATTGCTGCTTTTTATAATAAATATGATAGAAAAGAAACTAATGTTAAGAAATTATTAAATTTTTTTGAATTCACTTCGGCTAAAATAGTTTCAGTAAATTCAGCAACAGATGGAACTTCACATTTAATTCAATATATAAAATTCATAGATTTATTACTTTCACTAAAAAAATTGACAATTAATAAAAGACAATACTTAATAAAAGAAAGAAATGAAGTAGTGTCTAGCAAAATTAATCCACCTGATAATTTATCAAATTTTGAAAAATTAAGAGTAATTGCAAAATTATATGATTTAGATTTAACATATTTACAACAAATAACTTTAGGTTTGAAAAAAGATTGTAAAGAATCTATATTGATTAATGAATTAAAATCGAAAAAGGCAAACTATGATTACCAAAAAGATGACTTTAAAGAAATTGATTTCTTTTATACTTATAAAAGATGCAGGGATTCAAATATTGACACTGCAATTTCTTATTTTGGTAAAAAAGAAACTGTTAGAAGCATTAGCCAATCATCGACAACTTCACTAACCTCAATAAAATCAAATTCAACTTCTTCATCTTCAATATATACAACAGCAGGAACAGCAGCCTCAACTGTACCTTTACAAACTACATTAACAAACGATCAACATAATACTTTTGCTAGACCATTTGCCCCAAACGATCCTTTGACCATGTTTGGTGAAATATTAAAGTCATTTTTTGAAAAATCAAATAACAAAGAAGATGGCGAAGCGTTAAGAGATATTTTAAATCCAGAGTTAGTAAGTATATTAAATGACTGTATAATGGTTTGGCAACCTGACATCTTTAAAGTTTATGAAAATACATTATCAATCGTACTTGATCTTTATTCAAATGATAAAAATTTAAATAATTCTTTATATTGGTTAAGAAAACTAGCTGGTAGTTTCTTAAAATTGTCAAATTTTTCAATAGATTTAGAATTATTCCCAAAATCAACCAGTACAACAGTCAAACCTTTGTTATATAAAATCTCAATTACTACTTTAGACTCTGTTTGTTTCAAAATCTCAAAATTATTCCCAGTTGACGTAGAAGGCGCCAATCAAATAGATGATAAAGAGATTAATTTATCCTCAAACGATACCAACTCCGAGTCGCCAGACACCGCAATTTCATCCCCAACTACAATTGAATTTGATTCTACGAAAACAAACTCCTTTTTATCATATTCATCCTCTGATACAAAAGTAACTGATAATAGACCTCCAATCCCTGCATCATTCACATTGAATGGTTTAAATTATTACTTAGAGAGAAATAAAATTGTGATCACTGAAATCTTGAAAGATCTTACATCGATTAAATATAATACTAAATTGATTTATAATGATAAAAATTCATCAATTCCAAGCGACTTGATTTTAAAATTTAAGTCTAACGTAGAATCGATTCAAAAGAAAAGGTATTCATTACATATGAAGAAAGTCCCAACCACAAAAGATGTCTCTCTTCATAATGTGTTCAGCTTACTAAACCATGTATTCAAAGATTTATATATTATTAATGAATCAATTTCTGCAAATATAAAACCAAAGAGTAATGTTGATTCTGAATTTGGTGAACAATCTGACAACAACGTTGAACTTTTAGACGAATTTTTACAATCATATAACCAGTATACTTCAAAAAGAGTATTTACAGATTCAAAGAATATTATTAAATATATTAAAACTATTAAACAAGAAACGGGAAATGTTAATGATATTGATAGTGAAGAAGAAGACACAAATAACTCTATAATTAATGATATTTTAGATTATTTTAATGAGATTAGGAAATTGACAAAATTCTCAAAAAACCAATACTCTAAAATTATTGAAAATTATTTATTTGATGATTTTTTCAAAATTTTAAAATTTAAACTTAAAAAAATTGATGAATTATGTAAATCATCATTAAAAAATGATGATTTTAAATATTTACCAAATGTACCGTTCAGTAAAAGTGTTCAACAGTTATTTGAAATATTTGAATTGAGTATAAAAGAAGCAAATGATTTAAACTGGAGTGATAAATTTCAGAATGCAAAATTTCAAACATTATGTTATGAACATATCTCTAATAACTTGATTAAATATTCAAATGGATTGACTTCAGATATTAACGAAAATTTAATAACAATTAATTATATAGGTGGTATTTCACAAGAATCTTTTGTGAAAATCAATAATTTGTTTGAAGTTTTAAAAAGGATGGATAATTATTTTGACTTACCTAAGAATGACTTATTAAGAGTTTCGACAATTTTAAATAAAGAGCCATCAGCTTCTTCAGTTTCAGGATTGTCTTCACCTGCGTCATCCTTTTCTTCGCTTTCGGGGACGCCATCTTCTTTCACAATTGATCACACTCCAAGTAAAATAAAAGTTACAAAATCTTTGAAGAGAAAACAAAAATTGATCTCTTTAACTATTCTAAATGCAGAAAATGTTGAAGATGCCAATGGTGCTCCATTAAGTTCTTTTATTAGAATCATAGGTGGTGGTATACAAGATAGAACAAGAATTATTAACTCAAACTCTTTCCCTATATGGAATGAAGAGTTTGAAACTATTACAAGTCAACAGAATTTTTTACCACTTGAATTAGTATTATTCACTCAAAAGGGTAACAATCTTCACCAACCTACAACTTTCAAATTCAATATAGATTTTACAACTAATGCAAGTGAGAATTTCCCACAGGTTATAAAATTATCCAAAAATACAAATAGCAATATTACATCTGTCAGCAACGTTAATAGTCATACATCGACAACTTACTCATCAGCAAATCACAGATTTGGCAATGCTAACAACAGTAATATGAACAATTCAATCAATGGCAACAGTAGTGGTACTGTTATTCCTAACACATTAGACAATTCGAATCTTTTAAGTTTAATGAACCTTGAAAATAACAAGACGAATGAGGGGGCAGCTAGAGTTCTGTATATCAAGTATTCATTCGAAAATGTTTATAATGATCCAGTTTTCTTTATAGGTAGGGCAAGATCTTCAATTATTAAATCGCAAGACCGTATTATTAAATCATTTGTTTCAATTTTTTCTAAACAGTTGAAGAAGTTTTTCACTTTGGATTATGTTGATTATTCATTGAAAAATAACAATGATTTAACCCAACTGAGCCATATTATTGATGAGACTAGCTTGAAACTTGCTGAGCTATACAATGAATTGATTGACGATTGCTTTAATTCGATATTAACGAATACTTTAAACGAAATTACAAATTATGCAATTAATTTAATTTTACCATCAATCGGTATTGTCAATTCTAATAATTCATATTCAGTTGCATACCAAAATTATTCATGTAAATCGGGAGCTGATGAAAATACCGAATTCTTCAATATGAATAAAGTCAATAAGGAATTAAGTGATATTTCTAATAATTATAACAATTATAGTGAAGAAACTACTATCAACTCTAATGCCACAAGTCCAGTAGATAATCCAAATGCCAATAAAAGGTTATCGTCTCTATATTTCGATAAGTTTACCAATATAGTTACTAATTATAAAAGACCACCGTTAAGTTATGCACAAATTGAGGTAATTTTTAATTGGATGGCATTAATATATGAGAAGATTTTTGAACCTTATATCGACGAAGATGAATTAGAGTTAGATATTAATTCTATTGAAATTAGAAATTTTAACAAGATCAAGCAATTGTATAAATTGGATATCCCCGAGTTAAGAAGAAAATATAAAAAATTAAACGAAGATTGTAAAATTTTTATAGCTTCAACACACGGAATTGATCTATTGAGCTTGCAACATAATAGTAATGGTGGCATCAATGGCGGTATGTCTAACAGTGGCACAAATAACATTGGAATGAGAAATGGTATTAAAACGCATAGCAGAACGCATAGCAGAACCCACAGTAGGAATGAGAGTAAGAGTCATAGCCGTACATCGTCATTAACAAATTTTAGTTTTAATAAAAACATAGCTTCAGATTCAACCAACGAAGAACTTGAAAGATTAATAAGTGTTAAGAGACCTACTCCACCAAATGTAGACTCTCTATCAGATTTGAAAAGAGCAACTTCAGTTATGAACCATGCTTCAAAGACTTTGAGAGAAAAGATGGCTTTACAAAAGGTAGAACTTATAAAGAACTCAAGGATTTTAGAGATTTCTGAATTAATTCTTAGGGTTATATTGGCTAAAGATTTTGGTATCGGTAAAGAAGTTGAATTCGTCAAGAATTCAATCAAAGATAATGAAGAATTTGAACAAGATGTTATAGTTAGAGCCGAGGCTAAAAAATTGAAAGATAGTCTATTTAGTTAATCTTTTTTTTTAATTAATATACAACAATATATATACATACATACAATTTATATACATGACCCCTGGCACGATATCACTTATTAATGTAAAAGCTTTAATATGAATATGAGGCTTTTTGTAAATATTATATGATAAAATTATTCACGATCGAGTCCTTGATTGATTCACCATAAGGTAGATTTCCCAAATTTGATAAATCTAACTTTTCATCAACATAAGTAAAATGTGGATTTTCAATATTTTCTGAGTTTTGAAAATTAAAATCATCAACAATAACAAAATCAGTTGGAGTTGATGAAATTGGCACATTGTTTATTATAACATTTGATAATTTGAATATCTTAAGGTTATCACAATTTTCAATAATTATTCTTCTATGCTTAGCAATTTTTTTATTAACATCCAATGCAAATTTGCAGTTATTGCAGTTATGTATTCTGAATTGTTGTGAAGTACCTATAATTACACAATTCTGTAAGTTTTCAATAAGAACATATGTCTTTGCATTTAAGATAACAATTGAATCTGAAATATCAATTAAATGTACTGAATTTAAATTATTTATGGTATCAGTTTTCTCTAGTTTCGGTATTTCAATTATGGATTTCTGCATATCTTTAATAAATACATTTTCAGTAGTGATCTTCTGATCGATAAACACTCTCTGGTTATTAACACCGCTCAATGTTGGAATAAGGGCATTTGTAGTAATATCAGAGTCATGTAACTCTTTACCCGTTGTATCAACTGTATCCAAGTTGTCATTTTGTAATTTCTTAGGTGGTTTATTTCTAAAGTAAAATTTCTTTACCCAGAATTGATCACCATTATCATAAGCGCTTTTATTAGAATCATTGAATCTTCTATTAATGGTAGTCAATGTCTTATTTAAATTAGCGGTCAGTTCGTTTATTGTATTTGAATAAAATTTTAGATCGTAGCTAGGTATATCATTCTGTGTTTTCTTAGCGATACTATTGTAATCCAAGTCCATATCATCACTATCTCCATCATCGTTGTTATTATTTCCAAATTCGCTTGATTTCGAATCGTTATTGGACCCATCTTGAGTTTGAAAAACAGTTATGGCATTTTTAATAGTACTTATACAATTTTTGATATCTGTTATTTCCAAGAGATCCACACAATTTCTATTACCTGTATCATTACTAGTTATTATATTATCAATATTATTATATTTATTTAATAAATCTTCAATTTTCTTATTTATTTTAATTTTTTCAAGTTTCACAAATTTATATAAATCGTTATTTGTCCTTATACCATCAAACAATGTTGCTTCATCCATATTCTTTGTAATTTTTAGCTAGTTAACAGACACAATATGTTAGAGGATGATTTGTTTTCTTTTGAATGTAAGTTATTATTCTTACTCTTCACGCTTTTATTTGTTTGTTTTAAATATTCGTTCGTTCCATCTCCGTCCGCTCTTACTTGAAAACCGATCTCATTTCGGTATATTCTTCTTCACATAAATTACGCGAATTAATGTACCCATACTCACTCTTCTTATTTTCTTCAATATACAACACAGGAAAACTATTAAATTTCTGAACCAAAAGTGGGGTTACGGTTTTAATTAATAAATTAAATTTACGTTTATCGAATAAAATTTTGTTTTAAGAATTATATTTATAAAATTATAAATTAGCAACTAATTATATACATATACATATACTTTAGTTAAGAGATATAAAAAAGACATAAATTGATTAAATAGAAAAACAGATAAGATAATATAAGATAATATAATAAAAATAATAATATATATATATAATAGAATTTTTTTTTTTTTTTTTAAAAATGATATACAAATTAAATTAATATAAATTAACTTAACTAATCAACTTCTTCCATAGCAGATTCAACAACGGCTTCATCAGCTGGAGTTTCATCAGCTTTAGCTTCTTCAGCAGCTTCAGATTCTTCTTCAGTAGCAGTTTCATCAATGTTTAAACCCATTGAGATTAAACTGTTAATTCTCTTAGCAAAAGCATTTGGTTCATCTAAAGTGAAACCAGAAGTTAATAAAGCAGTATCGAATAATAAAGTGGTTAAGTTTTTAACAACTCTATCTTCTGGACCATTAGCTTCAACTTTTTCTTTTAAAGCTTTAATAATTGGAGATTGTGGAGAAATTTCAAAGATTTTCTTTGAAGCCATGTAAGCAGACATAGAAGTATCTCTTAAAGCTTGAGCTTTCATGATTCTTTCCATATTAGCGGACCAACCGAATTGACCAGTTCTAATAGCAGCTGGAGCATCAACTAATTTATAGGAAACAATAACTTTTTCAACTTGATCACCTAAGATATCTTTTAAGGCCTTTGTTAATGGTTCAAATTCTTTAATTTCTTCTTCTCTTTTAGCTTTTTCTTCATCAGATTCTTCTAATTCGAAATCTTTAGTAATATCAACTAATTTTTTATCTTCGAATTCTTTTAATTGAGTCATTGCGTATTCATCAATTGGGTCAACTAAGAATAAAACTTCAAAGTTTTTAGCCTTTAAAGCATCTAAGAATGGAGATCTTTCAACAGCTTTAAGAGTTTCACCAGTAATATAATAGATATTCTTTTGATGTTCTGGCATTCTAGTAATATAATCTTGTAATGAAGTTAATTCTTCAGCAGATTTAGTAGAGTTATATCTTAATAATTTAGCTAAAGAATTTCTATTTTGTTGATCTTCGTGAATACCTAATTTAATATTTTTAGAGAAAGCTTGGTAGAAAGTATCAAATTGTTCTTTATCTTCAGAGATTTCGTTGAAAGTTTCAATTAATTTCTTAACAACATTCTTTCTGATAACTTTTAAGATTTTATTTTGTTGTAACATTTCTCTTGATAAGTTTAATGGTAAATCTTCAGAATCAACAACACCTCTAACGAAAGATAACCAATCTGGGATTAATTCTTCACAGTCATCGGTAATGAAAACACGACGAACGTATAATTTAATGTTATTCTTCTTCTTTTTGGATTCGAATAAATCAAATGGAGCACGTTTTGGAATGAATAAGATAGCTTTAAATTCTAATTGACCTTCAACTGAGAAATGTTTAACAGCTAATGGATCTTCCCAATCATTTGAGATAGATTTATAGAAAGCATTATATTCTTCTTGAGTAACATCAGATGGGTTTCTAGTCCATAATGGTTTAGTTTTATTTAATTCTTCAGTTTCAGTAACTGTTTCTTTAATAGTTTTAGTTTTCTTTTCAGAAGATTCTTCATCTTCACCATCTTTAACTTCTTCAAGTTTTGGTTTTTTATCTTCACCTTCTTCACCTTCTTCAACGATTTTTTCTTCTTCTTCAGTTGGAACTTCTTTTTCAACTTCTTTTTTAACGACTAATTGAATTGGGTAAGAAACGAATTCAGAATGTCTCTTGACAACTTCTTTAATTCTTTTTTCTTCTAAATATTCTAGTTGATCTTCTTTTAAGAATAAACGAATAACAGAACCTCTACCGATTTTTTCATTAACTTCATCTAAAGTAACAGTGAATTTACCACCAGCATTTGATTCCCAAATGTATTGTTCATCATCATTTGATTTTGAGATAACTTGAACATGATCAGCAACTAAGAAAAGAGAGTAGAAACCAACACCGAATTGACCAATCATGGAGATATCAGCACCAGCGGATAAAGCTTCCATAAAAGCTTTAGTACCAGATTTAGCAATGGTACCTAAATTTTTAACTAATTCAGCTTTAGTCATACCAATACCAGAATCTCTAATTTCTAAGATTTTTTCTTCTGGTTTTGGTGTAATTCTAATGAATAATTCAGGTTCTGATTCTAAAACAGATGGATCAGCTAAAGCCTTATAACGAATTTTATCTAAAGCATCAGAAGCATTTGAGATTAATTCTCTTAAAAAGATTTCCTTATTTGAATAAACAGTGTTAATAAATAAGGACATAAGCTGAGAAATTTCAGCTTGAAATTCATATGATTCACCTTCAGCCATTTTGAATAAAATAAAATAATTATTTGATTTAAATTAATTTAGTTAGAATTGATTATAAAAATAAATATTTAATTAAAGATATAGAAGAGAAGAAGAAAGGGAAAGAAAATAATATTTTAAATATGAATCAATTGGAGGAAGGGGGGTCGATGGTTTTATATATTGATGAGGAGGGGAGTGAGTCCAATTGACTGAAAATTAGAAGAAATTGAAAGAATTTGAAAGAAAGTGAAAGAAACTTGATGAAATTGCAAAGGCGACAAGAACAAGAATTAGAATTAGAGCCATAACCTGACCTCGACAAGATGAGAAGAGTACTACAAGACAAGAGGAATTGAGAGTTGATAATGTGTTGAATATTAATTCTGGAGAATGAATGAATGAATAAATGAATAAATGAATGAATGAATGGATGAATTGTTGAACAAATGGATGAACCGTGGATGAATTGATGCTCTCTTCGCTGTTTTGGCAACTCCGTTCCATGAGCAGTTTACGCGGTGCCACACAAACTGCAGCCGGCATGTACTAAAGACAGGCCGTTTCAGCCTGCAGCCTGCAATACGCAATACGCACAAAGGCAAAAACAGAGGCAAAAAATCTAGAAAATTCCATCGCAAAAATTGAAATCTGAAATTAATCGTGGCTTACGTAATGCACATCATACCAGATCAATTAGGCTACTTACAGTAATAAACTGTACTCTACTATGGTTAAATAACGCTAATACTCTATAAACAGTAGGGTTGTTTCATTTCATTTCATTTATGTATGTCGCTCAATTGGATACATGGATATGCTGTGATCAAGTCTTAATAAATATAACCAAGGGTGGCATGCTCTTATTATCCAATAGACAAATCATGATTTTTACTAAAAATATCAGATGCGCCGTAATTGGGAACAAAAATGGAGATTCACTTATAGATAGATAGATAGATCTATTGTTTCTAGAATATTCTATTATTCTTTGTTTGACATTTAATGGCGAGCTAAACAATCACACCCGTACATTCTCAGAAATATGAAGTCAGAAGTTCAAAGGAAGAAAATTTTAAAAAAAATAATGTCACCACGTGATGAGTAAGCCTTATCACATGACTATCCCAATGTCGGGAGTCGTAAAATTAATAAGCACTGACTATCTCCTCTGCATACAGTTAAATAGCATAAGTAAATATTAAACCAGGATATACATCAAGATAACATAGATAAACAATATATATATAAAAATAAATAAATTAATAAATAAAAATAAATAAACAGGAGGTATATAGAAATATGGGGATACAAGTATAAGAAATAAAAAACAAGAGAAACAAACATGAAAGGTAATAAAAATGAAGATAAGTAAATGAGTAAATAAATAAGTAAATAAACAATATATTATCATTAATTTAAAATAATATACTCTTTTCTGTAGATGAATTTTGTCTATTATTAGAATCGTATTGAGAATTTGATTGTGCTTGTATGGCTAACTGTTGCTGTTGCTGTTGTCTCTGTACCATTCTTCTAGCAGGAACCACTCTAGCACCTAACCAATTATATCTAAATCCTATCTCATGTGCTAATATTTCACCAAAACCTAACATTATACCATTGATAAATGGTAATACTAAATTGATACAACAAGATGAGAAAAATGATACTATTTTACCTATTGATATATCTGCTTCTTCTTCATCATCATCAAGTTCTTCATCAAATTCTTCTTCATCATCTTGATCTGCATTCTGATTTGAATCTATATTTATATTCTCTTTCTCTCCATCTTTGAATACTGCAAATTCTCTATCTGTTATATCTTGATTTGATTGTTGTACAGCAGTGGAAATATTTTGAGCGGCATCTGTTAAATCTGTAATTGCAGGATCCATACTTGATTGATTCATTGATAAATAAAATAATTATTAATAAAATAAACTTTTTATTTAAAAATACTCTAGACAATTATATCAATTGATAAATAATATTTTAATAAAAAAATATTTCTTTGTGTATTGAATTGAATGTAAAACTAACTGATACTATGATCTGATTTGATTTGCCCCAAGTAGATTGACATATAAGATTACGCCGCTATCTTATTACTCTATTCGCTATACGCTACATACCACATACTACATAGATAATATACAGTATATTATATTATATTATTTGCTTCCTCATCGGGCAAAGGGGGAGCGACAGTCATAAATGGTGCACGGAGTATGGCAGCAGCGTGCGCGTGAGCCAGCGTGCGAGTGGCTGTAGCCCTGAGTGGCCAAAACCGCTGGCTCTGCGGGCCTCTCAGCCGGAGTTCCCTGGACTCAACCACCAGGAGACCTTTGCGGTTGGCTGATATATCTCCACTTCTCCGGCAATTGCCCGATTCCTGTAACGGCGAACAGTTTCCACAATCGGCTGCTGAAATATTTGCTCCGGCTCTATGGATCTCTAGCTCCCTGTGCTGTCTCCCTGTCTGCTCTCCCTCATCGCTCGATATCAATCAGTCTTAATCTGTACAATATACAATTTTAACAATCTTATTCTTTGCTTACTGTTGATCTAGATTTTACCTAGATCTATATTTTTATATATATTTCTATATATGTCTATAGATGCTTTGTCTATATCTTGAATTAAAACATTCTTCTGTCGTCGCTTACCTTTGATATTTAGTGTTTCAATAGAACTGAATAAGATTGATCAAATTTATCTTATATAAATAATACATAGATATAGATAGATATACTCTAGTTCATATTCAGCTGTATATTTGTCCAATTTACTGTACAGTACATACTTACACAAGACCGCTTTCCCCTTAATTAACTTGAAATTTACAATTCACATATAACACAAATATAACCACTATAGATATAGACATAAATATAAATATTAATATAAATATATATATTTTTATATATATATAAACCTTTAAATTCACTCATAAATTAATAATGTCTCTTGAAGAAAATATCTTATATCAAGATGCAAGTGATAGTCATCATATCAAAGATACTGTAAATATTCACAGTCATAATAAACTAAATACAACAGATTCAAAAAATAACACAATAACAGATGAAATAAATACAGAAAACGGCAATGGAATAACAAATAATATTACTGCTGCTTCCACTACAGATTCACTACTAGATAATAGCGATGACAATGAACAGGACCCGGATCAGGATGAAGCAGATGTAGTTGGAAGAGCCTTAACTGCAATTGTTGATATCGGTTCGAATGGTATTAGATTCTCAATTTCCTCAAAGGCACCACATCATGCTAGAATTATGCCTTGTGTCTTTAAAGATAGATTAGGTATATCTTTATTCGATGCTCAATTACCAGATTCTGCAAATTCAAATCAACAGGCTAAAAAACCAATTCCACAAGATGCAATTCAAGAAATTGTTCAAGCAATGATTAGATTTAAGTGGATTTGTGAGGATTTTGGTGTTCCTGAAAATGGCGTTAGAGTCGTTGCCACAGAAGCAACAAGAGAAGCTGCAAATTCAAAAGAATTTAGAGATATCATTTATCAAACTACTGGTTGGAAAGTTGACCTCTTAAGTAAAGAAGATGAAGGTAGATGTGGTGCTTATGGTGTTGCTTCTTCATTTCACGACATCTCTGGTTTATTCATGGATTTAGGTGGTGGTTCATCTCAGATAAGTTGGATCAGTGCTAACGATGGTGAAGTAAGAATCTCTGAATACCCTGTTTCATTACCATATGGTGCCGCTGCTTTAACCCATAGATTGAAATTTGAAGATAGTAGAGAAGTTTATGATGAAATTAAAAAAGCTTATGAATTAGCCTTAGAAAAAATTAACTTACCACAATCTTTAATAGATGAAGCTGAAAGAGAAGGTGGTTTCAGATTATTTGTTTGTGGTGGTGGATTCAGAGGTTTAGGTCATTTAATATTATCTCAAAATCCAAATTATCCAATTCAAACAATTATTAATGGTTATTCAATTGGTTTTAAACAAGTTAAAAATATGTCAAATTATTTATTATTAAAAAATGAAATTCCAAAATTTAATAGTAATAATATTAATAATAATAATGAAAAGGAAAAAATCTTTAGAGTTTCTGCAAGAAGAGAACAACAATTACCAGCTGTTGGTTTATTAGTTTCTGCAGCTTTTGAATCATTACCAAAAATTAAAACAGTTCATTTTAGTGAAGGTGGTGTTAGAGAAGGTGTATTATATTCAATGATTCCAAATTCAATTAAAATTGAAGATCCTTTATTAACAGCAACAAGACCTTATGCTCCTCTATTATCTGATAATTATTGGGACTTATTAAAGACAGGTTTACCAACAATAGGTGTTCCAGATGAAGTGGCACATAGAGTGGTTCCTGCTTTATGTAATATTGCATTCGTTCATTGCTCTTATCCTAAAGAATTACAACCAACTGCAGCTTTACATATAGCTACCACTGGTATAATATCAGGTTCTCATGGTTTATCCCATAAAATTAGAGCTTTAATAGGTATAGCTTGTTGTGAAAGATGGGGTGCTGATATCCCACCAATTGAAGAATCTTATTATAAAAAATTAGAAAAATTAGTATTAGAAGCTGATTCAGATAATGGTGAATCTTTATTATATTGGACTAAATATTGTGGTAAAATGATGTACGTTATTTGTGGTATCCATCCAGGTGGTAATATTAGACCAGGTTCTTTATTATTCAAAGTTAGAAATTCGGCTTCAGCTACTACTACTCCTGGTGCTATAAGTACAACAATTGGTACTGCAAATGCAAGTGCTAATGAAAGTGCTGATGAATTAGAAATATCAGTTAATAATAATTTAAAGAATTTAAATTTTACAAATCCTCCAATAATGGCTAAATCTGAAGTATTAGTTATATTACCTACAGATGATGTTAAATATAGTTATAGTGTTCGTAGTAGAATTATGACATTACAGAAAAAAATTAAAAAATTGAATAAAACTTATAATGGTCCTGAAAAAGTTAAAGTTATTGTTCAATACGGTAATACAAATGAAGTTTAATATTGTATAAAAATTTTAAATCAATTAATTTTTTATTATTTTTACCTCCTTTAATCTCACCTTGCTTTAATTTGTTTCATTTCCACTAAAATTTAATTTACTTCTTTTTCATGCTCTGTTTTCATCTTTCTCTTTTATTTGTTAGTATATTTTTCTTTCCCTCCTTTATTTGTTTTGTATTGCTGCAACTGTTTAATTTACATTTACTTATTTATTTATATATTTATTTAGTTTATTTGTAAAAAAAAAAGACGTTCGCTACAGTTTTGTTGACTCCATTTATAAATCCCAGGAATAATTGTCTTAGTTTGATAGACAGTGAACACTTACTCCTCTAATCAAAATCGACCTCTTTTTAAAAGCGACGCGTCGCGCTAATTAATTGTATAGTTTAATGTTATATGCTGACATAGTAACTTGAGCACTATGCGCGGCGAGCGAGAACTCAGCTGTAGTGTTTGGTGAAACAGACAAAAGCATAACATGTTGGAGCAAGATCTAGTTACAGGTTGAGCTGGGATAAACATGAGAAGTAATTTAGATATTAGACAAAAACAAAGCCAAATCAGGAGAAAGGGAAAACAAACAGAAATAATAAAAATAGCTTTAAGTAAATAACCTTATATTAAATAGAAAGTGTGTTTATAGGAAAATAAAACTGTGAAATTTCTTATTGTAAGAAATTATTTTTTATTTATTTATTGATTGTTTATTGGATTCCATTTATTTGATTTAATTTATTTTATTTATATTATATACACAAATATAAATTCAATAATCTTGATATTTGTATTGAGTTATCTTAAACAGTGAATTGATTGATTGATTGATTGATTGTTAACTGATTCATATTACCTAGAGGGTTTTTAATATTTATAACAAAAAAGATATCATTACATATATTGAAAATATACAACGTCATATTGCGAAAGATATAATAAATATTTACAAACAAATACGCCAATATTAATATATCATTTGGTGAGATATCTTGTCAATTAAAAATACATATAAATATTCGAAAACAATGGTGCCTCCTAAAAATACACCGGATACAAAACAGCCATCAAAGGCAAAGCAAACACCTGCAACTACAACAGCATCTTCACCTACAAAAGTTAAGACAGAAAAGGATGCCAAATCTAATACAATTCCATCAAATACAAACACTTCAACACAGACACAAACGGGAAATACAGCAACATCAACAGCACCTGTAACAAAAGCTGCTGCAACAACAGCAGCAGGTTCAAACGCTAACACACCTGCACCCCCAACAACAACAACAGCTAACTCTATTCCTAGCATAGGAAACTCCTCTAATTCAACAAGCTCACAGGGGAAACCAAATCAAATGTCTCAAGGTGATATTAATAGATTTGTTTTAGACTATTTAAGTAAAAGAGGTTATCATCAAACAGAAGCTACTTTAAGATTGGAAAGTACCAGATACCCAGGAGCACCAACCCAGCCTGTCAGCACACAAAATTATGCATTTAATAAACCAACAGTGATAACTTCCGACAAGTCCAATTTACCATCACAACTACAGAGATTTAATGACCAGCAAAAACAATTAAAGCAAAAACAATACGATGAAGATCCTAAAATCTTTAGCAGAGCTTATTCAATGTATAGATCATGGGCAGAAACTTCATTAGAAATGTATAAATATGAATTAGAAAAGTTCTTATACCCAATTTTTATTCATTGTTATTTAACTTTAATTCAAAGAAATGAAATTTCAGAAGCTAGACAATTTTATGAAAAATATTATAATGATCATTTAATATCAAATGATTTTGCAATTAGATCATTAGGTTCAATTTCATTACCTGATCATTTAACTGAAAATGAAGTTGCTAAGATATTTAGAGAAAATAAATATAAACTTAATTGTTCTAAAATTTCAATGAACTTAATTTTAAGTTTCTTAAATGAACATGAAGGTATTGGTGGAGGTGTTATTGTCAGAATTATTAATAATAATATGCAAATATTCACCACAAATGAGATCACAACAACACAAGCCATTTCATATGATGATGACGAAAATGATCAAACTCAAACTTTTGATGAAGGTATCCCAGCTATTTATGAATTAATTACAAACAACAATAAATCGGATCAAAATGCTTCTAAATCATCAACTGAAACTAGTATAGATGCATTGAACTCTAAACCAGTGAAATTAGGTCAATTCCCACAAGATCCAGAATTTGTCAAAGAATTGGAAGCTGAAATAAAACAAAAAGATGAACACCAAAAGGAAATGAACGGAGGAGAAAAACCACCAGGTACAAAGACATTATTAGAAGAATTTAAAGAAAATTTGAAACAATCTGAGACTTCAGAAGATTCACCTTCTAGAGACGTTTTACCTTTACCTCAAAAGACAGCATATGATATTAAAAGAGAAATTATGAAAATCCAAGATTCCAGATCTAGAATTAAATTAAGTGCCACTCAAGCTGCTTTACCAAGTGTTTGTATGTACACTTTCCATAATACTAATAATGACCTAACAACACTCGAATTCAATGATGATTCTACAATTGTAGCAGGTGGTTTCCAAGATTCATTCATCAAATTATGGAGTATTGATGGTTCACCATTAAAATCTGTTTTAAAAAATGATATTTATAATGAAACAATTGATGGTATTGCAACTCATGGTTGCCGTAGATTAGTTGGCCATAGTGGAGCCGTATATGGTTTAGATTTTTCACCAGAAAATCACTATCTTTTATCCAGTTCAGAGGATAAAACTGTTAGATTATGGTCAATGGATACTTATTCTTCATTAGTTTCTTATAAAGGCCATAATGGACCTGTTTGGGATGTTAAATTTTCACCATTTGGCCATTATTTTGCTACAGCTTCTCACGATCAAACTGCAAAATTATGGTCGTGTGATCATATTTATCCATTAAGAATTTTTGCAGGTCATTTAAACGATGTTGATTGTGTTGAATTCCATCCAAATTCTACTTATCTTTTTACAGGTTCATCCGATAAGACTGTTAGAATGTGGGATATAGCGAAAGGTGAAAGTGTGAGAGTATTTTTGGGACACTCCATGCCAGTTAATGCCATGGCTGTTTCTCCAGATGGTAGATGGTTAGCCACCGGTGGTGAGGACTCTATTATCAATGTTTATGATATTGCATCTGGTCGTAAGTTAAAGACAATGAGAGGACATGGTAAATCATCTATTTATTCTTTAAGTTTCAGTAAAGAGGGTAATGTATTGGTTAGTGGTGGTAGTGACTGTTCTGTTAGAGTTTGGGATATTAAAAAGGGAACTGCAGATAGTAACCCTCAACCTGAACCTTTCACTTTAAATTCAGTCTTACAAGCCAGAAATGAAGTCAATCAAGCAAATGATAGCAATGGCGAATCTAAGAGCAACACAGTTGCAAATGGTAGCGCTAATTCCAACACTACAAATAACGGTTCTGCTTCTGCAGGTTCAAATACCAATACTTCTACTACCAATAATAAAGATGACAATACCAAGAGGAAAAGAGATGTCATTGCTACTCAAGATCATATGGCTGTTTATTTCACTAAAAAGACCCCTGTTTATAAAGTTCATTTTACAAGAAGAAATTTATGTTTAGCCGCTGGTGTATTTACTCCATAAAATTGTATTATTTTAAATTTTTCTTTTTTTGTTTTATTATATTTTTATTTTTATTTTAATTTTATTGTACTGTATAAATTTGTTTCTCTTTGTATTTTGATTTTAATCAAATTATTATTATTTTTATTATTATTATTTCATGTTTTTTTTTTTTCAAATTATTACATGATTATTACCCTATTTTCTATACATTGTAATTATGAAAATTTCTGTGTAACTATTTTGTTCTTTATATATCTATAATATAAGAAAAGATTATATTATTTATAGAAAGTTCTTGTAAATTTATTAAGTTAGAGGTTAGTGAAAAATTTAGAAAAAAAATATAGATATTATTTAAAACAATTTTTTTTATGAGAATTCTATAAATGGTAAAAATGAGTACATATAAAATTATTAGAAATTAGATTTAACGACTGGTTTTGCTGGATCCCAAGGGCCTTGAAGTTCATCTTTATATTTTTGAAGAAGAATAAAATACCAAGGACCTATAATTACAATTAAGAAATGTAAAGAGATCCACACTGTGAACCAACCGACACCGAATATTTTGAGTATAGCATAATCTACACCAATGACAATAGTTGAAACTTGAAACCAGTGAAATGATTTAAGATTTGATCTTCTTGTAAAATTATTAAATATTGGGAAAAATCCTGTTACTTCTATAGAGAAAACAATGAAACAAAAAGCTGATAAATTAGAGTTTAATCTTGAAGCTAAAACAATTGCATTTGATAATGAAATATTTTTCGAGAAATTTGATTTTGAAAAAATTGGTAAATTTCTTGTATTTATATTATTTAAAACTTGTGAATCTAAATTTAAATTTAAAGAATTTGAATTAGTTTTTGGGAAATCAATTGAATAATCATTAAATAATACATTTAAAATACATAACCAAGTTGATAATGCCCAAATAGAATCCGATGCTGTTGAGTAAGTTAAAGATTTTAAAACTGGTGAAAAGGTTAATAATAATAGTAGTATAAGCATTGATGATTTGAAAGTACTTAAAAGATCTGGAGGGTTTGGTTCAGTTAATAAATTTTCCAAATTGATTATATTTTTATTATTTGAATTTGGATTATTGACTAAGAATTGATTAGATTTACTGAAATCTTTTAAGCTTGGTGTTTGAAGTGAACTATCAATAAGTGTGTTATTAGCTGTTAATGATGTCATAGAAATTGGAGAATGAATGGAACTGTCATTAATTGCACCTGATAGTTGTGGTGGTATTGATGGTGGTGGCGAGGTTCTGCTGAGTTTGGAAGCCATATTTGTCGAAGAGGATCTTAGTTGTGGCACTGGTGATGAAGATCTTGACGAATTTTGTGAAGTAGATGAGATCCTATATCTTGAAGATAATGAAGGGGAGGGTGATAGTTTACCTTTTCTCGAATATGAGCCATTGCTTGTATGAATATTATTATTACTGATATTATTATGGTTATTGTTATTGTTGTTGTTGATATTTGAAAGTTCTTTAATTTTCAATTCTTGTAATTTTATTAATTCTTTTGTTCTATTAACTTTCAAAGTGATGATATACATAATAAACCCCAAGATAGTTAATATTGTACTAATCATAGTTGGTAAAATTGGGTTCCAATTTAGTTTATAAATACCGAAGAACACTAAAATTACCATCACAATAATTGATAAGTGTAGTACAATTAAAGTAAAATCATTTATTAATTTCCAATATGAGTAATTTACAACAGTTGAATTTCTTTTCAATTGTGATAAGAATGAAGTATCTGTATAATTATCAGGATATTGTTGTCTAACCCATAATAATTTTTTCCAAGGTGTTGTTAAAGATGGAAGAGGAGAAGATGCTGTACTTGGTTTATTATTTGATGTATGATAAAAAGATTTATATTTTGGAGTTGGTGAAATTGGGGTTGGGAAATGAGATTCAGAGTTTATATTATTTAAATTATTTGTACTATAAAAATTGTTTATATTCCCATCATGTTGAGATTCTGAAGAAGTGTCCATGTATAAATAAGAAGTTGAATCTAAAGTGGAAGACGATGAAGAGGGGTTTGACATTGTATTCGATAAATTATTACTAGTAGTTGTATGATCTATATTGTTCGGTATACGCATTGCCTGTTGATTTTGTAGTTTAATTTGAACTGAGTTATTCGGCTGATTTAATCTTTTTAAACTTCTTTTTTTATTTAAACTATTGTTTCTACTTGGGATAGTGGTAGTGGTAGTAGTAGTATTATTATTATTGTTCATCTTGTTGTTTTTAGTTGGAACTTTTAATCTGTTGATCGTATCATTAGAAGAAAAATCATTGTTAAAATGTACTGAATTTGCATCAATTGGTTTATTATGAGTAGCTGTATTCATTGAGAGTTTAAATTTCAAGCGATAGACATTAATAGCTTAAGATTATAAATTTGGGTGATGACATGAAAAAAGACAAACAGTGGTAGTGATATCTATATAAAATTTGCGAGTCCGCTATGAATGTAATTGCGTGCTGGTATAAAGAGCTGTTAATAACAAATGGCGCTGAGGTTATTGATTTAAAATAATACATATGACATGTAATGACAGTACACGACGCTTTCTGGGATGCCAAAAATAGCCATATTTTTAAGACATCTCATAAAGGCAATATAGAAGAGTAAATCCATGAGATTCCCCTTGCTGAACGATCATTTCTGACACTCCTATAGAGTTGAACCATCTCTTGATCGTCATCACTCCACAGCTACAACAGAGTGTTGTAACAAAGAATCAGAGTACCCATTCTGCACCTAGACTGGGCTCAATAGAGAGACAGAGAGATGCCTTGCTTAATGTTTGCTGTTGTTGTGATTGTGTCGTGGCGTGGCGTGTCGTGTTGTCGCTGGCGGCTGTGCGGCGTCTGGCTTGCGTCCCCCACGCGGCGGCAGCTAAGCCGCGGGCACGGAGTAGCTGCGGTCATTGTGGTAAATGTGGGGTACGAGTGGCTGACGGGCTGCTGGGGGCTTGGTGCGCGTGTGTAGGGATGTTTTTAGAGAAACACGCTCACAACAAGAAGTGCGACTTATCTATCTTCAACATGATCAGAAGTAAGCAGAGGTTTGTGATAACAGAATAAAATGGGGTAATGGTATTTATATATTTATATACATGTATAAGTATTGATTTGATCTTTAGTTGGTGGGATATAAATATATCTATATATATCTATTCAGAAAATAATACAAGTGAATGAAATTCAGTCTATAAATGAGTTCATTTTATACGCAAGGCAACAACAATACAGGGAACCGTGATACTGGTAATTTTACATCAGATTCAGATAGTAACAGATCTGTTATAATAAAGACATCTCATTCCGAGAATGCTGATAATAATAATCATAGTAGAGATACATCAGATTTCCAGTTAGATGATTTAGATGACGATACAAATAGCATAATATACCACGATCCGACAAACACAATACCCAATGCGAGCAATACCAGTACCAGTGATAACAATAGCAATAGACTCGCAGTTTTTGATACTAGGGCGAGTCTGGGAAGACATAGCAATGCAAGTAAAAATAGTGATTTAAGTACTACTGGTTACAGTTTATATACGGCACAGGAAAGTATAGATCAACCAGAAGATGATGAACATGTAGGAAATAGAACCAATGATACCAATACCAATACTCATAGAGATGATACCTCCGTTGATAATAATACTATGAGTACAGATGGATATAGTGTTGACATTGATGATGAAGACGACGATGATGATAATGAGGAAGATATTGATATTGATCTTGCTGCTTTGAAGTCTTTTACATCTAACGATGAAGATGATCAAATTGAACCTGTTGAAAATTATAATGCAGAATCACAACAAGATAATAATAATAGTAATAACAATAATAGGAATTTAAATTCTCAAGATAATTCTAATAATAATATCAATTATAATTTTTTATCAGTTCCATCAAGCTCAGGTATACCCATTGCTGATCATGCTAATAATATAAGTAGATTTCCAACTCGAGCCTCAGCTATTAGTGGAATCAGTGAAATTTCCAATCTTACTAAAGCTACAACTACAGCAGATAATAATAGAAATAGAGATTATAGTCTTGGTGGAGTTAGTAGTAATTTAACTAGGGGTATAACGAACATTACTACTACTGCTGGTTCTAGTTCAATTGGAGATTTAATCACAAATAGTAATGATTTAGAGACTAGCAATACAAATACTAACAATGTTAATATTATTGAAGTTCACAGGTTAAACGATAATTTACCAAGTGTTAAACCAGTTGTTGATTATCAAGATAAATTATGGAGTACATTAGATATATTAGATGATGTAAGAGATGTTTCAAAATTTAAATTTTTTGATAATGATTATTATTTAAAATTATCAACTTTAAAGAAAAGTCAAATTAAATTATTAAATGATTTAGTTGATGTTAATAAAGAGTATATGAAATTTGATGAATATTATGAAAAATGGAATAAAAATAAAACTCAAAATGGTCTTTCTTATAACAATATGGAGAATAACAACATGGAGAAAAATAATGAAGTTAATTCAAAGAATGAAAATGGAATTAATACAGATATGAATACTAGGAATACAAATTTGGATAATACAAATAGTGGAATTGAATCAGATACTACTAATAATAATAGTAATGATACCGATGAAACGAATAATCAGAATAATTCAAGTACACCAGATTTTATAGAAGGTGAAAATTTATTTGATAATAAAATATTTAATCAATTAAGTGTAAATATGAATGAATTAATAATTAATGATTTACAAGAAATTAAAAAAAATATATCAACTATTGATGGGCATAGTAGAAATTTATGGCAACAAATACAATAATTTTTGTAAAATATATAACTAAAATATATACTAAATTATCGAATGTAATAAATGTAATTAATATAATATCTTCTATCAGGCATGTACATAATATGTCACATAAGTACCGTATTAAAATACAAAAGAGAGACTGAAAAGGGAAAAGGGAAATATAACAAGCAACAAGAAATGTAAATGAAAGAAAAGTAAACCATAAATGTATGTTTGAAATATGGGAGAATATCTTTAAATGGAAAATTAACCGCCGACCTTACCCTGATTTTAGAAATACGTAATTTACCAAGCAAAAGAACGGTTATGACTAAATAATCTGAGAAATAACAAAACAGTTATTAAGGCTATTACTACATTGAGAATAAAAAATCAGAGTTTAAGATTAGCGAAATTTTGTAAATTATTGTTTAGGTGGATAATATAATTTTTTAAAAGGATCAAAATAAACGAAACGGTACAAGAATGGATATGAAAGATACATAAGCAGGTATTATTACCGTTATAGTAAATATAACAATATTTATTATCTATCGAATAAATTAAAAAGAAACGAAAATTAAATCATATTTGAAATATCGGACTTCGAAAAAAATCATTTCATGTCACGTGCAATATTTGCTGCTTACGTAAAAGTGCTTATACTGTATTATGTTATACTTAATTTATAATTATGCTATTCTTTTGTCATGTTGCGGTGGAGCACAGCGGCCCTTTCATTTTCTTGAGTTGTGTGATGTTGGTATTGACAAGTTTGACGCTGGCGATGATGGATCTCCTCTGATCAAATGAAATGATATTTACATTGATGGCATGTATTGCAATTAATCAAAAGATCAAATGATCAATTGATAAATTTATTGTACTCTGGAAATAACCAATTGGCTGCATCATGACTAAGGGATTAATTGGGGATTGGTTAGTCAGTTGCTGTTTGTACTCAGCTGAGATTGCAGTTATTCGCTGTTCTCGGCGGTACTCCGTGGTTGATTTCAGCCAGTACCGAATGGCCTGGAATCAGTAGAGTTAACAGCTATTTAAATCTACACTTACAATTAATTGCTTTATTAAGAATCTTCTTAGTAATGAGCATGTCATAGCAACTATATTGCACATCCAGAGAACCCGGAATGAATTCAAATAATTACTGTGGTGGTTTATATCTGTAAATGAGATTAAATCTGAATCTTATTAATAAATCGTTACTAATGTAACAGTAACTGAAAATCTGAAAATTTGAATGGCCGTTTCGGATTATTATTGATTCTGTGATGCTCTTCGCCTGCTGTGCCGTGTCGCTAAGCTGTGCTGAACTGTGGCGGACATCAGCTGTCCTCGGCGTGGAGTGAAGTCCGTTTGTGGGCCAGGCCCTTGTTGCAACGGCTGTGCCCACAGCGTTCTGACTCACGGCTGTGTCTGGTCCATTTGTTCGCACACACTTTGCGCAGCATGTGAAAGAGCAGCACCTGAAAACCCCGGCTGGTAACCCGGCTGATAGCCCCGGCTGGAAGCAGCCATCAACCACACAACGCACCGCACCGCCCGTGCTCGCTAGAATTTAGCTCACCACGCCGCAGGAGTTGCAACATTGTCAGGCATAAAACTCACATCATTTCCTATTATCTCCTATTATCTCCTATTATTTTTTATTATTTCTTATTATCTTTTTTATATATTATTTCTCAGTATAATTTCCTTAAATTTAATTTAATTTTATTAATTTCACTGGTTTCATTTGTTATTGTTATCCTGTGTAGTTTTCTCCGTAATTATCAATTAGTTCCGTTACATAACTAGCTAGCATATTCTTTAAACACTGTTCTCTCTGACCTGACCTTACCTGACTGACTACTGTCTCCGTTTGTCTGTTTATTCCATATCCACATTCTTGACAATCTTACCAGTTTATCCTTTCCTCATTCAATTTCAATTCAATTGCACACACCCTTCACTACACAATTCATTTATGGAATGTTTTGAATTAGTTATTCCATAATTGTGTAATATTGTAATCGTGCAATTGTGTAATTGTAATTGACTATTCACATTATATTTAAATAAACTGATTCGCTGTAATTCAGTTACTTGTACATTCTTACTTATATATATATTCTTTTTATATATATTCTTTTTAAATATATTCATTAATTCAATATAAAACAGAATATTTTATTTTACAATTTACAAAAATGACTTCACCAGTTAATTTAGAAGCTTGGAAACAATTACAATCAATTTATGATTCTTATGGTAAAACTTTTTCATCAAAAGATGCTTTTACTAAAGATAATTCAAGATTTGATAAATTTTCAAAAACTTTTACAAATTATGATAATTCAAAAATTTTATTTGATTTCTCTAAAAATTTAATTGATGATGAAATTTTATCAACTTTATTTAAATTAGCTAAAGAAGCTAATGTTGAATCATTAAGAGATGAAATGTTTAAAGGTGATCATATTAATACCACTGAAGATAGAGCTGTTTACCACGTTGCTTTAAGAAATAGAGATTCAAAACCAATGTACGTTGATGGTCAAAATGTTGCTCCAGAAGTTGATTCTGTCTTAGAACACATGAAAGAATTTTCTGAACAAGTTAGATCAGGTGCTTGGAAAGGTTATACCGGTAAAGAAATTACTGATATTGTTAATATCGGTATTGGTGGTTCCGATTTAGGTCCAGTTATGGTTACTGAAGCTTTAAAACCATACGCTCACCCAAGATTGTCTTGTTATTTTGTTTCAAATGTTGATGGTACTCATATCGCTGAAACTTTAAAAGCTTGTAACCCAGAAACAACTTTATTCTTAATTGCTTCAAAGACTTTCACAACCGCTGAAACTGTTGCTAATGCCACATCTGCTAAAAATTGGTTCTTAGAAACTGTTAAAGATGAATCTCAAATCGCTAAACATTTCGTTGCTTTATCAACTAACGCTGAAGAAGTTGCTAAATTTGGTATCGATACTAAAAATATGTTCGGTTTTGAAAGTTGGGTTGGTGGTAGATACTCTGTTTGGTCTGCTATCGGTTTATCAATTGCCTTATACATTGGTTACGAAAATTTTGATAATTTCCTTAAAGGTGCTCAAGCTGTTGATAAACATTTCGTTGAAACTCCATTAGAACAAAATATCCCAGTTATTGGTGGTTTATTAACTATTTGGTATAACAATTTCCATAAATCTCAAACTAAATTAGTTGCACCATTTGATCAATATATGCACCGTTTCCCAGCTTATTTACAACAATTATCAATGGAATCTAATGGTAAATCAGTTACAAAAGATTCAAAATTCGTTAATTATGAAACAGGTGTTGTCTTATTCGGTGAACCAACAACTAACGCTCAACACTCTTTTTTCCAATTAGTTCATCAAGGTACTAAATTAATCCCAGCTGATTTCATCTTAGCTGCTAAATCACATAACCCAATTGAAAATAATAAACATCAAAAGATGTTAGCTTCAAATTTCTTTGCCCAAGCTGAAGCATTGATGAAAGGTAAAGATGAAGCTACAGTTAAAGCTGAAGGTGTTGCATCTGAATCTTTAATCCCACACAAGATGTTCTCAGGTAACAGACCAACAACTTCAATCTTAACACAAATGATTACTCCAGCTACTTTAGGTTCTTTAATCGCTTATTACGAACACGTTACTTTCGTTGAAGGTGCTATCTGGGGTATTAACTCATTCGATCAATGGGGTGTCGAATTAGGTAAAGTTTTAGCTAAAGTTATCTTAAACGAATTACAAGATTCTTCTAAAGTTGATACTCACGATTCTTCAACAAGAGGTTTAATTAACCAATTCAAAGAATGGGCTTAATCTCATAATTTCTTGTCTTTTTCTTTTTTATGATTTTATAATATAAATCATATCTGCTGTTTTTATTTCTTTCTTATCTTTCTAATACTTTTTCATGTTTTTTTTTTTCTATTTTTTTCACCCCAATTTGAATCTTACTTCCGTTTACTTTATATATTAATTGTATTTCTCTATTTATAATACAACTGTGACTATATCATTTTAGTTTTTGTAAATTAACATTAAATTAAAGTTACATACGGAATAATTTATCTCTGTTTTTTTTTTGCTATAGTAACGCATTGTGGGATATTGGTGAAAGCCTGATATGTGCACGGGTTTCAAATACTGCATTACGTGTGCATTTGCCATTTTCCTCATTAACACTTATACTAATTCTCAGCTTTAATAATGCTTCCAGGCTTCTCTGTTACGCCCGTTGAAATTTCTACGCGGTTGACGCCCCGTGTACTCTCACTAAAGGACAGACAACTCAGATCGGATATTTGAATTTCAATGTGTATCTTTCAAGATATGATGTAAGGATCTTCAATCTTATATTATTTATGTATTTCAAAATATTTTAAAATACTTTTATATATTATTTGAAATAAAAAACAATTTGAAACTACATATTCTAAATTTTACATTTCAAAAATAGAAAACATACAAACAATTAAAATTTAAAGAAAAATGATACAAATAAATTACATTAATATTATAATATCGCTTTTAACATTTGTTTCATTTGCGAAAGCTGATTTCTTCCAGGAATTTTTCCAACAGGGGCATGGACAACAACAACAACACCACGGCCAGCAACAATTTTTCCAACAGGGGCACGGACAACAGCAACAACAACAAGGTTCATTTGACATGGAATCAGCACAATTAAATTCAAATTGTGAAAAATATCTTTGTCCTTCTACATTTGAATGTGTTGATTCACCAGTTGATTGTAGTTGTCAATTCCCAAAATCACAGATTAAATGTATATTACCAAATAAGAAAGATTTTATTTGTATTCCTAAAGTCAAATCTGATGAATTACATGATGATCAAAAATCAATTGTTGAAATTAGAGATTGCGATTGGTTAATTAAAGCATGGAATGGATTAGTTTAATTTATAACTAATATTTAAAATGAAAATTATATACTATCTAATTTAATATAGCTAATAAATTATAGATTATAAATATTTACTTACATATTTACTGTATTATCTTAATAAATTTTAATTCGTCTGAAAGATAAAAATATTAATGTAAAAAATAGTAAAGAAAAGGGGTAAAAAAGTGGTATTCATATAGATATATCTACAAATCCATAATAATAATAATAAGAATAATAATAATAATAAGAGAAAATAATAATAATAATAATAAATAAAGAATACTAAGAATAAAACTAAGAATAATAAGTAATCAAAATAAAAAGATAGACAAACAATCAATAAGCTAAAAAATAAATAAACTATAAGAAATAAATAAAAATAACTAAGACGCTAAAAAATTATGAAAAAGAGTATAAAATAGTTTTATATATATATATATATATATATATATATATATAGATTATATAGAAAGAAAAAATAATAAAAAAAGGAGGAAAGATAATTAAGCTTTTGTCTGTTTTAAATCCATTGTTTTTCTTCAACTATTTATTTTTCATTTTCACTCGTACATTTTCCTTTGATCAAAAAGGGAAAGAGGATGTATAAAAAAGATATAGTTAATAGAAGAAAAAAGAAATGAAAAAAGAATTAGACAAGTGCAAAATAGTAAAAAGATCACGATGACAATGATGATACAAAATTAATGAAAATTAGTTTAAGGTTCTTTCCAGTTAATAATAAAAAAAGAATATAGAGGAATGGAAAACCTTTTTGAGGGTGTAGTAGAAAATTATTAAGAAGATTCAAAGCTGATAAACTGTTTGCTGTTGAGTATATTTTTTTTTTGTTATTTATTTGATTTATCTGATTTTGTTTGCAAAATAATTACTTATAAAAATCTACTGAGGAAATAAGCAAGTAAAACAAGGATAACGGCAATAATATAAATATTTGTACCTTGAGTTTGTTGAACTGATTTTGAAGGAGACGAACTTGTCGATTTTTCTTCTGTGATATCCTTTGGATCTTTTTTAATTTGCTTTGATTCATCTGCTTTTTCTTTTAATGCAGATGTAACACCACTATCATCATTTACATTTAATGATTTTAATTTAGAGTTATCAATAATTTTTTCAATATCTTCAACATTATCTTTTGATATTTTATTAACTTTATATGAATCATCAATTGTAGTTTTTGTAGAATCAGCTAGTGTATTGTTATTGGTAATTCTCTTCTTTATCTGTGTATCTTTTGGTTGTGCTAATGGTGTAGTAGGTTCTTCAACTATAGGTTCACTATCAAATACATAAGTAACTTTCAATTTTATATCAGTTGTAGCTCCACCTGCTGCGGCTTCTAATTCTGACCATTTACCAGAAACATCTTTTGCTTCAAGAGAAGCATCACATGGCACTGAAACAATCTTTAATTTATCTTTACATTTATCACCTAATGATGGTGGAGTTGATAAACCTTGAAATATAATTGAAACATCTAATGATGAAGCTGGTGGTACGGTGGAAGCATTAGGTCTAACACAGTATACTTTTGGAGCTGTTGTTTTAACTTTAAAAGCCATTGGCTTCTTTGTATCATTATGAATTCTAATTGTCGAATTTGACATTGAAGTAAATGGAGCTGAATTGAATATTAAATGTCATGAAAAGAATATGAATGGGTAAAATAATTTAAGTTAGTATATTAAATTCTATTAGATGTTCAAAAGGTGAAATAATACTTACCATGTAATTCTAAAACTTTAGGTGTCACAAGCATTTTGAAATCTTTTTGTAGTTTTTGTTTTGTTATTGAGTTGTATTTAAAGGCTATTAAACTTTGATAAGTAAGTTTATTTCAAGAATCTAGATAATATGAGATTAAATTGATTGATTGATTGATTGGCGGTTATGATATGAATAACAATAAATTTGTGAGTTAAATCAATTGAATTATTATAAATAGCAAAAAATAAGCTGTATGATTGATATATTAGAACAAATAATCTTGAGATGATTTAAATTTGAATTGAAATAATTTTAATTAGTATAATTATACGAAGACAAAAATGATTTCAAATTTTATAAATTTAACAATGTTTAAAGCTTTAATTGAACTGATGAAAATATATTTAAGAAACTGTATATAACTACCAAACACACTAGGCACTTACAAATGTGATTGATTGTATTTTGTTTTCACTGAAAACTTTAAAGAAAAGAATATACATACTTCATCAATCCCTTGTTTGAATATTGGGGTAAAGTGAAGATGAGATCGCAGACGTGTAATAATGCTAAGGAGCGTGGTACTGGTCTCAGTATCAACCATTCTATCAGCAAGGCGGGCAATACTACTACTGTGCATCATAATCAATCCTTCATCCTCTCTCCCTCTGCCTGTTTGTGTAAATTAGATGGAATGCCATCATGTAAAGAGAAGGTGAATGAAACAATAAGGAATCAGAAAGGAATAAACAGAGTTCACTGTACCTCAATCACTCCTCCTTGTGCTCTCTCACCTCAGCTTGAGAGATATGCCATAAACAGAGGGCGCACTCTCTAAACTTAGTGTATGGAACTCACTAACTTACTAATTCAGAAAGGTCATTGTTTTATGGTGCACGGGGTTAACCACTATATTGTCTGCCTTTCCTGTTGATTTACCATTTCTCATTTCTGCCTGTTTGTTTGCAGGTTTCCTCAGAGCCACGTTTTTAATCCCGGCGTGCCTGTCTGATGCTCGCCTACCGTGGCTTGCCTTTGGCTTGCCTCTACGCGAAAGACACTCTAAGATGAACCGCTGTCTGTGCCCGCCTCCCTCGATACTAGCGTTATCGCACAATACGCAGAGATCTTATCAGTGGCTGGCTAGATTGACTGCCTTCAAAAGGCTGGGTACCTGGGCTTGCGCTTTCCACACCGTGTCCGTAAAGTATATCACAGCGAGCCGGCGTTTGGTTGTGGCGTCTTAGTGCTGAATATTCATGAATCATGTCTTTCAGAAATACAACCTTGCACCTGGTACCAGGCAGTTTTTGACATGCACTTATGATTTATCACCGAGCCACACAAAGAGTCAAGTACATTGTTTAAATACTACAAGCGCAGTTATCAACTATATAAAATGCATGCACTAATGACAGCTGGGTATCACCATATCAGAGATCAATAGCCACGATGGGTGTTTATCCAAAATTGTAAAGTTTATCATGGTATTGACCATGGATTTCAAGTTACGATTGTGTGATATCCCAAACTGTCTTTACTCTAAATTTTATTTATAAAAGCTGCTTCATGAATAAATTAAACATAGATACTGTCTGAACTGTTACCACTCAGTCATGTCGGCGATATCTGACAACTAACCACTAGTAATTTTATGAATTCTTAGTTAAGTTAGTTATGGTAGCTTGGAGCTCTGTCTGAAAATCTACTGTCTCGAAAGGTAGAAGAGACCAACCAAACTTAGCCATCACCTGAATATCCGGACTAAACGGAATCGCCAGTGGACATAACTTCGGGGATATTGATCTAAAATTAAGAATCCGTACACCTTTATGGCGATAGTTCTCGCTCCTAAGTTACAACTTTGTTACTCATGTTCTGAGAATAGCCAGACTTTGTTTAAATCCCAGATCGACTTCTTACTGTCATATATGGCCCCGATGGACGTGCTCTGTGTTAATAAATGGGAATGAAAGAAGAGTTTTAAAAGTGCTTATATAATTCTATCATTACATAATCGAATACAAATTAATTTATCTGAATCGGGTAAAAATAAAAAAGAGACAATAGACAATCAGTGCTTCTAAAAAGAGATGTGATTTATATTAGAATAAAAAAAATAATTGATACATAACAATGAAAATTATTACTATGGCGCCGCACGCACTTAATTTATCCACTTTAGGAAATAGATGAATTATTATATGGTTTGTTTTAGAATCTCATTGACACTTCAACTTCTTCCAACCGGCTTACATATATCTTGCTGTCATTAGTTAATAATTATATGTAATTGGGGCTCACAACTGATCTTTATTCTCTTTTGTAGATGATCTTTTATATGTGCTTCGTAAATTATCAATGAAAAGTCAGATATCATGAAAGATATGTTGATGATTCGTGGTGTTACCTGTTGATACTTTGATGATTCGTGGTATCATCTGTTAATACTTCAATGAATGAGCCATATTCTTACATTATGGTTACAGTCAAGGATGTAAGAGTATATCATTCGTTTTTCAGTATCTTTCAGTTCAACGTGTTTAAAATTAATATTTACATCCCTTAAATCTATATTCTTTAAGGAGACAGGACAAATAAATAAATTTCGTTCTCTGCAGAAACCAATAGATACATAAATAATATTTAAAGGTTGAGATAAACAATTATGTATCGACTCTTATTTATATAAGGATCTCATTTTATTTATATGTCCCCTACTATAAATCTGTACACAATCTTGTATTATATTTAAAGGTGAGTACAGCTGTATCTCAGATTAATTCTGAGTATCTGATTTATATTTGTGCACAACTTACGAGTAATAATTGTATCTTTCTTTTTTGATGCTATAATTATCTATAATTGTTGAATGGTTCATAAAGAAATCATTAAAATATATTACTGATGCTGGTTTTTTTTCAAATTGATTAATTGCTTTTGTGGAACTACGTGGAAAAAATAGTTATAGCCCAGTAAATTACAGCCTCAAAATAAAAACCAAAAATATTTTTTTCCAAAAAAGAATAAATCTATTAAACGAGAATCTATTGTGAATCAATTAAGGATCCTTTAAAATGCAACAGTACATATATATACCCGTAGTTTAGTACTGCTCGCATTTATAGCCTGATCTCACAACTTAATTAATAGATTTCTGAATTTCAGTCATTTACTCCTTTTAATAAAAAAAAAAGAAGATATAATTCTATAAATTCCTGCTATCGTAATAACTTCAAATAAAAATCAAATATTTTTGAATTTTTATAAAATTCTTGATTATTATCATAATACTACCTGAATCATGAAAATAAAGGGGATGTAGTTTTTCAAATCATGCTTAAATTTACTTTACCTGAACAGCTGTGATTAATCTGTTTGTAAAATATTAAAAGAAATATATACTTTCAGGTTTTAGTTGATGTTAGCTTGTCGTATGTATTGCATGATATTTTAAAAATATATTGACGCAATTTCATTTCCAAAACTTACTTCTCTTATCTTTTTGACCTGAATAACAGTTATTTTAAGTTCCTTATTGTCGGATATTCATAGCCAACTTTTTAACTAAATCGCGATGCGATATTGCAAAAAAGTTACACTATATGTGAAAAATATCATACATGATCAGTGTTATACTTAGTACATTGTTATACTTAGTACATTGTTTTATTCATCTGCGGGAGGAAATGTCATTATTTTCCGGTAAATTTCCATCACTTATTTCTTATTACTTTTTTAAAAGATTTTCCATGACTCTATTACAAAATCATTCAAATCTTTTTTTTTTCTTTTTTATATTAATTATTATGTGCAGACGATTAAATTTATGTTAAAATAATTTGTATGTGTTTGGTGAGTGGTGGAGGGTATTGATAATTCTTTAGTTCTATAAAACACAAAATAAAAAAAGAACCTTCAAATACTACTAGAAAGAACTTTTTAAACTGTATCTTAGACTTAGTTTTTCAATCTTTGCCAATCTTCACGTTGATATAAGGGGACAATTAATCTTGTAGGAGTAAAAGCGCAGGTGCAGATAGCCCACCAGCGTCATCTTCGATGAGGAATAACTCAAATAGGCAAATATCTTTTAACAAATCATGCGCAAGTAATGTGAGATGTATTGGTTGGTAGGTTAAATTAATTCAAACATAGAAACATGGATTAGGCCTATATACAGTCTTCAATATACTGTGGATAATAAAAATAAATGCTATATTGGCTAACTAGTTTTTAGCAAAATTCTAAGGATATTTGAATTTTGTATCCATTAATTAAGCAAAAAAGTTCAGAAAGGCAAATGAGCAAATGAGAATCATATATTATGTTCATTGGTCTAACAGAAAATGGTAAAAAAAGGAATAAATGAACAAATAACGGCGAACTCGGACAGTCTAATAAAGGTAAAAGTAAAACTTATTATGTCGTATATTTAAATGTGAAATAAATTAATCTTTTGATTGAAGCTTTTTGCTTTTATTCTTTTCTAACAATACAGCGAGATTGGCTAAAAAGCATTTAACGTTAACTTTCAGTTATAAAGTTTAAAACTGGTCACTCTCATCCCATCTAAAAATTATAATTTCATTGTTGAGTTTATTTTTATTTGACGTTAATCAGCAGAGAGTGACTATCAAATAAATTATATTATCCTACTTGTTGCCTGAAGTAGTAAAGTTTCAATAGTGCAATTTTACTAATTTAACTTCAAACCCTTGTATTGATACATCTATCGCCCCTTTTCCCATTCATATTTTCCATTAGATGTTTCAGGAAATAGGTGGACGTGTTATTCTTCAACAAGATTTACTTCTTACCCATTTCTGCCTCATAGCTATATATCGGCTATCGGATCTCTTAATTTAGTATTTAGTATATACGATGTGCTTAATGCTATGATTTCTTTTGATTATTATTTACAACTTGCAGGATTCAATAACAAGACTTCTATTTTTTTATTTTTTTTTTTGTATTTTTTTCAATCCACACTGCAGTGCTTTAACATGTTACTATTACTTTTAACCAAAATTTAATCAAGTATCTACTAAATTTAGTGGTATTGGATCAATTTGCACAAAATCTTACAAAACGCGTTTTATCTTAACCTCTAACTGTGTCATGCAGTGCTGAAGCTGTGAAAATGGAAACTGTGAACCTAAGGTCGTTTAAGCCTTTCATCGCCTTTGTAAATTTATTCAGGCGGTAAGCCGCTTCTCTAATTGTTCTTGTGATATTAACAGATCAAGCCCAATTTTTGGCCCAATTTGTATTAATTTGAACACATAAATGTTTTAAAACAAACTGCTTTATCTTTATAGAACAGAACAGCAAAAAAGAAAAGAAAAATGCGCCCACTTAACTGAAAACTGAAATCAGATAAATACATTAATGGGATTTTACACTTTCAAATTTTGTCTTCTGCGCTCCCTAAAACTGAACTATGTCACGATCCATGCTTATACGTACGTATTGGTTCTTTGTTTCCCCTGGAACGAAGACTCCATTTTCTGATTTTTATATATGAACAGTGAAAAAAAAAGTTTCTCTTAAATTTCAAAAGCTAAGAAATTGAATATTTTTTTACTGGTTTAAACAAAAACTATCCAAAGATATTTCATTTAATATTAAACGAAAAGATGATAAATCTTAAACATTATGAATCAAAGGGATAACATACTTTTTTGATGAGCAGAGGACAGGAATAATAATTTGTAATAATTTGAAAATAACTACAGCTCATTAATTTTTTGTTTGGTGTTTCATTATAACTGGGACCATGAGGGCATACATAATCACTACAATTGAATACCCTTGCTGATCTCAATTGAATAAACAATGAACTATTTTTTCACAGCGGTAAATTTTTTCAATAAATTAAAAATTAAGAATATTCAAATATCTTACATATTTTGAATACATGTACGATTTCACGAAATTTAACTATCCTATCCAATTACAGATATTTATTCATTTTATACCTGTGAAGACCAGTTAGATTACAGTAGCAATAAAAGAAGTTGACATACAAACCCTTAGCGCGCCGCCTTGTTGTTGTTGCTGCTCTGGTGGCTTCTCTCTGTTAACCTGTTATCCCACCTTCTTTTTTAACAGATATAGAATACACCAGTGAATAAATAGCAGTTTATGTATGTATTGATTTGTTACAAAGATGGGATCTTGCTGCTGTACGTCATAATCTAAATAGACAAAGAGATGACAGTGAGGGGCATGATATTGCATTATAAATATATATATATATATATATCTATGTAGTTTTATCTTTGCATTAAATGGTTGTAATTAAGTATCGGCCGCTAGACCATTAGTGATATTTAAAATATTTTAAGCTTGCTTACAATTTAATAAAATTGCTATTGAGTAAATATTTAATTTGTTCTTATATATATGATATTTTTTATGTTATGTCATTCCTAAATTCATATATAGGCTACGTAAGTTATATAATTTAAAATTTAAATTTTAAAAGTTCAACAAATTCTAAAATCGGTGCCTTGAGCGTACTAGAAAGGAAAACGGATGACCACGGTATGTCAAGGATGGAGAAAGAAGCTTTTCTTTTCTTTTTTTTCTTGTTATATTTATCTTTTGTACGGGACCCGAGGTGATTCTTTGTGCAGTGAAATGACCACGGGACACTTATGTTAACGCCAAAAGATATATTTAATTTGTTTGCCTGACGGCACAGGGCGGTGACAGAGACAGACACCGTAGCAAAGACAGACACAGCAACGAAGACAAAGACAGCAACAAAAGGAGTTTATACTATCTGACGCGTCTTTGTGGAACCAGCATATCTGAGACCGTTTGAGATCGTGCTTTATCTTTAGTACCTTCAAACGATCTACAGGCCGTCTTTTCATTTAAATTCAAGTTCTCTATGTGGGAGCCTAATTATTACTACAGATTCAACTGCAAGAGCCTTGAGTAATACAGCAAATGGGAAGAAAGAATGAGAAAGAATGAAACAGAAGCAATCTCAAGAGATGAGAGATCGATAGTGATGACCTGTGTATCTGGGGATAACCCAAAAGAGATGCACGCGCTTTGGTTTGAGCCTATTGACAACGTGTCGCGATGCAGCACATGCATCAAACAGTTGTTTGTGCATGCACCTCATTACGTCCCTCATTTTGCTCACTTTTCTCACTTTTCTTTCCTGATGTGGTTAATAGTGTGTGCCTATCGTGTGCATGCATCCTGTACTTGCCGCAAGTGCCGCCACCCACCTCAACCACTCACTACAAACACACACTACGATTCCCGTCACTCCCGCAGCCAACGGGAACACTGCAAGTAGCGATTTTGCGCTCTCTCAGCACCTCATGCCATGTCTTTTACTGTCTTTCCCTGCCCAACGCCTGCAGGTTGTCACCTGGCCTCACCCTCAGCTTCTCCCACCTGCTGTCACCTTCTCTCAGCTTCTCTCTCTGCATAGCCAGCAACACGACACAGGCAAAAGCGTCCTAGCGTTTTCCTCTTTGCTGCTCTCCCTGCAGTACAAATCCTTGTACATTGCGTAAATCTGCATCCATTTCTTGTGGTTCCTTGTGTGACACTTTATACTCAGTATCAGGATGTGGAGCTGTTGATAATCGACATGCCTGGTGAAGATGCGCGTTGCTGCACTCTGCTGCAGCAGATACACATGGTGCGTTTCCTCCCTCTTGTCACTTCTCTCACTTCACATACTGCAAAGAACCACCTGTGTAATTAAAGTTTGCCCCTATAGACTTGGAGTAAATTAACATATCTATTTAATTGTGCAGTGCTTATTCACACTAGAACAATAAATATTAATTAATCTCCATAAATAGTAAGAAAGTATCATTTTATAGAATCTATATATATAGTATAATGTACTTTATATATTTATCCTTCTTTGTTGTATAAGTTTTCACTTGTGAATTAACCTCTATATCCATATATATATATAAACATATATATAAACATATCTATACTCTTTTATCCTCATATATTCTTCTAGTTAACTATAAAATTCATATTTGACATATATATAGTAAAATTTCCACTTGTTGCATATAGTTTAAATAACAAATTCTGAAATCTGAGTTCCTTTTTTTTTTGTTCTGCCGCTTTTTGTGAAGACATCTACCCATATTTACAATAATAATTACTTTTTTGGCTTTGTTTTAAGAAATTTAAATAAAAATGATGGAACCAGTAATAATTTCAAATTTTTCAAATAAGAATAATACCGCTAAAAGCGGATTTTTCACTCCAGTTAATGAAAATCAAACATTCAATTTTAATAACTCTACTCATAATAATCAACAAAATCAACAATTTGACAATCAACAACAGTTTACACACCCTCCACAATTAGGAAGAAATGATTCTATCTTTTCATTATACTCAGATGATGGTAACATGTCAGTTGACTATCAACCTCAACTTCCATCAGGACCACAGACACAACAGACACAACAATTACCACAATTACCGCAAGTACAACAGGCACAACAGGCACAACAAGGATTTATCACAAGACAATCATCATTCTGTCACCCAAATTTACAGTTACAGCAATTAGTCAAATGTAATTCACATTCTTCTATAGCTTCTTCCACTTTTGGTTCTACAGATCCAACAACTTCTATCCCATCAGGTTTAACATTATACCAAATTGATTATACTACACAATTTGATGATCTTATCTTATATACATATTATTCATATGCTAATAGACCTGATATTACTCCATTTAATACAGATTTCCCACCTTCTGGTATTGTTTCTAAGATTTCAAAACAAGTATATCATAAATTATTACATGAAAATAATGAACAAATAAAGATAGATAAGAATAAATTAAAAGCTGATGAATTATTATCTGATACAAATATTCAATTTACATTATCTCTTATTAGAAAAAGATTATTACAATTAACAAATAAATCATCAATTTCATCAAATAATAATAACGGTAATACTAATAATAATAATACAAATAGTGTTTTCGGAAATACATCAAATTTATTACAGCAAATTCCAAATTCAAGAACAAATAGTATATCATCGTTATCTAATCCTGCTAATCATAAACCATCATGGTTATACGGTAATTCACAATTACCTTCAATGAGATTAAACTCTACAGATTCTTTAATAGACTCTGTTCAAATTCCATCTCAGCAACAACAACATTTGTTTCAAACACCACCTCAACAACAGTTACAAACAGCACAGTTTCCTAACCAATCATCTTCTAACTGTGGATCCGCATCAGGATCAAGTGGACAATATTCAATGTTAACACCTCCTCCATCAGTTGGTGTGAGTAATTCTAGTTCTAGTTTCAATAATGTTAATAATTCATCGACTATTAATAATCCTTCTATTTTCAATCCATCTCGTACAAGAACAAATTCGAAATCATCCATTTCATCATTAAATTTTGGACCTTCTTCTTCTTCTTCAAATCCATTAGGAAATCTTAATAATAATAATAATAACAATTCTAATAATAATAGACAACAACAAGAACAGTTATCTATGGATACATTCAGTTTTGAAAATAGTAATCAAATGCCATCACATTTCAATCTTCAATTAAATAGTGCCATTACTTTATCAAATTCACAAGCTGCTGGTTTATCTTTACAATCTCCATTTAAAGATACAGGTTTCCAAATGAATTTCCCAATACAGAATTCAAATTCAAATTCAACTACACCAACAACAACAAATGGTATGGGTAAATTAACCAGGAATAATTCAGCTTCTGGTTTGTTAAGAATAAACTCTAGAAACGGTTCTAATGGTTCATTAAATATTTATTCCAAACAATCGCCTTTGCTTGGTCCTAAACAGGTACCTGGCAATGTTGGTGCACCTGCCTCTGCTTATTCACCTGCTAATGGTTCAGTACTAGGACCTTGTGATGTTGAAATTGATCCTCTTTACAATGTTACAAGCCAACGTAAGAGGGATAGTTTGAAATTAAAGAGAAATATGAAATAAACATTTGAAGAACTGAACTTTCTTTAAAATCTGGATACTTGCTTCTCTGTTATTTAGTTAACGCCAAACAGATAATTTTCCAGGTATCAGTTTTTCACATTGATTGATTTACTTTTGTTATTTACTAAGATATATGATAATTCTACAAAATACTTGTCAATTATAGATATATTCATTTGCTAATCACTGTTAAGTATTCAATATTTGCATACCACTTACTACCATTATTTACCACACATACTTCCATTCGCCATTCGCTAATTACTATTCGCTAATTACTTCCTTCCCTAATTTAATATTTTTTCTAATCTCACGCAACCGCACACCAAAGATGCAGGATTAACGGAATATCCAATATTCATTTATTTGATCCTCAATATGAATCACTTTGAAATCAGAAATGACATGTTTAAGTTATTGTTAATATAAATTCATTTTGATTCATTTATCAATCCATTTATTCATTTCGAATATTCGGATTATCATCTTTTGTTTATTATTATAATTATTTTTCGCTTCTTTTGTTTTCTTTTCTTTTCAATTTATTGAATTTTCTTCAATATTACACAATAAATATTATTAGTGTCGATAATTTAATCACGTCAGATTATGCGTCTGCAGTGCATTTTAATTTAATTTAATTTTTTTGTCTTTTTATCTTTTTATTTTCCCTGTTATTGTGTTTACTTATTTTTTAATTATGTGTACTACCTCCAACTATAACCTTCGCTGTTTAATTATTACATATTCTACTCGTTTAATAATACTTTAAAAAATCATTTAAATTATTAAATTATTAAATCATTAAATTACAGTTATTAGATATGAATATATTTCTTAATCAATCTCTAGTTCTATTAGATAACCATCTTCTATATACGATTTCATTTATTTTGTATAAATTAATCAACTCAATTAAAATTTTCAATTTTTCTTCATCATCATTATTATCATCATTTTTGTCATTGTTAATAGAATTTAATAACTTTGACAATACTTCATTAAATCTGTCTTTATTTGGAATATCCACATAAACCAATAAAAATGTCTTTTTCACTCCAGATATCACTCTTGAAACTGAACTATAGTTAATCCAACTCTCCTGTTGGTCTTCATTATCGTTATCATCATCTCTTTCTGCATTGTTGTTGTTTAATTCTGATAATTGATGATCATCCCTTTTTGAATCTTTATAAGGGTCATTACTTTTAATAACCAATGCAAATTCAGCATGAGTAAATGGTGGACCTCTTTCATAAATTATGAAATCTGCAGAGAATTTAAAACCTGATCTTACACACCAACCTAATGTTTTATAATGTAAATAAACTATTAATTTTAATAAATTTTTATTATCTGGTGAAATTAAGCAATTACTTTCATTTAATTTTAAAAATTCAATTAATATTTTAAAATTTGAATTCTCGATTGAATCATTTTCAATAATTTTTGTTGAATTTAAGAATATTGATAAGAATATTGCGTCATATGGCATTAATTGTAAATATTCCAAATTCTTAACTGTCTGCATTTCATTTTCATTTTCAATATCATTATCTTGAATAATAATATTTAAATCTTCAGTTCTTAATTTATTATTCAAAGAATTTAAATTTAATTTATTTTCTTTAATTTTATCAATTGCTAATTTATAAGTATTATAATCATTTTGTTTTTTCTTTAAATTTAAATCATTTCTCATAATTTCAATATCTTTTAATTTATTAATTAATCCACTTTTCTTATATTGATTTTCTAATTCATCTAATTTTGATCTTTCATCTTTATACTGTGATCTTAATTCTCTTCTTATTTTAGTAAGTTCTTCATTAGTTACTATTATTTGATCATCAACATTATTATTATTAATGTTATTAGTTGAATCACCAGTACCACCACTTAAACCTAATCTATTCATTGTTCTTATTTTCCAATTAGGTTCTGATCTTGAAAATATACCTTTACCGAAAAATCCTTTATTCCATAATTTAATCATATCTTCATATTTAGTAACTTTAAATATAAAATATGCATCTTCTTTATTATTATCATTATTATTATTGTCATTTTTTTTTATTCTTTTCAATTCAATTGGAATTTTATTTAATTTTATTAAATTAGGATTAGGTAAATTATTTAATTGAATTAAATAAGAATATAAACAAGTAAACCAAGAAATTGGATTTGTTGGTATTAAATTTGGAATATTTACTATTTCAATTGGTAATGGATCCTTATGTTCTTCATATTTATTATTTTTCTTTTGCCCTCTTTTAGCCATATTATAATGATGTAGTATATAATATGTTTTAAATTACGTTATAATTGTTATATATTGTTATATATTGTTATATATTGTTATATATTGAATTTATTCTTATTGGTTATATATTGATTTTTTTGAATACTCTTTTTCTTTTTGCTTTTGCCTTTAGTGAATTTGATTATAATGAGATTATCCTGTGTTCTATAAAACAAGAATCTAGGACATAGATTCAATTCAATTAAATATTCACTATTTAATATATTCATATACATATATATATAAATATATAGATACCCTGGATCTGCTCTACGGAAAAAAGAAAAAAATTATTTGAATATTTTAAGATTATGTCAGGTATAATGTAATGTAAAATTAGAAAAATAAGACACGTGACTATTGTATTGTTGCAGGTATATGGACGGCGGCAAGAGAGTAAAAAGTTTACAGAGTAGTTGTCGTAAGGGGCGCCATTCTGTGTGTAGGTCTGCGCCAGCTGTTCCTGGGTCTGCGGCAGCTTGACACGAAAGAGCAGTTGGTACACATATAAGCACGTCTGGCTGGCAGCTGGAGATGGATCTGTGGATAGATCTGTGAGTGGGTAGAGATACAGATGGTGTATAATCCTGTCCATATATTTATTTGAACCTTTACTCCTTCAGTTCAGTTGTCAGAAGAGGAAAAACGCTTTTGTCTCTGCTTATACTATCGCTTATGTTAAGCTTAATGTTAGGGATCGGAATTTCCAAAAGCGAGCGTTTCTTTCTTTGCCGCGTGACTAGAGTCTGCACCGTGTAATTTTTGCCTGTCCAGCTGCTTGCCCGCTTGCCTGCCTGCCTGCCCTCCCGTGCTTTGGGTATTTGGGGTGTTTTGGTGCCTGTGCGTCTGTTGGGAAGGCAAGGCAACGGGCTGGCCAGATTGCCGCCCTGCTCCTCGCTTTATACCCAGAAGCAGCGGCCAAAAACGTTGGACTGCTCCGCCTTCTCTTCCTTCCTCTCCCCTCCAGCGCCGGATCATTCCACGACCAGGCGCTGGGGATCTGGTGGTGCAGCATCTGAAACAACCCACCCGCGTACTTCGACGGCCGCAAATGCAGTCCGTACCCAGGGCTATCAGGGATATGCTAACCCAGACCACCGCGTGACATAACAAGCATATCCACGCGTCTCCCACACCCGCACCCGCACGACCACTCGTGCCGTGGATACAAGCTTCCGCGCACCGCGTAGATCACAGGCCTCGTCCGCCCACAGCCGCCAGCAATCCAGTGATCCAGTGATCAGCGTTTGCGTTTGCGTTTGCGTTTTCGTTCTTGTGATTACTTTGGAGGTCCAGAGGCTTTCTTAGGCTGATTCACTCATTGCCTTGTTCTTTTCATGTCTCGTTATGTCAAATCTCAGTGTTACAGAGATATCAATTAATATCACATATCATTTATTTCATATTATTTATTTCATATCATTTGATATCACTCAGTATTGTTACAACATTTACATCTGATCTGATCTTATCTGATCCAAATACAGGTCAATTCAGTTATAACTATACTCAAATATATCACACTACTACTAAATAACTAACTACTCTCACTACTTAATTCTGATCTGATTTCGTTTCATAACACCGTCGTTAATCTACATATATTATCCAATTTTATTAAATACACAGACATAAACATTTTATTTCTATCTATTCTACTAATTCCATAGAACTACTTGCATACTACTGCCTTCATAGAACAATTTCACAGACTGTTAGTGTTTTGTCCAATATCGAAAACATTTCTTCGTCTTATCAGATCGAATAACAATAAATAAATAAACAATATTAAAGGGAGGAATTTTGAAAAAAAAGAAAAGAAAGACAAAAAAAAAAGAAAAGATAAATAATTAATTAGAAGGCTCTTTCCGTTTATTTAAATTTTACTTTTATATAATATGGGTTCAGAATCACTGGTGTTGATTGAATCAGAATTTATAGATTCTAAAATTGCAGATGATAATAGCACAAAATTTGGAAATCAAAATGATCTTGAACTTGATATCGATACAAAGACAAATGCAAATTCAAATTCAAATATTATAAAATTAAGTAAAGAAAATGATACATTTAATGAAAAAAATAAAGATAATTTAAATATTGATGAGAATAAAAATGATGAACATGTAGTATTAGATGAAGAAAATGAAGAAGAAGAGGAAGAAAAAGATAATTTTAGAATATCAATAAGAGATTTTGGTTACTCATTAGACGATCCTATGCATTATGGTATTCCAAATTATAGTGAAGATGATGAAGATGATGACGATTATGACGATGATGAAGATGATGATGATCAATATGATGAAGAATACGATGATCAATACTATTATGATGAAGAAAATGATCATGATTATTATGATGATTATGATAGACTTAATGGATCAACTAATAATGACAAATGGACACATTTACAACAAGAATCAAAAATATCACAGAATCAAATTGAGAATTATAATCAACAGCGGTATAATAACAGTAATAACAACAACAATAGTAACAATAATAATAAACAATTCGTGCGAAGTGATCAATCTGGATCTGATGAATTACAACAAGATCAAAATCAATCAGAAGAACAAGGAGAAGAAGAAAATGGTTATTATGCAATTGCTTTATATTCTTTTGAACCAGAAAATGAAAATGAATTAAGGTTACAACAAAATCAAATGATTTTAATTACTTATGAATGTGGTGAAGGTTGGTCTGTTGCTAGAGATTTATATACCGGTGAAACAGGTTTAGTACCTAAAGATTATGTTCAAATCATAGATGAAAATGATTTAAAAGAAATGGGTATAGAACCAGATGTAGGTTATAATGAAAATTATGAAATTTATGGTAATAATTCTAATAATGAATCATCTCAAGATAATAATACTCTTGTTGAAAATGAAAATGATAAATTAGAAGTAACTATAGAAGAAGATGAAAATGAAATAATAGATGAAGAAAGTGAAGAACAAAAAAATAATGAAATTTTATCTTCTGAAAATATAGATAATGATAATAGTTTAACAACTGATCAAATATCTAAAAAAATTGAAAATTTTAAAATTAATAATTAGTTAATTAATTAATTAATTAATTATTTTACTCTTTTTAAAATTTTATTTTGTATTATATTATATATGTGTGATTATTATTATTTTGTCTTAATATTTTTAAATTAAATTAAATTAAATTTTTGTAGTTCATTTACATTTAGTATATATTAAAATTAAAATACTGTATTGAAAATTTACATAGGATATTGAAAAAAACAAAAACAAAAAAAGACATAATTATATAAAAATTTCAGTTAAATTAAATTAATCATCTAATTCAATTTGATCTTCCCAATTATTTTCATTAATTCCAGAAGTATCTTTTTCTTTTAATATAAATCCACCAACTTGTTTTAATAAGTTATTAATTGTTTCTTTTAATTCAGGATCAGTTTCATTTGAAATTGAATCAATTTGTAATAATTTAAAAGCATTACTTAAAGATAATCTTGATTCTTTTAAAAATTCAAATGAATCATCATTTTCATTAATTTTATTATTTATTGGTAAATTCTCAAAATTAAGATTAAAATTTAAATAATCTTCATCTTTTGAAATATTATTTTGTATTCTTTTAACTATTAAATAATTTGCAAAACCTTCTAAATAATAACTTTCAATTGAATTTTCATCTATATTTTGAATAGATCCTGTTATTTCAATTGCAATTTCAAATAATCCTAATTCAATAGCATATTTGGTTAATGTAATTAATGGTTGAATTAATTCCATTGTCTCTAAATTAATATCATTTATATCATCCTCTTCATCATCTTCTTCTTCTTCATTATCTTGTATTATATCATTTGTTTTGGAACTTGCAGATTTTAAATTGTTTAATTTTAATTTAAATAATTCCCATGATTCACAAATTAATTCTTTAGCATCATTTGATCTTTGTTGTGAAATCCTTATACTTGATAATATTGATAATGTTTCTGGATTTTTATTATCTAATTTAATTGATAAATTAATTAAATTTTCACACTCAATTTCAGCATTCTCTTCCATACATAAATCAGTCATCCAAATTTCAATCATACTAAATATACCTTGATTTAATTTTTTAATTAAATATTTTCGTATATTATTAAAATTATGATATGCATTTACTAATAATTTTAAACTTTCATCTTGATTTGAAATTTCTAAAATTAATTCTTGTTCATTGTTATTATTATTATTACTATGTTTTGATTTTAATTCATCAATAAAATTCAATTGTGACATTAATTTTTCAACACCAACTTTAAGTGAATTTAAACCATCTAATCCACCAATAATTTGTCCTAAATAAAAAAATTTTTCAACACTTTTTGAACCTGTTGGATCTAATTCACATGCTTTTATTAAAAAATCATAAGCTTTTTCAACATCACCTAATTCTAAATATGCTTCTCCTAAAGTTTGTAAAAAAATTGCATTATTTTCAAAATTATTAAAATTATTTAATAATAATTCTAATGATTTTTCAGGCTCTGATTGTGAAATATAATTTGAAGATTCAACTATAATTGATCCCAATAATTCTTCATTATCGATTTGAGACATTGTATGTTTTTTTAAAGCTCTATAATTATGTCCTGTTGTCTTGTGGGGAGAACGGAAATTCATACAAAATTAACTATTGTATAAAGCTAAATGATATATACTCATAAATATATATAAAACTGTATATCATTATTTAGTGCACTTTAAAGATATCATTAAACCTCATAGTAAAAATTATTAAGATAGTTACAAAAAAAAAAAAAACTGTGCATAATAAAAAAATATATTAAATTTAATTGCTTGTTGGTGCACGGGTGGAATAGTTTTTTTTTGATTTTTTTAGGTAATAACATGTTTGTATTCAAGTGAATCTTTATCTGAGAAAGGAAGGAGAAATTTCCATCAGTGACAAATATGTGAGTAAAATGTTGTAAATAATTTTCTGATTATTTACATGGCAAGTTGTATGATTGAGTCAAGAAAAGAACAAAAAAAGAAAGCAAGTCAAGATTTATATAAATTGAATTAATTTTGAATCTTTTTTAATTGTCTTTTTTTATAACGTATCCTAAACTTCGCATAAATAAAATTAAAAAAAGCAAATTTAATATAATCAAAATGGATCCACTTGAAGAACAACAACAAGAAATTGAAATTTTAGAAAGTATATATCCAGATGAATTGAAAAAAATTTCAGATACTGAATATTCTATTAATTTAATATTAGAAACAGATAGTGAACGTAAACATGCAATTAGATTAAATTTTAAATATCCTGAAACTTATCCAGAAGTTACACCTGATTTAGATTTAGAATTTGGTGATTTATCAAATAATAATGAATTTGACTATGATAGTGATGAAGAATATGATAGTGATGATGAATATGGTGGTGGTGATAATGATGATGAAGATGATGAATTTGCAGATTTAAATTCAGAAGGTGAAAAAGTGAATAAAAATGTTAATTTAAATGAAATGGTTGAATTTGATGACGAAGATTTAAAGAAATTACTTCGAAAATTGAATGAAGAAGCAGAAGAAAATATTGGTATGCCAAGTATATTTGCATTAGCATCATCTTTAAAAGATCAAGGTGAACAATTATTTGAATCAAAATTACAAGAAATTATTAAACAAAGAGATTTAGAATTAATTGAAAAAGAAAAAGAAGAACAGAAAAAATTTAATGGTACTGAAGTTACACCTGAAAGTTTTACTAATTGGAGAAATAATTTCAGAAAAGAATTAAAAATAGATCAAAGAATACATGATAGATTCAAAAGTATTCATCAAGGTAAATTAACAGGTAAAGAAATTTTTGAAAAAGGATTGGCAGGTGTTGCTGCTGAAGCTGAAAGTGGAGAAACTGGACATGATGTCGATATACAATCTTTAAAGAAAGGTTTAGAAAAACTTAATGTTTAATGATATTATATATTAATATAAATTTGTATATGTACTTAGGAGTACATTAATTTTATAGAGTACTTACTGCTCTATAACTTAATTTAATTCAATTCAATTTAATTCAATCTAATCTAATCTAATTTTCTTTGAAAAATCATTTAGAAATTAAAATATTTGAGATTTAAAAAAAATATTTGTAACACTTTGAAAGAAATATAAATCTTGATACTTGATGGTTGGTCAATCGATAGATAAAGTTACTTAACTAACTACAAATTTCAGTAAACTATAATTACTTATCAAGCTAATAGCCTTTTGTTGTCATTTTATCGTCTTCTCTGATCCCCTCCTTACTTCAATATTTGACCTGATCACAAATATTCGTGTTGTGCAAAGGAACAAGGAACTCGGCCGATCGACTATTTTACACAAAACGACTCCAAAATACACCCGTACCTCGGTAAAAATAGGTATAAATTATTAAATTTAAAAGTTATAAAAGTTAAGTTAGTTAACCGTATACCTAGTCGCTTAGTTTAGTGAATATTAGTATCATTATTCTGAAGAGTAGGAGGAGCTTTTACAGCTTGAAAAGAACAAGAAAAGAGGTCGGTCCAATCTGCTATTTTCACACAGAGCGGAGAAATATTGGTATCAGGCAAGTCACACTTCTTGATTGTGCCTCATCGCTACTTTAAAACCATACGGAAGGACCGATTATATATGGAAACTTTAAAAAGAAGCATATCTTCCGGATATAAGAATTGCAGTATCCATAAATAATTAAAAGAAGACAAACAAAATCAGTAAATGCGGGATTGCATTCAGTGATTTATTCCTAGTGGAATAAATAAAGATGAGCCGGTGAAGCACTGGAAATAATTGATTTCCTAAATAGGTAACTCTGCGATTTTCATGGCTGAAGAGTTATTTTTTAAATATTGTCCCTTAATTTAGTAACTTTAATAAAAAAGACTAGATTTTGATGATCTTTTACAGATTACGCCTACTTCTTTAGAAAACAAAATATACATATTTACAGCTTTTTAGCTTACCCTTATATGCGATTATCTGATTCATGGATAATTCTTTTCTTTAACAGTATATATAACGTTATCTCTGTTATACAAATGATAATCAGGGTCGAGCCAGAGTTCAGGCTAGCTGGATCGAATCAATGTCCGCAGTAGCAAATGACTGTGCCATTCACCGTGAAGGAGATCCTGCGCCTGCTCCTGGCCCAGGGCTGATGTGTGGATCAGTTTGCCAGACATTCACCGTGTCGAGGCAGCAGTCTGGGACACACCAGCCACTGGACCAAGCCAAGGCCAGACTAGTGGCACGCCAGACAGCAGGCACGCCGTTACGGAATACACACTACGGTTTTCCGGCTGCGGCGCGGTGCCTGTTGTGCTGTAGAGTGAGATTCTTGTATAAGAAAGATTTTAGCTATTATGCAAAAAATTTTTTGTTTCTATTGTTTTTTATAAAATTTCTCACTTTTTACGTAATTCTAATAATACATTAATTTTTTCTTTTTATTGTTTTTGCTTTTTCAATTTTTTTTTATTTTTTTATTTTTATTTTTATTTTATTTTGCTTAATTTTCTTGTTGTTTACATCCTTGTTAAGCTCTTGTTTGTTTCCTTGTCCTTGTTTGTTCCTTGTTTGCCCTGGAATATATTTCTGTTGGATTTACCCTTCCTGAACTTGTGTGTTTGGTACGTTTGATCTATTATCCTTGCCCTCTTCAGAACTTCTAGCCCTTGATCAGTCCTTGCTTTACCAGGTTCACGTACACACACCCCTTAAAGAAGTGATATAAACTAGTTTGGATCAAAGATTTCTATTCTCGCTTTTATCTCATCTCGCTTCATTGCTTTTCATTTCGTTGAAACACGTCTCGTCACTCCAAATTATTTCTACCCCATCCCGATTTTTGTTTTTTTATGCAAATACTAGAATAATTTCCCTTATACTTGTTTGGAAACAAATCACTTAAATTATTTTCAAGGTTTATTAGGAATAATTAGGAATAATTCACGCTCTTTTAAGATAATAAATACTCAAATCACATAATTTCCTTATATTTATTTTCTTGGTAAATGTCTTATCCATTAATATAGAAAAATATTTCAACTTTTATTTTATACCTTAAATTTTTTTCGGAATTTCATAAAACTTTAAATATTTGTTTTTATCAAATAAGATAAAATAAAACATAGCAAAGCAAAATGGCAACTGCATTAACAGCAACAACTACTACTGTTCCTGTAACAAGTAGAAAATTGTCTGCTGCTTCATCTATTGGCTCTAGATCAAGAAAAAATAGTTTACATATTAACACCGAATTTAATAATTATACTAATTCTTCTTCTTCATCTCAAAATCATACTAGTTCAAATAGCAGTACACATAATATGAAAAATAGAGAAAGATCTTCTACTACTGGATTATCAATACCTTCTATGTTATCTGAAAATTCCCCCTCTGGTATGGATGCACTTTCTCCAGAAGTTCAATCAAAAGCAGTATTTCATTTAGGTGGAATTAATAATAATACTAACAATAATAACGATGATACATACTCAAAAAATATAATATTGACAGATAGTTCTCCAATAGATGATGCATTAAATTCATTAATTTTAGATGAACAATTAAATTCAAGAAATGTTAATAATACTGATATTTATAGAAAACTTCCAAATGATTATAGAATTATTGTTGAAAAAACAAATAAATTTACATTAAATTTAGTTAATATTATTAAAAGATTATATTATGAATATTTAAGAAATGAAATTGAAAATAAACATTTATCAAAAATTACAGATTTAAATTGGAGTTTTAAACCAAATTTAATTCATTTTAAAAATTTAAATAATCAACAAATAATGAATTATTTAGTGATTTTTATTGATTTTTCATTTGTTTTTTATATTTTACCAATTTCAATTTTTTTTAAATTTTTTATAATATCAATATTAAGTTTATTATTTACAATTCCAATATTATCACAATTTTTCATATTTAGTGGACCAATTTTAGCTTGGGTTTTTTTATTTTTCAGTTCACCAGTTATTCCAAAAGAATGGAAACCACCAATTTCAGTTAAAGTATTACCAGCAATTGAAACAATTATTTATGGGGATAATTTATCTGATATATTAGCAGTTAAAACAAATAGTATATTAGATGTATTTGCATGGATTCCATATGGTTTATTACATTTTGCAGGACCATTTATAGTAGCTGCATTAATTTTTTTATTTGGACCACCAACAGCATTAAGATCATTTGGATTTGCATTTGGATATATGAGTTTAACAGGTGTTATTATTCAAACAATTTTCCCAGCAGCACCACCATGGTATAAAAATTTATATGGATTATTACCAGCAAATTATTTTATGAAAGGTTCAGCTGGTGGATTAAGTAGAATTGATAAACTTATTGGATTTGATTTATATAGTACAAATTTTAAAAATTCGCCATTAATTTTTGGAGCATTCCCATCATTACATTCAGGTTTTGCCACAATGAATTGTCTTTGGTTATCATATTTATTCCCAAATTATACAAAATTTTTTGCAATTTATATTTGCTGGTTATGGTGGTCAACAATGTATTTAACGCATCATTATTTTTTTGATGTTACAGCAGGATCAATATTAGCATTAACTTTTTTCTTATATGTTAAATATTATCATTTACCAGTTAAAGTTGAAAAAAATTATTGTAGATGGTCATATACAAAAATTGAAAAAATTGATATTTTAAAAGAAGATCCATTAATTAAATTATCATTTAATTCAATTAATGAAAATAATGATATTGAAATGAATGAATTTAATTCAAATAATAATATTACAGATGATGAATTTGATAATTAATTTATTTAATCTCTATCTTTTTAATTGTAAATTTTTACATTTTTTTCTTACTGTTAACTCTTTTTTTTAAAAAAGTTTATGTTTATTTTATAAAATCAAGGAAATGAAATTTAATTAATAGAATAATTTTTTTATACTTTAAAAATGGAATTGTAATAAACCGTATTTATATATTAACAAATAATTTAATAATGATGTAAATTAAGATATTTCATTTATTTTAATTTTAATGTTTTTTTTTTTTTCTTTTAATTTTAATATTTAATTATTTAAAAAAAAGAATATTTAAAAAATATAAATATATATTAAAAAAGAATAGTTAAAAGATAGTTAAAAGATAGATAAATAAGATTGAAATTAATCAATCAATTAATTAAATTAATTGATTTATAATTCACCAGAGTTGGTAATCTTAATTTCAACGGCAGTTCTACCAGAACCAGAACCGTAAGATTCAACCTTCTTAACAACATCAAGACCTTCGATGACTTCACCAAAGACAACGTGTTTACCATCTAACCATGGACATTGAACGGTAGTAATGAAAAATTGAGAACCGTTAGTGTTTGGACCAGCATTAGCCATTGATAATAAACCTGGTTTAGTATGTCTGTGGATAAAATTTTCATCTGGGAATTTAGAACCGTAAATTGATTTACCACCGGTACCGTTAAAGTTAGTGAAATCACCACCTTGTAACATAAATTGTGGGATAACTCTGTGAAAGATTGAGTCTTTGTAACCGTAACCTTTTTCACCGGTACATAAAGCTCTGAAATTTTCAGTAGTCTTTGGAACGTCATCGTATAATTGGAAGACAACACGACCTAATGGTTTACCTGTATTAAATCAAAAGTAAAGACAAGAGAGAAGAAAAAAAAAAGAAATAACATATGAATTGTTAGTATATTCGTTAAATACAATATTAATTGAATTGAATGTAACTTAATTGCGTTGAATGCAATTCAATTGAACTCAATTATTTATCAATTTTAAATGTGTAATAAGGGGGATGAAACATACCATCAGCAGAGATATCGAAGAAAGTTTTAGACATTTTGTAAGTAATTGATTGAAATAAGTGAGACTTTAATAAAGTAAACCAAAATTCACAAGAAGGAAGAAAAAAAAAAAAGAAATTAATAAATAAATATTTAAATAAATGGCTATTTATTTATATATTTATATAATTTTGTTGAATTGTTGAATTGTTTCATCAATTGATTGATAGAATGATAGAATGATAGAGTTACAAGGTTTGGGGTAGAGTTAAGAAAGCATCAGGTAGGCAATTGAAAGGTGGAGACGTGGAATGGAGTGGGAGTGGAGTGGTGGAGTGGACACTAAAACCACAGTAGTCAGTAGTTAGCGGTGAGTTGAGTAGACTCATTCACTCAGAGTTAAAGTTTGAGTTAGAGAGAGTTAGAGTTAGTATTGGTACTTTGAGACTCTTGGTAGACCCCGACGCTGAGAGAAGAAGAAGAAGAAGCGGTGAGCGATGAACAATTGAGTTTGGTTTAGTTTAGTTTAGCTGTGTTGAGCGAGGGCAAAGCAGGGAAAAAAAAGGCAGCAAACACAGCCCAGAGACCGACTTGACCAGAGGCTGGCTGGCTGGAATAATATTTGCCTATTGCTTAAAAGTCGCCAATTCACCAATTCACCAATTCACCAATTCATCGATTCATCGATTCAATTGATCAATTAGCAAATTAAGAAATTCTACAAAATTAAATTTTAAAAAAAAATAATAAAATAGTAAAAAAAATAAAATTAACAATGGGAATGAATATATAGAATAAGCGCTGGCAGCAAAATTTAGCCGTAGTTTATAAGCAGTATATTAATGCCAGTAAGCTGTCTTGAGTGGATGGCTGAGTGGAAGTGAGACGGGGAGTGAGACAGAAACGGACTGGATCACAGCTGCTGGAGAATAAATTTATTTGCCGCACGGAGCTCGCTGAGACTGGATGGGGCGGCACCTGAGCGTATAACTCTGGCGTAGACTTCCGCTGAATGCCTGGCAGGGGTCTCAGCCGACTACAAATCTGAACAGCGAAGAACGTCCCTTTCCTTCCCAGTTGCTTCATGGCTTATGACTTATGGCTTACAACGTTTCAGTGTAAATTGTAAATTACAAAGGCGAATGAATAAACACAAATACACACACGCACGTTGTTGAACTGATTTATCAAATGAACAGCAACCGTAAATGTGAATATTAAAGAAGTGAATGAATAAATAAATAAATAAATAAATAAATAAATAGCTAATTAGTTAAATAATTAATTAAATTAAATAATTAAATTTAATATTTGTGAATCTCATAGTTAATTAGTTGTAATTAGTTGTAATTAGTTGTAGTTAGTTTCAATACAGTCAATTAAAGTTTAATTGCCATTCATTCAATCATTTACTGATTTAGTTTTTCCTTTCTTAGTTAATTGTCAGTGTGTTTGTTGGCACATTTTACGCTTTAACACTGTAACGCTTCATTTTCTTTCCCTGTTTCCACTAAAGTTGCAGAGGTGCTGTCATTTGTTGTTTGTCCCGCTTTGGCTCTGGTCCATCAATGACGTAACGCTAAGACCCGCTTGGGCTTGGGCTGCTGACGCCACGCCAGACGCCACGGCGGAAGCCTCTGCGGTGTCCCGTCTCACGCTATGTCAGATTCAGATTCCAGCGGCTTCTCTGGATCTGACGAGGTGCGCCATGAGCCGAGATCATCCCACTCACGCCATTCATCTCCGTACCTCTTTCTAACACGTCTCTAACACATTCACACATTGAGTCATGTAACCAACCAGTAATCAATTTCAATTTTAATTTCAATTAACTTATTCTCAAATTCACACACCTAAATGGAATATTAATACGATAATTTGTGTAAATTCAATGTAAAAATTAAAACCAATTTTATATTCATACAACACTAATTAGTAACTATTTAACCGCCAGTACTAAAAATTAGCGTTAATTCTATATTTATTTATTATTGCGTCTTGGTTGAGAAAATTATAAAACATAAATTATAATGTTAGCTAGCTGAATCCGCGACTTTGAAGTTCAGTCCAGTCCAGTTCAGTTCAGTCCAGGCTGGCTACCCTGCATCCCTGCAATCTATTTCCACGGCGTTGTCTTCTTTCCAAATATCTCACCACCATGAGATCCACAGAACCACAAGAAGAAAGACTGCTGAATGCTAAAATGGCGTGAATTAACCAATAAAATTTTCTTCACAGTTAGTTACACCTACTTCAATGCCCAATTTATGTATTATTACGCATATTATGTATAATCTTCATTGTTAATAAGCAATGTATGATATGCATAATTATCTGTAATATCCTTATTTGTGTGTAATTTCTAAATTTCTTTTTACTCTAATATTCTTTATACTAATAATAATTTTCTATTATATAACCACAACTTGTCATATTACAGAAATTCACACTAAATTGTATTTTTTTTCTAAATTTAAATGTTTTAAATTTTGAAAATTATTTTTTTCTTTTCTCTTGAAATTAAAACCTTTGCACATTCTCTTCTTTTGCATCAATACACCATTAAATATAAATATTACATAAGTATTTACATAATCCCTTTTTGTATTACATAAACATAATTATCAAACCCATATTCATAAATAGAGCTCCAAATATTCTATAATATTTTAATTTTATATTAATTTTAATATAAACTATATACATTTATTAATTTATAAATTTTAAAAATTTAAATGAATTATCAACAAATTTTTTAAATCCTTCAATTGGAATTTCACCATTTTCATTTGTTTCATTAGTACAGGCTAATGTAACTTCATACCTTTTATTATTATTATGATCTGTAACAACTTCATATATTATATCTTCTCCATCAAAATCAATATCAATTGATCTTCTAATATTAACATTGGTTAATAAATATGGTATATTTTCATCTTTAATATTTACATTAACTTTTGTCTTTATTGAATGTAAAAATTTTTGTAAACTTCCAAATTCATTAAAATTAATACGTAATGATTCACATTTTTTAATTAAATTATTTAATGCTAATTGATTATTAACTGATATCTTAGTCTTTTCATTTTTCTTAATTTTATCTTTATCTTTATCATTCACATTCACATTCTCATTCTCATTCTCAATTAAATCATGATTTAATAAACTATTATAACTAGATTGAAATTTCATATCATATTCCATACTAGGTATTGGATAAATTAAACTAGTCTCTCTTTCTAATACATATACAGATGATCCATTTTCAATAATTCTTAAATGATTTCCCTTTTTATCCATTTCAATCCATATTTCAATATTTGGATAATTTAAAAAATTATTAAATTTACTATAAGCATCAGGTGTTAACCTTATTTGTAAATAATATAAACATTGATTAATTATACCTCCTGATGATCCAAATAAATGTGCTTCTTTATTTAATAATGGTAATTCTGATATCTTATTATTGATTTCTGGTAAATTTGAATGAAAATATGATATACGATTATCATTATTAATTTTATTTTCTTTAATTTCTTTTTCATCTTTTTCACTCTTTTCAAATAAAACTTTACCAAAATTAACAGTTACATTTTGTGGTAACCATTTATCCTTACAATTAATATTAATAAGTTTATCATTATTAAATTCATTTAATTTATTAAACATATCTTGATAATTAATTAATTTTGTAAAATTTTCAACATTATCTTTTTTATTAATTTTACCAATATCTTCACTTAATTCTTGTAAATTTTCAGTAGCATTATCAATATCAATTTGTGGATCTAATTCAAATTCTTTATTATTAAAAATTTTTATATTATGATCATCATCTTCTTCTTCTAATGAATTATTATTATTATTATTATTTTTAATAAAATTAAATTGAAATTTACCATCAGATACTTTAAATTCTTTATCTAAATATTGAACTTCATTATATAATTTTTTAACTTCTTCATCAATTTCATTATCTTGTGTTAAATTTGTTGAAATTAAAGGTATTTGAGAAACTCTTTCCTTGGACTGCTTATATCTATATACAGGTTGCGATGAAACATACCAAGGTAATGAATTATCAAATATTTGCTTTTCAATTACTTTATGATCATTATTATTGTTGTTGTTTTTGTCGTTACTGCTATTGTTAATAAATTCATATTGAATTCTTTGTGTTGAAGCAGGTGAATAATCAGTAGCTACTAAAATTGCACCTTTGCATAAGAAAATATTTTCAATATTAAATGATGAAACAAGATATAATTTATCAGTTTCTGTCATTTTATCAAAAAATACATTTGAATTAGATTGTAATATTGATATTGGTATATCTTTATGTAATTCATTTTGATAAAATTCAGATAATTTAGTTAAATCTAATCTTGAACTCTTAGTTCCATTCAATAATTTATTCCATGATGTTTGAACAAATGAAACAATAGATTTAATACCTCTAACTATTAATTCACCATCATTTGGAAGTAAATATAAATTAGCTCCTAATCTTGACCATAAATGCATTAAATAACCTCTATTGGATAATAATAAAAACATCTCTCTAGAATTACGTAGTTGAATAGTATCTTCTACAATTAATTCTTCTTCAGGTGTTACTAATTCACTGGATTTCTTGATCCCCCAATAATCTTCAATTAATATTGTTAAGACTTTCCTCTTCTTTGTTGATTTCTTAATACTACTTATATTCTTATATTTTGCATAGTTTTTCAATTGTGATAATTTAAAAGATGTATCTAAATCATGATATAGTTGATCGTATCTTTTAATTGATATAATTTTATCACTTGGTTTCATAATATCTATTCTTGTATATAAACTAGTATCATCATCAACATTTTTTTTGAAAACCATTAAATCATTAACATCCCTTTGAAAATCAAAAACATTGAAAAATTTGTTTGTATTATTTCGAATATGATCTCTTCTTCTCTTATTTCTACCTTTAATTAAATCATCAGATCTGATCTGTCCTAATATAACTACATCCGATGCATTGACATCTAATGTATCATCAACAACAGCTTCGGGAAAACTTGTATCATTCTTATGTACATTATTAGTCTTACTCATCCATGGAAAGATTTCTTCTTCTTCTTCTCCTTTTTCTTCAACATTGACTTCATTCTGTTGTTGTTTCATAGTATCATTTACTTCTGGAATTTCATCGATTTTGGCAAATGAATTACTACTTTCACTCACTTCTGATTCATCTTTATCTATAATTTCAATCTTTGGTTCATTATCAATATCAGCATTAACGGTTTTTCCGTCTTTTGAATCAGAACTTATCATTGTACTAGAAAATCTTACATTTTTAAAATTTGATATTATTGAAGAACTAACAGTATTTGACATCTTTAAACTTGTACTGCTATTTATATAACCTTGGAAAAGAACCCCATTGTTGCTCCTAATATTACTCAAAAGATGAGTAGCATTTCTGTTCCTAAGGATAGCAAATTTCAACATTATGCCTTACTTGTGGATTCACAAACAGTTGAAAGTTACCACAGTTAATTAATTTTCTTTTGCTTATTTTATACCCTAATCTATATTATGTTCCTGACAAAAACAACCAATGTTAGTTTAAACACCCCATCTTCATTCATGATATCTCTTGTGTTGTGTCTTGATACTACAAAACAGACTACTTCTCCCACTTCGTTTGACTGCTCCAACGACAACACAAATTATTAGATATTAATTCTGTTTCTTTGTCAACACATACCGTTCTCTGTTTCCACTCCAAGTTAGACCTCCGATCTACTTTCGTCATCTTCTCCTCTTGCCATTATTCCCCATAATGCCGTTGTCTCACTGATTCTCATCACAAGTGAAAAACCTCCTCCCTCTTCGTAAAAAACTTTCTCCCACGCTGTAACAGCAATAATTTGGCTGTGTTAGATTACGTAAAATGATTGAAGTTCAGCGGAAATTCGTTTTCATAGTAATGATTCATCCGTGCACCGACAGTTGTGCTTTCCACGCTCCTTCCTCCTTATCGCAATATCCTCTTGTCGCGTTCCAGAAACGGTAAACAATATTAGTACGTGAAAAAAAAAAACAAGGATCTGGTTTTACGACAGGCTTTGTTCGTTTGGTTGTTTGTTAGTCTGGAAGTTGATAGTTAGTCTAAGCACTGTTCTTTTGTTTTGTAATCAGCTCCTTGTTTGCTTGCAGAATTCGGATAATTATCAAGAAACAAGAATTCTAATCCCCTAAAGGATTGACAGATTTTACGCAAAATGATTGTAAAGTTGGGATCGGCAGGATATTGTTGGACCTAATGTTTATCAGTATTTAGAAATTTTGCATTGAACCAGTAATTAATTAAAACAAGCCAATATCATAACAACTACGATATATTGGTTCTATTTTAAATTGAAGAATACATATATCTATATATATATATATTACAATAAACTCCCTGATAATAAATTCAAACTCTTTTACCCATAATTTATAATTAGACAAAAGACTATATTAAAGAGACGCGTTTCCCTCCAACACATCCAAATAACACATCCAAATAACACAATTTTCGTCAACTGGTATATTTCCAATAAGTGTAAGAGAGAAGTTGAAGAAAATCGGTATACATCCACTAAAATAAGATACAGCTACAATGTTACTGTAGACAAGAGAAAAATATAATAATTTTAATAAGATATCAAAATATAAAAATGAAAAGAAAGTACTCGTCTCCTGAAAGAGACACCAGTGAGAGTGCAACAACATCAAATGCAGCAAGTAGGAGTGATACTATGTCAGGCGAATCGGCAACTCCAGAGGGAGGTTACACATCATTCCTTGTAAAGAATGAGGATGTTGACAGGTTAAAGTTCAAGCTAGAAGGGGAAAGAGCGATGCCTAGTGAAGCTACTGAATATGATGAATATGATACAGATGAAACCATACCAAACGATGATGATGATGACGACGACGACGACGACGACGACAGTACTGAGAACTACAGGAGATTATTGGCAGAAAGCGATGACTCAAGTAATGATGACTCAGCTGAGCATCAGACTGACGATGCCTATGAAAGTGCTATAGAAAGCAAAACAGAAACTTCCGATGCTATATTGAAGAAGGAAAATTCTAGAGACATCTTTAAACAAGATCCAGAAAGAAAACGTATAATACCAAGATCCCCAAAACTTAACAAAAGCCCTATAAACATCAAAGAAGAAAATGCTATAACTCTACAGCGGCTAGACGAAAGTAGTATCGCCCCTGGTGAATCATTTTCATCTTCAGATCATGAATCATCATCTTCCCCATCATCCAAACCATCGCCAGACCCTGAGTCAATCAACCAAGACAACGATATAGCATCGACAACAAATGAAGACAATGAAATTAGGAGAAAACGTGTAAGAAAGGAGAGACACCACACAAAAGAAGAAGTAGACATTGAATTACAACAATTATTAGAACAAAGTGACGAATTGGAACAAATAGATATTATGAAATCTTCTGCAATTTTCAGCAGATATAATAAAGCACATTTAGATAAATATAGATATAAGGCAAATGTGAATAAGAACTATAGACTCTTTTTTGAAACAGAATCAGAAAAATTCTTCAAATTTAAAAATGAACCTTATACAGATATTGTCTTAAAGGGTAAAGATTTAGATTCCACCTTTGTTATTGCAAATCCAGATTTCAATGCTAAACATTTCAAAGAATCAAATATTGAAGATGAGTATAGAAGTATACCAACAGTATATTGGACCCTTAATGAGAAAGAGCTTTTTTTCTCTTTATTGTCAAGATTCTCGATCCATAGATTGGATGCGATAGCTGAAAATATGAAAACAAAATCTAAACTTGAAATATTGGCATATTATCAACTTTTAAAATGGAAGTCAAAAAAATTGAAGGTACATTCAACTAGATTCTTATCGTCAGTCGGTATGAATGAGATTCCAATTGCCTATGAAATGTCAGATGCTTATATTGCTGCTGAAGAATGCCTAGCTATGAGATTACGTCTTTACCTCTCCAAGAGAGAAGTGGAAAAGGAAAGATTGGTTAAAGACGCAATAGAAAAAAAAATAATTCCAGAAAGGCCTAAGGATATAAGTTCTAATTACCCCGATTTGATCAATATTGACAATTGTACTGATCTCACTAAAACTTTATATTATAACACAGGTCTTGGTCATCTTGGTCATAGACCACCAATTGGTCCAGTGGCTGATGATATTAAAATTGAGTTAACGTCAATAGCTGCCAAATTTACTAAAAGCATATTATCTGAAATAATAAAAAACGAATATTATAGGGATGTTATTCATAATAATTTTATTGAAAATGACTACTTACGGGACATAAATAGAGTTTCCATAATTTCTGAACCAATGATCACGAATGCGTTGATAAATTTGAACAGCAAAAGACCGGCGAAACTGAAAGATTATTGGAGAGATATCATTCCCAGATTAGAGTTAGAAGAAGACCATGTTTCTGAGGAGGAGGATGCTGAAAATGCTGAATCGTTAAAAATCCCAGGTTTGGATCCACGAATGCTAGGTAGCTTCCATGGACAATGGAAACCTAAATATCTAACGAGCCATATTTCAGATTCTAATAAACAAACCGTCACTAATCAGCAATTGTTGACTAGTGTATTAGACAGGCACGATTTTGAAAATATTAAACCTGAAATCAAGAGGCTAGACGAAAAAAATTCAATACTAGCTTTAGAAAATTCAGGAGCTGTTACAAAAATTAATGATTCCTTCTATTTTTCAAAATGGCAACAACAAACCTATAATAAAAACAGCGATGAATCAAAGAAAGTTGGTAGGCCAAGTTCAAAAAATACTCTTTCTTCAAAGTCAGATGATATAGATTTGAGCGATGAAACTGAATCCGATAGTGATATGGAAATTGGAAATACAAATTTAGATTTGTTAACTGATCTTCGATCTTCTGTGGCTCACCCAATATCCGTTGAATCATTAGATAGACGAGTCAGCTCTGAGCGATCATTAACTCCTAACCCAGATGAAATACAAGTTGCTTTTAATAGGCAACAAAATGATACTACCGTACCATTAGTATCAGATTCTAGACCTAGAGGAAGAAGGCCATATGATGATATATATTATGTAGTTGACGAAGAAGAGCATCTTGCAGAGGAGTTATTCCTATTGGAGAGCAAACTCTTGGAAATTCAAGACTACCAAAGCTCTGTTAAACATGAGAATATTCTTCTCAATTGGTACTCCACGCCTAAAAATACTGTTACCAACACTGATGAACTGGTTGAGTTTTACATGAATTTTACAGAAAATATGGATAGAGTTGATTTACCACTTAATTCTAATAGTAGTAGAGGTGGGGTCTATGAGGAGAATGATCCGTCATCTGTTCCTAAATTTGACGATATTACAGATGAGATGATCTTAATGCATAACTATGATTTTGCAGAATATTTTTCAAATAAGAAATGATGCAAAAATCTAATATAATACACCACGGTCCTACGGATTATGTCTTTGAGAAAGATATTGGTTATACATAGATAATAAAATACAAAAATAGGCTTTTATATAATTAAAGTATGTTCTAATCCATTCAGACAGGACTTCACATCCATTACATTTACTTGTTTAGTACCTGCTATTTTAATCCCTTTGCCTTTTCCACCTATTTTCTTGATTTTCTCTTCATTATTATGATTATGCACTTACATTTTTAGCTTATATTTCTTATGTCTGTGTTCTTTTTTATTAAAATTCATATATGAATCCTATTGTTTATACTATGTTTCCACGCAGAAATTGCGCTTTTCTTCTTGTTATACTATTTTAAGTTTTTATTAGCTTTTTATTTTATTCCTGCTTTTTGTTGATGTATAGTTATGTATTTTATAATAATATATATTTTAGAGGTATATATATAATTTTTAAGAAGATGTTTTGAATTTGTAAGTCCTGTTATCAGAAGTTTCAGGGATTTTGGTTACAAAATGAGCCGCAAAACTTTAAATTTAAAATTGATTATCCTAAATTTATGAATTACTCAAGACTTTTTTTTATTTATAGATAAACATTTATTTTTAAAGTTAGAGAAATATTAAATAACGCTATAAAATATTTCACTTACTATTCCAAAAAATATTTCCGGGAAGTAAGACACTAATAATTCATGCTTTTTTGTCACTCCTTTCGAAAATCATATTTTTACAGATTCGTAAAATCTGGTGGCACAAATTTAAAGGAAAAATTACTGACTTCGCAAAGTAAATAATTTTTATGTTTGCTTATAATGGTTTCAAAAATTGAATGATATTCCTTCAAGATTAATTTGTGAAGTGATCAGATTTACATAGTGATTATATAGATGGTGAAGTTATATACACATCTTTACTGTATAGATTATTGCTCTTATTTCTTATTTTTTGAGCTCATGTTTGTCATGAGGATAACGATATCTGTAAGGATCAAATTTAATATTTTTTGGAATAAGTTTCATTTTCCGTAGCATATATTAACATATTGCCAACATCTTGAGGAAGATTATTTGCTGCTTCTGATTTTATTGTTAGAAAACACAGATTTGTAATGTAAATCGATGTAAGGATTGACGCCGTGCTTGTTGGTATCTTTTTCTTAACTAATCGCTGCATTTATTGACTTTTATTTCCCTTTAATTATTTCTGTCATATTAGTATATTAATAATGTATATCTACATTATTATTGTGCTGCGGTTAATATTAAGGACTAGTAAGAGTCATTGATGACGAGCTCTGTTTGAATCTTATAAAGCCAAACCAAATTAACTAAGCTGTATATTGTCGGTAGTCGTAATCATCATTTAGGCTACTGGCTATAATATTGTCTCATGGATTGTTTTACTAAAAGCATTGAATTATATATGTGTAATCTTTTATATCTTTCCTTTGTTTGTTGTGTATCTAGACACTGTTGGAAGTTTTTCATCTTATGCAAGTACAGAGTGAAGCTCTACAACCTTTCGGATTGTTTACTGCTCTTATTCTTATTGTTTTTTTTTTCACTTGATCTTCTTTTTTTCTTTTGAATCTATTCAAAGCTGGAAAATTCGGCTCATATTTATTATTTTGATAAAGTTATAATTCGTGTGATTAGGAGTATTCTGGTGGTGAGAGTTCTTTTAAAACAATGTCAAAGATGTATTCATCAAAATTAGTGGATCATTAGCTTGTTCATTGTTTGAAGTAGTATCGGAAAACATTGATCGTGATGCTAATTCTAAGAACATCAGGAGAGTTTCAAATAAATGTCTCAATTAGGAAAGCCTGTTAAAATTGGATGATGCGTTGGTTAGTAAATACAAATTTCCTGTTGGCATAAGCGAAAGTTGTTGCTACGCTTACAGATCAAAATTTGTGTGGAATATGGATATTTTTGGCTGCTTCTTTTTTTTCTTTTTCTTATTATTGTTCCCACTTGTTAAATAGAAATACAAAATACTTCTAACAGTGGTCCGTGCATTTGAGCGCTTATAATATTCAATACGTAAAATATTCCATTGTAATCTGTTGTTTCTCAACATAGCAAAACTCATATCTTGACTAAATACTGCTGATTTTTATTTTTGTTTTTTTCTTGAAAGCTTAGCTAAGTATTCATGTTTCTAAGTTGTTGTCAGATAAATCGATTCAAAAGTGAAGATTGGAATACATGCTTAAAACAGATGTCTCTTTTACGTGAGTTTTTGGATTTCACACAGCTACGTATGTGACACGCTGATTCCTGACACGCTAGTAACACTTTATTCAGTTAGTGTATTTTCATGCATTTTAAGATTTGAGTATATCTCACGACCTTGGTATTGTAAGTGTAATTCTAGTGCGGAATTATAGATTTTACGAAATAGAAAGACGATATACAGCGGCTGTTTTGTTTGCGAATTTTTGAGCCACTATACTATGACATATACTTTCCACTACTGATTAATCAACCTGTATGGTGCATTATTAGCAGTCCAAAGTTTGTCCCGTCAGTTGCAACACATTTATTATTATATTTGCTGTTTCTATCGACTTTTCATTTAATTACATTATATGTATTTTTCTTCCACATAACTTGAGGACTTGTATATTTCACTTGAAGAGAATTTATTAATCCAGTATATGACACTTTCTGATAAATCATTGTACTGTCGCTTATGGGATTCATATGAATCGAGTACTGCGCCGCAAAAAAATTAAATCTGATGTTGCTTTTATATCGACATGCTTAAGGAACTGAGTCTAAAAAGTACTCAAGGCCACACATGCATAATCAACAAATGGTAGTATTGAAGGAACTGGAGGTGTTGTTACGGCATATTTAAAACATCAGTATTTGGCGCCCTCTATTACGCCGGTACCAAATAAAGTTTTCTTCTCGAATCTGTAGCTGCAACAAAGTTTCGCTGTATGAAGAAAAAGCCCATTTCAACCCGCGAAAAGAACTTAAGTTGTGCATAAAAATTTCACAGCTCAGATCCACGTTAAGATTCAGCAACAAATGGAGTCCATATAAAAACTTCTCATCTATTTTTACAGATCTTTTTTAAAAAATACGGGCTCTCTTTTAATACATTCATTTCTACAAGCTTTTCTACAAAAATAATAGAATTTCCATGATGTGTTTGTGTCATAGCTCTCAGAATAACATCAAAGTTTAAATTCGCACTTTCAAACTGGCTGAACACTGGAGTCAAATTGTCAATAGATTATGATGTATCTGCAAAAGAATATTATTCTGGCATAAATTTAATAAAAAAACTGCTAGAAATATTTCAGTAGACCTTAAATTTCAAAACGTAAATAACATTCAAATAATTTTTCGCCAAAGGATTGCGAATATGAGAGAATAATTAACCTAGTTTCATGTGGCCTTAATGATAACAATAACAATCTGTAGTAACTAATTGCTATAATTTTACTTTTAAATTTGCCCATATTTTCATTTCTTTACTGTCGTTTTTTACTAATTCATCCCATATTTTCATGTCGTTTACATTTCTACCTCTATTATATAACCTTCAAAAAATTCTAAATGCAAATGTTCCTCACATATTGGTGCTTGATCCCATAAACTTCTGTCATGATGTTAGAGATCAGAAAAATCAATCAATCAAACGGACTCCATAAAATTCAGACTGATGGTAAATGTAGTTGGGATTTCATTTAAAACCAGTTAGTGATGTCTTTCTGTAATATTTAATGTTCAGTAATACGGGATGCATGGATTAAGCATATGTTCCTTAAACTTGAAAAATTGTATTCGTAATTCATCCATTGGCCACTGGCAACTGGCCACTGGCCCTGAAATTTGTTTTCTTGCTGTGATCCATGTCATCAAAATTTTAGCAATTTGCATTGTACATGAAGTAATGCGAAATGTTACTGAGAAGGCAACAATTGCTACAGTTTAGTGCTTTCTCTTTCTTGTTGGAAAAGAGTACGTGTTTGAAAGAAAATTAAATATTTAAATCATAAGCTTTAGAAGTCACTTTGGATTTATGATAAGAATTTTTGTTGTAAACCCAATTCCACTGTATCCCTAGTTTGTTTTCTGGCTTGCATTTTTTTGTTGTTTTAGTCTTTGGCTTGTAGGAACACTTGAAGGAATATTGACTGTATTGGTTTAGTTATAAACTTATAGTAATAGCAAATTTTATTACGGTCGTGTTCCAATTATATCAAGTTGATACCTTTCTTTAAGGTCACCACGCTGTTTGGCAAGTAAGTGGTCAGAGATTGGATGGAGTTGATTCGGACCTTCTCCATGCGAAAGGGGTACCAATCTTAGCAATGTTTTCGAATCAACAATTACCAAATTGGGAAATAAATCTCAGTAAGTGTGAAAATCATTTATTGTTCATGCTGGTGTGCTTGATACCTCCTCTCGACAGAAGGACCGTTCGACTGACCGCAGGTGAGACAACAATCAACACCATGGCATTGCATCACATGGCAACACACGTCGTGGGGGTACGGGGTACAGAGTACATGAAAGGACGCGCCATAGCTTCATCATCGCTGAGACCTTCGCGGTTGATATCCTCCCCAACAGTTGTTTACCATGGACAACATATATATGCACTAGTCCGGAAAAGTCAACAAATGTTACAAGTCTGTTTACCTCCACTGCAGCCTTAGTCTCACCAGTAGGTGGCTTTTAAGTGAGGCTCCAGTGACTTTCTTCCCTTTATAGTGAGATTAAGTTCTAACTAATCTGTAATAAAGATAACAAAGGCATCAGGAAAGTTTACGTACCATCTGCAGTGTCACTCTAGTTGCTATTTGAAGATATTGTGGGCACCGGAATATAAATACTCGCAGCCTTTATTTGTGAGATATGTTGCGTCAAGTCACCAGCACTTCTACCACTTTCTTTTCTCTTTTTTACGGGTACCTTGTTAATTACAATAAACATTGCCAACAATTACTAAGATTCATCTTATAGTTTTGGTACGATTTGATTTTCCAGTCGTGCGGTTCTTTGTTTAATCTCGTATTTTCTTTTTAGACAGTATTTTCTATTTCACCCCAAAGAAATCTTTTGAGATACAATATTAGAGTACTCTGAAAAAAAAGGAGAAAAAGATTTCTGAGGAACAGATGAGGAGATTAGCTCATTTCCAAATGTATTGCAAAATTATAGAAAACCTGTAGTAACAACATCACTGTTATTCTTATATAATTAGAGAATTCATGTATTTGCTGTTTGCCACTTTTAGACTTATTCAATCTGAAAGGTCCACATGCTCATCTGGTATTGCCCTCAGCTCTTGTCAGCTCCCAGTGGAATCAAATAATGCCAAATATTTTCACTTTCCACTTTAGACTTCAAACTTTGCTTCACTCAAAGTTACAATTAAATAAACCAATTTAAAGTTATTATACTAATGAAATCTAATAATATAAGTGAATGCAACATTTCAGAATCCTTAATCGACAACATAACTAGTACAAGATTTATCTCCATATCCTTTCCGCCTGACATATCCGCCGAAGAGAATGATCACCAACGGATAGCAACCTTGAATTTGGTTAATTGGAAAATAATTGTTGGTCATTTTTAGAGGGCAGTTGTCAAAATTGTGACAGTCTACTGAGGTGTGTCTAGTAAAATGTGAAAATATTTTTTTTCCTCTTTTTTTCCCATCCCTTATTCCCGTCTCTCTTATTTCATTAAAATTTTTGGATAAGCATTACTAGTGTGACGGAATTTTGTGAGACTCTTGATCAATTTTAAGAATTGTTACATTCATCATCCATGTGATCACGTATATAATACATATTCAAAAATATGCTTTTAGTTTTATTTCAATCAATTTGCGCTGCACTGAAGGGCTTTTGTTTTTTTAATCAGGGGGTTGAAGCTTGTTAGTTCTCAGTAGCGAACAATAGAGAATGTTGCAAACTGTGTGCACTACGTGAGACAATACCCGTTTGTCGATCTTTATTAACTTGTTTGTAGCAAAATTTTAAATTCATGTTGACTTAAGATAATTCCGTCCCCACAGACAGGTACTCCTTGCAAAACCGGAATCTAACTGTTCATCGAAATAACCTGACACACTTATCAATAGTGAAGAATAAGACAATGAAAGCAATTTGCTTCATGTTCTGAGATCTGGAATCAAAATTCAGGAAAAAAAGATCAGCTTCCAACCATATGATAGGGAGCTGGTCAAAAATATAACATCTTATTAGATACAAACAAAGAAAACAGAGAAATTTATGATCGTAAACTAAATTTATGGATTTTTGATTCGAAAAGAAACACTTAAGAAAATGTTATATATGACATCTTATCATGTACAACAATGTATGGAGAAAAAAGTAATGAAAATTCCAGCGACGGGATATCCAGGAAGAGATAATTGTCAACGTCTAAGCATTCTATAACTGAGCGGCATTTCTAGTACCTAAACTTCTTTTATGATTAGTCCTCCTTCAGATCTCAAATTTTACTAACATAGTAAAGATAATACTAGTTGAGAACAGGTAACTAGCAAAAAAAATTAAAAAATTACAGCCACTGGCATATGGTAAGTCTTTTATAATTGAAAAATATGTGGAAACTCAGTAAAGAAACAATATGAGATCTGCATTTAAAAATTATGAAAAAAGCATAATCTCACATGTTTTTCGGAATTCATTTTCAATGTACCTGTTTCCAATCTTCAGTATAGTTGACAAATGATTTAAATCATGTCTCTATTTTTTTGAAAAAAGGCTCTAAGCATTGCGGCTCTTACTCTTTGTAGAAGACGTGTCTTTAGTCCTTTCAAACATTATAATATTTCTTTTGGTTTCCTGATATGAGAGCACGTAATGGCTATTTATCAGTAGGCACCTAGCACCAAAAAAAGAGTACTTTTATGAGGAAAATTGAGAAATCCTGTAGTTTTGTAAAGGCAAACTAATTAGCATTTCTTCTTCCCGTCAGGTTATGCAAAGTAAAGTTAAATAAATGAAATATATTATTCAAAATTTTGTTTAATATGTCATCCGTTATGTTACTCATGTTCTAACTACAACTGTTTTAAAAGCAATCATTCTGTTTAGCTATGTTTGCTGGTTGTCTCTGTTGTGGAATTTTTGCTCATAAAGAAGCTGATCTTAGTTTTATTGCTATTGTTGTATTTGTTGTATGTAGTGCAGTTGTAGTGTCTTCATTTTTCTAAAAATAAATAAGAATTAGACAAAAGACAAACAAAACCAGAAACAAAATCAATGAATTCTATGCAACAGAAATAACGGTTGAGTTTAACTCTTTTTGATAACCAGCAACAGCGTTGAGCTTTTAATGAGTTAGAAAAATATACAAGTATATTGTAGACACATAATAACTAGAAGTCTAGATGCAAATTTCCTTTCTTCTCTATACTCGTCCATAGAATAGAGAATTTTAACTTTTGATCTTTCATTTAGAGTGCATTCTACTCTCCACCATTAATATGCTAAGCGCTCCTGCTTTTGCTTGTTATCTGAATGGTCTCTCAATATTTTTGTAATCCCTTTTAAGTTAAGTTGTTGGACAATAATAAAAGCAATTCATAAAAAAGGGGAGAATCAAAACATAAAGATTTTTTATAATGTGCAAGTTCTGTGGACAATGTTTGCCATATTCTTTAAAAAATAAAATTCTACGTAATCTTGCTAAAAGAGATGTTCTTTTATTATTGAATATGCGTCTCCAAGTAATCCATGACTATATAAATGTCAATGATAACTTTCTGACCCAATTTTCAAGATCTATTTTAAACAATGAGTTAAGTGGCTTATTTATAAGCTTCCATAATATCACAGACAAGTAGGTAAATTGTTGAGCACTTTTAGAAATGGCACGGGAGACAAAGCCTCAAACACAACAAAGAGGAAGGAGATAATATATCTTTGGATAGTAACGTTCTTTAACAATGCTCGGTGTCTTTTCTCGATAGGAAGAAAGGAATAAGACTATAATGAATGTTCTCAAACCAGCATTGTTACAAAGAAAGAAGAAATGTTCATTGTTCTCAGGTATCATTTGTCTGTTCATGCTCATATGTACGATGGTTGTTTTGTTATTTTTGTTTGTACTCTACCATCACTTGTTATCTTTCTTTTATTTTATACTCATTGAAGTACTGGTTTGATTGTCATGTTGACCATTCAATAAATCTAAGCGTTACTTATTACTACAATAACTTTCTTCCTGGCTTTTTCAATTCATCAACTTAAGTCTTGTAGGTTTAAATGCCCTGAACAATACTAGTTTAATAATAAGAGGGGATTGATACATAAAAGAATCGGAGTATAAAATTTGACGCGGATAATTTGTAAATATGTCTTTCTTTTTAAGATACAAAAGTCTGGGGTATTTCATCTGTACTACAACTAACTTCCTCACGACAAAAGCTTAATAAAACAAAAACAAAAAGATAGTAATAATTAAATTGCGAATTTTCATCTTTAAGACAATCAGAATTGATTTTCAAACCCCTTTGAGATTTTGCTTTTAAAAAAAATTCAATTGAAGCTTTCTATATATCTCCATTTAAGTTACATAGTGGTTGGGTATTGGAATATATGTTGCGGTTGTTATTGAAAATGAGGGGCATTGTTTTTTGCAACAAAGGCATTACATACACTTTTGCGGAGATTGCCTTGCAAATATCAAAAAAGGTGCCATGAAATATATGGTTCCCTCTTAATCCTATTTTTGTAAAACTGAAGTAATAATAGATCAGCACATAATAGTAAACTATCTGGTAGGTATTGCTTCAAAACGAAAGTTTTCAATAAAATACCAATTAAGTATTAACTTAATTCCTAGTTGTACTGTATGAACAGAGACTTATAGTTAAGTAATATCGTACTTTCAATACGATCAGCATCCTCATTATTCAGCAACAATACTCCAGACAAACCTTGAGCTCAGTAGAAGAATGATGCAAAACTTCTTAAACATATCTAATAATTGACAAACAAAGGGATTGAAAAGAAAAAGAAATATTTATTTTACTTGTAATTATTCCCTTTTTGAAGTAGAAAATATTGGTTTATATTTTAGGGTAAGGTCTAGGCTCTGGTCTTCTGAATCGGATGATTATACGTAGAGTTTATATAACTATCTGATTGGTTGAGTAACGATAATTGAACTGTTGGTTATTAAAAAAATATACATGATGAAATGCAAACCATTCGTTTTTAAACTTATTTTTCCTCGTACGATATCTTAGACTCTGGCGTACCATGCTTGCTATATATAAAAGGATTTCTACAAAGCAGCATATTCAATTGATATGTTGATATCACGTTGAAATTTGTGTGGCAGCTATTTTCAAGGCAGCTATTTTCAACCGTTTTTAGTTCATTTAGTGCGTGTTGTTATGGTTAATGGAGGAAGATGATTGATGATGACATGGTTTTCCTTCTCTGCTGATTGTTCAAGTAGCCGAGAAAGTTACTGAATCTGGAATATTGACGGAATAAAAGCACGCCGACTATTGACATTTTATGAAGGAATCCGTGGATTTGGCCAGGATAGCAGCGAATCCGAACTCTTTCGTCAGTTTGAACAAAACTGAGCAGCCTGTGATGTGTGAAACCCTCCTATAGATAAAAGGTACATTTCAGTTTGTCCCTGGTTCGCGCTCTAATAATCTATAAGGTGCTTGAAATCTCTTGGATAGGCACAATAATACTATGAATTGGAATCATTTATTCTAAATCATAAGCGCCGCAGTATGAATATCCCATATATGGGTGTATAAAATTTTGGGAAGATTTATATGTGGAGTTTGTCCAGTATGTTGTGGACTAATCATGGCCAAACCTTAGTAAACAATTTAGTTTAGCCTGCATGAAAGGGCCATACCTAAACGGGCAGCCCAAGGGCAGATGCTTCCTGTGGACCCAAATAGACCGAGACATGGTTGACTTATGTGGGATTTATTTTTTTGAAAATGGTGTCTGCATTACATGTGTTGAATAGCAATTTTCATTTTGGCTATTGTCTATCAAAGAAAAACAGCTTTCTCTCAATTATTCCAGTTTCCTGGTGATTAAACCTCTTTATTGATATAAACAATAAGGCTCATTGCTTTTTAATGCAGTAATTTATGAAGAGACTGAGGAAGTATCTCTCTTAAAGTGCGCCTTGCCTTGACACCAGCATTCACTATTATGATCTATATCCCGTGGAAACGTATGTCTGAGATACCGCCATCCCAATATTTATACCCAAATATAAAATCACGCACTTTATATACCTTGGAGCTTTAGCCTTCTCTGCATCCAGATTTATTTGCAAGTATTTGCGGTCCTTAGCGGCAGTCACAGAATCACATTTACTTTACTTTACTTTACTTTACCTTCTCCTTTAACAGTAAATCGTGTATATTAAACAATAAGATATCTGTAAACTAAGTGAAATAGTCATATTTAGACCTGGCGGCACTGCTCCCGTTAACTCTGATACTCCTTAGCCTCTGAGATTTTTCAATAAATGTTTGGATTTAAGAAATTTTAAATGTTATAAATTTTCTGTATCTTTTGTCGGCAATTTCTTGCGCCGTATGAAAAGATGGTTTCAATTCGAGGCATTTAATGACACTCGTGTTGGTAATTTATGGTATTGGGGCATATATATGTTAGAATGTGAGTTTATTTAAAAATCTATTATATATATTTTATATAGTGTTAAGTGATCCCTTTTTTGGTCATTATTCTCCTTCCTTAAAATTTTGTAATTTCAGATTATATGATATTAGGCAAGCAACTTATCATTGGTTAAAAGACAATGATATTTCAAGGGTAATATGACATACACTGTGCGGCAGCAATATAAATTCTTTTACATCTCATACAAAGTTTATGTTGGGTATGTATTAGATTTGAGCTGTTATAGTGGATCGGATTAATTTTTATCCATGTAATCATTGTTAGAATCTCTTTCTTTTGAGATTGCAAGCCATGAAAATAATGGTGATTGAGTTGTTTTGTGGGGGTGTAATATTTACAATAGAGCCGCCGGAGGTATGATTATATACAGTACATTAATACTATTGTCCAAGGTTTTACGCATCATGTCTTTCAGAGCCACTTTTCAGAGAATTAAATCTTAGAAAACTTATTCAAAGGCATTTATAAAAAGTCTACGGGATATGCTATATAGACTTTGGTGTGTTCGAACCCACACCATACGGCAATCAAAATGTAGTTTATCCATAAAAATAATTCTCTTAATATGTGTGACATTAAATTTAAACAGAAACAAAAAAGAAACTTCTGCAATAATTTCAGTTGTTCAGATTATTAATATTAATATGATATTAAAGTTAGCGCATCACTAATGGTTTTAGGAACTATTAGGAAAATAATATACCAATTGCATTGTTTACCTTGTAGAGATGGCTATGATATTTACTCTGGTGCTAGTTACAGAAGAAAAATTCTGAACACTTTTAAAAGAAATTCTAAATCAAATTTTCTACTTAATTGAACTATAATATATGAAAGGGAGATTTCATTAAATCAAGCTCTAAGAAATGAACAGGGACTAACAAAAGGGTACTTGTAAATGAACGTATGAGACTTAATTGTACAATAGAGATAAACAGTTTTGAAGATTTATCCCTCGCCCAATTGCAGAACGGTTGAATGATCAAATACTTACAACGACTTTTGCTATTAGTTAATACTTGAAAAGTGGAACAATCTTTCATTGACACGGCATCAAGTAATTAAATGAAAAATTATTAAATGCTACATTCTTCTCTTTTAAAAATAAAATGATGCCTGTCCTGTTATTATTATTTTTAGGCATCCTCTCTGAATTACATGATGTAAATAGTGGCTGACGATTCAAAAAGAAAAATAAATAAATAAATAAACAAGTGTATATATCTAATATGCTGTTTATGTAGGTTTTACTGAACCAGAAATGAATAGCAAACTCTTTCAACTTTACACTTTGTCCACAGTCCACAGAAATGGCAGACGCTAAAACTTTTTGATCTCTTGCTTGTGATTTATTTATTTGCTATTTTTAAAAATGTCTATTTTCAAGAGTTGATGGAACACATATCCAGCATGTCAGATATCGACTCAGCGAATGAAACCGGCTCGGTGCAGAAAGCGTTAGGGCATATAGGCATATACGTATATATATGTATCTCACCTGTGAAAAGAAACTTGGTTTAAACGGCCCCTTACATTTGCTAGATACGGGGTGGGAAAGCGTTCCTCAGTTTAATCAGGGGTTGATCTGTAAGGACCAAACAACTACGGAAGTCACCTTATTGCTTGAGGTCCGTGTTTTACTTTTCAGGCATGCAGAGAATCTGTATGCATAAAATATTGAGGGCGGTTTATTTTTGGTTTCTTGGAGAAATACTCCCTGCATGTGGGTGAAGAAATTTACGCCAGTTTTTCCATCTGACACAGGAAGCTGAGCAGTAAACTTAATCGGCATAAGCTTCTCCAAAACCCTAAGATTCGCTAGAGAAACTTCTCTAGCATATGGGACGTTTGCAACTGCTCGTAAAATGTATGACTTCACTTCTTGCATATCTGCTAAGGCTCATATCTTTGTAGGGGCCTCCTCGACGTCAGTGGTTACTTTCACCCCCTCCCCTATGCTCCCCTTACGGGTCACCATATAACACAGCCATTGGCAGTGAAAAGCTGACGACGCCTTCTTGGTAGAAATACAGGCAATATTTATTTCATCTCATCAGGACAAGAAACCCAGGTATTAGAAGGATGTAAGAATTTTCGAATTTATAATTAGTACTCTGGATGATTCACCAATTTTAGAGCGTGCTCAGACCTTTGAGCAGTTTGAAGGCTCAAAAACTCAAATGCTTCTTTAGTAAAGCGAACATCCAGCTAATGACCTGGTTGTTTGGAAAGGTCAAACGGAGACTGTCTATTTTTCTTTTTTTCTTTTTTAATCGTTATATTTTTGAAGAAATGGGAAGTTTGATTTGAAGTTATTACAGAAATAAACTCAAAATGCATATGCCAATGAGGTTGTTCAGTAATTGTTGTAAAAGCTGGCAATGCATGCTTTATAATAATTGTTTGCTGCCAGTGAAGGTTTTTCATCCCTGTCGCATTGGTTAAATTCTGTTTCATAGCATATAACATGAATGAAAAATTTCTTTTGAAATAACAACCTCAGTAGAAGCAAATGGGGTTATCGAAGTTGGTTCACAGGCGCGTCGCAAAAAATATTAGAATACTATGCCCAAAAGAAACAGAAGAAAAAAATACTCAAAGACCAAAATTATTCCCAAAAGGAGAAGATATACATTAATCCTCTCCTGGACAGTTTGTGTATACATATCAACATATAAGAAAAGATGCATTTGTTAATGTATGTATATGGCATTTCATGTGAAGTCACCTTCTCGTATCATAGTTGATACTACATACGCTAAGCCAGCAGTATTTACGGTGGTGATCGTTTTTTGTTATCTTGAGGTACATAAGTTGGAAATTAGTAGGGCACATATTCATATTGGATATTGTATCTCTTTATTTTTTCCCATAATATTGGTTCATGTTCATCGATATCGATCGGTCAAATGTAAAGATAATTAATGACCTTGTTTCTGTTGTAAATACTACAAGCAAGAGTTAATGTGTCCGAATAAGCCCAGTTACATGACTGTGCCCTTTAGTCAAGCAAGCACGGATGAGCACATTGCAATAAATAAGCACAATACAAAATTTCTTTTCTCATAATAACGGACATTAAAACAAACTGTTCAGGTTGTTGCAGATGCTCAAGAATAACGAAATGGGAGTAATGTAACCTCCAACAAACACCATACATGACGATTCCCTGCATATAGGTAGCGATTATGCCATTACAATCCAAGTGCTGTTGGCGCTAAAATGCCTTCAGTCTGTATAAGAGATATGATATTTTTAGCTCCGGACAGATGGAACACGGTGCAGGTTGGCTATCACAACCGCCATGTAAATTTTAACGAACGATAGATTCGCGGCTTCAGTACTGTGAAGTGTATTCCTCCGAGATTGTGTTTTTACTCCCCGAAAAAATCTCATCTGGTAGATATGTAAGGTTCTTTATAATAGACGCTCCGCGTCTCAGCTTCAGCTTAAAGCTTATATCTCCTTCTTCTCTCCAGTAGTAGGATCTACTATGTGCCTGGCGCATTCGCTGTGAAGTCCCACCTGCACATCTACATATAGCAGCTTAACTCATGGCAACAGCCAGACAATGGTGGCTGTGTGGAACAGCAGTGGAGCGCCACACTCAGGTATATATGCCGTATGCCCCCACTCAAAGTAACCACTAATTTTACTCTGGGCATGCTATTTGTTGGTGCAATACAGCTTCTAAGAAGAAGAGGGTGGGGGTAGACAAGTTAAATGGGCTTCCTAATTACAAAGATTGTCTGTGCCCGATTGCAGGATGAAACCCCTGCAGTCTTCTTTCTGTCAAAGGCAATTCATATGTATCTATGCTTTATCTCTGCTTCTCCTTTGTCTCTCATCCACCCTCTTTCACCCTTCGATATTCCAACAATGCTGATGATAAGAGAAATGCGTATAGGATGCAATAGTGTTTCCTGACCTCTGGAGTCAGACGCTATGAGCTGTTGAGACTTCGGTTTGTAACAGCCAGCAGACTCCCTGTGAACAATAAACGTGGGAAGAAACAGAGTTGTTAAAAAATGATACCCTTAATCCATTCAGATTAAGATTCTCGGTGTCTTTTGTTTCAGCAGTGCAAAAAATCTGACACATTTCATCGATTGTCTTTGTTTTGGTCATTCACCATTCACCATTCACTTATCTTATCTACAGTGTAAATGAAAACTTATGGATCTGTGTTCATTGGAAGTAGATTTCTCTTTCATTTAAGTTTGATCCTCTAGCAAATAGAATGAAAGAGAAAAAAAAAGAAAAATATTGATTTCCATCTTATTTGCCTACTTTCCATCTGATATTTTCTGGTAATTTAACACATGGAAAAACATAGCCCCATTAATCGTGTTAACTTATGCTGACTTTTGCTAACTCGTACGAACCACAGAAAACAGTCTTTGTAAATCAAACTGTATATGCCTAAAACACATATATCATGTCGCTTGTTATATATCTCGTAAACTTGTTCCTTAAGTTTGCTTAATAAACTGAGAAGAAAGTTTGATTTTGTTATCTATCAGCGAGTAGAACAAAACTTAAGTTTAACCCTCCTTGCATAATAATTGAAGTATAGAGAGTTGGTTTATCTACAAATTTCTTCAAGTTAAATTCTCCGGAAATTGTTTTCTAGCCTCTGAGGCTAATAATCAACCACCCACTCTGATTTCATGTAAAGGCATAAGGGAAACTTTATAAATATTCTGCTACTGTTTTGTTCTATCCCGTTGGTGCACTTCATGATACAAGATTAGTTAAACTTTAACATGACTAATCTTAGTAAAAGTATAATCCACCTTTTGATCCTTGAACGATAATATTATTTTGGAGGCTGATATTGCTTTGAATGTTTTATCTCTAAGATTTATAAGTAATCAGTGAAGGAAGAACGCGGGTGGGTTGTTATATTTGTTATCTTATCAGCTCCCGAAATCTTATGTTATTGATGCCATCATAGGAAGAATATGCTTTGGAGCATTGAAACTAATTGATTACAGTTAGTGATAATTGGCTATCATTCTGGATATTGTTCATATGTCATACCAATTGCCAGTTAACTAGAGACAATCTGGTCTACATAGTTAACCAGTAGAAGTGACCTATTCAAAAGAGTTTACTGGTAGCTCTAAAGCTAGAAATAGGCTTCCGACTTTTACAATGAGGCAATTATTTTAAGACTCGAGAACAATAACTTTAGTTGCAACTGAAGCTTTTTTTACAAAAGTGAATCCAAATGATATGTATGTATTCCAAACACTTCGCTGTAGTGTAGACATTATCTGTATTACTATTTCAATCATTAGAAGAAAACTTTCTTTGAGTCACCAAAACATTCAAATGGTATGTGTGACTGCGCTAATTCAATTACCTTCATGGTATTACTTCAATGTATATAAAACATAATTGAGAGATAGGGAAGTAATAGCTTTAACATGTAATAGCAACCAACGAAAGAAATTTCTAGCCTTTCTAACATTTATCAGCTTTATTTGGGGCTATGGACGCTGCCAAAACAGATGTAGGAGTATTTGGTGGTATTATAAGTCAAAAATACAGAAGGCATATAAGATAGATAGGTTAACAACCCTGGAGTCGCATTTTCGCACTTTTATTTTGTCCTTTCTTGACCTTTCCTATTTTGGTGTTGTACTAGCTATTCTCCTTTTCAGCTTGTATTATGCTAACCCGCACAATTTTATATGCATGCTCATGTATTTATTTTATGTATTATACGATTCTGCAGTTGTTATGTATGCTCAGCGCTCTAAAATTGCGCTTCGTTCTTAATTGGTTATCAAGAATTACCACCTCCTCCGCATGTGTAAGAGACTGAAACACCTAGATACATCAAACTTTGGTTAACATACTGATGTGTTTGTCCGTGAGTACTTACAAAATGATTGTTACCAATCTTAATTCAATGGTACACTCCATCCAATTGATATGGGCTGAGGACAATATTTGGTCTCCTGTGTCGAGTGCTGTTTAAATGTATGCACATTTTGTACAACTTGCGGCAGAGAAGGAATTCCAATGGCAAGGGGGGTGACATTCTGGATCTAAGAATTTGTTATTCAGCAAAAAAACCTCCTCAGGTATTAGATTGGAGCACATCTAACATCTATAAGGACGCCAGGTGCAATTTGTTGGTAACAGTAGGTAGAGATTATTTTTGAAAAAATCCCTTCTTGGATTATAGGAGCATTGTTCAGTTCAAAAGAATATAGTTTATAAGAGTTTTTCTTCCTAAGTTTACTGCTAAACAGGAGTCTGAACTTTACAAAATATAGTTCATGTGTATAGCTGCGGTATTACTTTTTTCAATGAAAGGGTGTCCTTGATAACCTGGTCTTGTTGTTGATGTTCAACTGTTTCTAGACAAATGATTTATATGAATTACCTCACCATTCCCTCAAGCCATTTTAATATTTATTTCATTCATTGTTGTTCCATTTGCTCAACAATTACCTTTTCCTTGTATCAGAAATATTTAAAATGTTTATTACAGCGCATTCTTTTGTTTCATAGTTTCTGCAAGATGGCATCATTTACTCTCTTATGACTGAAGACTGTAAAATAATTTACGCAGTCCAGAGAAAATGTGTAAGCATATAGTCATGACATATGAGTATCCAGCAATTCAGTATATGATCAATTAGAGATATTACTATTTGAAGCAATTTTGACAAATTTGATAAGCGTAATAGTGGTAGCGCAAGAATACATGTACATTAAATCCTCTAAAATTAATTTTCAGCCAATTTGAATAGGTCTATACATCTGGTTTAGTTGACTACTTGATGCTAGAAATTTTATAATAAATTTAAATAATTCCTATTGTGGCTCAATTAGAAATCGATACTCCTGGAATACTATGATCTAATACATTGCTGGCATCAACTTACAGTCTCAATTTCTCTTTCGCAGTTTATTTTGCTATTTTACATAGAATTTTTAGAGATCAACAAGATTGAACAATCTACATTTAAGTAAATGTGCAGTATATAACTTAAATTCATAATTTTAAGCGTATTGCATTCTGATTGTTAAAATGGTGGCTCACTCATTCTTGAAATCAGTTGGAAAAATCAATCAGTTTTACGCTTCTGTATGGAAAAAGAAACGATCTCTACATTATTAATCTTTTTTTTGTTCTAGATGACCAATATTTTCGCGGTCTTTAGAAGACATGGAAGATTTAATTGTTTTACGATTTCTCTTTTATAGATAATGTTGTTGGAGTGACGGCTTGCTTGTCGTGTCATATTCTGATCTCGGTATCGATAGTTTCGTACGGGCTGGGCCTCCCAAAGATGTGGTCTCAAAGGAAATGTGTTTATCTCCTTGGGGTTCATTACGTGTTACTTATTTCTTATTCCGAAATAAATAAAAGATTTCTGATTGCAATTTTTCCAATATTGAGTTTAGTTCAGGCCGGTTCCAACATATTCTTTATACGGAAAAATAATGGTATAACTGGCAGCCTATTAGAAGAGACTGTGGAAGGATACTTTTGCAGATGCCTAAAACCTCTCATCATCTGCATATATGATGTTTGATTCTGCGTCATATAACCCGTGCAAATGCCACCTTACATTAAAATATTGAATATATTAGAGAATATTAAAAAAAGAAAAATGAGTGGGTCGTAGATAGAGGGAGAGGATAAATAGTTTAAGTGGCAGTTTAAAATGTTTTACTCTGCCAAAGATAAATATGGTTAATAGGATTTTCATATACACTTTATCTTTTTTTTTTCGGATCGTCATTTGATTTTATATTTTCCGGTTTATTGTAACTTTTTCTATGAAATAAATGGACTATTATTGATTTGCAGATCAGCTATTTAAGTGGATCTGTAAACTTCTCTTGTCAATACAAGATCATTAAGGAGTAAAGGTGTTTCAAATGATATCTAGTATTTATATTAAAATGAAAGCTTAGATTTTTATTGTAGTTTTCATAACTAAGTATTTCATATATGTAGGAGTATGTTTATATAGTTCGACTTGTACTTGACTTCATTAAAAATGTGCTGCCTAAGCAAACATACTCATGTGTATTCTTTCCTACACATTGCCGTTAAATTACATATTACCATAGATACATTAATCTTACAGTTCAAAGTTGATGAATTGGCGGTATAGAGAAACGGCACCCCTAAATAAGTTTTTAAAAGAATATCAAATAAAAGCTTAAAAAAAGAAAAGAGAAAAAAACAGGAAGAGACTGTAGACCTGCATATAAACTTAGCCGTAGCACATGATCTCAAAAAGGACAATAGGCGTTCAAAAGCTGCGATCCTCACACTCTTTCTGGCGGGAGGGAATTATGCGAAGCGGTACTCTTGGTTTTCCAACCGCTATTTATAGGCTTCTGTACTTGAAGACGTTACCAAGATTAGTGAATAGATATATTTCTCATATACGGTTTCAGGCTAATTTAATTTGAAATTTAATTATACCTGAGTTCTTCCGTTGTACTACTTTCTAGTTTTTAATTTTGTGTCTTTGCGTTTTGAATAGTTAGATTGTACAGACTATTTCTGTCTTATTTTGAGTTTAATTAGTTAGTTCTATGAAGAAACTGGCATTGGAGTAGTTAATCTTTATAATTTAATAGGAAAAATATATATAATACATTAAAAGTCATCGCAACGTTCTAGAACTTACTTATTGGTGTAAACGTTTTTTTGTCCTCTCTGGAGTTTGTTTTTTAGCTATTTTTGTTCTTTAAAGGAATTATTAATACTGGTGCCTTATAATCTAATCTTATTTCCATTACATTTTCCATGAAAAAGATATTTATAATTAGTAATATTTGTAACCAGAAATACTAAGCATCTTGAAATGGTTTCTCTCGAGTTTAAAAAGTTTATTGGAAGTAAGCAGCAAAAGTGATGCAAGAATGTTCCGTTCATTCAACTTTATCCAATAAAGAAGAAACTTTATTGTAAATACTTGACACACATTTAGTAATCATTTGTTAGATACACAGATTACTTTATTTATTAGTTGGTGGATTAATTAATGAAATTAATGAATCTTAAATTCAGTCAACAATATTGGAATTTCAGATTATCATAATGACTAAATGAAACACTATAGCGTACCACTTTTCAAATGTCGCGCGTTCTAATAGACGCAGACAAACTGTAAAACATCTCACGGTAGTTGATCGCTTCTTGATAACTTTCTCTTGGGTTACATTTTAGAAAGAGAGATATAGAGAGATATGCTGATATATGATAATCTATTTTATCAAGTCTGGTAATTACACAATTAAATGTTTTCAACAAAAATGATTTTTTAACTTCATAAATGTTACATTTTAAATTATTAAAAAGAGTAGGGAAACAAGCTATTAGTTCAGATATTTTTTTGGTCGTGTTTGGAGTTATATTGCATCAAAATAAGACTCTGTCAATGAATGCACAAGCGAGCTGCAAGGGTTAAACAGGAAAAAGTTGTTAAAATTTATGAATGATCATATTTACAAATAAATATTTATATAAACTGCCAAATTTGCCAACAGATGAATAATATATGTAGATGCAATCTTTTAATTTATATAATAAAAAAGAAAACAAATATACAGATAACAATATGCAATGAAAACAAGACAGAAAATGGGAAAACAAAAAAAGACAAAACCAGAAAAAAAAAAAGTAAACACGAGTCAGTTGGTTTGATCTTTTCTTCAGCTAATTAATATCTACTACTTTATTAATGACTTGATGTAAAAGGTTTGCTAAATTCTGGCTGATTTAAACCATAAGTAAAACAGAATAAAAAGAAAAGTGAATTCAGTAAAATTAAAAGGGCAATCTAACGTAAGAGCCTTAGAGGTTGATAAAATTCGAGAAGATGGAAAAGGTAGACCAAAGAGAAGGAAAAATGATGAATGCTAACCAGCGCTCAAGCCAGATGATGAACAAGGAAAAATGTTTCGGACTATTGAGGAATAGATCTGCGACCGTACTTATAGAGGCATCGTGAGTTATTTTATGTATGGTATTTAAATAATTTATTTTGTATCACAATCATGAAAACATAAGAGAGCGCTTTTCCTATTGTGCTACAAAACAGACATTTATTGTATTTATCATCTGGAAATGGATACTTAATAATTTTTACGGTTGGTAGCTTTATCCACCTACATTTCTTAACATCAGCTATAGTAAAAATCTTTTTTGTTTAGTGACGACAAAGGACATCAAACTGTGTTGGTTCAATATAGAAACGGCATTATTGTTAACACAGACCAAACTATTTGGGGCGCAACTTTAATTTTACCATTCAAGACAAAATCCCTTACACCTACTGATAACATGAGTGAAAAAAGCCAAAATACATGCATGATTATGTTGTATTATGCATATGTATACATAAATCAACATATTTTGTAGTTGTAAAAATATTGTATATATTGAGAACACTCTTAAACAAGGATATCTCATCCATCAACATTTTGTATTTGCTCTCACCCTTCTGAAACGGCCTTTGAGAATTAGTACCAGAAGGGTAAGTAAGATGTACAATTTACAATACTTTTATATTGTATTCTTGCTTCAAAAAAAAAAAGACACAACAAAGAATCGAGGAGTTTAGCATATTTATGTACACGCATCAACCAACTTTTACCTATCGTGTATCTAACCTGTCTGTGACCATCTTTATCGGTGCTTTTTTATTATGTTGTTTCTTAGAAGTTTTGAAACAAATTTTAGTTTTAAAAGTCATACTTTCCCAACAACTACAAAGAGGAAATAGTGATTCAAAAAGCTATTATACAGAGAGTATAGACATTTTTCTGGATTTACTTGTAAGGCACTCAGTACTATGCGAACTCCTTTCGTGTACAGTTCCCTGTACAAAAACAATATAATATAAAAGCGGTTTTAAGAAAGAGCATTATAATTCATAGTTAGGTGGAATCATATAGATACTGTATCATAAATGATAAACATGTACTGTATAAATATATTAAAAAACGTAAAAGGGATAAAGTAATGATAACGTGGAATGAAATTACTAATAAACTGAGATGGATGATTGACACTCTGTAAAGTCAAATCACGCAGTCACCAAATTCACGCTAAACGGGTCATCGTTTAGACTTCCAGTTATAAGGTAGATATATATCTATATAATGGTAGGCAGATAGATATGGTATATATAAGGTAACCAACAGAAATATTGCAAAGATTGAAAACGAAAGACAGACAGGCACGCACTTACGTAGTTGAACGCACCATCTAAAGTATAAGCTGTACCTGTACCAGCATGCCAGCTTAAGCAAGTTTTTGCAAAGTGGATACCTATTGCGAGAGGTGGTGAATGTATGTCTGCATGTTGTTTGTATAGCGCTGAAATGGGAAATAACGACATAAATTAAATTTCTCTAGTGAGGATTGTCACTGTAGAAGTAAACAGGCCATGTAAAAAGAAATTAAAAATTAGTTATAGTAAAATAGCAGCCTCTGCATATGGTTGAAATGTATTGTACTCATGGCTGACCAGCTGTATGAACGCTGGCGGAACTGTGGATGAACTGTGGATGAACTCTATACAAACACTTACAACTCCAGCTCATGCAAAATAACACAGAAGCTCTTAAAATTTCTTTTTTTACATTTCAGTCAAAAATTTAAGCTCCATGACACCGCATCTGCAGCTGTATAAAAAGTGTAATATCAGTATAATACAATGCATACGCAATGCACTGCGCGTTAAACAAAAGATGTAATCTTACCCACTTTAAGTTATACAAAGACTTAAACAAATGCCTTGCATTAATTGATCGTGATGCATTTGATACATGACAACGCTTTAAATAATAAAATCATGTATGCATAATATTTTACAATAATACAATTGAAGACCATATGCATGTTTGAATATATCTTTTTGATAATTAAAACAAAAAGATGAATCTATTAGTTCATGCATAAACGACAATGAACTTTTTGTTCTGTTGATGTCTTATATTTACCAGTGATCGAAGGACATGTATATCGACATATGTACATATGTAGAATATTATGCTTTAGTATCTATTATGGTTGATTATATGAAATGGTTTGATCGATTCTCTTTATGCTTCATGTACCTACTTTCTTTTTTTTTTGTCTAAAACACAGTGCTGTGCTATTAAAATATATATATAACAGGATCCCCTTTTTCTTGAAGTGAATTAATTATTTCTATTTTATGTTCTTCTATAAATATAAACAGATATTATCATCTTCTCTGTATATCTTTAATCAACAAAACATTTAGAGTTGTTAATTCTTTAGTCCGAATATCCATAAACAATATTATTCTTATTTCTCATAGAAACAGAGGTCAAAGTCACTAAGTCAACATTAAATCAACTCATTCAAAATGTCTACATCAGAAATGCAAAAGGCCAGAAACTGCCTACCATCTATCAATGAATTATTCCCTTTCTTAAACGAAGCTGAAAGAAAAGAAAGATCTGCAAATGAGCCACGTCAATTTCCACCAACAGAGATACCATGCCAATCTCAACAAGCTCCACCACCACCACAACAGCAGCAACAACAACATTCCTATACCCGTGACCCAGCACACTCTCCACAACCAATATCATCTCCAATTCAGAGTGCTCCAATGTATTCTCAAAATTCTGCTCCAGAGTCTGTTCAACAGCAAGGTTATTATAAATCATATGGTCATCCGCTATCACCACCTGCTGCTTCTCCTGTCTCATCAGCTTCTTATTCACCAAATAACTTATGTCAACATACCAACTTGTACCAACCAAAAAATATTACTCCAATGAATACACCAGCTTATCAACAAAGACAATTGGGACCATCACAAACACAGATTCAAAATATTCAAATATCAATCAATGACGCTAACTCTAATTTACAAAAGTTAAACTTTCTTACGAATAACTTCCAAAACATAATGGACCATAACGGAGATATCAAGTCAATTCCAGATGAAATGATTGATGATTGCTTATCAAAAATTCAAAATTTGGCCCAAATATATACCTCATGGGCCAAGGCAAGGGTGACTGCAATTCAGAATAGCAATTATATAACTCCTTCCAGCACCCCAACTGCCTCGCACGCTCCTCAATACCCTACTATGTCTGCCCCAATTCCAACTACAGCTCATATGAACCATAATCCTCAGTTCACAGACCCTTCACATATTCAACAACTTAACAAAAAGAAGAATATTTTAAGAGCTAAAGGTTCCCTATCACCAGTCCAACCAATGGCTGAAATGACTGCTTTTCAAAGAGAAGTTATGATGAAAAAGGCTAATAAAGCAAAGAAGGTAAAAGCCTCCATTGCTAGCAATGAAAGCTCAAAAGAAAAACGCACCAACGAATGTGCTCACTGTGGTTCTAATGAAACTCCAGAATGGAGAAGAGGACCAGATGGTGAAAGATCTCTTTGTAATGCTTGTGGTTTATTTTTTGCTAAACTTAGTAAAAAATATGATGAAGATGCTGCTAGTAGAATTATGAGAGATAGAAGATCCACTGGATTACAGTTAGACAGAAGAATATCCATTCCATAGTTCAGTTATATTTGATGATATTCTTTTATATTTTATTTGTACTTCTAATACTGTCAGTCTATTCTGCTTTTATATTTTATAGGTCTTTTTTCATATCTTTGTTCTGGTTTTCAATCTTATTTGTTTTATTGTTTCATGGGTTTTTCAGCGTGTTAGTTTTTTATTCTTTTGTGGGGGGTTTCACTAATTTCTGTACTTTTATTATTAATTAATAAATTTGGTTATTAATTTTATTTATTCTTTTGTCATATGTGTATTTTTGAAGAATAATCTGGGAGATATTTTTATACAATATATTCATTATTTTACTGTCTTAATTTTGCATTATTGGTAGACACAAGTAAAAATATAGTATTCAGTAGACCTTTTTACGTCTGGTTTCCGTAGTTTCCGTAGCCATTGAATAGAACGGCAATATATTTGTCCTTATAGTACACCCTTATTTGTGAGATCTTGGCAAATTTATAGGCAACATTTACATAGACTACGATTGTATTTTGCTTACTAAATTACACAAGAACTTGGATATATGCGAATAAAACTTTTTGTTCGTGAATATAAAAGTGCTATAGAAGTCCAATGAGTAGTAATATCAAGTTTTAATTTTCTTATTTTTTGCATTTTTTAAGATCGAAATCATATCTTAAATTGTGCATAGGAAAGACAAGTTAGAGCCTCAAGAGAGGTTAAATCAGTAACAGAATTTTATTTTCAAGTTCAACCTTTTAATAGTCTTGAGAATTACATGTAACCATTTAACTGTATCTTCTAAAGATGCATCTTCTATACTTTCTTTTAAACCCGGCAATGTCTGACCAGCATAACCGGTATATCTTCCCGAAGCATAAACAATGTGTTTGAACCAAGGCCTGTTTTTCAAACCTTCTTCAAACAAAAACGTTCTTTCGTAGAATTTTAAAACGAAATTATTAAATTTAATATTAAATATCAATTTTAATCTTTGATAATAATTCAAATCGTTATATTCATTCTCGTACTTCAATTTCAAAACAGCATTATTTATGTCAAATTTAATTGAATTTTTCTCTAGTTTGCAGAGTTGTTCTTTAACTTCCTTTATCAGTTGAAATAAATATGTCTTTTTTGTATGATGACTTGATTTGGTAACATTACAATCACTATTTAAAAAAGAGATGGTATCATTTAAATCGGAAATAGATTCATTTAACCAGTGCTTTGGAATTAAAGATAAAGAATCTTTAAAATAACTGTTTAGTCTAATAGAGTAATCTTGCAGTTTGAATGGTATCAACTTCCGCTCCGAAGTCTCAATAATTAAGAGACCCAAATATTTAGCCATAAGATTGTGATAAACAAACCCTGGATCACCAAAATTGGACATCCAATAAAAGGAGTCATAGTTTGAATGGTAGTGGTATATTGGTGATATTTCGTCTTTATATATCTGGTTATTATAGCTGGTGAATCCCAAATCAGCTGATGGTATACCCAGATGATCTAAGAAGACAGTATAATCAGATCCACTTCCTAGATCCTTGATCACACCACCTCCACCACCATTCTTCAGACTTTCTTCAAAATGCTCCAACAGAGTTTGATTTTTGGATGTGATAGGATATTCTAACTCACCTGCCGTATTTTTGAGAATGTCAAACAGTAGAGGAGATGATCCCAAATGCAAGACTTTTCCAACACAAGCAACATCTAAATTAAAATAAGCAACAACTTTTGCCTTCAAATGATTGGCAAAATATTCACCAAATTCAGTGGAACCTAGCAGACCATACTCTTCCCCATCCCAAGAGGCCAATATGATTGTTCTTCTCGGAATCCAACCTGTGGATTTTCTCAAGTAGTCAATAGATCTGGCAACTTCCATCAAGACAGAGCTACCACTATGTGGATCACCAGCACCACCCTTGATCCATGAATCATGGTGATTTCCGATAATGATAACTTCATCTTCAATTTCTCCTTTGATTTTTGCATAAATATTCCATATTGGAGTTATATTAAACGCCTGATCATTAAACAATTCCAATTTGAGACTTGGATTGGGGCCAATTTGGTAGCTGAAATCTTTAATACCTTTGTTTTTTGAGTTGTCAATTTCAAAAAGGTTACTTCCATGTCCGTTTAACCTTTGAAGGATAGGAGTTATTTCTTTATAGCTAATTGGTAAAACTGGAATTCTAGGAGTCGTATAATAAGGATCACTTCTAGGAATATTAGGTTTTTTAGAACCATATCCAGGAGTTGTTGGATCTCCTGGAAAAATTGATAGAAATTGAACAGAACCTCTTTGAACAGAGCTTGACTGTCTGGCTGGACCAAGTGGATATGACTTATACCCATTTTCATTGGTTACGTCAAGATCATCCAAAGGGTCACTGTATAATATGACACCCTTAGCACCAAAATCTTGTGCAAATTTAACCTTTAAACCTCTGAATATTTTACCATATCTAATAATAAAAACTTTACCCTTTATATCAATTTTATTATCAACCAATTTTTGGAAATCACTCATCGTGCCGTAATTTGCAAAAATATATTCTGATTCAACTAAACCAGAGGCGGCATAGCCTAAGAAAGTAGGGACTAAATTATTCGCATCGCCCCCTTCTTCATCAAGTATATCCTCTTTTAAAGATGCATTATAAATAAGTTCCATCGTTGTTGTATTTTTCTTTTTGTGCTCCTCAAACAGAGACAATGAATGGTTATTGGGAAATGATAAGTATACATAATAATCATCAATTTCAACATCGAAATTATACTCTTCAAATTTAGATGCAGCCCATTTCACCATATCATAATTAGTACCTGCAAGCATTGGTTCCGAACAATATTTCTCTGTCCAATTTGAGGCCAAATTTTCGCTCTCTAAAGCATACAAATAATTATCCTTTAGAATTTCTATGGGGACACGAGTATCAGGGTTATCCAATTCATTTTTATTAAAGAGTTGAAGTGGGAGATAACTACCTCCAAATTTTTTATCATATGAAAAGTATGAGGTTAGGAAAATGATTAATATAGAAAATGAAAGACCCAGCTTAGTAATAGTTAATCTTTTTCTTGGAGATGTAACAGTTACTGTTGTATCGCATTTAATAGACTTCATCTTGTCTGCAAAAAATAGTTGAATATGAATCTTGCTTAAAACTTAATTACCAAAATCAAATATCTTCATTTCTTTTTGAATATCATTTGGAAATTTTTCTTATAGGTATATATAAGAGAAGAGATGATGTTTTCTTGGCTTGCTACTGTACCTGGTTAGACAAGGTTGTGTGGGGGAACTATTTTCTCTAACCCAACTAACTGACTGAGACTTTTGTTATCTATACATATAGGTACTTGATTACATTATCAATTGCTATATTAGGATAAAGACGGAGAAAAGCACAAAAGCACGAAAGTACTGTTATTTTCGTATGTAGAGGTTAGTTTTCAAAGATCTAAAAGGCGATCGACGCAATAGATCCACGAAACGTCGTGTCTGTTATCCAGGGAATTATTTTTACAGATTCACTTGATTTAGCCTTCCAGATACTTCAATTCAACTAATATTGATTCAAACAGGTTCAATAGAAATGTTATAATTTAATATGTGACCACTTGCCACCATCAGAACCTTGCATAAATCAGTATATGTATCCTCTTTTCCGAAAGGACAGAAATGGTATAAAACTAAAAATAGTACTTACTCTAGGACATTGTGTATTCTCTCTGGAGTAGCATATGTATTACACCTGTATTCAGGAGTAATGTGGTTTTTAACTTTATAATGTTGACGCTGAGATGCTATTTTGCTGTCTATAAATATTCAAAATCACTTATTGCCAAAGAAAACCACCTCTTCAAGGAAAAGAACGTCCTATATCATGGGTGTCGAGAAAATTATAGTTTAACAACATTCAAGAATATCAGAGATTAGTAAAAATATAGAATTAAAATCGGCATAAAAAAGGCTAACTCACGGCAAAATAGAGCTCATTTACAGTTTGAAATGTGACATACTAAACTTTATGACCAGCCAGGTGCCAACGTTGCGACTCCTGTTAAAGCCACACGCTACCAAATATAGCTCCTAGTACATAGAATTCTTTGCATCAGCACTGAAAGTATAGAAGATACGCCGCCGGTCAAGTTAAATTCTGCGGTAAACAAATAAGAAGATTAGCATTGCCCCATATACAGTGCAATCTGTAGGGGTAGCGCTGCAGCCATTGCATCCCGACATATAATTTAATGTTTCGCACAGCCTATTGTGTGACTGTATGAGCGGCAATTAAATATGATGATGATGAGATAATTAACAATGTACAACAAAATGACATTGACCAGTTTCTTATCAAACACATCACTAGAAGGAAGTGATCCTAAAGATTAAGAAATGTAGAATTAAGATAATAGCAGAGAAAGAGAGCCAACTAAATGTGGAAATATTGATTAAGAAAATGCAGATAATTTGGCAAGGGTATAGAAAGAATTCTTTCCCACCGAATCTCTTTGCCGTCTCGCCGACTGGTGATACAACGTTACGATGGACCAGAGCCATTAAGATCCAAGTAAACACTTTATTCGGAAGCGTGTTATCCAAAAATTATTATATAGTATTTCTTTTCTTTATATCTAGCTTTAATTGTTCAGATGCAACTCTCTGTAAAAAAATATAATTTTAAATGTGAGATACATTGATGCCTTCTTATTGAGATTGAGTTCAGCTATAGTAAATGATTATATTTATTTCAAGCATACCTCTATTTTATTATCTTTAAATTTCAGTGCTGTATTGTTGTTTTCTTTGAGTTGAGCGTATATCTGCTAAATACTGAGTCTACTGGGTATTGTAGGTAGAAATCAAAACGCTACCTAAAGTAAACATACAACAGCCTAGACAGCCTATTTAAAAAGTGGTGAGCGATGGCAATTTGAGTTTAATAAAAATTTGCTCATCTTGCAGTTTTTTCATAAAACACATTTTCCGCTCATTCCTTTAATTGTCATTGAACAAGGATATAGTGTAAGATTTGAACTCTATAGTGCTAATCACGAGCACATCTTGTCAAGTTATAGTTAAATAAATTTAAGATATGGTAAATCACTAAAACATCGCCCTCATAAAGCAAAAAAGGTGATTTTACGAAGCAATGGCCATTAAATATTGAAAATCAGCTCCAACTGTATGCAGTAAATTTTCAAACGAAACTAATAATTTGAAAATCAAATAAATTTAACTTAAAGTTTAAGACAATAAGTAAAACATATAGTCTCTCTAACTTTTAGAATTTTTGACGCCAATAAGGTCTCCCACCATGGTTTATCAGTAACCAAAATATCAGTTACAGGTTACGTCACAACATTATTAAAGATATTCACTTTTGAATTTTCCAAACAGAGACATGAAAAAGTCTCTTTTCGGTGGGATGAATAAATTCGTAATGTTAACAGAGCAATTTTTTGGAGAAATAAGTGCTTGAGGTAAAATATTTTCTTCTTTTAAAACAACTACGATGCTACCAGCGGTGAATTTTTCAAATTTGATAAATAAATCTGTTAGAAGCTCTGCAAGATGAATGGTAGTGATTAAAATGTTGCAAGGTTATTTTTAGCATGTTTGTCGGGAAAACTTGTTTTATGTTTTATGCGCAGGGAAATTTTGAATTTTTGAGACTACAGCCTCTTAATCTTATACCTTTGGAGAAAGAGCCTGGAAACCAAATTGGGCATATAAATTCGCTTTATTTTTCACCCTAAATGTTTCCCTTCAAAATATTATTAACTCATTTTTTTTGTTATTATTTACAAGCAGTGTCAAATGTCTTCAAATGTCTTCAAATGTTGCTAGTAAATTAAAAACTACAAAAGGCAATAAAAGAAAAAAAAAAGAAATAAAGAAAATCTATTTATGTTGAGACGCAGAATTTGTCAAATCTGACATATACTCGTATTTTTTCAGATTAATCTTTTCGCCAAAGTAATTTCACAATGAAAGGTTGTTATTCATTATTACATTTATAATAAAATATTCCGCCTGTTTTGATTATAGTGACCAATAACTATGCCTTTCACTTTCAGTTTAATTTTAAACCATCTGCATTTTTCAGCTAAAGAGCTTAGTTTGAACGAACTTGTCATTATAAAACATACTTTTCAGAGTGGGATGATAAAATAGAAAAATAAATAAGAATTCAATTCGAGTCATGCCTCATGATGTTTTTAATATTTTTTGCTAGTTTGTGTTCATTTGTTTAACCGTATTTAATTTTACAAGCTTAGTTTTTTTCCGTTTGATATGAAAAACTCAACACCGGCTCACTATTGAAGGCTCATAATAATTAAACCTTTTAAGAATAAGTATTGATTTATTATCGTTGAATTGAATATCTCTAACTATATAGTGCTGCCTTCAGACATGCAATAGTGTCACAACAAAACCAAGATCTGATCTAGTCAAAATAACAGTCTTCGCATATAGATGAAACCAAATGGCTATATACATACATCAGATCAAGATCACACTGTTAACCTCTTAATATCTTTCAAATATTATTAACAAGATATTAATAAATGCCGTATCAACAGAAACCGAGTAATAAAAGCCGCTATACTGAGTATGGGTCATTTTGCTGTCCGAACATTTTTACACCACTGGCTTATAACGCCTCAGACATACTGTATAGTGATACCCTCATACCACAGCTTGATTTGAAAATTAGGTGAGCTACATATATAACCAATTCAAAACTATTATATAGGATGTGTATAGAATTATATTATAATTCTCAACCTACATAATAGACTAAAATGACTTTTACAATGAAAAGCCACAACTATAATAAATGACCGCTCTATCATAATAATATTTTTCTTTACCTACAACATATATCTTTCAGTGGTCATGAACGTGATTGTTTTGCAAGTTATTAAGTAAGTATATATGTTTGCGGCAGAAAATAAAGAAATTTTTTGGTCTTTAAAAAGCTGTGAATCACATCAAGATAAGAAACTAAATCAAAATCAACTTATTTTGGATTGTAAACTAGAATTCTTGCTTTTGATTATTGTTAGTCAGCCAATGACTAATTTTTGTTTTTATCATATAGGTCTTGTTGGTCTTTTTATAAGAAATCCCCTTTTTAAACTGTAATCGGTTGATAGCGCCGTTACGCCTTTTTGAAGTACACAGCATATAACTGAACTGAAGTAAAGTATAAATGGAGTAAATATAAAGACAAGAGTTGGGAGATATGTAGGGTTGAAAGTATTCTTTTTGCATTTTGCTTTGATTTCAGACGAGGACTAGACAGGTGATCAGGCACTAAGAAGGACGAAGCAAAGTAATACTGTGCCCGCTTTTTATAATATGTTTCACCTTATACATAACTACACATAACTGCATATATAAGCTACTGGTTATCATTGACAGCTAGCTCTGTTATCTTCTTACCCCTTTCTTAGATATCTCAGTAATGATCATGGTTATTTGGAACACGCTTTGCGCTTTGAGATCTGTCAGAGCCATTGAAGAGGGATGCCGATTCGGATATGGTTAAGGTAGGGCAAAAGAAGGTTCAAGAGGAACAAACACCTGGTTCGTGCCCTAATAACTTATATAGTTGTTCACTGCTCTTACGTGGACGTGTAAGGGGTTTGTTCGTATCTCTGTAAGTTAATTTCTCTGCACAGTGTACACTTCTCTCTGTATACTACTATGTATATTCATATATCTTTATATTTATTTCTACGAATATTTCTGAGAATGACATTGTGGCAGCTTGCAGTAATATATGTAGGGGCAATATGTTTCTGGATCTCGGGCATGTTTAATCTCCTTTGTTACCAAAGGCAGTAAAAACTCACCCAAATTTATCAGGTCGCTGTTTTAAGATTGCGCATCTGAACTGGCATCTGTCATATTGCATGTCCCGTCCTGCAATGCTTCAAAGGAACGGGACCTGTCAAATTGCACCGCACGGCTTGCAGGACAGCGTACATTTTGCTTCCATGTGTCCTGCTGAAGTATGAGCGAGCGAGGTGCCGACTTGCGCACGGAGACACAGCACAGAGTTGATAAGTGGTGAAAGCTAAATGATAAAAGCTGGCCCTGCCGCATAGGGGACGAGCGATCGCAAAGAGGTACAAGCTGCAGAGAAGCGTTGCTACGCATGCTCCGTAAGTTGCGCAGGATACTCAGATGCACTGCAGCAATACTTGAGCAAATCTGCTGCATACAGATACGTATGAGTATGACATATGGCCATCAAAGATACGTGGAGATTCCGAAATAGCTGAATTAATCAGTTACATGTGCCTACAAGTAATAAATAGCTGAGCCAATATTTGATATTACTTGATTAGCACATAGAGACAAACACAAAAATAACAAATTTGAGAACCTTTCTGCACCCCTCCTCCCTCCGTCATAGATTTGCCATATTCTCCGCTCAGCATGCATATAAGGAATGCGTTCAAGATGCATAGTTCCTCTGGCAGTGTGGTGTTGCTTGGAAATCAGAAGCTGTGCAGTTGTCCACTTCTGTACTTGTCTTGTACTGCCCTGCTATACGCTATATGCACAATCTAACCTGTTTAGTCTACCAACTATTCAACTATCCAATCAGTCAATCATCCAACCGCCCAACCATTCACAAATTCACAAATTCACACACCTGTTAAAGTTGTAGATGATGTACCACCCAGACTTAGAAACGAGAGAAATCAGAAAGAGTTTAAGGAACAGAGAGAACAGACGAAAAGCGGAAAATAGTCAGGATCTTCGAAGGTGGTGTAAGTTTCTCAGAGATCAGATTAACTCTAATTCTGAGTAGAGGATCACTGTATCCTGGAGTGAGTATGATTAAACCGAAAGAAACCGAAAGAAGTCAACATGGTATATGCAAGTTCGGGCCACCTCTGTTCTACAGATAGACCATTTACATATGTATTGGAACAAGATTAGCGAGTGTAATTATTCTTTGAGTCGTCGTTTGTGGGCGGTATATCCCTTTTTCTCAAAAAATACCATATATAATGCATTCGGGATTGTACCAAAAAAATTAAAAACTCACTAACTTATTCTACAATGTGTTATTTTTATGTCCTATATGAATAAAAGCTAGAACTGTTCTTACCAAAATAATTACTGAACTTTCAAAACAAAAGAATAACAAGACCAGATTTATTTAACATGTATATATGGATAATAAAAATCTTCATCTATGTTCAGTTTTTCTCTATATGTTGTTGCCAGGTATTTTGTAATGATTACTACAGACTTCCTTCTAATTCCATGATCGCCGAAGTCAGCATTCAATATTACTTACAGAACGTACGTTCTATCATGCCTATAAAATAAATTGAAGATTACAGACTTTCAAACGCAATAATCGCGCTGCTTGCATAATAATATCAGAACATCAGAACCATAATCTCCGTCTTTACTTGTCAAAATTGGTGAATTAAAATTCGCAAATTAAAATCTCCACTTTGAGATAATGGTGAATTTAATTTAATTATAAACTTTGTTACATTCTATTTTTCTATTTTCGGACATTAAATTTAAATATAAAGATTACTCTTTTTACCGATTAAGTAAAAATACGAAGCGGTAAATGTAAATCATCCGACCTGTCCCTATAGATCCAGCAATAAGATAGCGGCATGGCAAACGCTTATTCTTTTTCCCTCAATCAATTTCGAATTAATTCACAACAGTTACACAGTAAGAAGATACACAGGTATACATCCAAAAATTGGTTAACGCCAGTTTTTTCTGTTTTCATTTATTGACACGAAGCAGTGAAAATGAAGCAATACGCGAGAAGCGTTTTAACAGTTTGTGCTTAGTATATAATGATAAGTTATATATAAAAGACAACAACTTGTTATTTTGTATAGAACTGATAGCAATCCATCAGTCCACATTTACATTTGTTTATATCTTTCCAATACGCGTACTATACAGTAGTCTAATTCTAATTTTGTCTTTCATTCAGTATGTTAATTTAGGTTCATAACACAACCAGCACCTATTTTGATAAAACTAGCGCAATGAATCCGTGCACCTAAATAGTGTTTATACTTTGTAAACTTCAAGCTAAGCGCTCTATTGCGCATGATGTGAGATCACTAAAAGGCATCGGGAAAATGTTTTATCATGCATTTTATCGTTAATGTTACATGTAAAACAATTTCTGCTAGATTCTTGATCATTGTGTAGGTAGAGATCAGGTTAATAGTATTAGAGCTAAAGTTTTCTGTATACGTAGTAATGGCTACTCAATTAAATACATCTAAGCCCAATTTGACTGCATAAATATGCATTGCAATACATTTCATGTATTGAGGTGCATACTCAGATTTAATGCTTTTAGCCCAAAGAGTGGAAAATAAACTAATTATCATGCATTCTGCATTTCAGCATGACGCACTTACTGCATGTGCACTACACTACCAGTTGGTTTCCATCCCAAAATGCATAGTTCGCGTTGGAAAAAATTGATAATGCGGAAGTTTAAGAACTTATTGGGATTGGGACCCAAGTTTCCAGGTAAACAGGATCTACTTTATCTTAATCTAATATATAAAATATAACTGTAAATATAGTTTTTGCGTGCAGAGTAAGCCCCCCATCCATCACTTGTTCCTCGTTCTTTACAATAATGTATCGCCAGACCATTATTATCAATAGTATTTTTAACTATAATATTATAATTATCATTAATAAACAAAAGAATCCAATAAAAGAAACAAAGATATAACAATATTTTAAAGTATGCGACAATATATTGTTTTCTTTTTAGAGGTAATAAATATTAAGCAATTGAATGCTTCACCAATAATAACAAGATAGACAATGTGTATGACAAAGTAATTAAACAGTAACTTAGAGGTCAATACAACCACAAATCTCAATATTAAATTACATATATTATGAGGGATATGTTAAACAAGCTAGTTAGATTTATATTCGTGTTTAAATTTAAAATTGATTGATAATCAATCTAAAATATACCTCTAAAAGGTTTATGACATCTATTAAATTGCATCTTAACTAATCTATAGTATAATTTATAAATATTATATATGTCTAGATACATTACATTAGTCTAGTTTGCACTAATGTGGCATACGAAAATCTTACTTATAAATTTGAGTTTGTCCCTTTTTTATCTTTAGCAAATTACAGCTTTAAAGCCACATGAACTAAAATTAAACAAAAAAGCTTACGTGAGAAAACAATAAATTTCAAATATAATGTAATAAAAATTGTACGCGACATTGAGATTGGTCTAGAATATATAATCTATAAAATAGAGCATCTTTATAATTAACCATGTTTTATATAATTATATAATTATATTATATTCAAGACCCAGTACTAATAAATATACAAGAAACTATCTGATTTTCAAAGCAATTAATTGACAAAGGTAAAAACCACGCGAAGCGGCTATTACTTATAAAATAAAATTAGAACCATATATTTAATTTATTTTAATTCTGAAGTAATAGTGGGCGGATATAATTAAATCTCTAATTCAGTATCTATCAGGTATCCTGTGAGATAAAAAATATAAGAATAAAGGAATATCTATTAAATTTAATTAGTCTTGATATATTGTATACTGCTGCTTATAATATTATTTATTGAGAAAAGAGGAGTAGCTCAGCTCAGCTATTTTGAGTCTTTTAGACTTTTTCGGACAAAAACTATATAAAAATGAAACAAACAAAATAGAGTTAACGTAAGGTACCAACTATTTGGTGTATAGATGTAAATAAAAGTATATTTCCCAATTTGGTATAAATCATCAAAAGAGGAGGTGAGTGAGTAATTGAGAAAAATTTCGTGTGTGTAACTATTAATAAAAGATATCTCAAAAATATCACCTTTTAAAGACAAGATCTGGGAATTTACTAAATTGTAGAGATTTGGGGATGACAGCGGAAGGCATCAAAATTACAATATTACACACTTTTAAGATTTGTTTAAGTAATATTAAATATGTAAGTTACAAGTTCTGAAAAAAGTATAAGTTTTTCAATTGCGCGTTTTTGTTGGTCTATGTTGGTTTAAGCTATAAAGGGATTAATACATTAAATGAATGAATTAATGATTGATTGATTGATTGATTGATTGATTGATTGATTGATTGATTTGGTTGATTGATTGATTGATTGATTGATTGATTTATTGAATAATACATTTGTTAGTTAGTGATTGACTGATTGAGACATTGTTTAATTATTTTGTTTTCAATTGAACAGTGATTATTATTTATGTGGCCATACATTGTGCATCGAAATATGAAAACTCGATTTGAACCATTATTCTTCAAATTTCCGGAATTTGGTGAAAGCTGGCGGCAACCAAAATATAATTATCTATTGTATAGTTTTTCCACTACTTATTTTATTTTCTGCTTTTCATTGTGCAAAAATGAATAAAATAAATAGAAAATATTTCTCACAGCTGAAGGTCACTGGCATGAATAAGACTCATGGTAGATGAGCCGGCAGAAAGTACCATATGAAATATGCAGGTGCGCGATACCAGCGACAGCGGAGCCTGCGTGGAAAAAGAAAAAAATAAACTCACACATGGTGCAACAGTGCTCTGAATAAGTGATTCAAGTGCGGTACACATCTGGCCCCAGAGTTGTTGAAAAAGCAAGATCGGCATGTTTTCTTTGAGCAGGGATGATGGCATATGGAGTATGGACTTTGAGATACGCGGGAAGTTCTTGTTCAGGCTATGCAAATTTTCAAATATAAAGAGAGCGCAAAAGACACTGAGTGGCAGGCAGTAACAATAAAATAAATAGGCCAAAGAATCACCTACCATCAATAGATCGACATGACGATACGCTGTGTAGCATATAGAGTGGACCTCTTCATAAGATATTATTATTAGCAACTGAATATATATATAGGTATTGTCAGCTAACTACTTTTGTCTTTTCTTCTTTTAGTGTTAGTTACAGAAGAGCCTAATTACAATTTGGTGTGTCTTACTCAGCAATCAGCAATACAAGACTCAATATTTCCCACACTTTTGAGAATATCGTATATAAAGTTTGGGTGGGCTCTTTTTAATGAGCGTGGTGATGGTGGTGTTTTAGGGTGTTGGTAATACGGTAACATGGGAACTTTACTTTCTTAAGAAGGCGGTGGTGTATTTTTGTATAGGTGCGTGGGTCTATGCTTGGTGCCAATACTGTCAATGTTGTCAGTACTGCCAGTAATGGATCGTCTCGTTTTAATTAAATTATACCACACTAAAGAAAAAGCTTAAAAAAATAGTCTGTTCATTAGCTGATTAAAGTTAAGGTTTTAAGATACAGTGGATTTGGGTGATTATATAGATAATAATAGTTTTGTTGTTTATTGAATCACGTAAAGAGAGACCAAACAGATCGTCTCCAAATCATTATATTTACAGTATTTTTTTTTTGTTATTGGGTGTAACTTAGCATTTTTGTTGTTTCTTTATAGTTTCTTTATAGTTTCTTTATAGTTTCTTTATAGTTTCTTTATAGTTTCTTTATAGTTTTTCTATGCACCATAGTAACCGTGTCCGTTTCTGGCACCTCGCAATCAGTACACTCATAGTTAAAGACCACTATGCATACTCAGCATTACAGAAAGAAGAAAAAGAAGAACTATATGCAACCTCTCAGTCTTTGTTATAAAAAACACTCTATATATGCGATATCTGAAGCAAAGACACCGCAGCGCAGGCCTGGTAAGAAAAGGAACTAATTAATGGAGGTATGCATGTGGTGCAAGTGAGAACAAGCTTCTAAGCGGTTTTGTAATCTGATCTCACATAACCACCTGTAATCCGAGAAACTAACTCCTGCTTAGCCATAAAGTCTACTAGGCCAACTCAGCAGGCCCACCAGGCCTGCAGGCCACTACCTGATTCAGTAATTACACCGAACAGCGCATACCACGCCGAATCACAGGCTCCCGCGAAAGCCAAACTAACCCACCAGATAAGCCCACCACCCCACTTCATTAATGCCTTGACATCAACAGACATTGATAATTCCGGGCCAATGCAGCTCCGCATAAGAATCTACCAGAAAAAAAAAACACTTTGACTGCTGAGCACTCGTAAGGAACAGCCGCGCAATAAAAACACATACACACCCCGTCTACAGTCCGCCTACGACTGACAGAATCACAGCCAGAGCAAATCTAATATCTCGATGTCAGGACGGACAGCAGCGCGGTAAACTTGGCGATCCGACATTAGGATCTGTACCAGCTGTCATACTTACCTTGCATGCTGCGCTGTGCTGCTCCTCTCTACTCTGCTCCTCTCCATGCAGCTGCAGCTGATTCAGATGCATAACAACCAGCATGGCTGTTGAGAAACCAGGGGGGTTTCGCTTTGCGATCTCAACTCAGCCAAAGGTTGGCCCGATCACAGCTCTGAAAAGCATTCTGCAGGCAGACGATCCAGGATCTCTACGCCGCGTTTAGCAATTTCTACTACATACGGATACAATATGTACTTCACACCAAGATTTTGCACTTTAAGATTTTGGTCCAATTTAAGATTTTGGTTCACTCTGACGTACTGACTGCAGTATGCATAACCAACACATTTCCTCTAGGCAACAAACAATGCCATATAATAAGCTAAAGCGAACGCACACACGTCGTATCTTAGCTTCGGTCTATTTATCCTCTCCTCCACAGCCTGGGCCATGTCCAGCTGTATATACCTAACTCCGCGTTAGATGTAATGAGAAGTATGTATATCAAATATTTATCAAACAGCAGAATAATACTCAGAAGAAGAGAAAGTGTTACAGGATTCAGAAAACTATTGAATGTAGCATACCCATTGATAACGCACAATAGTTGGTATCAATCACAGACGCAAAACATTCTTTTGTCAGACATGGTCGATTCAAAGATTCAAAGATCCATAGATTCTTGTTAGAATACCAAAAAATTGGCTCAGTCGTATCTGGTTATCGATCTTGGTAATAATCAATTCATCTCCCTAACTAACAGTTGTATATAGTTTTAAGTGAGCAATTTAACATGTGATATTGATATACTTGTATACGGTGATTTTATGTTTTTATGTTTTTATGTATGCTTAATTATAACAACAAATCAATGGTTTAATTTTTAATCTATGGTGTGATGACATTAAGTTTATTAGATTGTGGATTAGCATATTATTATTGTAAATTATAATTCAAAAAAAGGTTTAGATAATTTAGTAGCAAAGCTAAACATAGCACATTATTAAATGTTACTATTTTCTCGTATACTGTTATATAATATAATTTAGAAAATAGTTAGCTGATGTTCTGTTTTCCCATCTTGTCTTATTTTAGCTGAATTAGCTAGTGGTACATTATTGCCTATCAATATGCAGTAATGTTGACGGACTTAATTTTAAGTTCTACCTAAACAAAAATCCTGAATATCATCCATCTAGCAGGACAATTAACCACTCGATCAATCAATCTATCAATTAATCAATCAATCACACAATCAATCATTCAATCAACAAGTCAACAAGTCAACCAACTAAGCATATGTTGGCCTAGCGATCTGGAATGATTCGATTTTTCTGATCTATTCAATCTCTGAGTTGGAAATTTCAACAGAACAAGAAAGAGGCAAAACCCTGTTCATAAAACAACAATATAAAATGCAAAAATTGTGTATAATAAACAACAAGTTTGGCGGTGCTAGCATCATGCAGAAAGGAAAACAAGAAGTGAGATTCTTCACTGACATTTGTATACTGCATCATCTGATGCAGTACAAACACCATTTCATGCCCGTTATTTAAGCATTCACCACCCGCCATAATATAGACCATCAATACATTACTAGAATATTCCGAAAGATGGAGAAATATAAGCGTGTAAGACTGGACTATACTGGATTGGACTGGATTTATGTCACCTTGTTTACCTTTTCAACTTCACTAAGCTTGGTTCATGCAGATGTATCGAGAACAACAGTTGACTGGTTTTTTTTTTAAAGTCTTGAACTCTCTCGAATTAACAGATACCACAATATATACATATATATATAAATATATAGATATTAACAAATTTATACGTATAACATAGTGCGTTAACTATGGACAACAGGTGATACAAATTTTCAACTTTATTATTGAGGTTCATATTTAGGTTTTGTGCATAAACTTGTAGAAAGAGAAGATAAAAACGTTTACTGAAGTATTTAGGCCGATCATAGATCATTTCTTACTTCGTAATAGAAGTGGAAAAAAGTCGCAAAACACGATTTTCTTTATATTTACTATTACTATGATATAATGACCCATATTCACACTATATTCATCATCCAGATTAAGACCATGACATCTGACTTGGCAAAACTTAAACCTTCTCAAAAAATCTCGTACTCCAAATGCCAATGCATATATACCGTACTCACGCTAAGAACTCATGCTAAAAACCTATACTATAAAACAACCACGAGAGAAAAAAAAAGTATACATTTCTACTTACATTATCACAAATATTGACTCCAAAACTTAGATGAAAGATTAACAACCACATAAAGCTTGTTAAAACCGAGAAATAAAGATAACTCCAATATTTGATATAAATTAAAATATGATGTCTGTTTGCATATGTAATCTGAATTCCGTAGTATGATCGGTGATGGTGTGATGATTGAACCTTCGCTACCAGAACAGCGTTATGGAATAGATCCTTGTTACTGAAGATCAAAGTCTGGATCCTTCGATCTCCTTTTCTTATCGTATATTGAATCTCGCTCTTTTTCTGCTTTTAATGTAAATTCAACCCGCTCTAGCTATTAACTATAAATACACAATCACACATTTTTCAAACTCACATATATTTGCATCTGGCTCATGTAGTGAAAATATAATTTATCTTGCAATTATTTACCAAAGCCGCTTAACTGTCACTTAGAGACTCTGTTATGTTAAATGTAATTTTTAAAAAAACCTAAGAAACTGTAATATTAATTATCTTTAGAGCTAAAATAGTAGATTGCTATTTTTATGAGATCGATTATAGTGATCAGTTATATATTGATGTAAATTTTAAAAAATATAAATCCCAAATATTTTTCATAGTTCGTGCTATACCGGATATATATGCAGCCCTGGTTAGCAAACTTCGTATATTTTGTAGAATTTTCGGATTATGCGTAAATCACATTGACTACTCTGAGTAATAATACTTATTCGGAAGTCTATGAATAATAATTCCGCTCTGACAATTTGAGCTCGTCATTCGTTTTACGTAGTTATTTGGGGATAACTGAAAATGATTATTCCTTAATACCGGGAAACTACTCATTTTGGGCAGGATAAAAGTTATCATGCATATCATTCCAAGTTCCTTCTCCGCTATATAGTCATTTTCTTTATATGTACTTTTCATATATATTTCAAATACCTAATGAGCTAAGTAATATGTCTGTACTCCTGATTGTGTATTTAAACCTAGATGTCACCAACTCGCACATCATGCGCAGATCACTTTGAAAGTCATTTAGAGGGCTCGTGATTTGTTACGTAAGCATAGCGATTCCTGATTAGACAGCCCAAAAATTGTATTTGGCGGTTCGATCACCAACCAGGAAGTTTGGTCACCAACAGGGTACATAGAAGAATAGAAGGTGAGATTACAAAATATTGTTTCAGCTTACACATGCGGCCAAGATAACAATATCGCACATTTATATGAGCAATGATGGTGCTGATAGCTTTTAAAATGATGAAAGCTTGAAGAGACTTTTACTGAATATTCCAGGGTGCCAAATATTAACCATCCGTGAAATTAGTCCCCAGTAAGAGAGAGTTTACAACTTTTCAAGGCTAGTAATGGGTTATAGAAACAAGTAACTAGACTTTACTCTCAGTTTGACAGCTGATCTCTATAGCAACTACTGAAGAATGGGCATACATTGGGATTTCCTATCAATTTAGGTTCTACTTCCCAATAGAGAGTCATTGGGAGAGTCATATTTAATTCACCGCTCCGCACGGTCCCCAAAAGTGTGCGGCTAGATCGCCCTTGCATTACAAAATATTCTCCAAAGCCTGTGGAGCTGCTCCCAGATCTGTGGGTTAACTAAACTTTCTCCAAAGATCTGTTTCAGCTTGTGTGATTTACTTTGGTCCAGTGTAACGAAATGCTGAAGTGCCTACTACTACAAGTATTCCAATTACACATACAGAGGATGTACCGACTTGGAGGATGGTACAAGAAACCCCTTTATTGTCTCGTCTAGAAGTCTATCAGTAATCTATTTAGATCCATCCTCCTTCATCTGATGGCACGCCAGTATTAGGTCATCTTTTTCTTTGAGAGCAGACTGTTGCTACACTTGTTTGTAATCAAATCTTCACAAACCAGAAAATCCCAAAACTCGGTAATTAAAGGACTTATGAAAAAAGGGAGTATTATTATATAATCTCAGGCACGGCGAGTATCATCGACCAGCAAGTATCAACGATCACAAGCGCTATATTACTATTGTACTCTGTTTTATCGAGACGTGTTAGAATGCGCTCTTTCTTATTGGGATTTTGAGCCGCACTGATTCACAAACTCGTTTATCAATTTACAAGGATTATACAGGCATCCTTATTATGTTGACATTTTATGTTTTTTGGTCCCTTTTGTCTGCTTTCCAGTTGAACCTTTTTTTCTAGTCTGCCGTATTTGGAATGTGGCCTAGGAATTTCTTTGGATTTTCAATAGTTTGTGGATCGAAGTGTAGTATACCCGTCTCTCCCAAGAAATAAAACGCTAAAATCTCAGTTGTGATGGACTCATATACAGTGAAACGATATCAAAGGGCATTGGTGGTGATCCTGTCTGGAAGACTCAAAATGTGGGACGTGAATCAAGTCACAGAAAAAGTGTAATATTTTTAGCAAAGAACCCCTTTAAATGTATAACTCTATTTACACTTCTGCTTTTTATATTGTGTATTAAAAATTACAGAGAATGGAGCTTTATGCTACATTTCTGTTCTTATTGTAACTTGTAGAATATAGGAAAGAGCAATATAAAATCTCAGAAGTAACTCTCACGTAAGTTTCCACGTTGTTTTGCCTTTTTATTACCCTGTATCATCCCTTAAAGGGTTAATGAAAATACTAATCAACAGTATCATTTTATTAAATCAGGGCGATTGTTCACATTTACAATAACTTTAGTGGCTTCGGCTTTGAAGTATGTAAAAATAACGGTGTATAAATATATGTTATCTAGCAATTGAAATGTTAAAAATAAGTTTTAAGTTGCGTTTCACTTAAAGATTGTCTCTTCTTGGATATAGATAGTTTTACTAAAAGTGATAATATCCTAACAGAACAATTGGGGTTCTGGCATATCCTTTCCCAGCCTATGCGAGTACACTGTTTTTAGAAACTTCAATTCATTCATCAATTTATACCTTTAAATTTCTAGTAAAACCTTTGAAACCCTGTGATTTTTATAATACACCATGATAGGAAAAATTGCTTCGCCAACTTTCATATCTGTTCATTGCTTGATATTAAAGTTAGGCTAATCCATCTTTTTGAAAGTTGGGTGGTTTCTTTTCATAGTATAACCAAATGTATTCAGTATACAATTGAGTGCAAATATGAAATATAGAAAATATCCTTGCTATTTATTGACTGCGGATAATAGCAGTAAGAAATGTTTCTAGGCATAGGAAGTTCTCTTTGTGATTACCAGAAAACTGTAAGATATGCTCTGAATTCCAAGGAGAAAACAGACATGTGAATCTTTGTTTTGGTCTGTATATTACAGTTAATATATAATAATGAATATATCTACATTCTGCAGAACGCCTTCTCCTTTGCTCCTATTAATTATCATATCACTTCGGTTAATGTTTGTGTTTGAAGGTTAAAACTTTATATATATGTTGGTAATAGTTTTCGGTTGGGAGTTGAACCCCAATTTTTATTATATAATTATGAGGAATCTCAATAACAATGTTACAGAAGATAGCTCATCATATAATCTAGACTTTTCTTCTTTTTAAAATTGATGCAACGTAGCATTTACCAATTTGTTTCTATAATTAATTTTTTTTCCATCATCTGCTAAACTATTTTTGTTTTTTCTCCAAAATTTATCACGCCATAGATTTTCAATTACACGCTGATATTTCTCTAGTCCTAAAAAAATAAACAAAACTTTTTATTTATTCAATCGATTGGTTGAATATGATATTGTATATAATAAACTAAGATATCAAATGGCATGCCTTTCTGATAATTATTGGATTTAAAATCGTGTTTCACTTGTTTCTCACAGCTAATAGACATAATAACAGTGTAAATAATTGTTCGGGATTTGGAAAATTCCGCTGAGTATACTGCGTTGATTCTAATATATTCCAAAAAGAAACATTTTATAAGATTCGGAGCCCGTGGTTTGGTGTCTAATGTCGTGTCAAATTATATCTCAGAGTACATTGAATAAATCGTTTCTAGTTGGTTATGCATGTATGCAAATAATAATATCATCCACTGAGATCACTTAAAATTTTCATTATGTTCCCGTTAAATTTGGTACTCATATTATTAAATGCTTTCATAAACTACAATGAAATTCTACGAAAAACAGCCAAAGCCAAAATAAATTTCACTTCTAAATCTGCATTTTAACTTTGAAAAAACTTTTATATTTAGAGAAATCAAAACAGAGTCATTAATAAAGTAAATGAATCAAACTCGGTTTCGAATAATGTGTATGGTTTAGCTTTGATGCTCAATGGAGGTGTTTGGACTAAAGGTGGGTTGCAAGTTTAAACAGTTTAAATCAGCATCACAGTCGTTGCAGTATTTACAAATAATAAAACAAGTGGTATATGCACATCGCATGCTCTTACCACTTCTGCGTCCTGATTAAAACATACTTTATTGATTGTTCTAAATTTAAGCTCTGTGAAGGGTACATTCATCAAACAGTTATTATTATGTTTTCACTGGGCCAACCTAAAATCAAGTAAAGCTGTTGAACTCTCAAAATTAGTTTACTCTTAAGAAGCATAACATTATTGTTAATTATGTTTTCTTGTTGTATATTTGACTTAAGCGCTTTACGTGTAAGGTATAGACCTGATATCTGAGCCATGTTAAAGAAGAGAGATCTACTCCAAAGGTGATGGTGGGACTTTCCTTCACAGGGGGGTCATGTAATAATTGGTAGGCAACAAAACTTTAGTGGGGGGCAATAGTTCCCTTGTCGAAACTTTAGTTCGGATGATATTAATGTGTCAATATCTGTAAATTATCTAGAGTGTTTCAAGAAGAGCTGACTGATTGATACTGGGAGTATATTGTAATTCAAATAACGCGCATGGGTAATTTTATCTAGCTTTCTGTATGGAAGAAGCCAAGAGTGTCAAGGATAAGAGCTGAGATTGGGTTCAACAGCCTATATGCAAATCACGTATTTTAGAAAGAGAGATTTATAGATTCAACTAGCAACATGATTTTGAAACTTTGCTGGCTTGCTCAGTGCAGCCATAGCAGGGGTTCTGGAACCTGGGAATTCTAATTTACAGCGATTAAGGTTTCTTTTAGAGTGATCTTAAGTCAGGCTGTTGCTCAAGCAAGCTATATTAATAACCACAATCAATTTATAACCAGAAAAATAGGCAAGTATACCTTTTAAAAAATATGCAAATTTGAAAGACAAAAATACTAATGAAGAAAAGAAATTAAGACCTTCTGGGAGGCATATTTGCTGCAAATATGACACACTTGAGGCATGACATATTCAAAACTTCAAATTCCAAAAAATGATTTTTTTAAAAAAGTTGCAGTTATATCTCTCTGTTAAACTTTTTTAGGTTTAGGTGGAGTTATTTCTTCTCATACCACAAGATCATAGTGATATTAACGTTTATCTTCTCAAAGATTTTTCTTGTTTTATTTCTTTTTGCTTTGGAATTCCATTAATTCTAGACATATAATACTAATATTTTGGTTTGTGCGACTAAAATAACTAATCTGCAAGGTATTCGTATGATCACAGAATCTTTGGGTCGGGCTGCTTAAAAATACACATAATGTCTACCCTGGAAATCTCGGATTAGTGGCAACGTGCAAAAAGAAAGCTCAAATCATAACTGAGGTGTTCGCATGCCATTTTATTTGTCGTTGTTATCTTATTTATTAATTACTTTTTTTGACAATTTCAACTTTATAGTTAACAGAATAAGAAGAATAAGTCTTACAATAATCATACGATAAAAATACAAATGTTTAGTAAATCTTACATTAATTGAAAAAAACATATCTATACAGAAAATAGTATATAAAAATATCTACAAAAGTCAATACAGTTTTAATTTAATAAAAAAAAAGTAAAAAGCATAAAGAATATTATAAAAAAGAAATGAAAAGAATAATAATAGCAACCCCATAAAACCATAAAAAAAGGAGTGAAAATCTTGAAATGTAAAAGAAAAACGTTGTATTCAATAATTTGAATCAATAGTTGAGACGAGCATCAATAACAGCTATTTCATCTTTAATGCTAGCTTCCTCCACTGTCTTGACAAGTTCTTTAGTACTTCTGGCGACATCAAAAGCAATACCTGCTGATCTCTGCTTGAATGACTTATCAGCATAATTATTGTCAGTTTTATCAGTTTCCGCGTTATATAATGCTTCCATCCTCGAAACACAGTCTTCGAGGCTGTCGACAACATATCTGGCATGGCCCATTGATTCAGCATATCTACTTTGATTCATCAAAGTAGTGGTACCCTCAGCCATTTGTTTAACAACAGTGATAATTTCAGTGGCACCACTCCTTAGTAATCCTCTTGTAGCTTTAGAATCTCTGATAGATTCTAATAGTGTTTGAATTGCAGATATAACTTGAACTGTTTGGTGTTCCAAATATAGTAACAACTCCTTTAAAGTATTATCTGGGTTCAAAGTATTGAAATTTTCAAAATCAAAATCGTCCTCTTCTTCCTCTTCATCATCTTCATCATAATAGTCGTCGTTGTCATATTGATCATAACTATCTTTTCTTTGGAGAATTTCTTTGGAATTTTTGACTGGAGAGGCGTCGGTAGATTCCATATCATTCTTTGCAGACTTGGAAACTGGATTTTGTGTTGGGGTAGCTTCATATTCTTCTGCGTCTTCATATAACTCATCATGTGTATCATTAGAAGGGGCCTCATTGCTTTCAAACTTATTGATTGGCTCAATAGGTAAATCGTCTAGTGGATTTTTAATTTTCAGAGGTGAAGTAGCGTTATACTCTGTGTTTAAATTTGGTGTCAATGTATTTGCAGTGGCGTCTTTGGGGCTACTTTTTGCTTCAACTTTCTTACTTCTAATTGAGTGTGATTTCATCAAAGGTGAAATTTCAGGTTTTGGTTCCTCATGAAAATCCATGTTTTTAGAGGATGCCTCTCTATATTCTTTTTCTTCTCTTTCAAGTTTTTCCTGCTCAGCCTTCAGTCTTAGGGCATCTGCTGCTTGTTTGACCTTGAGTTTTTCTTCTTCTTTAGCCTTTTGGATCCTCTTTTGTTCCTCTTGCTTTTGTTGCTTTTCCTTTTGTTCCTTTTCCTTTTGAGCTTGAAGTCTTAACTCTTCTGCTTTCCTCTCTTCTTCTTCTTCTTCTTTGGCTTTCTCTATTCTGATTCTTTCTTCAACTTCTTTGGCTTTTTTGATTTTAGCCTTTTTCTCTTCCTCTTCGGCTTCTTTTTGCTGTTTAATTCTTATGACCTCTTTCTCTTCTGCCTCTTTTATTTTCTTTTCTTCAATGGCTTTCTTGGCCTTCTTCTCTTCCTCTTCTTTGACGATCTGTTCCTTAGCTTTCTTTGCTTCATGAGCATCTTGTAAAGCTTGTTTTTCTTTTAATTCGAGTTCCCTTTGAGCAATTATTTCTTTATTCTTCAATGCAGCATTTTGAGTCACTTGTGATTCGCCATTGGAATTTATAGATCTTTGAGTGGACGATTCGATTGCATTTGATTTTGAAGATGAAGCAGGTGGTGTTATAAGCAAATCTTCTTCCGCAATTGCTTTACCATTCAAATTAATACTTTTTGATAAATTGGTAGTGGATGGAGAAGTATTACCAGTTGATGAAACAGATTTCTGTAATTTACTAGCTAGGGAAGAGGCTGCAGTTGGTGTGGCGGCAGAACTAAGGTTAGTCACCTGAATTGGAGCAATTGGTGGTGTAATCATTCTAGATCTTGTCTTTGGATAAATAAGGGGAGTTTGGTTAGTATTCGATTGATCATTCGTGGCTAAATTACCTGATGAGTTATTTAATTTCTGTGCCATTTTGAAAGGTCTAATAACTGGTGCTTCATTATCTTGAACCAAGTTACTGCCATTTTTAAGGGCATCTATACCTGGATTTAATCCATTTAATTCAGGTTGATCAATCACTGTATTTTCTGTATTTAATAATCCTTCACCAAGTAATGATCTGTTACCATTTGTCTTATTTGCTTCATTAATCTGTGGTAATAATGGTGAGTTTTTGAATCTCATCTTTGGAATCTTGTTATGATTAACTTTGACGATATTGATTAATTCACAAACTGAGAAATAAATGTCATTAACAGAGACTTCAAGGGACAATTTAGGAACGAAATCTTTATAAATAGCAAAATACCTTGTACAAGTTAATGAATTTGAAATAGAACTTTCAATAGCTCTACATTTGTACAATGTTACTGAATTCAAGTCATTGTCGTCTATTGGAGTCTTTGGAGATGATATATTTGAAGTATTTCCTGAAAGATACGAGGATGAAGTATCATTTTTCACCTCTGATACAATTGAATGTGCGGAGGTGATCACAGAAGCCATAAGATCGAACAAAGAGTTAACGTTAATATCTGAACCATTAATATATATTAATAAAGATTCTACTGAAGAATACAAGTTTGCAACTAATTGTAAAGGAATTAAACCAGTATCATCAGCTAGTAAATCTATATCTTTTAACTTTGGAAGTTTGTCACTTAACAATTCAAAGATTTGATTACTTCTCAAAGCTTCGTATCTCTGTTTGTATTCATTGGCCTGTTGTTTTAAATCAACTAATTGATTAGATAAGGCTTCGTTTGATTCAGCCATTTCTGGTAACATATCACTACCAACTTCTGATTTACTTTGGATAGGATTCTTAATGATGTTCATGTCCTTATCTGTATTATTATTATTATTATTATCAATATTTCTAGAAGTTGATTCTTGTTGGGATAATTTAAGTTTTTCAATTTCTTGTTTTAATGAATCATTATTTTCCAATAATTTTGAATTTTCAGAAGATAATGATTTAAAATTTTCATTTAAATTAATATAATTATTATTTATTGAATCATAATTTTCAAATTTTTCATTATTTTCTAATTTGAATTGATTTAATTCTTCAATTTTTTGTTTTAAATTTAAATTTTCATTATCTAATTCTTTATAATCATTATTTAAATTTTTAAAATTTTCTAATTGTAAATTTAAATTTGATATTTCATTTTGATAATTTTCATTTTCATCATCTAAAGATCTATTTTTTTGATTTACTAATTTCAATTCATTTTCTAAATCAGTTATTCTTTGATCCATTTTAGCACTTTCTTCCATTAATAATCTTAATTCATTTGATTTAGATTTAGTTGATGATCTTCTTGATTCTCTTGTTGGAAGAGGTGAAGTATCGTGATCAATAGATCTATTTTTTGTATGATTCTGAGATAATGAAGCTGCGGCAGTGGCAGCGGCAGCGGCAGTGGCAGCGGCAGTGGCAGCAGTAGAAGCCACTATTTTTGTTGATCCATTTGAATCTGTAGAATTATGTGGTTGTTTCAAACTTTTTGATTGGACTCCATTTTGTGTACTCGAAATCGGTATCACAGGTTCTGGTGTCTCATATGGATTTGTTGAAGATAACTTTGATAGATCTGAAACAGCTTTTTTATGATCATAATCCTCATCTTCTTCATCTGAAGACCAAGTCAATTCGGATTTTTTAGGAACAACAGTACTTGGTTTAATTTCACTCTTTGAAGGTGTTTGATTAATACCATTTGCTTTAGCTTCAGAATTAACTGAGATATCATTAGGAGACAATCGATTTTTGTTGTTGTTTTCTGAGTAAGAATCATCTTTAAACGGTTGTTGTTGTTCTTGAACGTTAATGTTATTAACAGGTATATTTTTATTATTTAATTCATTTTCTTTGTTATCAATATTTTCATGAATTTCCTTTTTAGTTGATGAATTTGATTTTTTTCTTCCAAAATTTTGAGATTCATTTATATCATAACCAACAATTCTATAGTCTCTTCTTTCAATTTCATAAAGAACATCATTAACTAAATCTTTAAATCTTGGAGAAGGTAAAGAAGCTAATTTTTGTCTTGCTTGATTTCTTTTTGGATGAAATTTAGCCTTTGGTAATAAAAATTCAGGTTTTGAATTTGTTTCATTTATACGTCTTTGTAATTCATCATAAACATCTGTACTTAAATCATAAAATTGAGAAGGAGTTAATCTACATAATTTTTCTCTGGCTTTTGTAACTCTTGATGAAGTTACAGGAGTTAAATTATCTGAAGATATATCTAAAAATTGTTTTAGTACTCTATGATAATTTGATAAATCTTTAACTTCTGTAGCCATTTTGATTTTATATGAATATAATTGTATACATATAATTTAAATGTATAGATGTGTGTATTTCTGTGTGTGTTTGTTTTGTTGTTTGTATATAGGTATGTCAGAATTAAATGAAAGGGATATGTATATAAGTCAATTATTTGATACAAATAATTTTAAAGTAAAAATTTTAAAAAATTTCAGTATTATAATCAGTTATGTGAAATGTATACAAATAAACTTTCTAGAGAAGTGGGTGGTTTCAATTGAACTTGTTCAAAAATATGGATTTTGATTTGATCTGATTTGATCTGATTTGATCTGGTATGATCTTATATGATATGATTGATCTATATGTTCAAATAACAAATAAACGTTCCCAAAATTTCTACCACTTAATATAGAATATATAGTTTACAGGTACTCAATAGCTTGAGTTGATATATAACAGTAACTTTTGAGTTAGTGCAGGAGCGATTTTTGATGACGAGAGGCAGATCGAGATCTGAAGGTTATGGTGTTAGATACATGATTATTATTACAGTACCGAGTAAAGTTTAGAACTTTAGAAAGGAAGAACAGATAGAGAATAAACAAGCACAAAGTTAGACAGTAAGGTCAGATAGAGAAGCTGAACTGTTGATGGTGAAAGAGTGCTACAACAAACAAACAAACAAACAAACAAACAAACAAACATAACACTAGCGAGTGGATAGCATTTTGAGTTGGAATCAAACTTCCAATACTTTTTCTTCACACAAACAAACATAGCGAAATATTTACTTTTGTTTGTTTTTCTTTGATTTTCCTTTTGTTTTCTTGTTTTCTGTTTTGCTTTGTTTCCTGTTTTGCTTTGTTTGGAGTGCGCGTTCCATTGTTCGCGGTGGAGTTCGCGGTGGAGTGGTGGCAACTGGCTGTGCGGCTGCGTCTGCTAGGCTGCGACTCTCGCCGATGCTGCCACTCGCCAAAGCTGTCACTGTCGCCAGAGCTGCGGCTGAGACTGCGGAGCGGCCACAGAACTGCAATAGCCACAGGGTGCAGAATATGCTACGCGTCTCTCTGTGTGTCTCCAGGCCACTCACCAGCCGGCAGCCGAGACGGCATAAGGTGGCTGTGCCAGATCTATACGGTGGCTCCTCGGTGGCTCCTCGGTGGTTGGCTGGAGAGAGTGATTTCGATAGCGTGGATCCCAGCAGGGTGATATCTGTGGGCGGATCCCGTGCGGGTAGCTCACGTCCAGGGGCCCTTCAAAGGGCGGGTGAGCCTGACAGTCGGTAGATCCCCGCCTCTGCATGTCGCTGTCCAGATCTGCAGTGGCGTGGCACCCAGCGCACACAAAATTCCTGCCGGTGAAATTCACAGCCCTCCACAGCCTTTGGCCCTGTACTGTTTTTTTCTTGCCGCCTACCATTTGAATCAGTTCAAATCAGGCTAAACAAGTTCTATTAGTTTCTGTCAGCTTTACATTGATGAACTATTTGATGGATGGATAAAAATGCTAGTTATTAGTCGTAGTAGAAGACATTGGGTGTGTGTTTGCCATTTTGGTAACTTGGTGTACAGCCACAACACAGCATGTTTCGAATGATATCAATGTATGTATGTCATTTATTTGTATTTAGTACCCCCTTGCTTGTTTTAATTCTGCACTATTTGCTATTTATTCACTGTAATCTTCACAAAAGTTTAGTAGGTCTGGTAAACTATTTGGCCCGGATAACTTTCTCCTTCTCTCCTTTTCTCCTTTCCTCCTTCGTGAGTCCAGCTACCACCACCTGTATATATAATATACATACATACTCCTCGATTTGGTTTTGTTCTATAAGGCCGTTTTAAGACATACACACACGCGATTAGAGATATCATTGGCTATTTCTGATTCATTCGCGCTATACTTTAGTCCAAATGTAGAAATGTTGTCCAAATTAGTATTGATATATATGTATGTTGACACGTGACTTCCCATTTGGTTCTCTGTGTGAAAAGAAACACTTCAATTGTTGTTGTATTTATTTTAATCTTTGTTAAAATTTTAAAATTTAACCGATTAAATGTTTAATGCTTTTAATTCTTTTAATTCTTTTAATTTATATATATATTTATATAATATTGAAGTATTGCTATATTTTAGTTATTAAAATATGTTGTGTCTTAGCTGTACTTTTATTACATTGTGAATTTTAACAAATTTGATAAACTTTTTAAATTTTTGAAATAATTTAAATTACTTCAAATGATAATAATCACTATTTTGTAAATTAGGGACAAAAAATATTATTACAACCCTGCTTAATATTATTAAATGATACTTGTATTAAAAATCTATCTATATACACGATATAATATAACAAGATGAAGAAAAGGACAAAAACAAAAAAATGTGAAAAATATTAAGAAAAATTGAATAAAAAAAAAGAATGAAAGAGAATTATAATAGGAGTTAAAAAACTGAAATGTAATGATGAAATTTTTTTAAAAAAGGATGTATTAATATACATTCTTTTGATTTCATTTATTGAAGTAAAAAAAAAAAAAAAAATAAGATGAAAAAAAACCGTTATTATGAAAGGAAGAAGATGAAGGAAAAAAATACAGAGGATAATTATAGACAAGAAGAACGCATGCATGTTGGAATCTATGTGTTTATGGATATACGTATATGATTTTGGTTAAAAAATATATATAAATATAAATATATATATATTTGTTTCATTAATTAATTGATTTATTCATTTTTGAATGTACTTTGTCTTAATTCTTCAACTTTTGGTAAAATATTTGGTAAGATTTCAGCTTGAATAAATTCTTCAGCAGCAGATTTACCTGATTTTGAAGCAATAGCACCAATTAAAGAAGTTATTATAGTTGAATAAATAGTTGATGGTTGATCATCCTTTTGATTTGTTGCTGTTTTACAGAAAAAAATTTCATTTAATTTATTTGATTTAATATAATTAAATAATAATTTATCAGATGATGTCATTTTATGTGAAAATGATCCAAGACCTTCAAAATTTTTATTATTAATTGCAAAATCATAATTACTTTCTAAATTAATAATATATTTTGAAATATTAAATTTTAATAATTCTTTACCAATAAATGATAATTTTTCATTATATGGTTTTGAACCATGTGCAAATGATTTATGAGTTAAAATTTGTAATAATAAATTATCTGGTAATTCATATTTATCATTTAATTTGCTTTTTAAATAATTTTTTATAATTTTTAAATTTTCTTCATTTTCACCATATTTATAACCTTTTGAAATTAAAATATCATCTGGATTACGAATAGCACCACGAACTCTTTGACCTGAAGCTAAGACAACTGTACGCTTAGCATTCACCTGTTGAATTATATTGTTGTTATATAATGTGTTTGACAATGTTCTTGTCTTTAATAAAGATGATCTAAAACTTTGCATTTTTAAAATTCAGATTAGCTATATCTATCCTGTTCTTTTACTTCTTTTATTAATATTTTTCAAAAGATCCTTAATATTTCAAATAACAGTTATTTTTATATATATATTCCATTTGTATTAGAAGATTACTACTAGGGCAAAACAAACAAGAAAAAAAGCACTTTCAGATTGGTGATAATCTGTAATCTGTAATCACTAATCTAGTAATCATGTTCCCTCTCAATCCTTACCCCTAACCTAACTATCCTGTATTGGATCTACTACTCGCATCTTCTCAGCGTACGATCAATTGTCTCCTTGGTGGAATGTTGAAAAATTTAGTTTCACTTAGTGAGAGTTGGAGAAACGGTGTTTTAGTGTTTTTTCAGCAAGAAAGCCGATCGACTTGATTAACACCTACGTCGCTGATGAACACCTGAAACCGCTCTTTTTTTTTCTGATTTTCCTGTTTTTTCAAAGTTTTCAAAATTTTCAAATTTCATTTCATTTTTTTCATTTTCTCAATATTACATAATCATGTTTTAAAGATGTGCACAGGTGTAAAATCTAAAATGTATTACATAAGAACTGACGTAATATTTTTTTGATTTAAAGCAGATTAACAAAGGACTTACTTAATTAAGGCAAGAAGAAAAAAAAAAAATTTTAAATATGCGTGCATAAGTTTTTTAAAATATTAATATTATTATTATTATTGTTTAATTATTATTAAATTTTAGATTGTAATTAGGTACTTTTCATGTTTTTCAAAGTCATAAAAACTAGCATAACTTCATATATATATAAGATTGAAATTCATTTCCTTTCTGTGTGTTGACACTCAAATCAAATATTAAATCATATAGTCATATATATCATATTCTCAAGATGGATATGTTTAAAATGCTTACAAGAGGTGCAAACCTCAGATCGTCTAAGAAAGTTACATCTGATTTCAACGATGATAATGAAAAAAATTTAAACTCAGATAAATCAAATGGTGATAATACTAATAGTTTGAAAGCTAGAAAAGTTAAACAAGAAGTTGAAAAAGAGTTAGATTTTTTCCATCAACGTAATCATAAAATGGTTAAAAAAGCTGAAAATGATCAAGAAAATGGAGATGAAAAAATTGAAAATGATGAATCAACTGAAATTGAAGATAATACAAAGATTGACTATAATGTATTACCTAAAATTACAAATGAAAAAGATGCTAAATTATTGAGAAATTCTTATAGTGCAAATATTACAGGTGATGATATACCGTTACCAATTGGTTCATTTGAAGATTTAATTTCTAGATTTAGAATAAATAAAAATTTACTTAATAATTTAATTGATTCAGGATTTACAGAACCAACTCCAATCCAATGTGAATCAATTCCATTAGTTTTAAATGATAGAGATATTATTGCTTGTGCTCCAACTGGTTCAGGTAAGACATTAGCATTTTTAATACCTTTAATTCAAAAATTAAGTTTATATTTAAACAATACAAAAGATAATAAAAAATCCAATAACAAGAAAAAATTAAATAAAGATAATCATAAATTAAGAGGTTTAATAATATCTCCAACAAATGAATTAGCAAATCAAATATTTCAAGAATTATCAAATTTAACTAAAGATACTGATTTACAAGTAGCAATTTTAAATAAATCAATTGCAAGTAAATTGAAAAATAATATTATTTCAAAGGATAAATTTGATATAATAGTATCAACTCCATTAAGATTAATTGATATAGTTAAAAATGAAAGTTTAGATTTAAGTAAAATTGAATTGTTAATCTTTGATGAAGCTGATAAATTATTTAATAAAGAATTTTTAGAACAAACAGATAATATTTTAACACAATGTACAAATCCAAAATTAAGAAAATGTATATTTTCAGCTACAATTACATCAAGTGTTGAAGAAATTGCAAATTCAATTATGATTTCACCTTTAAGAGTTATTATTGGTCGTAAAGAAGCTGCCAATACAAATATTGATCAAAAACTAGTATTCTGTGGTAATGAACATGGTAAATTATTAGCTATAAGAGAGTTGATTCAAAAAGGTGAATTCAAACCACCTGTTATCATCTTCTTACAAAGTATTGTCAGAGCCAAATCTCTTTTCCATGAGTTATTATATGATAGATTAAATGTTGATGTAATTCATGCAGAGAGAACTCAAAAGCAAAGAGAAATGATTATTGAAAATTTTAAGAATGGTAAATTATGGGTTTTAATTTGTACAGATGTCTTAGCTCGTGGTGTTGATTTCAAAGGTATTAACGTTGTTATTAATTACGATGTACCAATATCAGCTCAATCATATGTTCATAGAATTGGTAGAACAGGTAGAGCTAACAGAAAAGGTAAAGCAATTACTTTTTATACCAAAGAGGATATCTTAGCAATCAAACCAATTGTTAATGTTATGAAACAGAGTGGTTCAATTGAAGGTTTACCTGAATGGTTGAATAATGATTTATCAAAATTGACAAAGAAAGAAAAGGAAAGAATAAAGAAAGCTCCTATTGATAGAAAACAAATCAGTACAGTTCCTGGTGTTGTAAGAAAAAAGAGAAAATTAAGAAAAGAAATGATTGAAGCTTCAAAGAAAAGAAAAAATGATCCAAATTTTAATTCAAAGTCAGAATCTGATGAAGTTGATAATAACGCTGAAAATAACAATGATGATAATGATGAATAAAAATTTCTATCATCATTATAAATATAATCAATCGCATTAATTTTTTTTTAGTAATATTTATAGAAAATAAAACAGTAATAAAAATCATAATTACAAATATTATATGTAAAATATGTTGGATTAATCTTGGATTAACAATGAATAATAATATAATAGTAAATAAATCAAGTTATTTTGTACGAGAAGAAATAAAGTGTAATATATTCAGATTTTAAATAAAAAAACTTTCGATATAATGAATAAATATAAATAAATAAATAAATAAATAAACAGATAAATAAATAATTGTGGAATAGAATAAAATAATTGATCGATTGTCATGATTGTACAAAAAATAATAATAAAATTTAATATATAACCATTGAAATTAAATAGTGGTTTGTTTTTTAAGAATTGTTATAGTCTATTTTCAATACATGAAACATTCCATTAAATAGTTAAATTTCTCAATATAATTCTATATGGTTAAATAAATAATTTAATCTAATTTAATTTGTTTTGAATTGATTTAATGGTGAGCTGGCTTTGGACCGAAAGATGGGTAACCAACAATTTGTCTTCTACCGATCATTTCACCTAAAGTGTATAAACCAACTAATTGGATGAAGTAAGAACCATATCTTATACCTTGATCCTTGTTGATTGATTTGGCACAATTGATTAAAGATTCAATTTTTTGCTTTGGAGCAGCAACAAATTCTAAAGCTTGTTTGTATAATGTTTGGTAGACAGTTTGAACTTCTTGAGTTGATGGTGGAGCTAAACCTTCTTTGGCGTAAACTTGCTTAGCAACTTCAACGGTAACTTTACCCCAATAGATAGCACTGTTAAATAAACCTAAAATGAATCAAGACAATAAAAAGTGAGTGGAAAACATTGAAATATTGTGACAATGTGATCAAAAAAAATATAATTAATTAATAGTTAGTAAAACTAGTTTCAATAAGATGGATAGTCTAGAAGAAAATATATTTTGAACTTACCAGTAGCTTTTTCAACGTATGAGGAAGCGTTTCTGACACCGGCTTGTCTGATTGTGAAACGAGTGTTAACTCTAGTAGAAGCTCTTAATAATTGTCTGGTGAACATTTTTGTTTATTTGATATAGTTTCTCAATTGTGTGAAGAGACAACAAAAATTTCAAAATGAATATTTTACAATTTAAGTTAATCAAATAGCTAGGATATTTTTTTATCTATGAGTATTCCAATTGAAAGCTAATACGCGATGAGATTTGTTGATTGAATGTATCTGTGAATCGTTTTACAAACCCTTCACGTTCTCCTGTAATGCTTGTTGTCTGTATGCCTTGTCTAAAGTTCTGTGTGTGTGCATGATCTAGCTACCCATCAAAAGAGAGGGTAATCGTTGCAGTATAGACTGACAGAAACGAAACGATCAAGATACTGGGGTAGCGGTGTTGTCAGGAACGAGATCGATTGATTGATGGTTAGTGCTCTATATTGATGGTATGATGTGTCGACAGATGAGCCTTAGGGTTAGTTCTTGACGAAGGTGAAGGATGCTCTCAGTATGAAGGTTCAGACTTCACTCAGTATGACTATGGGACATCTGAAAACTACCTCAACCTCTGTCTTTACTCACACCATCAAAAATTTTACAACAGGTTTTCTGCCGAGGCCAGATGCAGCTGAGACTAGATGTCCTGCTACAGGATTCCGTCTTTTTTGCCGGAGTCCAGCACAGGAAGCAGCAGCACTGGCAGGATGGCGACGGGGTTCTTTGCGACGGTCCTCATATATATATAGTGGGAAGTGGATTTAATCTCGAGCTGGATTCCGCAAACTCCTTCTGGCAGCCCAAGTTGCGGTGGCTGGCACGGAGAGCACGCAGTATTCCAGCTCATCCGGTGCAGAATAATCACATATCGGCCACAAAACGGCCAGCTGCCAACCCGGAAGGTTCTCGCTGTCTTCCAATCAAAAACCAGAAAATTGGGAGTCCACCACGATTTCGTGCCCGATCCGTATCTGTCAATATCTAGTCGTGACTATATCGCCTGTTTCCGCAAAACCAAAATAAATCTTTGTTCACGTGACTCTACAATTTATCTCAAATTCACGTGACTTAATAGGCTATTTCAAGGATAATTATGGAGAATAGTCCTTTTCTGTGAAATTTACAATTGGGCGCTTAAAATTAAAATTCAATTATTTAACAATACACAAACTTAAAACACAAAATGAGAGAAACAAAAAAAAGAAAAATTAAAAAGAGCAGGAAATACCCATTAATAAACAGCAAATTAAACATGGAAAAACAAAATAAAAGAAAAAGAAATAAAAAATACAAGATAACAAAACAAAACAAAACAAAGCAAAACAAAACAAACCAAAGAGAAAAAACAAGTAGCTATAAAACTATTAAACAATAGTATTACTATTATTAATTCTTATTTCTCTTTTGTGGCCTTGTCCCACTGTGATGATACTACTTTCAGCTTCTAATCTTCTAAGCACTTCACTTAAATCTGTGTTTTCAATTTTGTCTTGAGATTGTTCGTTCATCTTTGTCAATAATACATCATATGATATACTACCACTACCTGAATTACTTTGAATGACTTGTAATACAGCCTTTGACAAATCTTCTTTCATCTTTCTTTCACTCATGGTTTGACCAGTTTGGACCAAATCCATATCAATTCTACCAGTAATTGGATCAGTAGCATATTCTTTAATGGCAGATTTCATAAGTCTGACAGCTTCTTTGACATCTGACAATTCGACAGTTTCACTTAATCTCATCTTAGCGTGAGCTTCCGATAATCTAATCATAGATTCCAACTGTCTAGTAGTAGCTGTAATTCTTTTCTCAGATGTTCTAACATCTTCACCTAATTTTCTCATTTCAACATAAGATTTGACTAATTCTTGTTTACCTGCTTCTGTCATAACTGGCTGATAATTTTCTTTAGAATATTGAATATATGCAGTTAAAAATTCAACAGGTAAAATTTCAGTAGATGCAACATTTTCCGGTCTATCTTCTAAATACATACTGGTTAAATGTCTTGCTAATTGTTTATCAATTTTTTCATCAACTTTATCTAAGATTAAATAAACTAAATCAAATCTTGATAATAAAGGTGGTGGTAAATCAATATTTTTAGTGACTGGTAAATTTGGATTATATCTAGATTCAATTGGATTTGCAGAGGCTAAGATTGAAGTTCTGGCGTTTAATGTGGTGATAATACCTGCTTTAGCAATAGAAATTGTTTGCTGTTCCATAACTTCGTGTAACACAGATCTTGTAGCATCACTCATCTTATCAAATTCATCAATACAACAAACACCACCATCTGATAAAACTAATGCACCACTCTCTAAGACTAGTTGTTTAGTATCAACATCTCTTGTGATATATGCAGTTAAACCAACAGCAGATGAACCCCTACCTGACGTATAGATACCACGAGGAGCAATCTTATGAACATATTGTAACAATTGAGATTTAGAAGTAGATGGATCACCACATAATAAAATGTTTATATCACCTCTATATTTACCACCTTTCTTGAATTTTTTATTAGTACCACCAAATAATTGTAATAATATTCCCTTTTTAACGTCATCCATTTCATAAATAGATGGAGCTAAAGATCTAGCCAACAATTCGTATAAATCATCTCTTTCACTAACTTCTTTAATCTTAGCTACTTCCTTCTCAGATAATTTTCTAATTTCATCAACTTCTTGTTGTTCTTTTAAATCAGCTTCTAAAGTAGAAGAATCTTGTCCTAACTTTCTCTTATCAACTTTTTTAATGTGGACAACATCAACATATGTCTTATACATAGCCTTTAAAGCTCTTTGTCTAGAATTGGCCTTGATTGGAATTGATCTGAATATACCACAGACTTCAACCCTATCACCCGCCCTAACAGTATCGACTAGCTCATCATATACACAGAGGGAGACGGAGTGTGGAGTTTGACCATCAGGTACAATATCTGGAGTTTCTTGTAATTTAATAACTTGCTTATCAGCAAAAGATGATCTGTTATGAATCAATTGCATAGAGTTTGATTGTGAACAAACTGGTCTAGGACATTTGGTAGGTTCTTGAATAACACCTCTATCATTTTCAACAACAACTGTATGTTCACAGACATTACATTTGAAAAAGGCAATTTTCATATCTGGAATAATTGGTGTTGATCTAATAACTAAACCTTTAATGGAGACTAATTTATCAATATCATTTGGATTTAATTCTCTCATACCTTTCTCATTACCAATATTATATGGTCTAACTTTATAAACATTTGATTCAATTTCTGTCACAATAGAATCTTGTTGTAAATTTGCTGGAGCATTATCTAATAATAATGAAATCATACAATCTTTAATTGTTTGATCCATAATTGGAATAACTTCTTGAGGATAATTAATTAATTGATAGTATAATTTTTTGGTAACGGGATAAGCTAACAGATTTTTACAATCTAAGTTTAAATTTGTTGAACCAACTTCTCTCATATTATTCAATAAGTTAATATAATAAGTACCTTCATCAATTGATGGATCAACTGGATGATTATCTAATCTTCTTCTATATTTCATTTTGAAGGACATCAAAAATGTTCTGAAATTATCTGAACATTCTTGAATTGAGACATTTGTACCCCAAATAACTCTAACCGGTTCATCTGGATTTTGTTCACTTGTATGAGAATTTATATCTAAATGTGAAGATGATGAGTTGGATGATGATGGAGCATTTGGTTGACTTGGAATCTGATTATTGATACGATTGCTAGCAGAACTTGAAGGATGTATATGATCACTACTGACATCAAAAGATTGTGGGGTTGAAGGGATATCACTGTTCAAAGGGTTCGATGATCTAAGAGTAGAATCACCACTATCTCTATTTTCAGTGAAAAATCTTCTTGCACCTGGAGAATTCAAAATATCTGAAGAGTGAATATCACCTCTGTTATGCTGTCTTCTTCTTCCAAGACTTTGTCCATTGGCACTACTAGAATCCGATCTTAAACCATCACTTAAACCTGATGATGGATATGCCAATGGAGAAGATGCTTCATTAACACGATGACTTCCCCTCAACTGTGAGCTTGAAGGAACATGTCCTCTTCTGTCGTTACCGGCATCTGAACTCTGGTGAGGACCTCCTGGAATTCTTCCCAGTGATGCTTCACTTGAAGGAGGAAAGAATAATGGAGAAGATGGAACAATCTCACTATCTTCTGTTCTTCTTGTATCTGTATTTGTTGAATTGATATTTGCCTGTGTAGAATCAGGAACTGTTGATCTTGTATTTAGACTATCATCGTTAAAATTCACTGGAGATGAACCTGGTTGATGTGTTGGAGAAGAACCTGGTTGATTTGTTGGAGAAGAGCCTGGCTGATAAGTTGGAGAGGAACCTGGAGGTGGAGCTGGAGAGGAGCCTTGATCATGAGAAGGAGATGAATCTGGTGGAGCTACTGGAGATGACATCTTTATATATTTGTAAATAAGTCAATTATTTAACAGTTATTTTACAATTATTAATAAATATTTAATTAGACCAAATCTTTTTATCTTCCTCTTTTTTTAAATACAGAAACGGTAAATTCTATTTTTCGAATATGAGATGGATTTCTCTGTACGAGCTGTCCAAGAATAATTTCAATCTTGGAACCACAATGTTAGCACCAGAAAAGGCAACATAAGAAACAAGAATAGCAAAAAGAAAACAAGGACAGAACCTAAACACAGACTAGAAAACACGCAAAACTGGAAACGGGGGTGTTTCTGAATTGAATTGAACGTGATTTTGTTTGAACTGGTTAGAGAACTTGTTAGTAGCGCCCTGGCAAGTTTTTCAAATTGTATGAGAGCTCACCGTTTAACTTAGGCATAATGATTACGTAACGCATAGTAATCAATCTCTGAAATTCGAAACGCAAAAACTTACTTTTCCGAATTGGGATAAATAATGAGACGCGTAATACTCAATAAACAGCTACATTAACAATAAGCCTGATCCAGATTCGGAGAGCTAAAGTGTCACTCCATATAAAACTTGATATAACGTTTTACAAGCGTCGATATTCGTTTTTAAGGGTCGCTACAGATTGATATACAGAACAATAATTATATTGCAAATCAACTAATATACAGTTTATATAAAATAGACCAGATGATGACATAGTATATACGTTTCAACTACAAAAAAAGAAATAGCATAACATACGAAAGCGTAGATGGAAGCGTTTAGTTAATAGCCCATTTCTTTTTTTGTTGATCAAACGAAGCAACGTTTTGAATACTGTTCCTCACTACAACCTTTGAATATTTGTGATTAATGACGGTCATTTGAAATAATTCTGTTAAAGTTGTGATAGAAAATGCATCGTTTTTACTAATGAAATCAACCAGCTGCTTTAAATCTTCAGCATCTGAAATAAATTTTTTCTGTTTCTTTGGAGTTAAGACGTTCACCTCCTTTTCAGACTCATTTGAACCTTTATTTGTTTGATCTTGTTTTCCAGCGGCTGATTTTTTGAGCGGGGATGTTGTGCTAGAGTTATTAGATGAATAAGCAGCCGAAGATACTCCTGAATTTTTCTCCTTTTTATTCTTTTCGTTATTATCTGATTTGCTAGACCTTTCCTCTTTGGAAATTTCAGCATTCGCCTTACTTTCAGCTTCTGAAATATCTGCCCAATAATCTCTTAATGGATCAATTGGAAAGTCAATCTTTGTATGTAATCTTTCATATTGTAAGTTATCAAAATAATCAATATTTTGCATTAAAATATCTGATTGATCTGTATCCTCGCTTTTCATTCCAAACCATTTCACGACAGGTATTAATGGTCCTGCAATTTTTCTTTTATTCTTTGAGGATGCACCGTTCTTCTTTTCATCATCATCTTCAACCAAGAACTTATCATTTGTTTCTTCATCTTCGTCCATATCTTCGTCATCATCATCGTCATCTTCTTCTTCATCATGACTGTCAATCAGATCACCTTCTTCATCGTTATCCTCATCATTATCACCCTCCAAATCTGAATCAAACTCGTAGTCTAAGGTAAATTTGTCTGTTGAAGGTAGTCTAGTATATGGAGCAAACTGTAATTCAGTATCACAATCATTGATACATTTCGAGTATGTTCCACAATATGCTGGCTTAGCGTTTTCATAAAACTGTAGATATTTGACATTAACTTTGGTAATTAATTGCTGGGCTTCTTTTGAAAGACCCATATTGATTGTCTGAATAACATCTGTAGATGAAATGATTTTGTAATCTTTTGAATTGTTATTTATATTGCATTCAGAAGAGTTAAGAAATTTATTAAAAGATTGTTCTTCGCTCACATTTGAAGCTAAAAATGTATCAAAGGAAATTTTGCGGTTCTCTGTTTCTTCAAAAGACGGAAGATTATTAATTATTTTAGAGTTTGATTTAATGTAAAATTCCAAAAAATAATCTTTATATGCATATATTCTTTTCTTTACTGGACTTGAATTATTAGTGTTATTCATACCGCTAACACCGTTGTTAGTATTATCATTAGAGACAGCGCTATCGCTAATTTTCATGGAATTTGCTGAAAGAATGTTCAAAACAGAGTCATTGCCAGAATATATTGAACTATTGTTTGATAAAGAATGATTCACACCATTAGAGGAATCATTTGATTCTAATGAAGAGGGATCTTTTTCATTTGATTTAACTATTTTAAAAAATGATGTAATTTGTTGCTTTTTCTTCTTTTCCTGTTCTCTTTTTCTTTTTTCTTCTTCTTGTAATTTTTGTTGTTCTTTCTCTTCTTTCTCTTGTAATCTTTTCAATTCTTTTTCTTCTTTCTCTTGTAATTTCTTTAGCTCTTTTTCTTCTTTTTCTTGAAGTCTTCTCATTTCTTTTAATTTCTTTTCTTTTTCGAGTTCTTCTTTCTTTTTCTTTCTTTCAGCTTCAGCTTCTTCTCTTTTTTTCTTTTTTTCCATCTCAAGTTCTTCTTTCTCTTTTCTTTTCTTTTCTAATTCTTCTTTTTTCTTTTGTTTCTCTAGCTCAATTTGTCTCTTTTTCTCTTCTCTAATTCTAGCCTCCTCTTCTTTTTTCTGATTCTTTTCTAATTTTTCTTGCTCTAATTTCAATTTCTTAAGTCTTCTTTCTTCAAGTTTTGCTTTTAATTTTTCAGGATCCTCAACCTTCTTTTTTGATTTCTTTTTAGATGGTGAAGTTTCAGACTTGGATGATCCACTTATTTTTTGACCATTTTCAACATCTGGAGTGGTGTTTTCTTTATCTTCTAATGCAATATCCTCTGCTTCAAGGCACTCAGAAGTATCAGCAGCGCTGCCAACACTTGATAGACTGCTATCGCTATCATACATGTTTGAATCATCATCATCTTCATTGTCTTCTTCTACTTCTGATTTCATTGAATTTTGTGACCCTTTATTAGTCAGTTTTATTGGAGTCGGCGTAATATTTCTCTTCTGCTTTTTTAGACTCGAAGGAGTTGGCAGCTGTCCAAAATTGTTGCCAATATGATCATCATGTCTATCTTGATCATCATTAAATTTTAAATCTATAATTTCAATATCATCATTATCATTTTCTTCAAATTTTCTCTTATTGATCAAATTTTCTTTTTCAGACTTGATCTTGGATTCAGAAGTGAGTGATTTAGGACTTGATTTTGGTGGCGATTTTAGCTTCAATTTTTTATGTGTTGAGTGGGAATCAAGGTCTGACTCAGACTTATTGTCAGACTTTGATGTAATTGATCCATTTGATTTGTTTTTCAAATTTGAGGACCTTTTGGGGGTAAACAAACCAAAGGGTAAAGTTGTCTGAACCATGATTGGAGTGTTTAAAAATCTATGCTTAATCCTATTATTTAGTTTCCAATACTTGTATGATCAAACTACTTTTTGTTAACTTCAAGTTCTATAAAGACTATTTTTATTCAAAGATAATATTAGATAGTTTTATGAATGTTTTATGAATGTTTTATATATGTGGATGTGTGACTATTTAGTGTAAATAAAAAGTCTTTTTAACTTCAATGAAGCTGTTCCTGAACGAGTTTTCAAACACCAAATAAAACTCAACCTTCTGAGATATTGTGTAAATAAAAGAATCGTACAAACGCGTTTTTCTCAAACAGTTTTTTTGTTAAGAGATTATCCGGGGTCTGCTCAATGTAGAGCAGACCCCAGAACGGCAGCACAGCATATATTCCCCTCTGCACTGCAAATTCTTGTACGGGACACAGGTATTTGTTTAGTCGCAATACCACACAGTCTGTGGGCAATTTGTAAATATCTCTGTCAATTTTTAGTCACAGTGGCCGTAGTAAAGGTGGATCGAGTGGCAACTCCGCCGGCATTGGAAGCAAACAGGAAACGCGAAACGGACAATATATGGAGAAGACGTTGTAATTCCGGTAAGGATCTGATTATGTACAACGGTCTTCTGAACAGTAATCTCTAAGCCGGATCTTGAAATTGATCTGGTGATGTGGCGAAACAGTGTTTCAAACTCCAAAAATGGGTAGGAGATGCCATATTAGATAGAATAGTATTAGTTCATACGGTGTATGGATTCAATTTAGGGATCCTTAAAAAAGAGTTGCATAGTGGATCGGACTTGCTATATGGTAAAGACACTTATTGAATTTGACGAATTTTGATCTTAAGACTTATCGGTGTTAAATATATATGGAGAAACTACACCTTAAAAATTCAAACAGCAGAGAGTTATAAAGAGCTGCAATTCAAAAATGTCAGAAAAGACAGGAGGCGATGAGGAGAATGCTGATGAAGTTAATTTCCACCCACCGCTGCCACAGCAAGAACAGCAATCTATAACGTTGCCTTTTGATACGGATCTTAATAATTTTAATGACTATACAGATATCATACCAAACTCAATTTCTGATATACCACAAAAATCTTCACTGTCTTTATTTAAAGATGCACAAGTTCAAGATAATGGCGTTATAAATGAACAAGACGACCACGATTCAAATGGGAATTCAGAAAGTTCATTTACATATTATTTTGGTACACAAGCGCAGGCAAATATTGACGAATGGGAGAAGCTAGAAAATGACAATAAAACACTTCGTAATTCAATAAGTCATTTGAAAAGTTTCCAGTTCCTGTCTGCGGACTCTGGTGCAAATAGAAGCTTACAAGACAAAGATAGTTTAAGGAGTAGTGACAGTTTGAAAACCGAGAAGAGTAAAGAAAATTCAATTGATTTGACTAAGACAACATCAAAAGCTAAGAGGAAATTGCAAACGGATGCTTCGAAAGATAAAAGTGAGACCAAGAAGCAAAAGAAAGGTACCAAAACGAAAAGCAATAAAAGTAGTAGGATCAAAAGCATAACTTCGCAGGTATCCAAAAAGTATGGTTCGAACTCAAATTTGAATTCTAATCAGATACCTATTTTACTAGCATTATCGGGAAAGAAAAATAAAGTTAATGAAGTTATAAACAAGTTAATAAAAATTGAAGATGAATCAAAAAGAAAGAATGATTTTAATAGTGGTATTAAAATTACAGATAACGATAGCGATGGTAAAGATATAAAAGATAGTGATTTAACTTTAGTTTACAATAAAAACGAATGGAAAATAGTTTTAAGTGAGATTAACAAAAGATTCCCAAAATTATCAAAGAGAACTAAAAGAACTTTGGATTTCATTGATGCAAAATATCAAAAACAAGTTGAAAAAACTGGTAACACAAAACAAAATTTGTCTGATCATTGTGATGCAGATATTCATGATATTGGTGATAGGAATAGTAATAAAATGAAAAAGAGTCTCTGGGAGGATTCTGCTTCGGTACCTTTAACTTTTACAAAAGAGGAACTGGCAACATTATATGGATTTGAAGCTAATTCAGGAGCATCAAGAGCCAATACACCGACACTGACTGAGAATAATAACAATGACAATGATGATAATGAAAGAAAAGGTGAAGAAAGCCAATTTGATATAGAGAAATCCTTTTTTATATCATCCGATGAAGAAGATGATATTAGTCAAGACGATAACTTAAATGATGAATATGACTACGGAAACAACGATGACCATGGTGATGAATTGAAATATAGTCTGACATTATCTCAATTATTAGACTCCAAAGACAACAAATCTAGAGGAGACAATAAACTTTTTCAACTTACTGCAAGTCCCGATAAAGAAGTGAATCATTTTGAAGATATAACATCTGGGCAATTTTCACAAATTGAAGAAGAGGAGAAATTTGGTGAAGATGAAGATGAAGCTGAAGGAGTAATTACTCATACAGAAGAGACAGATGACGAACTAATCGATGCCATTATCTTACGAGATGAGCCTTTCAACATATCAACCCATCTTACAAGTACTGAATTGGGCAAAGAATCATTTAATATAAATAAAGAATTTAGATCAGATGGTTTACGTATTAAAAATATTATACCAACTCAGTTAAAACTTCGCTCATTGAGTGAAATAGGGAATGTGCCGGAGTCACAGTCCACTTCACAAATACAAATTCAAACGCAAACGCAAACAGAAACACAAACTCAGACGCAAACACAAATGGAAACGCAATTTCCAAGCGCAGCGCAACCACAAATAGCATCCGATATTCATGTTCCAGAAAGGCTTTCGAATCCTGGATCATTTGGGGTACCAAAATTAGTCAGAGCTAAAAAATCTGAAATTAACGAAATAAAATTAAATGATAGAAACATTAGTAGTGATATCGATAAGATTCAAGTGCTTGAATCCATAATTGAACCTCCCTCTGCACAATTAACAAGTTTCAAATTAGGAAATGAGTTTAATAGACCTATAAAAGCGCGTTATGGTGGTATTGAGAATATTGAAAAAGAAAATGATGGAAATGACATTGATCAAGGATATGTAATCCGTATAACATCTAGTGATACCATAAGCAACTACCCACCTCTTGGAACAAGAGATCCCAGCCCAATTAATGACGATGTAAATAAGACACTTGTGAAAGATATGAGGAATGTGAAAGATCATAAAAAGGAAAAAGAAGTTGGCAATGATAACAATGAAAATGTTAATGGAAATGGTGATGAAGACGAAGACGAAGATGAAGATTTTAAGATCATTGCCATCAGTTCTTCTCAAAGTAATGATATTTTACATGAAACAGATGAAATTTTAATGAGGACTCCTACTAAAAAGAGAAGAGCGTCATCAATTTATGAAAGTGCGTTGTTAAATAGTGCCCATAACAGCGAGAAAAAGAAAACAATCCAGCGTATTGAGTCAGAACTTCAAGAAGATGTCTATAACTTTGATGAAAATCGCAAAGATAAGGACTCTGTCACTCGAAAGCTCAAATTTTCTCAAAGTTATAAAAAAGACAGTATTGATCATCCTAATTATCAAGATGAAGATATAGAAGTCATTGAAATTGATAGCGATCATGAATTTGGCGATGATGATTTATCAGTAGAAGTTCTCATTGATAGAGTTAATAGTGTTACCAATTCCATTGATATTAATAAGGCAAAATCTGCTGAATACGACAAAGAGGAGGATAAATCAAATAGCGCTGATGAGTCAGATCAATCAGTTATTGAAATACCAAATTCTCAAGATGATGAAGATATTTGTTTTTATAGAATGACTCAAATAGAAGATAATAAACCGGAAAAAGCGGCGTTTAATGATACTAATCATGTAATTTTAGTTTCATCAAGTCAAAAAGAATGCGATCAAGAGGAAAACAGCGATGAAGACGATGAGTTTGACAATGGTATAAATATTATAAGTGTTGATAAACGATTGAATGATGATATTTTTAGGAATGATGATGGTGAAGTTGATGAGAAAAGCGATGATGACAATAATGACGATATTTATCTATCCGCCAAAGAATATAACTCATATCGTATTTCCAATTCATACCATGCTCATAAGGAGGATTCCAAAGATCAGGAAAGTATCACAAGAGAGTCAGGCAATGTAGAAGATGCAGAATTTGATAATATTGATTCTTCTACAACTATTGATTTTAAGAAATTTAGTGTTAAGGAGTTACGTCAACAGATGAATGAGTGGGGGTTAAAACCAGTTAAAGGTAAAGAAAATATGATTAAAACATTACAGAAAACCATCAAACTCATTGAGAAAGATTCAATTTCTCAAAGTGTTAATGATAAAGGTGAAAATTTTATTTTATTTTCACAGTCTAAAATTGATCAAGATAGTATTAATATTGAGAATTCCAAAGCTAAGGCTAAAGCTAAAGCTAATAATAACAATAATGTTAAAATTGAAATTTTTAAAAAAATTAGGAAAATTGTTTTAAAAGATAAAGAATTATTTAGTAAAATTGTAACTTATAAACCAATTATATTAAATAAATTTAAAAAAATTCTTAATAATGATAAAAATATTGATATAAATATTGAAATTTTGATTGAATTTTTAGATTACTATGGCATTATTTACGTCAACGGAGATGATGGAAAAGACGCAGAAGATGATATAGCATATGATGATGAAGGAGATGATGTTACTGAGGAGACACAAGTATCTAAGTTCACGCAATAATTACACGACCGCTAGAAAAGGGTAACAAAAAATGTATTGATCTATGTATAATATGTAAATGAATTAAAATGTATATTAATTTAAATATGTGTATTAAAAAAAACAGCATAAAAAAAACAATAAATAGGTAAAAAACAAGTAAATCGTTAAAAAACGAATCTATAATACAAAAGATGATATATTGCACAAAATAAATAAAAAAATATATATAGTGTTGATAAGAGATTATATGGGATCTTTAACTAAGATAATAATAATGACATAAATAAATCATTGATATTTTTTTGAGTCTTTTTCAGATAATTCATAATCTTTTAAGAATAATAAATGATTTAAGAAATAAGCAATATAATAAGAACCAATTGATTGAATAATTAAAGGTAAAATTGAAAAAATTAAAATATTTAAATAACTAAAATTTTTATTTGAATAGTTATTTAAAATTTCTTTTAATATTGAATAAGATCTCCAAATTAATAATAATAATGCAATTATAAAATAAAAAGTTAATATTATTGATCTTAAAATTTTTTTAAAATTTAATTCATCTTCTTTATTATATTTTAAACCTGTCTTTTGACTTTTAAATTTTTCCAAAGTTATTGGCTCATCTAGTAAATTATCAGATTCATTATTTATTATACTTTCTCTAATAGTTCTTGACTGCACATTTGTATTATTTGGAATAGCAGAAGAAGAAGTAGATTTAGACTGAGACTGCATGATTTTTAGTATGCAAGTAATTTTCTGTTAAATTTGAATAATTATTAAATATTATTAAATCAACTTAGTAAAATGAAGTGAAATGGATATTAAATATTAAAAGAAGGAACAAGATGCTGCAAAATTATTAAAATATATATAAACTTATTAATCATCAACCCAACAATTCATAGTATGGTGCAAGTTATTATTCAACTTACTGAATCAAATCTATCAGAATCTTAAAGGAGAAGGATCATCTTCCCCGTTTGCCACGGAGTTTATTCATGGAGTTTATTCAGGGAGTTTACTCTGCGGGAGGCGACTGCGATTAGACGTGTCTGAAAATCTATCATGTTTAAAGTCCAAATGCGTGTGCGCGTCTTGCGGATTACTAAAATATCGAATCCGTGCACCATTGACATAAACCGAAAAAATTTCATTACATAAGCCGAAAGAGAGGTGGAACTAAAACCTGTGATTTTATTTTACTTACACAAGTTACAGCTTTTCAATTTGAGAGCTATGCAGTTTATCTAGCAACTTTTTTGGAATTAAACTATAGATCATTTTCCTAAACGATAAACGAGTTGAATGTATTGAGAGTGTCATACATGCGTGAGATTCACAGCTCCATAGTGATAGTAAGTACATGGGAAAGAGAGTGAGTGCAGCCTACTTGCGTAACTACATATTAATATCATAATAATAGTATATTAACAAAGGGGGGGGGGGGGGCACAGACGGTTCTCCAGGTTTTTTTTTCACAGGGACGAGGCACATGGCGCGGGAGATGTGGGATGGCCAAAAAGGTTTGCAAAGAAGGAGAAGATAGGAGAGGAGGGCGAAGTGGGAGAAGCGGGTGGTACGCACCAGGGTGAGATCAGACATACAAGAGCAGAAGGCCACACTACATTTCTTAAACTGTAGCCAACAGAGTGCTGAGTAGGGCATGGCATACAAATAGAGTTGCACGCCGAACGCTGCAGAGAGCCAAAGCAGGTTTTGTGGAGTGAATGACGATTGCACAAGTGTGGGGTAATTGCTGTGCCTGCAAAGAGAAGCGAGAGAGGCAGAAAGAGAGCGTGTGGGAGTGTGAGAAAGCGTTGGCTTGGTTACAGCGCTGGGTAGTGCTGCTACTAGTTCTTGGGTGCCAGATGTGATCTCAGATGTGGAGATATGGCCAACGGTTGACAAAGCAAGCGGGCACACGCTCAAGGGGAGTGAGGGCCATTGGGTGAAACCCATCGGCCACGGTGACAGTCCGAGTTTGGAGATGTCCGGGCTGCGGTGCCATTCCAATGTGATTAGTTACATTCGCCATTCACAGCCATTCTCTATTCTTCAATGTCCCACCACCTAGTCTGCGGCTCAGTTACTGGTCCAACTGCTTCCTCCCTCCCTCCCTCCTCCTCTCCACTAATAAATTGCACGTAACCTTATCTCTAGACAGCGCCGTTTCTAAAGCATTTTCTTTTTTTCCAATTGGAGAAGTGCTTTCCTCCATTGTCCCTCCCCCACTTTTTTTGTTTTTGTTAGCTCTTACACCGTTATGATTCGCCGGTATGCTTTTGCTGTGTTGCAGTGTTTCTATATGGGATATAAGTGTTATAAATATACACCGCATAGTTTGAATTTTGAATAGCTACGCCGCACAATGAACAGAGAGCGGGAGTGAGAGTAATAATAACAACAATGACCTCACCTATGTGTAAAACACGGGTCATTTCTCTTAGTGAGTTAATTACTTACTGGCTCCTATCTCTTTGTAATTTTATATATCTATTCAAAGAAATAAATACAGAGATAGCAACAATAACAACGGTAAAAACGGAAAAAGAAAAGAAATATATTGCATATGGTGTTTCAAGGTTACTGATCTTTATTGTATTTTGATTTTGGTTTTTTTATGATAGTTTTAGAGTTTACAAATTTTAATAACAAATATCCTGCTCCTGTATTTATTTTCCTTTTCTGATTTGTTATCTTGAACCTGCTTCCCGGATGAAGCGTATATTAAACCTGAAACAAACCAACGTTCAATTCAATAAGCTAATAAATTAAATTTAAAGGTATTTTTTTTAAAAAAAATTCCTTATTTAGAAATATAAATTAACAAGACTAATTAGTAGTTCTAGAAATTCAAACAAATTAACAATAAAAATTAGTGACTATTTTTATGATATTGCAGATTGCTCAATGTACTTTTCTTCTACGTGCGGCTCATAGCACCGAATCCTATTATATTCATGTACCCCAGATTTATAAGTTTATTAATTTTTATTGATTATTTTAATAAAATTTTTGATTGTTAAATTTCATTGATGCCAGTCTTTGATAGTTCCATGATTATTTACTCTTTTTGATTTTTTTTTGATTTTCTTTTTATGATTTTGTTATCCTCAACTATTTCTAATTAACCAGTTGTTAATTTGAGAGATAAGTTAATTTAAGATTCATTAATTTAACAGGCTGATATTCTTTCTTATTTGGGATATGATTTATTTGTTGATTTAGCTGTTTGTTTCTATTCCTACATATTATTATGTGTGTGTATATGTGTATATAGTTGTTTTGTCTTAGAAACATTTTAAACCCGAATTAATCGTGCAGTAGTGAGTAAAATTCTTCCCAGTTAATTGTGGGTTGTTTACATTTAATAGTTTTTGGTTTTCAAAAATTAAGAAATTTTTGATCTCCATTATTAAATATTTTCTATATTTGACTTTGTAGAGTGTGGTTTGATTTTTTATAAAACCATCAAGTTGAATATTGATTAAATTTGTTGAATTTTTCCAAACCGTGCCGTATTCCGTGCCAGTCAGTTCAGGAACAGTAGTAGTTCTCACTCTCATCTTTCTTTTCTTAGCACTACAGCCGTACAACATTTGGCTGGAGGAGTCCTAGTCACTCCGTCTTTTCTCACGTCAACAACATTCGGCCCCCGATGGATTTTTTTCTCAGAGAAACAGCCAGGTGATCTTCGCCAGAGAACTTTGCACGGCCTCCTATAAGATGATAATGCCTATGCAAGCCCTCGTCTGGCTGATAGGTGCATTGTTTTACAGTCGCTGAATTTCCTGGGCGCAGAGATTGTCCTGGTTTAGATCTCCCTGACACAAATTGTCCCATCCTATTGTTAGCCGATTTCAGATTGTTAACCGGGTTCATCTAATTCGAAACAGATAAATTTGCAAATAAACGTACAAATTAATGTACTCTGATTTAAAAATTACATCGTCATTGATCTGTATTAATTTAAAACTTTTATCTTTAATTATCAATGCCATTCATTCATTATTTCAAGATTATTAGCGAAAGTTTTTCTCTTGTTCTATTTGAGTATCAAATTAATAGATAATTAATTTTATAAATCCAACATTTTTGCGCTTCTATAATATTTTACTACTGACTATTAATGCCCCTGATATGAATGGTTTTTAAACTTTCTGCCCTGACACTTTAACAGCTAGTGTTATCCCAAAAATATCCATCCAGCCAGCTGTCTGCCAAGCTGCTGGCTCAGCTGGAATAGCTGTAAGGATTGGCGTAAGAACATAACATGGTGGCTATTGGAATACGGTATACAATACTTTATGGTTGTGGTCAGCCAATTTTTTGCGCGGCGCTAGTATTCGGATGCTGGCGGTAACATTTGCCGTGACCACTGCCGCCACTGGCGTAGCCGTGCCAGGTAGAATCACGTAAACGTGAGGACTTGCAATGCATTGAGATGCATATATAAGCATCAAACTTGCACTTGAAACACGCATCATGACGCATTAAATAATTTTTAGTAATATATTGCATATGTACACCAATGTATCAGATGCAGCACACGCAGCTTAAATGACGACGGCCTCCTCCCTCTACCACCCGCAAAAGAGCAAACAAGTTCTCCGTTTACCCCACATTTGCAAAAGTCAATATGCAAATACCAATACAATGCAAAATTAAACAATTTTACATATTTTATTGATTATTTTGGCACTAATTTATTATTAAAATTTGAATTTTTTAAAACTATATACATACATCTCTTTGTATAATTTAATTTTTTACCAATTATATAGCGTTTTTATAAATAGTTTATTGTTTCCTAATTTGTTAAGAGAATTTGTAACTAGTGACTAAGAGCCAGCAGCCAATTCTTAATTTAATACAACTGTTTAACTTTGGTAAATTTTAGTGCTTTTAAACTACCTGTCCCACTTAAATTTACAAAAATCAGAAATTTACATATTGACGTCCATTTTATTACAAACTCTCAAAAATACAATACTTAGATTGTATCTCTATAATACTCTTTACTATTACTCCACACTTATTTTATTCAACGCTCACCATTATTTCCACTAGAAATCACATCACTATTATCTCATTGGATTTTGTTCATAATTTGTATTCATTTCATTTTTTCAAAAACTTGTTCAAAATTACTTTTCTTTCCTTTGTTATTTTAATTGATCTCCTTCATTTAATTCGTTTTACAGATCGATTAGCCGTTTTAGTGAATTATAATTTAATCTATATTATTTTATATTCATTAATATTCTTTCTTTAAATAAGGAACGTTGATTATTTCTTTCCCTCATTTATTCTCATTGTATAATGAGAAAATTCTAAAATATGGCAGTTAATTCTTCTTTAATCAATAACTCAAATTTTCAATTATTAAATAACTCAAACTTAGATTCGTTAAATTTAAACTACAACTCTCAACAACAGTCACATTCAAATTCAAATTCTTATTCCCGCTCTCGTGTTAATTCATCTTTATCTTCATCATCACCACTACCCTCATCTTCATCTTCATCAATAGCATCCACTTCAGTGAAAAATAAAAATAAAAAATCAAAAAAAGATAAAAAAAGTGACACGAATAATAATAACAATAACAGTTCTTCAAAAGTTAGAAATATTATGACAAATACACAACCTTCGTTATCTGCTTCTCCAAATTATTCATCAACACCAATTTCTGGATCTTCTTCTATAATGACTACTGCTTCAAATACAATAATTACAGGCACATCAACCGGTAAATTACCTGGTGAAGTTCCAGAGGCACTACAAGTTAACGGTACTACTCCTTCAGGTAAACCAAGATTATTCGTTTGCTCTACATGTACAAGAGCTTTTGCAAGACAAGAACATTTGAAAAGACATGAAAGATCTCATACAAAGGAAAAGCCATTCAGTTGTGGTGTTTGCTCTAGAAAATTCTCAAGAAGGGATTTATTATTAAGACATGCTCAAAAATTACATGCTGGTTGCTCTGATACTGCTATCACTAGATTGAGAAAAAAATCAATAAGAAGATCTTCAACTTCTTCTTCAATCGGCTCAACTCCAATGAATCACAACAACAGTACTAACGATGATTCTGTTTCTTCTACAATTAGAAGTAAAAAAATGGTTAGAGGTTCAATATCAGGTGCATCATCTTCAATGAATAACAACAGTATCAATAACCACGCTAACAACAATAGTAGCTTTTCAACCGGTTCAATTTCAAAACCAAGAGCTTCATCTATTTCAAATTTGAAAAATTCAAATAAAATTGAAACTATAAAGACAATTTTAGAAAATAAAACAGAGGATCCAATTCAAAATTACAATAATAACCATAATTTGAACAATATGGGAGGTCATAATTCAATTTCACCATCATCCTCTTTAAGTTCAAATTTTGTGGTTGAAAATCAATTCAATATGGGTCAAAATGATTCTAAGAATACATACAACAACTTTAATAACTCTAATGGCAATGGTAATGGTAACGGTAATGGCAATGGTAACGGTAATAATCATGTTGCTACAAACAATTCAAGTAATAATAATTTACAACAATTTAATGAAGACGTTTTAACTGATCTACCATTTTTAAGAAATCATCTTCCAATGAACCGTAGAGCTTCATTCTCTGCTATGAGTGGTAATAATTATGCAACGTCATTCAATCAACCTTATGCTTCAGAAACCGTTGAATTTGCAACTCCTCAAATGATGCCCATGGATGACGCTGAAAATTGGTTGAATAATTTAGATGAAATTCCAAGTTTAGATTTTATTAACCCAAATTTCCAACAGAAACAACATGACCAAAATAATCAGCAGCAGCAACAACAGCAGCAACAACAGAAATATCATCTTCAACAACAGCAACAGTTTCAAAATCAAAATCAGCAAACTCAACTGAAAAATGAATCTCCTGCTGAAGCCATTTCTGGTTACTCTTTTTACGATGTTCCTTCCAAAAACGTTGAGTCGCTATTTAGTCATTCAAATAGAATGCCTAATTCAAATAACAATGGTAATAATAACTCAAACATCAATAACAGCTCAAATTTAACTCAAAATATGCTTAATAACCATTTGAACAGCTTGCTTTTATCTCCTTTATTACATGACTCTCCTGATATTGACTCTTCACCATCAAGTCAAGCACAGGTTTGGTCAAATTTTAACAACAATAACAATGGAAGACAACACTCAAAATTAGCCAATAATTCAAATGGAAATAAGAATAATAATGATAACAACAGTTCAAAATCAAAAGTGCATAATTTTAACAATGATATCAATGAATTAGAATTATTGACAGACTTAAATGCGTCAAGAGATTATAATTTACCAGCAGGTTATTCATTTTATGGCTCAACTGATATTCAGTCTAATCTGAATAATAACTCCTCTTGTTCTTCTTCAAATGCCACAATCTCTCCAATATTACTGGATAACGCTTATGGCAATTCTTCTACTATTTCAAATCAACCTCCTAATAATTTGAACAGTAATTCAAGTTTCAATTCTCCTTTCAGCAGACCAAACACCACTTCTCAGCAACAACAACAAACACTTCCACAACAACAACAACATCAACATCATCAGCATCACCAACAACATCAAAGCCATTATAACGATCAACAACAACAACTCAATTCAGAAGTTAAAAACATTCCAAATAATATTTCAAATAATTTTGAAAAATATTCAACAAATCTCTTATTTACTAATCTTATAAGAAATTGTATTCATTTTTCATTATCAAAGTATCCATTTATAGGTTTGCAAAATCCAACTATTCCAGATAATGATAAATTAAATTTTTATACAAAAGTATTTGAAGAGAAATTTTTACTTCATCATCCTTTTATTCACAAATCATATTTAAACGAATTTTCTTTGATTAAGACTACTCTAAAAAATATCAATACAAATAAATTGAATGATTTAGCAAATTCAAATGGAAATATCAATTCCTCAGGGACTTCAGACTATATCAAAGTTTCCTTAATTTGTTTCCCATTATTAGTCGCAACAATTGGTGCTGTTTATTGTAACAGAAAAGCAGATGCAGCTAATCTGTATGAAGCTTCAAGAAGATCAATTCACGTATATTTAGATTTTAGAAAGAGACAACAACAACAGATGCAGAACCAGCAAAATGGAGAAACTCCGCAGTTGAAAGATAATTCTTCTCCATTATGGTTAATACAATCTTTAACTTTATCTATTATCTATGGTTTGTTTGCTGATAATGATATATGCCTCAATGTCATCATTCGTCAAGTGAATGCTTTGAACTCTTTGTTAAAATCTTCAGGTTTAACAATGATTAGTTGGAATTATGATTCAAACAAAAATATAGATGATAAATATTTTGAAAACTATATTCAATACGAATCAACAGTGAGAACAATTCACACTATTTTCCATATTTCAGCAATGTTATCATCGTTATATAATATTGTTCCTTCTTTAAAAGTTGACGAATTATTCATAGACTTACCTGTTAATTCAATTGTTTGGAATACAAATAATACAAATGAATTCAAACAAGTGTTTATGACATTTATCCATAGCAAACCAGAGAAATTCAGTAAGATCTTGGGTGATTTATTAGAATTTCCATTCAATTCTTTTCATTCTTCTTCCATTTCTCCTGGTTCTTCAACTCATTCATCATCTTCATATCACTCAACAAGATCTTTGTCAGTGAAAAATTTCTTGGCTGATAATCAAATTTCGGAATTCGGTTTGAACTGTTTGTTAAATGGTTTACATCAGTACAATTACTTTCAACAACTAGCAGAATCAAATGATGCAAATAACAACAATAACAACAATAATGATAACAATAATACAGGTGTACACAATAACTCTAATATTGATGCAAATCTTTTGGATAAACTGAGTAATAGCCAAAAATATAGCAGTGTAAGCAATAATCACACCAACCAATTCTCGAATATCTCAAATGAAGTGAAGTCTATTAGAGTAGATACTCGTATTCAAGATATTATAAATAGCTGGGATAACATGATTTCTGGTTCTTCCATTTATGACCAAAACTCAGAATTGGTTAATGACTGTAAGATTTTGAATCATTATTTATCTATTAAATCTTCTGGTATTATTTCACTGAACAGAGTTAAGGAAAGTGTTTGGTTAAAATCATGGAATGACATGTGTGAGTTATACTACAACACTTATAAATTCAAAGAAGCTGATATTTTAAGAGATAATACATTATCTGATAATTTAAGAGATGTTGTTGGGCATTCAGTAGATATTTTAAAGTTAGTTTTCTTCAAAAAGATCGATAAATCTTCATCTATTTCTTCTCTATCATCTGCTGTGGGAGGTAGCAAGATTGGCGAAGCTGTAAATTCGTTGACTTTGAATGAAGACCAGCTAAAAGAAATAACAGACGAAAACTTAGGCGAACTAGACTTTGAAAACTTTTCAAAACACTTATCAATAGATTTACAAATACTATTTGACGTTTTCCTAGTCCTTGTTAAATTTTTAATCACTTTTGAAAGAAATTCCAAAATCAAAATGAGGTACAACAATTTGAACTCAAATATCAATTTTGTACATCATTTCGAACTACAATCCAATATTTTACCTTTTAATTACAACACAAACAGCGCCATTAATGGTCCAATTCCTGGATTATCAGAAAATTTGAACTCAATAAGTTTAAACGGGAATACTAACAAAGGTGGCCACATAGGAAATGAGGAAGATGGCGATGAGGCTGCTAGATCAAAGCAAAATGATTTAGAATTTTTTAAATTATACAAATTAATTTTTAAATTATTTTTGAATTTAGAATTTTTCTTAAAGGTAAATTATGGTTACCATGATTTTGAAAGTGAATTTGCAAACTTAACCATCAGTAGTATAGTTAACAAGTATAAAAATAAGGATATAAACATTGGTATTGACTCGAATGTCAATAAATTTGTTGATGGTAACAATTATGATAAGTTGCATGGTTCAAAATTACATAACAACACTAGTGATGAAGATTTATCTCCTAGAGATCGTGATTTAATAATAAATGAATTAATTAATTTTAAATTACCATTCAAGTTATTAAAAATTGGTGAATTTTTATTCAGTTTCTTATATGATAAAAATATCAAATTTGTTAATTTTAAAAATTTAAGTAGTGGATTATTTCATTTAAGAATATTTCTTGAAAATAGGGAGGAATATTTTGAATAAATAATACACACTCACTGCTATAAAGTTTCAAAGAATACCTTTCTCGGGTAAGGAGAATGTATGGTATGATTTCATAATATCGATTGTGTCACTTGAATTTTAGTAATTAAGTTATTTTCACAATGTAGGTCTTTAACATATATATATTTGCTCACATATCTTTCTGTTTTTATGTTAATTTTCCTGGCTCGATTAAGCGCCCTTATATTTTATTATTCTCTTTATAATTTCTCTAAATAACATTTTCTTTTTGCTAAACTTTTTTTCTGACATTTCTTTTTTTTTATTATTATTATTATTTCTACTTAGCTTTTATTTCTGTTACACTTTACTATGAATTATTTTACTTTAACGATTATTTAACGAATTTACACAACTTTTATGTTTAATAAAAAAAAACTATTTTTATAAGTAAAAACAGTAGGTAGTAAATAAGAATTAAGAGTAATTATAGCGTTTTACCACTCTTCTATGCATGCCTTTTTTCAGGTTTTCTGATTTCCTATTCGGGCATTTGTACATGTACTTTCAAATTTGGTAATAATAAGAATTTACAGCTAATACTATACGTAAAAGTATGTATATGATAATTTCTCATTTATTAATCTGTATAATAATTTGTACCACCTTTTCACTGAAATTTCACTTATAAGAATTTTTCAAAATTCCAGCGCCATATATACATAAGCATTCAAATCGACAGGACAAAAAATGAAAAAAAGACAGAAAAAATAATTAATATACTGCAATTTCTTAAAGATTCAAATCTGAAAAGTTGTAAATTTCTCCACTTTCAGCTGCTAGTACTTTTTGATTAAATATTCTGTTTTTTTTTTTGTAATTAAAATCATACATAAAAGAACTCGGTTCTCTGTCTTTCTTTTGTATTTAAAATAATTTTTTTATCTTGTTGTAGGACAAATTTTCTCTTATTCAATTCTTAGTTTTTGAACAGAGTATTACAACTCCTTTTGTGAATAATCGTTGGACAAAACTAAAATGCCAGGTTTTAAAACTTTAAGAATTTTCAAGAGTTACATGAAAGACTCAAAGAGTGAAGGGGGGAAAAGAGGTTCAGGAATCGAAACACTTGATCCTTTAAGAAACTCTTCTTCTTCTTGTACAGCTCCATCATCTTCTTCATCTGCTTCTATTATCGAGGATACTGAAGAAAATGAAAACTTTAAGAGACGTAAAACAATGAAATACGAACCAGAAGCAAATTCGTCACCATATTCAACCGAGTCAAATAGGGGATCAACTGAATCAACTGATTCTTGTGTTTCAGAAAAAAAGCCTGGACATGTGAAGGAAATTACAGTAGACTTAAACAAAAGAGACAGCTCTGAAACTGTTAATTCTCACTCAGTTAAAATTAACAAAGTTCCTGGTACATCATCAGAAGAAGGTGATAACGATGAAACAAACACTGAATCTGTCTCCAGCTGCATAGCTGATAGTTCTTGTGATGAAGAGAATGAAGACAAGAAAGAAGAATATGAAAATATTTTTGATGGACTTTCAAAAGAAGAAAAGGAGATTTTAATGTTAAAGGAAGAATATAAGGATTTTGATATTGAAGAAATTGAGTCCCGTCTTGCAAAAGCTGAAAAAGCCATCAGTAACAATTCTTCATTAGCTGATAATCCAGTTGTTGCCTCATATGCTGATATTACAAACCAATTAATTGCAAAAATTAATTTCCTTAAAATGACTACAGTTGATGTTTTAACAAATCATGAATTTGTATCAAGTTTTACCCAAAAACAAATAGTACTAATGATAGTAACCATTGCATGTTCTAATTTTCTTTCACCTGTTTCTAATATTGTTTTTTTGCCTGCAGTTCAAGAAGTTGCAGAAACTTTTGGTGTTTCAATTCAAACAATTAATAATTCAAATGCGATGTATACTGCCATTATGGCATTCTCACCTTGTATCTTTGCTCCTCTATCTGATATCTTTGGTAGAAAAACTATTTTTACAATGTGTGCAGTTGGATTAATGTTTGGGTCTTTTGGTACTGCACTTGCTCCAAACATTTATCTGTTTTTCGTGTTTAGAGGTTTAGCTTCACTTTTTGGTAATGCAATATCTATTGGCGGCTGTATGATTGGTGACGTTATACCAGCCAATAAGAGAGGTAAATTTCTTGGTTATGCATTAGTTGGAACTCAGCTAGGACCAACAATAGGGCCAGTGATTGGTGGATTATGTGTTCATCTTCTTTCATGGAGGTTTATCTTTGGATTTAATTTTCTAGTTGGGTTGGTTTTATTGTTTTTATGTGTATTTTGTCTAAGGGAGACATACCAACCCGCAGCAGAACCTACAAAAGAAGCTAAAAAGCGTTATGATCCATTTTCTGTTATTAAAGTATTCATGCTTTGGCCTTTTGCTCTTATTGCATATGTCAGTATGGTAATTGTCTTTAATATGTTTTGTTTAGTAACACCAATTAGAACTGTTCTAAATCCAAGATTTGGTCTGGATAGTGCCCTTGAGGCATCAATTTTCTTTGTCCCAGCTGGTTCAGGTTTGGTTATTGGTAGTTTAGTAGGTGGTACTTACAGTGATTATATTTTAAGAAAACTTAAAGAGCGTCGTAATGGTATCAGTAGACCAGAAGATAGACTAGTTGCACCTTTCATTGCATTATTTTTAATTTTACCAGTAACAATGCTTATTTATGGATGGTCATTGGAAAAAAAAGCTGGAGGTATGGCTCTTCCTATGGTTTGTCTGTTTATTGTTGGTTTTGCTCAAGCAATTGCATTCCCAGGTATCAATGCATACTGTCTTGAATGTATACCAGAAAAGAAAAGTGCTGGTTTAGCATCTAATTATTTTGCAAGATTCATGGGTGGTGCAGTTGCTTCTGCTACTTGTAAATTAGAAATTGATGCTATTGGAATTGGTTATGCTTCCACTATTAGTGCATTTTTATTAGTTAGTGGTTCTTTAGTATTATTGTTTTTATTTTACTTTGGTGAAAGATTAAGAAGTTGAAGTTTAAATAATTTCTTCTGTTGAATCATTTGTTCATCAATTTCTGATCATATATTTGTTGCCACTTCTTATTATTTCTCTTTTCTGGATTTTGGTTTTTATTTTTGTTAGAATATACATTTTGCATTGTACATTTTTTATTTCCATTTTTTATCCCTTTCCCTTCTCTTTTCTGTGGTTTTTCATCCCTTTTCTTGTCTATCATTTTATTTTATTTTATTCTTTCATATATGTATTGTGTTTGCATTTCAAATTTACTTGTTCATTTTTTGCCATTTATCTTGATTCAATCTATTTAATTTCATAAATACAGGTTTTCACTTTTTATTTTCTTATTAGAGTAAATTTCTAAATTTAGAAAAACCAAAACCAAAAAAAAATTAATTATTAATTAAGGTAATTAAATTATAAGGTAAGTTATTAATGTCAAATAGAAAAAGAAATATAAATAAATTATACATGAGATTAGAGAAAATTAAACACAAATATATAGATATATACGTGTGGGTGTGTCTGTATTATTATAATTGATTTGGTCTTAAAGCATAATAATTATTTTTGAAAAACCATTTTGAGAAAATACTAGCAACCATAAAATTTAATAATACAGGGAAAAATAAAGTTATTAAATCAAAACTTGTCAATGAATATTCTTGAGCTTTTATAACAGGATAAATCAATAATAAACAGTGTGATATTAAACCTATTGGTGATATTATTCTAACACAAGTGTAACCTATAAGAATATTCCATTGCTTTTCTGACATTGGGCCTTGAGGTGATAAAATTTCCACACTATCACCAATTGGTTTTGTTATTTTACTTCTTGAGCCATCTTTAAATGCAACTTGAAATCCAATGTTTGGGTCTATCCCTCCAGAACTTTTATTTGATACAGTTACATCTGTTGTTATTTTTTTTGTTGCTGTTGTTTTTGTTGGTGATGCAGTTGTGGACAATGATGATTTCTTAGCGGATTTTCCTCTAGACGATCTTGAACTGTAAGATTGTTTAACATCAGCAAAGTCACTCATTTTTAAAGAATATTATATGATGTTTAATATATGGGAAGGTGATAAGGTTAATCAGACAATTAAGATCAATAATTCTATTTTCTTTTCTTTTTTTAACTCTATGTATTGTTTACATCTTTTTTTTAATTAATATTTGTGGCTTCAGTATATAAAAATGAGTTGAAAATTAACTATCCTATATTGATGAATTATTAGTGGGGTTGAAAGAATTAACCGCCAATAGGATTTTGAATCTTTTTACCCTTTTCGATAAGGAATTTCGCATCAGCCGCTGAGAATTGAGAATTTGATACCTTGTCTTGTGTAGCTTATTATCCGTGCGTTATCAGAAGAGATAAAGGTGGGAATTTAAGATGTCAAACACCCGTGCACCATGTAGTGATTTCATTGTGATTCTGTAGATTGTGTGGAATCCTGCGGTAACGCTGTGTGGACTGGACTGGCAGATATATTGGCAGAGAGTCAGGGAAGTGGCACAGCTGCTACAGGGCTGAGCACTCGTCAGCAGGCTCTGGATTAGGGAATTGTCCGACAATCTGCCTCTAGTTTAAAGTCGATTGGTGCATCGGAGATTCCATTATACCAAAATATTTTAAACTGTTGCTAATCATGTAACAGAATGAAAATAGTTATCAAAAATTATCAATAATAAATGTTAGAAGATATATAAACTACGGACTTTTCAGTATTTGAAAACAGGGAGAGACAATTTATAAATCTGAGTCATTATTTACGCATTAAAAAAGTAGAGTCAAAGGATAGCCCTTTCTTCTTTTGAATTCTTGAATAAAATTTCTTTTAAATTGTTTTTAAACCAATCAATAAAGCACTGGGTTGAGTTATTTTAAGAATCGTCGCAGTCTGATGTGCTGATTCCCATGTATTTTTTGGAGAGAGTCTAATGGGCATACGTTAGATTAATTAGTTCTCTGAGTAGAGGTACTACAAAAGATGAAGCTTGTTGACTCCAAAAGATATAATATACATTAAAATTATTAGACAAATGTTTTTCAAAAGGAATCACTGATGATGATTGCGGTTTTCGTGCATATTATACACGTGGTATGAAATGTGTGATGAGTGATATAGAGTAGTGAAGCGTGTGTTATACATTTTTCAATGTGAAATCACAGCAACTTTAAGCTATACTACTCAGGAAAATTATAATTATAATTGCGAAGTATGTTTTTTTTTTATTACTATATTTCTCTATTTTCTGATATAGCAAAAATTTCTTAAAATTCAATTAAAATAAATTAGGGTATTCATTGTTTATCATTAATTATCCTTGTTTTAAGTCTCGATGTCGTTCTCGAAATTTGTGTACTTAAGTATGAATAACGAAAACAGGGTTAAATCAATCAATTTTGTTTATTGGATTCAATTTGAAAAGACTAAAGAGTAATAAATCAAACCAAAGCAGTATATGAAATGATGTAATATAGGGTCTCCAGCTCTTGGTATGACGTAGTTAAAAAATTTTGATCCGGTATTGAGACAATTTTTACATAATTGGTATTTGTTGATTGTATAATCCACAGAGAACGTTCCAGTATATTCGCCACTGTATGCATGCACATACGTACACTTTACCTTCCTTTCTTCTTCCATTTCTTATTTATATGCTTGCTATTCTTGTTGCCTTGTAATTGATGAATATATCAAAGGCACTATCCTATTGTCCAATGTGCAACCAGCAGCAAGTGCACGGGAGTGTAGAACTCAAGCAAGAGCAAGAGATATTAAGCAAATACAGGTAGTAACAACAGTCAGGAAAGACGGTACAGGGGCAATTATCCTGGCCAAGAATAGCAGCACTGCATCATGACATCATACTACAGACATCGTTTGGCAGCTTATCTTTCTGCTCCTCGCATGCTGATGTTAATACCTCAGCATACCGTGTAGACACTCCGGCAAAAACAGACATGTGGCGCTACGTTGCCGCCCTGTTTCTCTGTGTTTCTTTGTGTTTCCGTAGATTTCTATGTGGCCATATGCGCGCCTCATTACTAGAGCGTTGGATATCGTAATACGAGTTACACGGCGGCGACAGTTCTTGCTTGCTCCTTCTCCTCTGGGTAACGCAGAACAGAGAAATTAGCGGTTGGTCCTCTTAGACTACAGATAATTATATTACAAACATACTATTATTATTGATGATGATGATGTTTAATTCATTGCTGATAACGTTATTGAGTTATTTTATATTATTTTATAGATCCAGTCAGTGTTAAGAAATATGAAAAGATAGGCAAGTATGTTATTGTTAGAACGAATGTTAGAACGAATAAAGTTCCAGACCCATTTCCCATATTCAAAGTTTCAAGTGTGATGTAATTTATTGTTATCTTTACATCTTTACAGCAGTAACCACCCGAAAGGTTACGTAATTAAACCAGGCTTACTTTATTTTCATCACTGATAAACAATAGGACAAATATGCATTATTTATATTGTTCTCTTTCTTGCTTGCTGCCTGCTGGTATTTAAGTGTCTATGTCTCGGTGGTGCTATTGAAGGGAGTCCGGCACAACAGATGCGGGAGTAGGCGTTGCGACCGTCCAGTAAGAGACGGCGTTGTAGTTGGCTCTGCCAGACCACCAACCGTCGAGCTGGTGGCTCGTCCGCTTACTTTCCAGAGCACCGCCCGCACACTCTCAACGTGACGAGAAAAAAGCGAGGCTTATTCAACTCTTGCTACAGTCAAACAATGAACACCAAAAGTTGCGATTGCCGATGCTACATAGTCATATAGTCCCACTTTTCTGGATACCAAACAGGTGCCTTGCCCTTCCGTTCACGTCTTACCCACAACATCTATCAAACTTTGAAAAGATATCCATTAACCCATGAAACAAATGTTATAAGGGAGGCATCGCAGAGAAAGCGTAAATTTGTGTAGTGGTTATTTACAGTATTTGGAGTTTCTGCTTGTGATTACCATCTGTCGAGATGAAGATAGCACGAGCTTACGGCTACCTCAGGCCACCCAGCTAACGGATAGCCAGCAATCGGCGGTATGACGTGAAGACGGTTTGTTCGAATGTCGGTTTGCAGGATCTGCCATTCACCCACAAATCTCTCCGCTCTCTCAATCGCTAGAGAGAGGGTCCGGAAGCACAACAGCGGCATTGTGAGCCTGCTGGTAAACCTGCTTGTCGACCGGGGAAAAGGGGGTTTGGCTGCCTTTCTGGCTGCCAACTGGTGGCTCCACCGGCCGAGAGGCTGTTTCTCTTCTGGGGCAACTGCTCAGCCTAACTGTGGTGGCATGCCTGCCACAATTGACTCCACGCGTGCCCCGCCGGCACGCACAATGGTAAAAGCAGTCCTACAGCTGGGGATATTGTGCGTCTAGAGCCGCGCTGGTGATATAACGAGGAGGTGAAGTGAAGTGAAGTGAAGTCACCATGTCGGGATTTTGCAGTGCTGTTTCCACTTTTTCTTACTCTTTTAGTACAACATTAAGTTTAATAACTGGCATATCATAGGAGATCAGACAGTAAATTATTAGTTAGAATCACTTTCATTCATCAATCACACCCTAAAAGACTTCATTTATTCATTGAATTGCCTTTGTTTGAAGGTTACCGTTCATTGTTCTCTCATTATTTCGTTTCATTCTTTCATTCTTGCGTTCATATTACTGAATGTTCTCGTATGTTTCATATACCACATTATCAAATAGTAACTTGTACTAACAAATTATGATATTCAGTTAACACAATTGCTGTCACAACATTCACTCACTTGTGAACTTGATCGTTAGAAGGAAGAGAGAAAGCATGGAAGAGCAACTAAATTCTGAATTCTAACTAAGTGAACGTATGTATGCTCCTTTCCTTCGTAATGTTCGTAATTTTTGTCTTTAGTTTCGTTGTTTGTACAATTTCCGTTCTAAACTCTAACACCGCAGCACTCATATGCATTCACGCATCTTGTTCTATATTATGTTTCAGTAGTAGTATCTATTGCTCTTACTCACACAAAATTATATTACGCTCCTCTTACATGCACTCTGACTTTACTAAATTAATTAACTTTCCTAAATTAATATAAATACACTTCAAGTTCCCCTATTTTATATTTTTAATATTTTTTTCTTTTATTTTCGGAAAATTATTTATATTCATAATTTCTTATTCAATTAACTACTTCTATTCTCTCATTTGATTTAGTTTTATAATTACTTGAATTGATTTTATTTCATATACGCTCATTCATTTACAGATACATATATACACATACGACATATACTAGTCACTCACACAAAAAGAATATTTTTTATCGTCTTCTATTGAATACAATAAATATCATATATCAATTGAACAATAATTAGAAATATTTGCTATTAAACAAATTCAAATACAAATACATATATATATATACTCATATAATAGATCAAAGATCATTTTATTTTATTTAAATTATAAAATGATGACACAACAAGCTACTCCTTTTTCAACCAATGCTACTCAGCAAGTAGCTTCTCCAAATTCATCAGCTTCATTCTCTTATTTAAATAATGATGGTATTGATGAACTTATCCCAACACCAAGAAAGAAAAGAGTTTCTTCTTTATCATTATCTGATCAATGGGGTGGTGGTTTACAACCATTAACAAAGATAAATGGTGGTAACGGTTCATTATCCCGTTCTGGTTCTATGTCTCGTTCTGGTTCTATGTCACGTTCTGGTTCTATGTCTCAGAAAAATTCACACCTTAATTTAACTGGTTTAAAACCTTCAAAAAGTGGTTCAAAATTATCGTTAAACGGCTTAGGTAAAAGTAACTCAAAAATGTCAATGGTTTCATTGAATTCAGCAACTTCAATTCGTTATAAAAAAGAAATTGTTGATCACGCTAGAATTGCTTCTTATGCTTTTGCTTTCGATATTGATGGTGTCATTGTAAGAGGTCCTGAAACTATCCCAGAAGCAAGAGAAGCTATGAAATTATTAAATGGTGAAAATAAATACCATATTAAAGTTCCTTATATCTTTGTTACTAATGGTGGTGGTAAACCAGAAAGTGCAAGAGCTGCAGATTTAAGTGAACGTTTAAATACAGAAATTACCGTTGAGCAAATCATTCAAGGTCATACTCCAATGAGAGATTTGGTTGATGTTTATAAAAACGTTTTGGTTGTTGGTGGTATCGGTGATGTTTGTAGAAAAGTTGCCGAAGGTTATGGTTTTGAAAATGTTTATATCCCTTTAGATGTCATGTACTGGAATCCAAGTGTTACTCCTTACTACAATTTAAGTGAAGAAGAAAAAGAAGTTTGTAAAAAAGATGTTGATTTTTCAAAAACTAAAATTGATGCTATATTAGTCTTTGCAGATTCAAGAAATTGGGCAGCTGATCAACAAATTATTTTAGAATTATTATTATCAAATAATGGTTATATGTGTACAACTTCAGAAACTTTTGATAATGGTCCACCATTATATTTTGCTCATTCTGATTTTGTCTGGGCAACAAACTATAAATTATCAAGATATGGTATGGGTGCCTTACAAGTTTCGATTGCTGCTTTATATAGAGAACAAACAGGTAAAGAATTAAAAGTTACCAGATTTGGTAAACCTCAAAGAGGTACTTTCAAATACGCTTCAAAAGTTTTATCCAATTGGAGAAAAGATGTTTTGGAAGAATACGTTGAAGAAATTAGTCTTCACGGTTCAGATTCAGCCAGTAATCTTGATGCAGCTGAAGAAGATGAAGATGAAGATGAAGATGAACAAATATTAGAATTTGGATTTTCTAAAAATGAAAAATCCGTTGAAGAAAAACAAAAAGCAAAATTAGCTAATAAACCTGTATTTGTTGATAGTGAAGATGAAGATGATGATGAAGATGATGAAGAAGGTTTAACCATTCAAAAATTATCACAATTGACTCTTGAATTACCTCCTGCATCAACAGTTTACTTTGTTGGTGATACTCCAGAATCAGATATTAGATTCGCTAATTCACATGATGAATCATGGCACTCAATTTTAGTTAAAACTGGTGTTTACAAAGAAGGTACAATTCCAAAATATAAACCTAAACACACTTGTGAAAATGTTTTAGAAGCTGTTAAATATGCTATTGAAAGAGAACATGCTCTAGAATTAAAAGAATGGAATGATAGTGCTGTTGAACAACCAATTATTGAAGTTCCAGTTGTTAAAGAAGAAGTAGAAACTATTAAAAAGCATGATTGATTTATTGCTTTTAAATAAAATTTCTAATTACTTATATTGCTAGCTTTTTATCATTTCATACATTTTCATTTTGCGTTTATACTTGTTTTCTTATTTTTTTTTGTTGATTCTTTCCATTTTCCATATCTAGAACTTTTCATTTCAGTATAACTACCATATAGAGCAATATGTTTATCTTTTTTAACTTTTTAATTTCTCTTTTTCTTATATTTATTCTCTTTCTTTTTTATTTTAGCTTTTTCTATATCTTATCTATATATAATTATAATCGTATAAATATTGGGTCTTATGGTTGGTTGATCTATTTTATTTTTATTACTAATTTTCTTTCTAAGAAATTAATGATATTTATAATTCCTTGGGTTTGGTTCTAAATTTACAGAACTTTTTCTTTTTTTTTATCTTATCTTTTTATATATTGCTATCTTAAATTTATTCTTTATAATATGATTTACTTGTGTCTTAATTTTAATCTATTAATAAATAAATATTTTACTTGCATGACTATTAATTTTTTTATAAATCAACATTAGCTTAATATTAGCCGACAATTATTATAAATTGTATAATTATTATTAAGAAAATCTGAAATTAACTAACAAAAAATAAGCCTTTCAATTTCATACAAATATTAGAATAATAATATTTTTTTAATAATAGAACATTCTCATAATATACAGCTATACTTTTAACAGCCCGGGTTTTATCGAAAGTAAAATAATAGCAATCAAATAATTTAAAATTGAAAAATTCTTAGATGAGTGAGTTTCATATATATCAGATTTAGCTTACCACCATTTCCATAATCATTCACGCTAAAGGTAGTATTGAAAAAATATTGATTCAATTATCCTTGTTGCAGAGGATAAATTAAAAAAATAAAATGCAAATTCGTAAATTGGCTGATAAGAGCGGCTCTGCTCCAGGGGAGGTTCGAACTCTCGACCTTCAGATGACACAGTGTAGAAACTACCTATGAGACTGACGCTCTGCCGACTGAGCTACTGAAGCCGCTTGAAGTTTGTTAAAAAACGGGTTATTCATGAAAACGGGTTATTCATGAAGTGCAAAGGTTTTCAAAATTTTTATTTGTTGTTTTTGTTAGCCATATATTTGATATAAATCGTTGGAAATTGTTATTAGAGTAATCTAATATTGATGAATGGTTATTGATTTAGGAAATAAACTTCATTTTCTCTTATAATTGTCTTGTGAGAATCTCAAATTTTGATAATTTAGCAATTTTATTCAAAAAGAGTTTACAGACTAAAATTTTGAGTTGTTATTTATGTGAGTATAACTCGATGTCGTTTCATTGATTTATATATATACTGTTATTCATTGTTGATATTATGTAAGTTTTTAGTAATTAAGTTTATTAAAAATATCCAATTTTTCGCTATATTAGAATTAAATTATAAAACTATAGAGTTAAATAATTATAGAATAAAAGAGTTATACATATAAATTTATAATATTTAAGAACAAGTTGACATATATATACGTTGCTTCTTTAATCCTCATATTTTTGAATCATAAAATACACAAGACACAAATGAATATGTGTACATATATATAGTGTTAACTATCAGAAAATAAAATTCTATTTAACTGATTTTGTTTAATAGTGAGAGAATTTTCCAAGCAGAAAAATGATTTTAATACTTCATTATAAATTACAGGTAGTCTTAATATGTTTGCAATTTGGCTATCAATATTATGATGATTTATCACTGATTGTTTTAAATTCATTATTCTTATATGTGAAGTGAATGCTTTTATTAAAGAAACAAAATCTGAATTTAATTTAAGATTAATGATATTATATGTATTATTGACAATATATGGAATTTCAAATATTAAATTTTGATTTGAATTTTTCATTTCTTTAATTTTATTTAAATCAATTTCTATGAACCATTTTAATTTTGTAAAATAAATATCATCTAATCCAATGAATAATTTATAATGATATAGATATACTAATTCTTTGCAATTTTTATTAATTTTTATTATTTCATCGATTGCCTTTAAGAAAGATATTTTATATTGTTCTTGTTGTTCTAGTGATATGTTTATATTTTCTAAAGGTGCCTCCTGAAGATTATTGCAAATATCATTTTTCAATAATGGTGTATAATTATCGTCAAATGTATCATCGTTATATTTGCCTAAAGTTTCTTCAAACCCATTGGCAAAATAACTAGCAGATTCTAAATTACTAAAACCATGTTTAATATTACCTATATTTGAATCTTTATCATTTTTATTATCAGAATTTGTAAACTTTTCAGGTAAAATTTTTGATATCCAACTTTTCTGTAAATATACAATTGGTGTTGTAAAATAATTAGCTATTTCATTTATGTATCCTAATATAAAAAATGATTCATATCTTTTTTGATTCTCAAAAAATGAAGAATAGTTAACTACAGGTTCAATATTTATATTATCATCATATAATTCTGAATCTGTTAAATTTTTAGAATCTTGTTCACTATTAGAATTTTTCAATTTAATGTTGTCGTTAAGTCTAATTTCACACATCCTTTCACTTTTATTTGTGTTCTCCGTTGTGACTGTAATATTGTTCATGGTTAGAGAAATATGCAAATTTTTTCATAATATAATATACAATTATAATAAACTGGTTAATCACTTGACTAATATATAGTGTATTTGGAAATAATTAAGAAATAATTTTATATTTTAAGTATAAATATTAAGAATATATATCAAGTATTAGCAAAGTGTACAGATTTATTCCTAATTTAATTACTATAATAAACTATTGCTATTATTTTAATTTAATTATATTTTACCACTATATCTATATATCTATATAGTTTAAAAAAAGATATATTTTTTGTTACTTTTTGTATTTAGTTATTAGAAATAAGCGCTGAAAAAAGAAAAAAAAAATAATTATTATAATTTTCGGCGCTTAAAAAAATAATTTAAAATTTAATTTATATTCCACAATAGTATTATACACAACGATTTGCACAAAAGCAAATAATAAATCACAATGAGAAGAAACAGAAATTTCAAATCAAATAATGTAAAATGATATTACAAAATACGAAAATTCAGATAGTGGTCTGTCCAAGCGCTAGACCTTCCAGCAAGTTGGAACACAAATTTAATGTTGTGCCATTCTCATCAATAACAGTTCAGAAAATAGGATAGACAGCCCGTAGACGCTGGTAGCTTTTATCTCAACCGCTTGCTGGCTTGATGGCTGGCTGGATGGCTGCGCACCCCATCACCGAGAAACTCACTGGACTCCAGTGCGAAAGACAGGCAGAACGTTAGGGAGTAGTCTCCAGAGTCACGCATTTGATGGTGTTATTGATTTGTTGGTTTTTTTCATTTTCTCAGTGGGTATCGCCCCGTGCCTCTCTGCTTGGAACATAAATCGAGCTGGCCACCGTCGCAGCGTTCTCCGTGGATATACCGTCATTGACAAAAAACAGGGAAACAATCCACAATCCACATGGCAAGACGCGGGGGCCAACTGTTGCTGGCGATACTGCAGATCTGGAACTCGGTAACAAGCCGAAAGCTGATAAACAGCCTGAGTATGCTTTACCCTACCTGCGCTTTTACCGAAAGATTACTTCATTCCAGCTTTGCTCCTTAGCTTTAACGCATATATATATCCAGCAGGCAAAGGATACAGCTGTGTTATTTTGGTTCAATACTGGCGGCGGATAAAGATTAACGAGAGCCACAGCACTCACGTCTGTGGTTGAAAACCCCTTCTTAACAATCACTGTAAGCTTCCAGCCTAAGCGATGTAGTTACAATCAAAACCTCGAATATGGTCTACTCGTTTATCTACAAAGAACCACACGCACTCCACATCAGATCCCCCAGGATCCCCCAGGATCCCCCAGGATCCCCCAGGATCCAGTACGGTGCTGGTTGGCGTAAGCTTCTGGGCTAAGGCACCGGGGCCTTCTCTTCTGCGTGGTTCTTGTCACTTTCCACTAAGCAGACTGGCCGTGCAACACAAAATGGGACAACCGGATGCACAGAAGCTGGCGTCTAGACAGTCCCGTTGAGCTTAGACAAGGCGAGTCCAGGCCGTAATCTGTTGTGGAATCAAAGAAAAGCAGGCAAAGTAAGCACAGTAAGAAAAGCCTGCCCTGAGTTGAATCGAGTCTGCAGCACAGTAACCAGTAACCATTGTCTTACTTTACGTGGCAGAAGCGTCTGCAGTTTAAACTGTTTTTGAATATGCATGAAATGTTCACTTGCAGCAAAATCATCTGATAATTTTTTTGTCGCTGTTTTCAAACTTCTCTAACAAATCACCAAACATTTTGCTAAAAATAAAAATTTGTACAAAAGTTGCTAGAGTTAGCTCATGTTGGCTTTCTTCATTACCTGACTTAGTTAAGAGGTTAAATTCAGAAAACAATTGTTAATATGTATTTTTTGCGATATATATATCTGTTAGATCGATGATTTAAAATTCTTGAGCTATTGACAAATTTACAAATTTACAATTTTACAAAAAGTTGAATCGAAAATTTACCCTTTTTCTTTTGTTAAGGATGTTTTCTCTCTTACTTCAACCGAAGTAAACATAGAATAATAGAAATATTCAATCATCACTCATTCTATCAGTGTCGGCAACACGCATTAATGATCCAGAGAAGCAAAAAAAGTACTCAACCATGTAAATCGTATCATATCTTCTATATAAATCAGGACAAACAGTAACGTAACTACCCACTAACTGGTTCCCAATTCTCATCAGGCCACAATGCTATCAAGCCACACGTAGAGAGCAAAAATGGCTGCAGCTTTCCCATACGAAAAAATGCGAGAATTAGAAAGATTAACAGGATTCGCTCTTTCGCTCTTTCGCTCGCTCGCTCGCTAGTGTTCGCATAATCCATCATCCGCGTCTCGCTAGCGAAATAACAAAACAGAAAAACAGGTTAATCCACACCCTCAACAGCCGCTGAAAAATTATAACGGTGTAACCGAGCGTCAGGACATTGCGTATTAATTGTACAAAATCAGGTTAAATCGCACTTGCTGGGCCAGATTTTGGCAAGTCATGGCCAGTGGATTCCAAGCGAAAATCCGGCCGCAGTGGTGAATTCACTTTTAAATAATTATACATTTACTGATTGATGGCTAATTAAACATAATAATATACTAAGTTAGTTAAACTTATTAAAGAAGAAGTAAAATAAAACAAATATAATGTAAAATAAATCAGTAAATAAATAAGTGAATGAATAATAAATAAATAAATAGAAATATAAAAAAAGAAGAGAAATATATAAAACATAAATTATATAATTATAATTGAGTAAATAAAACACATAAAAATAAAACCAAAACAGGAAATAAAACTAAAGAAATAAAGTTAAGAAATTAATATATAGAAATAAACAAATAAATAAACAAACAAATAAATAAATAAATAAGTAAGTAAATAAGTAAATAAACATTTAGAAATAAACAAATAAATAAGTAAAGAAACAATTAGAATGAAATATAATGATAAAATATGAAATACTAAATATTTTATAATGTAAATCTATATTAAAATCGGCTTTTAAAATTCAGATTAAATCTGAATTTCAAACTGAGATTAAAGCACAAAGCAGTTGAAATAAATGAAAAGAAAATTAAACAATATGTAAACGATTTACTTTAGAATTGAATTTTTTGAATCTCATGCTCAAGAAAAGTAAAACCTTCAAAATCTTGATATGTCTTCTCATTCTTCAATAATATACAGGTGCAAATTAATGTAAAAAAACAAACAAACTAAGGACACCTAAAAATGAGACAAAACACATAATATTGAAATGAAGGCACAGAAAAGAAAGATAGAGCATTAAAAATAAAATAGTTGAAATTATTATCATAAGACTTAATTGAAACCAACAATTGCTAACTTAAATCGTAGTAATAATCAAAAGAAATAAAAACAATATTTGAAGTGAATGGTAATTAAAATTTCAGATGTACTATAGAAACAGAGAATAAATTGTCTAGCATTTGTGTCGTCTAGAAAGTTCGAAAACAAATACTATCATATTAATGATGTAAAAACATAAAAAAAAAAGGAAAAATGGAAAAGTACTCAATTAACTTGTCAATGTGTAATCAATATGGTGCTTGTTGAGGACCTTGTTGATGTTGTAAATGTGGTAAGAGTTGATATCCATTAGGTCTATTCTGAGGAACTGAAAAATGCGAAATTACAGGTGGTGCACCATGTTGCTGTTGCTGTTGCTGTTGCTGTTGCTGTTGCTGTTGTTGTTGTGGAGGTTGTGGAGGTTGTTGAGGATGTGGGCCAGATTGGTAAACCATTCCTGAATTCATATTGTTAGGATGAACTTCATTAGGATGCATATGATGTGGTGGTGGTGGTTGTTGAAGCTGATGTTGTTGGATTTGTTGGATTTGTTGAGGTTGTTGAGGATGCTGATGTTGTTGAGAAGGATGCATAACAGTCTGTGGAGGATAATGGTGTTCTTGTTGTACTGGTTGAATATTTGGAGGAGTCATATCCAAGTCCATGCTGACGTCTTGTCCCTGTTGTTGATGTTGATGTTGATATTTCTTCATATGATCATATTGATGTTGAAGTTGTTGTTGCTGTTGATATTCTCTCTGCTGTTGAACTGGATCTTGTGATTCAGGTTGTTGTAAATATCTATATCTTCTTGCACCATATGGAACTTGTTCATAACCAAGACAAACTTTTTTACTCTTTTCACAATTAAAACAAAATGGTTTACGTTCATCACATTTAATTCTTCTTTTACGACAAGTCAAACAACCTGTTCTTGTACGTCTTCTAACAACTTTCTTTTTCTTATTTGGATCTGTTAAATCTGTAATTATGGAACCATTTTGTAATCTTTGATGTTGATGATGAGGATGATTTAATGAAGGTTTATATTCATGTTTACCTAAAACAGGACCATAAATTGCAGGCTTTCTCATTGAAGTTTCAGAGTCTTGTTGTGATATAGACTGTGTCGATGGAGAATCTGGTGTTATATTCATCTTTTCAAATTGTTGTTCTGGTGATGTTACCATTGGAGTAGTTGGAATAGAGTTCGAATTACTAGTAGATGATATATCATTATTATGGTTAACATTTTGGTTAAGATCCTGTTGTTCTCTTTTAATCTCTTCAGCAGTTGGTTGTAAATGAAATCTGGCTAAATCTTGAGCTGATGTTGATGGTGAGATGTAACCTTTGTTTATTTGCTTTTTAGGTAAAACTGGTTCTTGATCATTTAAAACTGTTGAAAATTCTGGTAATTTTGGTTTACAATCCTTATTGTAAGCGTTTGATGAAGAATTTAATGGATTCTGAAATGAAGGTACAGAGTTAGAAGATGCAAATGGAGGAGGAATCATATGATGGGGTTGCTGTTGTTGTTGTTGTTGTTGTTGTTGTTGTTGTTGTTGTTGTTGTTGTTGTTGTTGTTGTTGTTGTTGTTGTTGTTGTTGTTGTTGTTGCTGCTGCTGCTGCTGCTGCTGCTGCTCTGTTGAATGCGAATGTGACAAAGCATTGGTATGTACAGTATTGGAGGACGTTGATGTCAATGATGAAAGAGGTGGTAATACTACTTCATTTATCGAACTATTCTGATATTGTATAGTAGGAAGAGGCGATTGATTAGAAGATGGTGATCTCAATGGAAATTCAGATGGACGTCCTCCATGTCCCAGTTGAATTGGTGGTAAATGATTATTATTTATATTAGATGAATTTTCAGTAATATCACTTTTATTAAAACCATTTGATGGAGATTGTAATGGTGCAGTTAACGATGCAATTGATGGTAGTTTTATTCTTACACTTTGATTCTGCTGTTGTTGTTGTTGCATCTGTGGCTGTATTTGATTTCCTAGTTTATTTGTATCTGCTCCATCTTGAGAAATGTTCGATATTATATTAGTATTTTTTCCATCTTTATTTTCATTATCTTCATCTGTATTCATTAATTTAGCCAGCGATGACATTTTCTATACAAATGAATGGATTTAAAAAAATAATTTTTTTATCTTTTTTTTTTTTTTTTAAATATATTGAATAGGTTTCAGAGAAAATAAAATGATGAAAAAGGGTATAGTTAAAAAAATTAATAAGATGTTTATAAATTCTTTCTATGTTTCTTTCTTTTATTTTTCTTTTATTTTTCCACTTGTGAATTTATCTTATCTTTGAATAAATTATTCTATTCAATAACTAATTTAAAATTTGAATTAACTAAGCATAAATTATAGGTTTCTTATCTTTTCAGGAGTATAAATTTTAACTGCCTAGTGATTGATTGTTCTGACTTGAGGAAAGTTTATTTTAATCTTTTCTTTTTTTTTTTTTTACAAAATTCTGATCTTTTAATTTTCCTTTTAATTTTTGGTATATACCATATATTCTTATTATCTCTTTTTTTTCAATTTCAAAATTTTGATTATTTTATTTTAAATTGAAAAAAATTATTAAGTATGTGAATATAACAGTAAGGAATTTATAAAATATATGTTAGAAGGGAATGTGAGGCTGAAATAAAAGGAGTGATTTTTGTTTTCTTTATTTATTGATATGAATTAACTCTTTTTAAAATTTTGATTTGAATTGAAGACTTTTGATAAAAAATATGTGTTAAAAAAACCTGTTCAATAAAATAATAATAATAATAATAATAATAATAGAAAAAAACAATTAAAAAATATATAATATTTAAGTATATTAGTATTAAGAGTAACCTATCAATATTTTGAGTGAAATCAGATCAAAAATTAAGTTTAATTGTATATTAATATTGTATAACTCTATATTTGAAATTATAGAAATTTCTATCAGATTTGTTATTACTGATTCTTCTAAGATATTCTTAAAATGCCAAAACAGTTGATTGATAACCAAATGTATGAAGTTTATGGATATATCATATCAGTGAGGTGAGGATTGTTGCCTTTGTTTAATGAAGATACACATAGGCAAAGAATGATTGATATCAAATTATGAATGAGAGCAACGGCCACATTGTTGAAACCAGGTGGTGGTGGTTATGGTAAAGTGAAGCTTGTGGAGATAGAGTACCAAACGACAAGAAAGACCAAAAAACAACAAATTAGAGGTAGAATAGAGACACACAGGCAGGAGAGAAAGGGTGAAAAGAAGGAAGAGAGATACTAAGACAGTAAGATAGTGATCGAGGTAGTGGTAATATTAGAGATAGGTAATAATAAACACTGTAACCTAAACTCTATCCTCCTTGCTTGGATTAAGAGACAGAAGCTGTGAGGTTACGAATATTCAGTTAACTGAGTAGCTAAGCAGAGAAGAAGGCAGAAAGTTAGGAAGACCGCGCGGAGAGCGAGCGGCAGCGTCACAGCCCCGCCATCGCGGGAAGACGGCCTAATGGCGGAACCGCTCGCTATAGAACTGCCGTAGAACCGCTATATAGTCGCTCGCTATATAGTCGCTCGCTATATAATCGCTCGCTACAGAAGCTCTCGCTATGGAGCCAGTAGCCAGGGCACCACGAGAGGAAACACAGGCGGTATGCATGCATGCATGCTTCCTTCCAGGGGAAAAAAAAGCATGCTCGCTCAAAAGACCCTAAACTAGGAAACAGTACAGCACAAGTGAAATCCCTGTTCCAGACGAATCAGCCACAGCAACTGCGCCGAAACAGGCAGGAGACACAAATCTGGTGGGTTTACTCTTCAAGTCAATAACACTGGTACTTGAAGTGACATTGTGACATTTTATGAAGTGATATAGTGAAATGATATATGATGAGATGGTAATATGAGCATACACTAAAGTATATATATAATCATTATATTCAGTATAATATATGTAACCTATACGGAATACATACGACGAACAGCTGTTCAATGTAGATTGTGTTATATTACAATGCCGTGCAGAAGCTTCTGCGTCTGGTTGAAGAGCCGCTCAATACTCAGCTGCAGAGTTGTTCTTCGTCTCTGCAAAAGACTGCGACTGAGAAGAGGGTTTCTTGTTAGGTTTGCGATGTGCTGCTTTGGCCAACTGCCCCATCCATTGTTCCGCGCGATGCGGGAATAAGGTGTGCGCGCTTTTATTATTCAGCTGCCATGCTCATGTGGTGCCTGTTGTTGTGACAGAGGCTAAACCACCCTATGCCCACGGCGAAGGCACCCTCTTGCAGCAGCCCCACTACTACCGCGGGGTTATACGCTGAACTTACACTACTATCCAACCTTCTTCTTCTGGCCATGCAGGGTGGCTCCGTGGGGGGCCATTACAGGAGGGTACGCTGGTTGCTAGTTGATTATAGAACAAAATTTCCTCGCGGGGGAGCTACGCCATTGCGACGTAGTTTACAAGAAGATAACAATCACTGTCTTTTGTCCCATCGCATGAATAAACTAGCCGAAAACAGCTCTGACATGATCTTAATCTCACCTTTGTCAGCGTTTGTAGGCGGGAAACGATGGTGTTTCAGAATAAAACAAAATAGGCACTCAGAGCTAAAACAACAGTTCATTTTAGTTCAGATACTTGGGATAGTCAACAAAGAACAATGAAAATTAATGGATTATATTCTCATACACTCTCTTTCTAATGTAATACATACGAATTTTATTAAACAGACCCCCAAATCCGCAGTCTTAAAAGTAATATAAACAAAAAACAGAAAACATCCCTTAACAGTATTTAATTTTGATGATGCAAATGAGGTTATAATATCCCGTAATTTTGAAGATTTGGCTAAAAAGGTAAAGCAAAAAGATTCTTACAATTTTGTATCGATAACGGCGGAAAAAAAATAAAACACAAAAAAGTAACAAAAAGAAATAACAAAAACCTTTTGATCAATTGAAGAAACCTTTATATCTAATCCAGTTGGAACGTAAGATGTAATTCAAAGTATTTAGATTCAATTTAGTTCATGTATTTCTTAATCTAAACTAACAACTGATCCTGTAGTTGTTTTAGTATACGGTCTTTTTCTTGAGATGAAAAGAGAAAAATAGCTTGCGCGCAAACACTCGTGACACAGCCGAGGAGTAGCCAAAATTTAATTTATGGCCAAAATTTAAAATTTCTCACGAGGATAATAATGTGTTCAGAAATTAGTCGCTAGGTTCGCCGCAGGAATTGTTCTGACTTTACCTACAACTACCACATACGAAGCTTTATCATTTAGAGTGAAATTATAAGAGCAAAGAGAAAAGTCGAGCAAACAGGTGACTTCAATTCACAGCTCTCCCCAAACTGGATTGGGTTTCTGTGTTATTTGTGAGAGGTAGATATAAGTATCCTGTATCTTTGACATTCCTCTACTGTTGTAACGTTACATATTACTTACATATCCTTTCAACAGTACTAAATCAATATACAAAACTGAAAAAAATAGATGTTTGAAAATTTTATAATTTTATTATTGTATAATTGAAACACTATTTTAAAAAAAGAAAATTTGATGATACTTTGTATCATACAAAATATTATTCTCTGTTTCAATTCAAATAACGAATAGTAAACTAGCTATAAATGGAAAAACTGGGGTAGATCAATTATTCATATGGTGCACGGAGTTTATATATCACCTCCTCTTTGTTACTGAACAGGTACGCTTTTATTTAGCGAAATGTTTTATCTCAGATCTGAAAGATAGCACTCAATAACTTGAATTATATAAAAGTTTTAAAAATTAAAATCTAAATATACTAATTCAAATACTAATTCTTTTAAATTGATCATCGCATTTCCAGTCCCCCTTTTTTTTGCTTTTTTTGCCGTTTTTTTTCTTTGCTAAGATGAGATATATTGGATCTGTTATTATACCTTTAACTGCATTTTTCAGATTTGCATTCTCTGATTCAGTTATTGGTGTGGCTCCAGAAAATCAAGATAAATATGTTCCTGATAAGGATGGAAATTGGAGATGTTTAAATAATCCTGAGATAATTATATCATTTGATAAGATCAATGATGATTACTGTGATTGCCCAGATGGGAGTGATGAACCAGGTACTTCAGCTTGTCCTAATGGTAAATTTTATTGTGAGAATAAAGGTCATTTTGGTCAATATATAGATTCATATAAAGTCCATGATGGTGTTTGTGATTATGAAATATGTTGTGATGGAAGTGATGAAAATAATTATGAAATTGGTTATATTCCATGTCCTGATAAATGTAAAGAAATAAATAAAGATTATAATAAAAGAAAAGATTCAAAGGTTAAATTAGTTACTGAAGGTTTAAAAATTAAAGAAAAATTAATTGAAAAATCAAAAGATTTAATAGAAGAAATTAAAGATGAAAAATTAAGATTAACAAATGAGGTTAATTCTATTGAAAGTGAAATAAATGAATTAGAAAATTCAAAATCTTCAATCAGTTTAGAAGATATTGATGAAAATGAAGATAATAATATCAAATCTGAAAATTCAATCTTTATATCACAAATTAATCTATACAATTCTAAATTAGAAAAATATGTTAATTCAGTTAATTCTAATTTAGAAAATTATAAATTAAAGTTGAATTTATTAGAATCTATTTTACTTAAAATGACAAATGAATACAATCATAATTTTAATGATCCTGCAGTGAAAGAAGCTGCAAATGCATATCAAGATTATATTGGTAACTCAGAAGATGATGCAATTGAAACATCAAACCCAGTTGATCTTTTAGAAGAATTCAAATCTTTAACTGAAAATTTGGCTTCTTTAAACACTGAGTTAGAATCATCAAATTCTCAATTCCAACAAGAACAATTACTTTTGCAAAATGATGGAGTCAAAAAATGCAAAAAATGCTCTTCTTGTTCATGTAAGAATAAGAAAAAATCATCATGTGGTTGCGGTAAAGCTTCATGTGACTGCGGTAAAGATGCATATGATTGCGGTAAAGACTCATGTTCCTGTGGTAAAGAATCAAATTTTAAATCAACTTGTAAATGTAGTGAAAATTCAAAATCATTGACATATGAAGAATGCTCTATTCCTAAAGCTGTCTCTTTATTTGCAGAAGGGTTAATTGATAAGTTTATTGGATCACCTAGATCAGCAACAAAGACCAACACCAAAGACGACAAGCAAGACTTTGAAAATGAACAAAAAGATAATGAAGAAGAAATAGAAAATCAAGAACAATCATCACAAGATGGGAACTCTAAAGCAGTTCCTGCAAAATTAAGAGAAATTGAAAAATCTATTGAAGAATTAACAAAATCTAAGGAAACTAAAAAATCAAGAATTAATAAAATAGATTCTGATTTAACAAATTCAATTGAAGACAAATCATCAAAATATGGACCTGATGATATCCTAAGAGCCTTTGATCCTACAGATTGTATTTCTTCTAAAGTTGGCGAATATACATATGAATATTGCATAAGTGGTGCGATTTTACAAAAATCAAGTAATGGACAATCAACATTAATAGGAAAATTCGATAAAATTGAAAAAATTGAACCTGAATTAAACAATGCTAATGAAGATTTTCAAGATGCAACATTAAAATTATTTTATGAACGTGGTTCAAGATGTTGGAGTGGGCAAATAAGAAGAGCCACTGCTTACTTAGAGTGTGGTAGTGAATTAAATATTTTGAACGTTGGTGAGCCTGAAAAATGTGAATATAGTTTTAAAATTACTAGTCCTATTGCTTGTTTCAAAGAGGATATGGATAAATTTTAGTTCTATACAATATTGAAAAGATTTCACACTATATAGTATATTTATAATTTTTGTTACATTGTTACATTTTTTTTTTCTTTTTTTCCATCATTTATTTAATTTTTAATTTGCATGTATTTTATTTTAATTATTTTATTTTAATTTTGTAGTAAACTAAATTTTAATATATTTAAAAAAAAAAAAAAATTCTAGAAAACAGAACGAACAAAAAAAAGAAAGAAAAGAAAAGAAAATTGACCTTAAAAACAACAAACAAGAGCAAAGGGAAAAAGCATACCAAAACCCTCTGTCAAAAAGACAAACCAACCAACCAAAAATTAACCAAAATAATAAAGAAAAAGATACCACGAAACCAAAAAAATGCCATAAAACCATAAGTACACCTACAAAAAGAAGATAAAAGGAAAAGAATAACAGAAACATTGAAATTCACCACCCAAACAGTTAAGTTCTAACAAAAGTTATATTATTTCCACATACTTCAGCTTTTAAAACCTTTTTAACAGGTTTATGTGATTTTTCATTCAAGATAAGATCATTACATAATTTATTTGAATTATTAAGAATTAAATTTTCAAAAAAATTTACAGTTTTAATAAAATCTTTATAATCTTTATTTGTTTCAACAAATTTTATATGATTTGATCTATTAAATCTAGATTCTAAATTTGAGTGTAATCTAGTTAATCTTATAAAATTTGATAAAAAAAATGAAATATTTTCCTTTTCTAATTCAATTATTCTATTTATTATTAACCAATTTGATAAATTAGTATTAACACAATTAATATTATTTTCATTTGAAGAAAAACATTCAAGAAATTTTGATCTGTTTGATTTATAATTATCATCTTTTAAAATATTTCTTGATATTAATTCACATTTACTTGGTCTATCTTGGAAAAATTTATTTAATTTTGTTCTTTTAATCATTTTATTAATATATTGACTAATTCTAAATTGATGTAATAAACTATTAAGTTCATAATTTATAGATCTGTTAACTAAACCGGAATGAGAATAAAATAAAAGATATAAATTTTTATAACTAACAGCTCTTTGAACTAATACATCTCTCAAATCAGGTTTTAAAATTTTTATCCAATTTTCCAATCTGTATTTAACATTTGAATTTCTAATATTTAAAAGGTAATTGAAATAATTTTTTTTAATTAATGATCTATAATAATAATCTACTTTGGACATATTGTCTAAATCTATATAATCTAAATATGATATTACTTTTAACTGGAGTTCTAGAGGCAGTTTCTGGAATTGAAATCCTGCTGGCACTAAAGATGTATCATATTTGTTATAATTGTATACAGATGTGTGTGTATGCGCATTGAAGCCTGACATTCTATATAATACGTGATGCTATAAACTATCTAATTAACGAACTAACTTCTTCCACAAAAAAGTGATTACCCAAAGATGCGTTAAGCCGACTTGAAATATTTATACTTGTATTGATATTTTTTCTTCATAAAAACAAATGCCACTTGATAAAGTTATTTAAATCTTCCTTTAAGTTGTAAAATTATTATTGATTAGCATACACAAAAAACAGAACCAGCTAAAAGTATTTTATCTTATAGTAATATAAGTATAAATAAAATATTTTCAGAAATTGTGGAATGACAATGAACAGTGTGTTACTTTTCCAATCAATAAGAATTTTTTAGATTAGGCTAAGAGAATAGAAACAGGAAAAACAGAAAGAGAAAGGGCAGTTACTAGATTCTCTAAACACCAAAATGTTATTCAATTAAAATGTGGAGAAGGGGGAGTAACTTAGGGATAAGAAATATTCAGGAGGGGGTTAAGGAGAGAGACCTTACAATATGGCGTCATCTGATCTGGCTGAGAGAAAGCGATAAGGGCGGACAATGGAGAGACGGATTCCACAGAGCGCACTTTCGGAGTTTGGCGCGACACGAACTGCCAGTTGCAGTTCGTGATAAGTGTGGCGGGGGAGACAGCAGCCAGACAGCGGCACAATGGAGCGACAGAGCACGTACAGCAGCGGCACAATGGCTGCTGTGCGGTGACAATAGCGCGCGAGAGTTTTCTGGCTAATCCCCGCTGATCGGAGAAGCGACGCACGCAAAGTGACACAACGCGTAAGTCGCAAGCAGGCCAAAGAGAGAGAGAGAGAGAGAGAGAGAGAGAGCCCCTGTGCACCAGGCGGCTGAGGATTCACCACACTACCACGCACGTTGTCTGGCTTAAATCTGAGCCATGGCGCATGCTCTTCAGTGACGCAGCAACGTGTTTCTTTGGAAGAGTAAAAGGAGAGCAGAGCAGAGAAAAGAAGTGCGATGGAAAGATGAGCCTCCACAATTGTTCAGTTGTTCCTTTTCTGAAATTCCGATCTCACACCCAACCAAATCTCTTGTTCTCTCGTTCTCTTGTTACTGATTTGAAATGTTGTATGTCTTGTTGGCTGTGGTATGACTCTTTTTGGGTGTGCAATTGACACCAATGGCAGCTTTCAATTGATATTTTTAAGTTGGGTTTCATTTGTAAAGAGATGATTTCTATTATCGCTAACTCTATTTATATCATTATTACGCAAAGCTGCTTTTAAAGATAACATTTCATATATATAATTGAAATGAAACATTTTGGTATTTTCCAATTTTACTTTCTTTTCCAAGCAATCAGCTTTGCTGTTTGTTCAATAGCTGTCAATGCTACAGATCACTCAATTGATCTAAGCTTGGTAGGTACATGGAAGAAAATTCCATTCTATTTAAATGTCATTGAAACATTCTCAAACGAATCTCCAGATCTGTATGGTCCTCTTATCGCCAAACTTCTTGGATTATCAGTGTCTATTGAATCAGAGGAAGACGAATATGTTGAAGATACAGAAACCATAGAATCTAACAAAATAGTATACTATTCCGTGCAAGCTGAAGAAGATTTCCAATTGAATGAAAAATCATTTTACGAATATGCTGTTCAATTGTTTGAATCTGAAAGTGAACACAATAAATTCAAGAGATCTCTTCTTGATATTAAATTAGCAAATAAATTCTATACTCCAAGAATTGAATCACATTATCAATACTATCAAAATGAAGTTATACCTGAATTCGAATCAAAATTAAAAACCGAAGATTTGAAATCTTCTTGGTTATACGATGCTACTAAGTATTTCTATACAAATCCAGAAGATACTTTTGCATTAAAGACAGTTAGTAGAACATTAGAAGATAAAATTTTATTACCATTCGATAGAGTGATAGGAAAATCGGGTAATATTTTTATATTATACGGTCATTTTGAAGACCCAGTTTTCAAACAGTTCTTTACCAATTTGTATCAATTAGCATTAAATGGAGATTTAAGAATTGTTTGGAGATATACCCCTAATATTGCACATGAATCAGATGACTCTGAGTTTGAAACATTAGGTGGTTACGGAATTGATCTAACACTTAAGAGAACAGACTATATAGTGGTTGATGATAGAGGATTCACAAAAGAGCAGCAAGAAAAATTAGTATTTGATTCTCCAGCAGAAGAAATTGAAAATAGTAGAAATATTAATTCTGTTGGAGATATTACATTAGAACTTTTAAATGAATATTCAAAAAATATCCATTTGGTGGAAAAGGAAAAATTAAGTGAATTATGTGTTAAATTAGTTAAAATCATATTAGATTTGAAAGATAAAGGTAGATCACCAGATGAACTTTTATCGTTATTGAAATCTTTAATATTAGAATTTCCAAAACACTCTCACAAGATTTCAAATCTTTACAATGATGAAGAATTAGAATTAGATCCAGAATCAGAATCACACCCAGAGTCAGAATTATCAAAATTAAAAGACAAATTATCTGACTCCAAATTACATCAACTACCAACTGGGTTTTATTTTAATGGTGCTCCAATTTCTGAAAACAATTTAAACTTATATGAGATTTTGAAAGTTTTAGAAAGAGAATTAAATTATATCAATTCTTTGAAGGAAAATTTAGGTTTAGAATCAACAGAAAAATTAAAGCAATTAATGTTAAATTTTTCACAATATATTAATCAAGTAGAAAGTAAAAATTTAACTAAAAAAAGATATAACGTTGACAGTTTTGAAAATGCAATTATTTATTTTAATGATATTGAATCTGATAGAATGTATGCAGGTCTAAGAACACCAAAAATAGCATATAAAGCAAAACCAACATTTGGTCAAGTTCCACAAGCTAGAAGTAATATTCATGACTTGGTATTCGCCATTCATTTTTCAAGTCAAGCTCAATTATACTATCTTTTACAAACTTTCACTGTCATTATGAATTATAAAATTCCACAAAGAGTTGGTGTCATACCTTTAATTGATAATGAATTAGATGAAAAAATTACAAAACAATTTATATCAACAGTTAATTCAAAGGGACCAATTGAAGGTATGAAACTTTTGATTGCCATTTATGAAGAAATATTTGCATCGCAACTTGATCAAGCTGAAATATTTAAATATTTAGAAACTCTTGAAATCCCGGATGCTCAATTTGATTTAGATAAATTTTATAAACCAACTAAAGATTTAATCGAAAATTTATCAATCACTCAACCAAGTATCATTTCAAATGGTGTTTTCATTAAATTCACAGATAATTGGCAAAATTCCTTAGCTGAACAATTAGATTTTGATTGTAATCTCTTATTTGAAGCATCTAATGGTGATAAGATAAGAAAAGGTGAATCTTACAGAAATCATTTAATGAAAGGATCGTTGAAACGTAAAGTGCCTATATTAATACCTGATGATTTTTCAAAATCTTATGAAATGTATAAACAAATCAATGATATCCCAAAACTTTTAAATCTTTTTAAAAATTATTCTATAATTTTTGATAAACCTTTTAATTCAGATAAATCAAATGATATTGAATTCAATAATAAAGCTTCAACTTTAACTGTTATAGGTTCATTCTATGATAAAAATTTTATTTCTCATATTATTACTGCGTTAAACTATTTAAAATCAGAAAATTCAAATGATATATCAAGATTGAGAATTTTAAATACTTCAAATAATTCTGAAATATTCAAACAGTTAGAAGATATTAAAGATATTGAACTCGCTGTTGAATTTTTTGAAAATATATCATCAAAATTCACAGTTTCTAAAAATTTAGTTAATCAATCACTTGCTTCAGAATTATCAGAATTATTTGATATTGATTTATCATCAATAACACCAAGTAGTACATTTATGTTTATTTCAGGTAGATTCATAGATACAACCGGTATTAAACTAAAAGAAGAAGACTTGGAAAGTTTAATGGAATTTGAAATTGTAACAAGATTGGGTATAATCAACACAGAATTAATTGGATTAATAAAATCTGGAGAATTAGTTTTATTAAATACAAATGATGATTTGATTCAAGTTTCTGAAATTGTTTCCATGATCTTAACTTCATCATATTTCTATGATGATGGAAGATTATTAATTGATGAGTCTATTAAAAGACTTAATTTTAGCGTTCTTAAACCAGATGAAATATCACATCTAATCCTTCCTGCTTCATCAGATGAGAAAGATAATTTAATAGATATTGATCTTGTTATTGACCCAACAACTGAATATGCACAGAAATTGATATCCATGATTTCTTTATTTGACAATATGAGTTTCATTAAGTTAAGGATCCATTTTGTACCTGATTTTTCAGAGAAAGCCCCTCTTTCAACAATTAAAAGATTATATAAAGGTGTTTACCCTTCTAAAGTTGAATTTGATGAAAATAATCACAATAGTGATAATGGATTAAAGGCTTTGTTTACAAATGTCCCAGAAACTGCCCTTTTCACTCTAGATGTCGATGTCCCACAATCATGGATTGTTACCATTAAAGAAGCAGAAACTGATTTAGACAATGTCAAATTAGATATTTCTGGTTCCATTTCTGGTATCTATGAACTTAAAAATATATTAATTGAAGGTCATGCTAGAGAAGGTTCTTCAAATGTCACACCTAGAGGTCTTTCAATTGAAATCAGTAACAAAAAGGGATATTCAGATACAAATGTAATGGCTAATTTAGGATATTTTCAATTAAAGGCCAATCCAGGTTTATGGGATTTACAAATACGTGAAGGTACAAAAAGTTCTGAAATATATTCATTGGTTGAGATTTATGATAAATTCATTTCATTATCTAGTAAAAATAATTTTGCAAAAGAGAAAAAATCTGTTAAATTATCTGTCTTAGATCTTAGTGGTCGTGAAGTATATCCAATATTTTTAAAGAAAAAAGGTCAAGAAAATGAAGTTTTAGTTGACCTTGATCCAACACAGGGACAAATTAAAAAATCTTCCAATTTATGGAAATCATGGTCCGGAAAGTTGAACAGTTTGATTAAACCTAAAAATGTTAAACCCCACGCTGATATAAATATTTTCACAGTTGCTAGTGGTAGATTATATGAAAGATTTTTAGGAATAATGATGGCTTCAGTAATGAAACATACAGAACATACAGTCAAATTTTGGTTGATTGAAAATTATATGTCTCCATTATTAAAGAAAGATTTACCAAAACTTTCTGAATATTATGGATTTGAATATGAATTAATTACATATAAATGGCCAAGTTGGTTAAGAGGACAAAGAGAGAAACAAAGAACAATTTGGGGTTATAAGATTTTATTCCTTGATGTTTTGTTTCCTCAAGACCTCGATAAGGTTATTTTTGTTGATTCTGATCAAATTGTCAGAACTGATATGAAGGAACTAGTAGATTTAGATCTTCATGGAGCTCCTTATGGATATACACCTATGGGTGATTCAAGAAAAGAGATGGAAGGTTTCAGATTTTGGAAGCAAGGTTATTGGGCTAAATTATTAGGTGACGATATGAAATATCATATCAGTGCTCTATACGTTATTGATTTACAAAAATTTAGAAGTATTGGTGCTGGTGATAGACTAAGACAACATTATCATGCATTATCAGCTGATCCAAACTCCTTATCAAATTTGGATCAAGATTTACCAAATGATTTACAAGATAGAATCAAAATTTATTCCTTACCACAAGAATGGCTTTGGTGTGAGACTTGGTGTGATGATGAGAGTTTGAAGAAAGCAAAGACGATTGATTTATGTAATAATCCGTTAACAAAGGAGCCAAAATTAGATAGAGCGCGTAGACAAATTCCAGAATGGGTAGAATACGATACAGAAATCGCCAATTTGTTAAGTGATAAACCTGTTGATGAAAGCACAGATGACTCTAATTCTGATGATCACGATGAATTGTAGAACATCAATATTCAATAAAAGCAATTGTCAACACTAAGAGTTTACTGCTATTATATATACTTGTATAATTTTAAAAAAGAAAGACATTATAGAAAGCAAAGAAAACGAAAACGAAAACGAAAAAAATGAATAGTAAACTGCTCCTATATAATTAACTGTACAAGTGAAAGTGAGTAAATTCCAGCACAAAGTATCCAAATTTAGTATATATATATATAATATATATATATATATCTAGATTCTGTATATATATTTATATTTTGATCGAATGAACTGTTTAACAGTATTTAAAATTTAGGCACGTGACACATTTTGAAATCGAAAATATCCTGCATGCAAAGATACACAGCTGGAGCATCTGGTAGAGAGTGTGAGAAATGAGAAATGAGAAATGGTTTGACTCCTGATCTGCCTGAGAAACTCTCAATTCTTAGAATATTCTAAGCCGTTTTTTTCGGCATAAATGCTACTAAAAATAGAGCTAACCGAAGTATAGCCAAGGTACTCCACGCACAAAGTTCTGGCCTGAAGGATCAGGGCACCACACCTCACATGCGCTTATAAAAGAATCAATGTCCCCCTCCACAATCAGGCACAGAGATAATAGAGATTGGGCGAACCGGAAACTGGCATTCAGGAACCAGTATGTACCCACCGGAAGGTCCGGGATTATTTAAATAGTACAGAACTTGTTCGTTTCAGGCACGCTGAATCAAATACAAATGAAGATACCTGTTTCAAGGCCTTAACGAAGGCTATCGACTCTGGCCGCCTGAGAGTGGAATGGAGTCCAAGGGAGTGTATACAATATCATGTACTCCAAAGTTTGCAGAGACTTCTAACTGGTATTCTGGACCTGACCGCACGTGGGAAAAACAGAGAACCTGATGGCTGATGGCTGATGGCTACTGGCTGATGGCTACTGGCTGAAACTTGATCCTGGTGTTTATTCTGATTTTGATTCTGAACTTTTCTCATGGCTAATCCCCCACAGCAAGCAAACCAGCAAATATGGAATGGCCCATTCTCCGCATATCCAGCCATTCTCTGATCGCCTGGCACTCAGACCAGACGGCACGACTAGCCTGCAAAGAATGGGCTGCTCCCCAGTATACGCAAGGTGCGCAGGAAGAAAGAACGCTGAGAAATGAGGCAACGGTGGCACCCAATGCGAGGCACCAGAGATGTAAACAGTAACAGCGAAAAATCACCGAAAAAACAAAACAAAACAATAACAGAAAAATTAATAAATAAATAAATAAATAAAAAAAGAAAAAACAATTGTGAATGTAAACAATTTCAAATCTCATGAAAAGTAAACAAAGAAAATTCACAATAAAACAAGTAAAAGTACTGGATCACACTTAAATCAGATATCAGAATTAACACTACTGGACACATTATACAGTGTACACTTTACACTTGACAACAAACAGAGTACCAGGTATCAGACAGTTAAGAGTGATGGAATAGTTACATATACGGACTTTGGATGAACCAGTAGAGTAAGTAGCACGCTAAGCGCTGAAGATCTCAGAATAAACATAGTCTTAGAGTGGGTTGTAGCTGTGCAGGAGCTGACATTCTTCTTTCTATAGTATCGAAAATTTTTAGCTTTTTGATATTCAGCACTAAATACACTTTGAAGACTTTGTTGCAGTATGCTCATATTCTGTAATACTTATCTAACTTTTATCCCGTTTTGAATTTGTTCATTATTATGTAGACTCGAAATCTTTACTTATCATTTGATTACCTTGATTTCATAACCGCTCTGTGATTAGAGAATATGGCCCATCAACTTGTAGTTTGCAGCTTGTAATACTAGTGCTATATATACGTATATTTGAAAGAGAGAGAGTAGTATAACTGAATTATCAGTTTATATAATTATAATTTGCGTTAACAAAAATTCAAAATATCAAAATATAAAGTATGAAGATATCAACAATTTTGCCAGTCGTTGCCGCTTTGGCTTCAATAACAAAAGCTGCCACTCCTCCAATCAATATTTCAGGTAATGCCTTCTGGGATACAGAAACAGGTGAAAGATTTTATATTAGAGGTGTTGATTATCAACCAGGTGGATCATCTGACCTCGAAGATCCAATCGCAGACGAAGAAGTTTGTTCTCGTGATATTGAATACTTCAAAGAATTAGGTCTTAACACAATCAGAGTTTACTCTGTTGATAACTCAGCAGATCACTCAAAATGTATGAGTTTATTATCAGATGCAGGTATCTATCTTCTCTTAGATGTTAATACCCCTGATGCTGCTATTTCAAGAATTAATCCAGGTTGTTCATATAATGCTGATTATTTACAACATATCTTTGCCGTTGTTGATGAATTTTCTCAATATAACAATACTTTAGGTTTCTTTGCTGGTAACGAAGTTGTCAACGATGTTGACTCCTTGTATACAGCTCCATATATTAAGGCCGTTGTTAGAGATTTAAAGAAATATATTAAAGCAAGAGATTACAGATCAATCCCAGTTGGTTACTCTGCCGCAGATGTTGCAGAAGTCAGAGTCGAATTAGCCCACTACTTAAACTGTGGTAATGATACCGATGCTAGAGTTGATATGTTAGGTGTTAATGATTACTCTTGGTGTGGTCAATCATCATTCGTTGTATCTGGTTATCAACAAAAAGTTCAAATGTATGCTGGCTACTCTGCTCCAATCTTCTTATCAGAATTTGGTTGTAATAAAGTTCCTGGTTCTAGACCATTTACTGAAATCAGTTCTATTTACTCCCTTCAAATGAGTTCTGTTTTCTCAGGTGGTTTAGTTTATGAATACTCTCAAGAAGAAGCAGATTATGGTTTAGTTAATATTACATCATCAAACAATGTTACTATTTTACAAGATTTTACAAACTTAAAAGGTGAATATGAAAAGACACCAAACCCATCGGGTGATGGTGGTTACTCCTCATATGATCCACCTTCTCAATGCCCAACTTCATGGAATTTCTCAATTACTGTTCCTGACACCCCAAAGAAAGCTTTGACTTATTTTGATAATGGTGCTGGTGAAGGATGGGGTTTTGATGACACTACTGAATCATCTTGTGATGACGACGATGACACATATTACGTTTCTACAAGTAATGTTCCTTCTTCAAGTTCCACTACCTCTTCCTCCTCCTCATCCTCTTCAACTGCATCATCTTCATCTTCTGCTGCATCTTCATCATCATCTTCCTCTTCAAAAGGTGATGCTGCTATTATTTCTGCTTTTGGTTATTCCAACTTTGCTCTTTTATTCCTCATCTCGTTATTTTAATCATGTATGCTAAAGACATACTTAGAGAAAAAAAAAAGCCATTTCAGCGCTTAACAAGAATCCTTTTTTCTAAAAAAAGGACTCATTTTAAAAATTGAAATAAAATAAAATCAAGGCTACCTTGCTGCATTGTAACTTTTAAAAACTCAATATAATATATAATATATAATCTACATAACAATTTTTTTTTATCCATCACCTCCCGTTTATATACAAAATATACACCGCTATATCATATTAATTTACGTTAATTTAATTTTAATAAATCTTAGGAGGTAGTAAATATATTATACTATATTTTATTTTCTATATACAAGAATTATTTAAATAATAATATTATACTCTATTTTCTAAAGAAATGCAATTTTTTAATTATTTATTAACAGGAAGCATACAGACTAATTATAAAATAAAGAGACCACTCTCTCTATTTTGAAGTTACTTCTAAGTTACTTTTATTCAAAGCTATATCTTCTCTGGAAGCACCTCTTGCACCATATGCTCTCAATACACGCTGTTTTTTAGTGGCATTTTTATCATGGTAATGCTTGTTATCTTCCACAATATGGTCATTAACGATGTACCCTGGAGTAGAGCGCGCAACATCTGAAACGTGTTTGATGAATCTACTCTTGAATACTTGTTCATCGGTAACTTCGGTGATCTGATAATCAATTTCCCACTTAAAATTTTTATCAACAACAGCATCTAATGGAGGAGTTGGATATTTATCTGATGATAATGAACCATTAAAATAATGATCTGTACTAATCAAAAACATGAAAGATTTATTTTTAGAGTTTAAAGATTTCTCTAAAATTGCTTTATTTATTCTTTTAAAATCTTTCAACTTAGAATGACGATGACCCCAAGCTTTTTTGAATTTTTCAGTTAACAATTCAGATTGATCATCTTTGCCCTTTGTGGATTCTGACATTTTGGCCTTAGTATCATGTGTATTTTCTGAAACGAGTATATTATCTTCATCAGCCTCATCCCCTTCACCAAAACGATCAATCTCTTGTTTAGTTTCAATAATCTCTTTATTTTGATCTGATATTTCTTTACCTAATTTCTTTAGATCAGAAGTAGAATTGTCATCAAGAAGCGTAACAAGAACTTCTACAAAATTTCTTCCGGTATCCTCTGATTCTTCTGAAAATGAATAATTTTGTCTGAAAGAGGTAATCATTCTAAATGGGTTTCCTTTTGTCTTTTCTACAATTAAATCCATTACATCTTGCCATAATTTAACACTTGTTTGAAATTCAAATTCTGCCATATAAGTTGATAAAACTTCTCTTGAATCTTGATAATGTGACAATTTAAAATTGGCGATTTCATCTAAGTAATCATCCAATGCTTCATGTGGTATTTTGGATGGATCATGTCCTATATCAGTACTTGGACGCTTTTCATTTCTATAATTGGAGGATGGCTCAGAATGCTCATACCCATGAAAGATATGATCCATAAAACTTTGGGGAATGTATTGGAAACCAAATGTTTTACGTATGTTATGATATGCTAAAAATATACCATCCATATTACCAATTCTTGCTTGGAAAGTGTATTTTAACATGGTACTTCTTGCTAAGTCAAACAACTCTCTTTCGAAACTCTCATAAAGTCCAAATTGCTTAGTTATCGAATAATCGGTTGGATGGAAATCACTGTGTGCCAAATCGTATCTGACTGCACAAACGGCTCTAGTTTTCAAGTCAAAGACCCCAGTGCCTGGCAAATCTGGGCTATATGCATCTAATTGAGACCTCATTAAAAAATTACCGAGTTTAGCGTAATGGTAAGCCGATTCAGCAAGATCTGGTTCAATATTTGAAGATTTGAGAAATTTAGAAAATTCTTTTTTACTTGAGGTAAATTGCAATTCTAACAAGTGACCTAATAAAGAAAGGACGATTTCGAATGAAGCTGATTTATCTGAATCAACTGAATATATCTTTTCGTTTTTATCTTGTAATTCAACAACTGTAAACTCCGGATTCTTGATACTACCCGTTAAGCTAGAATTTGTATTAGGAATAGATCTTGAAAAACAGTCAGTATATGCAGGCCTATCACCACTTAAAAGATAATGGAAATGTTTCAGTACACCGGTCATAGATGATGTGGAAGAGTAATACTTTATCTTTTGGTGAGGGGCGATATTACTTTCATTAATTTCCTTAGCTATCTTAATAAGTCTTTTATCTTTATTTGGTGGAACAAAACCAATAACTTTATCAAACTTGAAATCGTTAATACTTGGAATATTTCTCAAGAAACTTGGATAATTTTTATGTCTTGTCCTTGGATCCATAGAAAAATGAGCACCTGGTGAATATAAAACATGTTCCAATAACGGATGCAATTTTGGGACATTCTCTATAGGATCGGAGTAATTTGCTAGTGGTTCGTATGGAGGAACGTTTTTATTTGAAATAGTACCTTTCCTAACGCACTTAAAACCTAGAGAGTTGAAATCAGGAAAATGTTTTGAGTAGTGACTCTGATATTTGTATGTTGAAACATTAGCTTTCTTGGATTTAGGTTTATTAGATTTATCTACCTTTTCTGAATGAGAACTTGTAGAGGTTGTGTGAAATCTAAATGTAAATAAAATACCAGAAGAACTGTAATTTGTCGTTTTACAAGCTTTCGGTATTGTTTGGTTCTTGCCTCCCCGAATAATATACCTTGTTAGCATGTCACTTATTTTATTGAGTCTATAATCTAAATGTGAGCTTTAAAATCGAATTAGGAAAATGAAAATAAAAACAGTAGTTTACTTAGAATAGAGGACTAGTTGTCTTATTTCATTTTTTTATAAACCGAAGTGATTATTTTATATTTGTAGTGTTTTTCTATACTAGTCGGTGTTTCAAATGTTACTTGATCACAGGTGCATTCCTATTTGGTTATCACAAGATTGTACATCAATCTGAAAAATTTTCCATTACAATAGTGCATCTTTACACCGGGTAAGGTTGAGGTGAGGTCAAAAAAGAAGTAAATGTCCGTTTTTAGATAACCTAGAATAGACGTTCACCGATTCCGACTCGTTATAATAATTGTAAATTATTATATGTCCATCTAATATTTCATGAGTAATCCTGGGAAACTTTCAGTTACTGCCAAATTATTCAATGAAAATAATGCACTCATAATAGTAAATTAAAAATCAATATGTGAAAACATGGTCTAAAAATATCAATTGATGGCAAAAAACCAGTCGTACCACTAATGTAAATGTATTTTACTGTCTAGTTGGAAAATCAGCTGAATATATACTATATTGTATATGATTGCATAAGCGATAGGTACTTTTGTAACTTGATTATGTACAAGGTGAAGTTGTTAAACATTGGTTTTCTTTTTATTGTCCTGTATATCTGACACCTTTTTGAACTGTGACACAATAAACACAACAGTAATTTTCAGATCTAAAATTTTCTATCTGGCCTGTAAGTGGTGCACTTATAAAAAGTAAAAGTGAACCCGCTAATGGCACTCCAGCTTTTCAAAGTGTTAACTGTGTATGATCTCTCTATGGCGTTATCGGAAACAATTTAAAAATTATCAAAAGCATCAGTACAATTATAGCTTCCTATTCTTACGTAATCAAACAAATAAACAAACAATCAATACCGGCGACCGCAGTCAACTGGCGCGTGTAGTTTACGGCCCGTTTTAATATCTGAGCGGTGCTTCTCCAAAGAAGCGCGCAAAAATGATAAATTCAGTCTGGATTCTCCATGCCATTCTTCAGGGTATCGCGGCCTTCTTAGATATTGAAAAATGATCTTTCCATATAGAAACGGGGATGTCGGACAGTCGTTGCTCTGGAAAGAGATAAAAACTCAGACCTTACACGCACTCTGAGAAATTAAACAATGAAGAAGGAAGACAAGACAATAAAAACAGATTAAACTGCAATTAAGGAAGTCTCTATAGAATCTCTCCAGAAAGGAAGCAAATCAAATCGTTATTCTGACTGATTACAACTGATAAACTTCAGTTTCAAAATATTTAGCTCACTTTCCTGATTGCTAGAGGAGTGTCCAAACAGTTGGTTGAATATTGTGGCTCTATAGAAAAAGTTGAGCTAGCCCGCTGTTCTTTCACGATTACGTTCCCACCTTTGATCCGAACGCCGTTAAGTCTATCCCAATATTTGCATAGTTTGTTATTATATATTTTCTGATTGATTTGTTCCAAGCTCGTTAATTGATTCATTTTAATTATTTGAATTTGAATTACATAAAATTACTTACCATTAGAGATATTTTTACTAAATCGGCTCAGATATTCAATTATACTCACAATACCTGCAAGACAATAGGCGGTATTCTTTCCTATTAGTTTTAGAATCATCATTTTATATTTTTTCTTCATAGTCCCCTATTTATTTTCCGTTATAATCACCTCTAAGAAGATATTCAAGTGAATATCGTTTGACTTTTCTCCGTGTTCATATTATTTTTTTCTGTTCTTCATTCATCTCTCTTTCCCTTCTCTTGTTGATTCGGTCCATAACAACAGATAGCTAACGTTTATTTCACTACAGATATTGCTACTATTTTAAATTTGATTATTATTAAGATAGCTTTTATTTTTGAATATTGAGTAACTACATAAAATTTTCACTTTACCTTGAAACATTTACATTTTTATACATTATTATATCTAATCAAGTTTTAAAATCAGTCAATCAATTATATCATTATTATATTTTATTTCATAAGTAGCACATGAGTTCAATAATGTCATCAATAACACCTCGTACACCCACAGCTGATATATCACCAGCACCCAGCGCAATATCTCACAAAGAGATCAAATCTAATCCTTCAAAAATAACTAAAATAATAACATCTAAAGAATGGGTATTACCACCAAGACCAAAACCTGGTCGTAAACCTAGCGCTGAAGCTCCAGCAACAAAAAGAAAAGCTCAAAATAGAGCTGCTCAAAGGGCTTTTAGGGAAAGACGTGCAAATAGGGTCAGTGAACTTGAAACACAATTATTAGATTTGGAAAGAGAAAAGAGTATAAATGAAGGTTTATTGACAAATCAAGTGAAAACTTTACAGAAAGAAAACGAATCAATTAAGAAAATGATGGATGAAATGAAGTCTACAATGGATCTTTTAAAAAGACAGTTTACTTCTGCTAAATCTCCAAGAAGTCCAATGACAAAAGGCTCTCCAAATTCTGCTCCTTCTCCAAGAAATTCTTCATCTGCAGTAACAACACCATCTGCAAGTAACCCTATTTTGAATAAAAGAAAATCGTCAGTTCATAAACCAAATTCCAATAGAAAATCATTTGATGTTAATAACAAATTGTCTCCATTATCATCGGTGACCCCAATCGCTCCAAAGACCCCCAATGAAAATGATGACTCAGATATTTCGCAGGCTGCATCTGCAATTGTTAACTTCAAAAATACTTCAAGAAATGGTAGTATTTCATCTGGAGCCTCTTCTTCTAGTAAAAATTTCAAACCAAATTACTCTCTACAAGAGATATCACCTGCTTCAAGCAACGTTTCAAGCCAATCCCCACAATATATCAACAACGATCCTTCTACTGGCGTTAATAGTGTCAACGATAATAACAATAAAGAGATCAACAGATCCAAAATATACACAGTAAAAGAAATGGATGTTAGCGATGATCAATCATCAGGTGGTTCTACAGCTATGAATTCAAATGGTACCAGAGACTCATTCATGAATTTCACCAAAGAAAATGATGATAAGTGTGGAATCTGTACCAAAGATGAATGTATTTGTGAATCTATAGGACTTAAAAATAATTCAACATCTCAAAGTGTTGATTCTTTTTTGCAGAAGCCAGATTTATTGTTTGGAGACTTTGAACCGCAGGCTGCTGTCCCATTGAAAAGAAAAAAACAAAATTCAAACACTTCATCTTCATCTTCATCATTTGCAAACAACAACCGTCAAGAAGTTGATTTTACATACCTCTTCAACGGATCTGTAAGTGGTAATAGTATGCATTCTTTGTCGACTGCTTCAGTCAATAATGATGCTATTAATAATAATAATAATAATAACGTATCAAAGTTTAAGAAAATGCCAAAATTACAGTCAAAGGATGATTCAAACTCCATAATGGTTAACAATGACTCTTTATTCAAGTCTCCAAGCAACGGGTTTAGTCAAAATGAAACAATAAACGATACCACTATGAATGATGCAGACCTCATTGCTCCTGAAGATCAATGTGGCTTTTGTTCCGAAGATACACCTTGTGTCTGTAGAGAAATTGCAAAGCAAAGAGAGTTAACACAATTGAAAGACAACATGATTACTAACGAGATCAACGATATCTCTGGTGATAATATGGAAAACAAAAACTCTGCTAATGAAAATGCTGTTCAAATAAAATTAATAGATCCAGTTAATAACAACTCGAATGAATCCAAAGACTCTGATATATATACATGTACTGGTAACCCTGGTACTTGTTTACAATGTCAGAAAGATCCAATGTCTACATTATTTTGTACTACTATTGCTCAACAGTCTAAACAGCAAGAAGAAGAAGAAGACAAGGAAAAAATCAAGGAAAAGGAAATTAAGAAAGAAATGGAAATTAAGAAAGAAATGGAAATTGAGATTACAAGTGCTTTAATGGAGCAGTCTAAAGAATTACCAGTGAGTCGTTCATTGTCACAATCCATGGAAACTACAAGTTCTAGTACTCCATCGACTCCTTTCTCAAATCCTCCATTGTTAACCGCTTCTAATTTGCCAAAATTCTCATCTTTTTCTTCAGTCTCTTCAATGACCAACACACCACTGCCATCATTTGCCAGAACATCAAGTGTGACATCACTTCCAGCATTAAGTGAGCTTGAGATTAATAATCCGGGAAAACATTTTATTCCCTGTTCAGATGCCTACAAAACCTTATCCAGACATGCCAACTTTAGAAGCGCTGCCTTCAATAAAATTATTAATAATTTGAATACTAAAGGTATGTTTGTCGAGGTTGAGAGTGTCGTTAACTGTCTAAGAGAATTGGATAGAAACTTTGGTAATAACTGAAATATATGTATGTTATTTGACCATTATGCATAAAATTCGTATGATTTGTTTTTCTATAGTTATTGTTAATTTATTCGTTCCATTTGTAATTACTAGACCAGTTGTTTTGTATTTGAAATTCACAATATTAATCCGGGCTGTGATCTTTTTTATTTTTCCATTTAATCATCGTTGATTTATTTGTATATTACTTTTACTTTTGTTTTCCTCTTTTTTGTTATTGTTTTAGGTTTTATTCTTGGCGCTATTTTCTTTTTTGTTGTTTTGTTTATTGATTAATATTATTTTTTTTCAAATTTTTATTAATTCTTCCCAACTTTACACTTTTTTTTTTCGTATCCCTATTTATTCACTTCTCTAATTTTTAATGTTTAAGATTTTTCTGTGTCTGTTCTATATATCACAATCAGTAAGAAAAAAAATTATTATTTTAATATTAAGTAAATTCATATATTTCTGCGTAATATTAATTAGATAATTTTTGAGAGAAACTTAACGAAATTATTTTCCGATAAGATCTTGTTAACAATAAAATCATTCCATAATTACAAAAGGCAAACGAAGTTAATATAAAATATCATATAAATTAAATTTATTTAATTGTCTATATTATTGAACGTAAAATGACGAAAATTAAATAGAGTTTATCGAATTCATCACCTAACAGAAACCAATAATGGTAAAAAAGAAACAGTTTTAACGGGTGGCTGTATAGGTGTCATGGTAATAGAAATTTTTAGATTTAAACTTTGTATTTTTAAAACGCATCTTTTAGTGCATCTTTAAAAAATAGAAGCAAGCATTTATAGTTATGGTTTAGTTTTTAATTGAATATACTTATTCTTTAAGTAAACCATCATGAAGTCATCAAAGAAAGTAAGAGGAAAAACAAATATCATTAGTGGAAGCAAATGCATAACGGTTATTCTGAGTTAATTATATTTACTTATCACAAAGGTGCTTGCATGGTACATGGTGTGATTCAACCAATAGTTGATAGATCTCATAAAGCTTTAGTGTACTTAATAGAACATAATAATCAAATAATGCAAATACAGCGGTTTTAACCTTGGCTTATTAAAACTGAAGAGATACAATGCTTCAGAATTTGATATAAAGTAGTAGAAATTCAAAAGAATGACGTTTAAATATTACTATTTTCGTAAGATTTTATTGTCGATGCAGAATTTCTAAAAATAGTTTATGCGCACTTATTTAAAATAGTTATGGTTCAAAGTATTGAAACATATAGTTTTAAGTATCGAAACATAAAATTTATGATTGCAATTTTATAGCTAGTTGTCATAATGCCATTTAATTTACCAATATGAATTTAAAGAGTTACTTTAGTGAAAATGGAAAAGATGAGATAAATTTTGTAATATAATTTCCGCTGGATGAGGCATTGATACTTCTTTCAAACATGAATAAATACTCCATTAAATTTTGAAAAAACATAACGGGATAGGTTATGTGCCTTTTAAGCTTTTTTTTCAATTATCATTAACTTCTTAACATTGTATTTATTTGTCATAACCAATTGAAAATCCAGTAAATGGGTATTTTAGCCGTAAGGAGTCATCAATTCTAGTACAAATTCATAGTCGCTTTTTTGTATTTGTTTTTGTTCGCGATTGTTAATCTCATTCTTTTCACAAATGTTCTAGATATATACTTGGATAAAAATATTTGATCAAGACATAAAAATATCCATCAACAAGCCTTTCCTGCTTTAGGTAAAAATATAGCATATTTCTAATCAAAGCGAGATATTCTCTCAATTTTGAGTGCTGGTATCAATATTATAGAATATGCGATAGCTATCTGTGACCCACGATACAAAGTAAAGGCTCGACTGAGTCTGGAAAAGACGGGTTAATCAATTTCTTAATTGATAAACAAAATTAGATATAGTATTAAAACTGCAATTAACTTTTCCTTGTAATCATACAATATGACATGAAATTAACAAGATTTATGTGATACAAGTTAAATTAAAATGAGCAAATTTAATATAATTGAGTATACTTCTATATTTAAACTGCGGAGTAGTATACTATTGATTAAATGAGCAAATGTTTGAAAATAGTTATATTGAATCTGATCCATATGCCACATAAATAATTTAAAAAAAAACAATTTCCACAGAGAAAATGAAGGCACCTCCCTCCTACTTACATGTCTCATACTTTCCGTCATCAGTGTTATGTTTTATCGTTATTCAATAATATATATATTTATGTGTAGTGTTTAAAATGACCCAAATCTTAAATTTAAGGTTCAGTTTGTCATGAAAGTTAAGGAAAATCGGGGAACAAAAAGCTGTTTTGATGAAGAGGATACAAAATAGTGGGTGTTTTTAACTATGTTTACAAATCAAACGGAAAAGGTGGTATGGAAAGAATGATTAGTTACTGGTTCTGTAAATTTATCTATTTTGAAAGACAAACGAGGAAAGTGTAAGAAGCTACAAAAGGATGGTGAATTTTAATAGAACAAAGGTCTAGATCTCGAGTCCTATTATAGACTCTGTTGTGGAGTCTCTGGATCGATAACAAAGGGAAACCCATATATCAGTACAGACGAATCTGAAATAACATCTTCTTCCACTTTCCATGGGTGCGGGGTGGAAGCGCTCTGGTGGCCAGTTCTCCGCGCGGGCACCGCTGCTGGAAGTGTGCCCTGAGAGGGGACAGTGCAACAAAACATGCGGCACGCATGCCCGCCAGAGAAATTAATTTGACGGGCGAGTGAGCAAGTTCCAAGTTACAGGCGCTGTTTGCGGTTAGCGTAATGGTGGATAATAATTGATAGGCTGCCAGGCTGTTTAGCTTAGCCTGATGTGCACTGCATTGCAGAACGTGGCATAAGCATTTAGTAGGCCGTTTTAATTTCTACATTAATCCTGAAAATATAATATACATTGCCTTCTCTTCGCATGGAAGGCATCCAGAAGTAATGAGAAATAATATCAAATAATAAACCAGTAATACAAATAATACAAATTTTAAATTGTGAAGATCAGAGAAGGGATTGATGTTCCTCAAGGGACATGAGACATACAGCCTGGATACAAGTCTAAAGACCGATTAATTGTACATAGTTATTTATCTGTATTTCAATCATCTTGCTTATTTCAGCCATTAATGATGCTTAGTCCTAGCCACAGATGCTTACAAATGATCAAAAAGATACTTCTAAGGAACCACAAAGTGACCATGTCTAAAACACTTGTACATACTCACAAACACTTCGACATAAAGCTGCAGGTATTTCTTGTAATGACATACTCACGCATGCTGTAAACTCAGCGGAGGCGTTAAAAACTCGTCAAGTTAGATCACAGATACCTGTTTTGAATAAATAGATATATGTATATATATTCATATGTTCATTACAGATAGAAGTCCTATATACACTAAGTCTATGTATTTCCTCTTGTTTATTTTTTTTTTAATTTTTATATATTGCTTGTATAACTTTCATATAAGTTTTGTTAACCTTTCTCAGCTATTTTTCGTCTTGTTTTAAAGTCAGAACTCCTGTGTCATAATTTTGGCATTAGCCATCCACTCAGTGTAACGCAAGCTACAGTAAAGTGGGAAAAGAAGAAGTAAGAATGAACTGACGTGGGATAGAGTGGAGTGGGTGAAATAGAGTGGAATAGAGTGAGAATGGAGTAGAGCCTAGTACAGTTCATTGTTGAGCGCAGGCAGCTGAGTAAAAGATACATGAAGAGGAGCACAGCTCTAACAACATATTATGCATGCTCTGCGCTGTTCTGCAGAAAGTTTTGTGAATTACGCACTGTTCGTAAAGCGAATATGGTCTCCTCTTTTTGGCTTGCAATTTCTGGCATACCAAGAACGCAAACTGGGGAAAAGAACTGCAAAAACAAAATATCCGTAAATGCATAAAAATTTATATTTTCTCTAAAGTTTAAAAAACGTTTGTGTACCTTACACTATAATTATGATTTTTATTATTACTTAATTTTCGCGCTGGTATTACTTTAATGTTTCACATGTAGCTCCAGCCGTCTTATGCTCAAATGTTATCTGTGGCTCAATTCTTTTCCCCTCTCTTTGTCTTCAACCATAGTTTCCGTAGATCCTATCTCATGTCCCTAGTCACCCGTCACCCGTCACCCGTTACCATTCATCTACAGCACGCTGTCATCCCTCAATCATCCGGCCAGATCCCGTTGCTCTTCACCCCACCCATCAGATATCACTCTTGGTGTTTATTCTTCAGCCGTCAGTTATCTCCCGTATCCAAATTTTTGCTTTCCTTTAGGTATCTGAGATTACAAAAGATCATCATCTGCACCCTCTACAATCAGAATGTTGAATCTCTCAGGCTAATAACACAGTTGAAATATGACGCGGCAAGCTGATGCGTGTACGCGCGTGTAGACTTACATTCCAATCAATACATTTTGCTTATGTAGCGTAGCTAGTTTGAAAACTCTGGTTTTGCTTGTTTCCGGTAATTTCTAGACCTATACCTTATAAATCCAGATATGAGAGTTCACCGTTCTTCATTCACAATTATACCAGACTCTTTCTTTGGGCATAATACGCTGAAAGCGTTATAGTGGCAAAGAGATTGGCTTTAACAAACACAACTTAACCGCTCTGCTGTCTGCTTTGGCTCCTATTTGTGCATGTGATTGCCTCCCTGATCTGTGGATGAATATGGTAAGACTCATGACTTTTGGATGTTACATACTCTCGACTGGCCAGACATCAAAACAAAACTACTCCGTATGCATTGCATACATAACGAAGAAGAGAATAACTTCTATTAACTCTCGCATTCGAACTGCATCCCAAAAAGGGTACGCAACAGTTAGTATGTAAATGAATGGTCTTGGAATTGCTATTTCATTTTTCTTGCCTACTTAGATTCCGCGTAAACCTACCTGTCTTACTTTTATCTTGTAATTTTCTTGGCCCTTAGGGAAAAATGACAACGGTAAAATTTTGATTTTCACCCACTTTTTTACAAAATTCAATTATACTTGAACCAAAAAACCAAAGTCTTTCAAAGAAGTGCTTACTCTGATGATATAATTTCGTTCGTGTGTGGTTCTTTTTTTTCATTTTGATTATTATCCCATTTGTAACACTGTAGTAAGATCAAAGCTCCGTTGACAGATTTTTGGGTTTTTTCACATCGAAACTACAGCAGGCTTTATTCACTCAAGAGCATCCTTAAAAGAAAAAAATAATGTCTAGCTGTCATATTGAGTATATAAAAATAAATCATCCGATTAAAATTTAAGTACAAGTACTTGCGTAATGCCTTATTATAATCAACCATCTGTTAGCGAGTGCACTGCATTTATCGTCGGATCAACTAACATGACCTTCTCCTCAAACAAAGTATGTATTAATGTTCCATTGATGTAAGTAAGACATAATTCACATAACTATGAAATACTTGTTACACGCTTTCCATACATTTATAATGTCCTAATTGGCTAGAGGCTGAATGAATTTATTTCGTTTTCACTCAGCCACCCACTTACCCACCCGCTTATACCATATAAGGGTGATTTATATGTACCCAAAGTGAGAAAGAAAAAGAAAAAAATGAAAATCTGTTTTCTCGGCATAAGGTAATTCGCAGCCTTGAAGCTAAAATTGTTTTGTTTTTCTTGTGAAGGGAAAATTATAACAATGTATGCGATGACAGATTTCTTGCATGCACTAAAGTTTGTGATTTTTCAAAAGACTATCTAAACTTTTTAAATTATGAGTAGAATATGATATATTGTACTATTTTCTTTTTTGTAATTTTGACTGTTTTCAACAGTGGGGAGAAGTTGTTGAAAACTGTAAATTCGTAGTAACAACTAGTGATAACAACAACAAAATAACTCTGGACACTTAAAATTAGAAGGTTTTCGAGTAACGAACTGGCGTATTAAGCTTAAAATAGTGATCACGATGATAATGGAGTGTAGGCATATAGAGAAAATAGCTTTCTTGCTGTCACGAGTCGTTTATTTTGTCACAATACTCATGCGATTCATATATTGTATTGTTTTATCATTATAGTTTCAACGGCTAAACTGCAACTCAATGTCATAGAAATTGTGTGAGGGTAAATAAATAAATAAATGTACTGGAAAGTTAAAGTTTGCATTTTGAAAATCTTATTCTCCGCACATTTTGTGCCTTTTGTGAGAAAACTCTTTGCTGCCTCTCTTCACATGTAAGAACGGCCGCACGGCACCAGAAATCTCAAACTGCAGCCGTCTAGCAACTAATTGGTGATTTAAGAGCCGATGATATCTATAAGAGCCCAGTAGCTAAGCTTTGCCATATAAAGGTAGGCCGATTATTATTATTTTGCTGTATCCATTCATTTCCTTATTGTCTATTACATAAAATAGCTGTATCCCAACATTATTCAATGAAAACGAAAGCCGTACTCCCCGTTTTTTTATTTAACTACTTCAGAAAAAGGAATGTGGTGATATAAAGTCCTATTAAAAGAAAAGAAATTTTACTTAGACACCTCACCAAAAAAATTGAATTGCAATATAAGGACTTAGAAAATTTTGGTGACATGCAGTTCTGTGGCTAGATGTTCCATAACAGGTCAAAGTGGAGGCAGATGATTCCTTTGAGTATTGATCCCACTGAAACTAAATATCAGTCTGTTTATAGGTTAAAGATTCTTATTACACAAATAAAATAGAGCTTGTCAGTTTGACTGTTCATTCATATATTCGTATTCAGTAAACTATTAGGTCATCGTGCTTTTAGTTTTGGCTCGGTATCAAGATAATCCAGATAAACCCAAAAGGTTCATGGCGTTAATAATGAGAAAGTTGTCGTAACTTTTGGATTCCAATACATTTTTCATTTAGCACTTTATACATGTTCAAATACTGTAAATTGGTTTAAAATGGTTTCACCACAAGCTATTCGGTTTTGCAAGGTGCGTGGCAATCTATCCTCTGGGTTTTGTATAGTGATTCCTTCAAAGACTGGTTTAATGAAACATGAGCTGATCTAATAATAGCTCGTTCTTGAATTCAAAGCCATTAACTTGGTGTTTTATTAGCTAACATCCATCGTGCAAAAAAACAGTAGTAATCTAACTTTTAAGAGTCAGGTGGAAATATATTGTAATAAGAAACTATATTAAGAAACTATATTAAGAACAGTAGATTTAGTGATAGTCGTGTACATTCTAATATGTGCAGTATTGGGGAATTACATACTGAAAGAGTTGAAGATTTACACACGACTTCCTGACCGAAATGAAAATACAAAACTAAATTTAGGTGAATAAGAAGAAAGCATAAGGCCATTATTGTGGAACAATCATAAACATGATACTTTTTACAAATTATGACTCCGAAAGCATTATTCACTTCACGCCCATAAATTCTGTATTTAATATTCAATCCGTTTAATTTTTGATTGATCATCTCTTTACACAATGAAATCAGTTTTTCATGTATTTTTTAACGGTATATTCTTCTGAGGCAGTTGGGTCTTTTCGGTAGATATTTCAACTTGGAAGAATAGGTGTAACACAATAAGCTTGGCCTGGTTAGGGCACACCTTTTCTTGATGTGTAGTTTCCACCGGCGTATAACTCAAAAATGTTCGCGGGTTCTAGCCATTGTTTGGAATAATGATTAAAGCGAACCTGAACTGGTAAAAAACTGCGGAGCAGGCTGATGGGTGCTGAAACTCGATAACAACAGCTTAAAACATCTAAGATTGTGGTATGATAGAATAGTATAATATTTATTCAGCTATCTTTAACTTTAAATAAGAACTCATAAAAAGATACTTTGTTTAGTCTCAAAAGTGAAAACGGTTTATGAAATATTACAAAAAAAAATGCTATATCATTCAAGATATAGCATTTTTCTGGAAAAAATATGCATTATTACTCTTTAGTGAATGAATATTACGAGACTGTTAAGAACTTTTGAGTACATTATGTTTCATTTGCCAATGTTCACTACAATTTTTTTTCGAATACTGTAAGTAAACACAAAAGCAAAAATCAAAAATTATTTGTAATGTGAAAATTTTATTCAAATAACACATTTTTCACTTTCAAAACAACAATTCAAAGATTCCAGATTTAATAAACAAATTACCTATTTTTAATAAACATGAATCCTCTTTCTGCTTTGAGTTACGCGAGTGACAGATTTGATTACTCAAATATACACAGAGTTTTAATTTAATGTAAATCATTGTATTAAGGTTTGTTTCTATTTCCAAATACATTAAGTTTTGATGATCTAACTAATACTTATTCATTATAAATTATATATTTAAATGAAGAAAAAATGAAACTTATTGTCTACCAGAGCAAATGTGTGAATATCTTGAATTGAAAAGACGCCATTAAAAAGGGGAATCATAAGTAGAAGAAAAAAAGAAAACAACAATGACGAGTATTAACTAATTTCTTTTAATAAAATCTTCAGCATCACAATCTCGGAACTTGAAACAAAGAGTAAGCCAAGCTTCAAAGCTAAATCTTTGTCATAATTATTTTTGTTGTATCCAAATTTTTCTTTCACTTGATATTTAAAGAAAAGAAAAAAGCAGAAGGCAAAACAAAAACAGCTGTATGACACTGCGAGCTGGTATCTCAACAAAACTGTCACCAAATAATAATCAAATTTCGTAATTATCACCACCTACAGGTGTGCATATTGATCGATTCAGATTATTATTCTTGTAGATGAGAATATAATAATTATTCGCAGAAAAAGTAAACTTTAAACTTTAATTTTTATTTGCTTAAAATCAAGAAACAAAAATTGCATTTTCTCACCTTAACTTAAATATTATAAAAATACGGAAACTACAAAATTATTGTTTTAGAGATGTCTACGAGAACACGTAGCTGCTAAAATCTGATTAATTTTGATGATATTAATTTATTGGCTATATTTGTTTCAAGTCACAAGCCAAATAAAATAACCATGTAGAAGATGTCAACATTTAGAAAACTATGAACTTTTGAAATAAAGAAATAAGTTTATTTCTATATTTAGAAATTTATAATATATATAACTTACAAATTACTTTAATTGGGTATGGAACCAATTTCTCTCATCGAGTCAAAAATATTGAAGAATAGAGCCATCTAGTATAAAAATACACAACATATTAAAAATTTAGAGAAAAAAAAGGGTGTGGTTCACATATGTACTTCATTGATATTTGACTCAGGATACCCAGAGACGCAAATCTTATTGCTTAGTTGCAGTATATATTATTGTCATACGTGTACATCATTTTAAAGCATAACTAAATAAAAAATGCATAATTATCCGTAACTCATTTTTTACATAATGAACATTATATTTTTTCTCTTAAGTAAAATCGCCCATACCCTTGTTTAACCATATATATTATGATAGATATATATAAAGAGTTACCCTAAACTTAAGAATATGTCAGTATACCCACCACGTTGGCAGAGAAGATACACGAACCGCGAAATGAGAGTCTACACTCATAGCACAATTTATTTTGACAATATAGAGAAAGAAGGACATGATGATGTGATAAGGGGGCGATGGTGGATCATAAGCTTATTAACTGGCTATAACTTTAAAAGCATGCCATGGTATCCACGCCGCATAAAATCTATCCAGCCCATCTATCTTTATGCTGTGGGAACTAGCTAGATAAATCTGGATAAATATGGTTCGGTCATTTGAAACATAGAGAGCCTCGTAAGCCTCTAAAGTCAGGAAGACAGGCAAACCGGTTAACAGAAGGAGAGGAACCTGAGATGAACAAATGGCACGGTTTGTTTCCCCATAATTACGCGATAATCCTCCAACACAGTGGGTGCGAGAAAGCCGTTGCATCGTGACCTTATAGGGCAGCAAACTCTAGCCCACGCATCAGTGGAGAGGTTGGCGAGTGGGATGCGCCTAAGAGTGGAAGATCCACCAAACCTGCGGGTTGTCTGATATCATAAATTTCATCAGGTCGATTGATTCTTACCTGAAAACTATTGTTGGCTCACAGCCCAACCTGTAAATAAGAATCTGCAAGATAACAAGTTGCCTTGTATTTTCCCGCGAACACTGACTATGAATCATGGAGTGAGGTTTGGAAGTCCACCAGTATCTACTATCTGGTGTATTAAAATTACACTCCTCAATGCTCAATAGGATCGTTGAATGTCCTGTATTGGCCATCGGATATACCGAAATAAATAAACATGAGCTATTCTTTGAGTCACCCACGTACTCAATTGTTGAGAGACGATCGCATTTTCATTTTGGTGGATACTCCATATTTGCGAACTAGAGTTGATAAAAGCGCAACTCGCTATTCAGAGTGAATTTTCAAAACCATTAAAAATTCATTCGTCTTCGTGAGATCAACTGTCAAAACTCTACTGAATTCTTAAGGTAATACGCTGTATGACTGTCTTCTGAATGATTTTTGAGGCCATGAATGAATCTGTTAATGAGTGGAAATCAACTCATAAATTTTTTAAATTTTCCTCATTTAATAATCAGAATCCGATTTTGTAATTTTCATTTCTCGCTCAGTACTCATTATTATGTTTAACCGCGCATTTTAACCATTTATCAACAATCACAGTACTGCATAAGAAGTTGTTTGAGAGTACAATGGCAAGGCTACGACATGCAAAGACTTAGTCTGTCAACAGAGTTTCTATTTTTACCCTAGTCTAGGCTCCCAGTTAGCCCAACACGGGATTCGCGTGAAGTGCTTTTCTTTTAACACGGTAATATATTTTTTTGATATAAGATAAAAGAAAATGAGGTTATATGACCCTGTGAATAGGTGAATAGACTGCTTGACCAAATATTCTAGCCTATGTCGATGCTTAATTTTTAACTTAAGGGAATGATCTGGCATTAAGTTCCTTTACTGCCCTTAGTTTTGGTTCACAGTATTTTTTATTTCTTGTATGTTCGAAAACGTTTAAAGATTTTATATAAACTTTTTTCTTTTATTCTTTATAAATCTCTTGGGAAAAAGTATAAATTGAAAATTTAAATTCACACCACTGTAACTGGGGTAGTTCCGACGATTAAAACGAGTCTTTTTTTTTGTAAATTTAGTGGAGTCAACTAAACGCTTCTGAAAATAACTAGCAGAAACAGAAAATATTGTAGAGGTGAGGTTTATTTTCACTAACATATGAAAGTTTGAAATCTGTGATGAACTTAAACTGAGACAATATTTACACATGTACACATGTATACAAAAGCATACTGTATCCGACGAATAACTAGGTTTCTCGAACCTTCCATCTAAATTCAGTTAAAAAGCAGATAATAATTTGAATGAAAACATAAAATTGGTGCTCTGTAAATACCGAATGATGCCTATGAAGTTAATTATAAATAAATTATGGGAATAAGAACAGTAATTAACCAGATAGAAAATGTATATCTACCTATAAGTGAAGAAATCTTTCCCAAAGGAACAAGAATATTAAAACTTTAACATTATATGAGTTTTATTGCAAGCAAACCAATTCCAGTCATACGCAATTTATTCTTTCACGCATCTTGAAATCTCAAAAAAGGATTTAAATTTACAACACATAGGAATGAATTTTGTGAAAGAATAAATTGACCAAGATGAGTAAAAAAAAACTTACAAGTCCCCAATGCAATGCTTCGATTTAATCTGTATATAAATTCCATATTACTAGCCTGCATTGATAGGAATTCAAGCCTGTACAGACTCAGCGAAAACAAGAAAATGAAGACACCACGGCCTGGCTATATCAACTCAAACAGTCTCACTTATTAGCAAACAAATGCAATGAAAGGACGAAAATCCCCAATCAGGGCCGCTCACTTAAAACACAGGAAACCAGCATTTGCCTCAATACCACAAATTATAATTGAAATTTTTGTCAATGAATGGTCTAACATTTATTGAAAAAAAACACGAAGAATATGATAATTGTTTATTAATAAAATACATATCTGCATTTTCATTTTCAGGGTCTCTCTGTGGAATAATATCTTTATCCAATATCAATTATCTGGTGGAATATTTTTGATGGAAGGAATACTCTTATTAACAACAGTAGTATTGTTACTCTTATTTTTATTATTTTACCAATTACCTGCACTGATAGATTTCAAACTAACTTGGCTTCTCACACTTAACTTAAGGTTCACCTGCTTTTTTTTTTGTTTATTTTTCACATAAAGAGGGGAGAAAATATATAATGTTTAGATAACTAACAACTGTGCTGAGCCGCTGATTATCCTTCTCAAACTAGCAGGCGGCACTATCTGGAATTTACGAAGAGCCAATCATCGTTTTACTTACTTCTCAGTTTAGTTAATATACCTCCTAATTAGGAAGATGCTAAAATTGCAACTGACTTGCAAACAACAAAATTGAAGGACGTTGGTCAAATCATATGTCATGGTATGAGAAATAGTATAAAATCGAATATTTGTTACGTAGACCACTGATTAAGACTATTCCCTGTTATAGCAGAAATGTTCATTTATACTTTCGCAGATCTTTTATAATTTATCAGCTTCCTATCGTGGATAAGGACAGTACCGAGTCACCAGCGACTGCTTTAATATATTAAGAATGATTCAAAATTTTATTTAGTTTGTTTAATTTATCTAATCGTATTTAGTTGATAATTCGAAAAAGGGATGAAATCTTGTAATTATTACTAACGTTCTAGTCCAAGAGATACTTAGAGTGATGATAATTACCATTAGCTAGGTTGAGCGGCTCTATCTATTGCTTCCCTGTGGTAATCCTGGAAGGAAAAAACTAAGAATTCTGGATATTTAATTTCCGGTCCATGCAGGCACTTTCTTTTGTGTATCCGTTTCCCATTTAAAAACAGATCCCGTTAACATAGACTGCTCTAGTTTACTGAAGATGGGTTGAGGACAAAAGTGGGGCAGAGGGAGCAGGCTGAGCAAGTAAAGAGGAGAGCAGAGGAACAACCGAGAGCAATCCACCATACGAAATTGAAAGAGCGCATTAAGTTTATAAATTAACGCACACACATGCAGCAAGTAAATGACACGCAGCGTACATATCAATGCATGACTTTTTTATGCATGTAGATACTTATGTATATAGTTTTTTATTAAGTTCAACAAAATTTTACACTGAGGTGAGCTGCATCATGCAGAGCATGCACAAAAAGCAACAATTAAAATTAAAATTTAAAAATAGACAACGCAATATTAACATAGCTTATAAGCCAATTTAAAGTATAATGTAATCTTAAAGAAATTTCTTTTTCCTCATAATAAACAATCATAAATTTTATATTAACTTGCCAAATTTCTACATTCAATTACATTGTTTCAAATATTTTAGTATAAACTAAAATCCTCAAAAATAATAATTGAAAAATAAACAACAATAAATCATTATAAATGTATATATCTTACATAGAGAAAAAGAATATCTCAAAAAAATAATCAAAAAAAATAAACATTCATATACAGAGAATAATATATAACTTACAACATCTCTCTCATTCTGGTTTAGTTCTAAATCTATCACACTCCAGCAATCAATTCATCTACATTGTTTTTTCTTTCTCTTTTCAATCTGTTTATTTTAAATCTTTACATATTATTGATCATAGACATTAAAATTAAGCTATAAATTTCCTTTAATAACAACTTGTTTTCTTTTGATATCTGCTTTATTACTCCTCTTCATTTATTACTGTTGGATATCAATTTTATATACAACATCCCCTTTTAAATTAATTTCATTTTATATTATAACTACAATCAAGGCATAATAACGTCATATAAAAAGTGCCATTAACAGATTGTATCAACAATTGTACTAATAGCATAACATAACAGTCAATAATATCTTTTTAACTAACTTGTCAGAATCAAGATCATATTTGTTGTACATTCTATCTTTTAAGTCAATTAATTATCAAAGTGTATTTTTATTACTTACTTTATGAGAGCCAATTTTTTTTCTTTTGCTGAACATTTACTCTATTATTAATTCAATTATTTACATTTTTCAAACTAAAGACTCATATTTACTATTGAGAACATAGAAAACCTCACAATATATATATATATATATATAATAATAATACATACATTACATAACAAAACTCTCTGGTCACAATGAGCGCAAAAAGCAAAGAACCAATCAACCCAACATTTCAAGGTTATATCTCTACATCTAAAGACGCCCTTATTATTATTCAAGCTGCATTAACTAATAAATTACAGTTGGTGAAAAGAAGACCAAAGGAAAAAGAAAGAACAAGCCTCATTAAATCAGGAAATATCTTTGTTTTCATTGAAGAAACTTCTGGTATAAGAAGATGGACAGATAGTGTTGCTTGGAGTCCTTCCAGAATATTGGGTAGATTTTTAATTTATAGAGAACTTGATAAAGATGCCCTTTTTTCTAGATCACAACTTGGCAAAAATGGGGCAAATGCAAGAGATGACACAGGCTATGGTAACAAAACCTCACAATCACCTTTAAATGATTCTTTATATGATCCAATGAGAGATCAAATGTTAAAAGGTAGAGTAGGTACATCAACAAGCATACCATCTAAAGCCAATTCTATGCCAACTTCAAGATCAGAAATGGAAAGATCCATTGTCGGATCTCTTGTCGGATCATATTCTTTCAAAAAGAATGGCTTAGTCAAAAAGTCATTATCATTAACAATTAACAGTCCAGAAGACCAAAATAGACCTAAAAAAACTATTCACCTTGTTTCCTATTATTCATCTAGCGATGTTTTAGAAAATAAGTTGTGCAAACCATCCGAATTACCCGCTTTTAAAGATATTAAACTGCCATTTGAATTATTACATGGTTTACGTAATTCTTCAATTGGTAATACTGCTGCTGGTAAACAACAACAAAGTAGTATTGAGGGTCTTTATGGATCTGACAGTATTGGATCAGATAAAGATACTGTTAATGCAGGTTGGTTGGACTTAGATGGATTTGATGGTGAAGAGGATCAAGAACTCCTTCAACAATATCACGATATTGAAGCTTCAATGAAAAAGAAAGTACAATCTCAGCAGCTACAATATCACCAACAACAGGGAATGTCTATGAAGGTTCCATACAACTATTCAATGAGCTCTGGATTCCCAGTCTCTTCAGACCCAAACGCTATTCCAAGCGTTCCATCCTTGACATCATACGGCAACTCAAAGGGATCACAATACGTACCAGTTCCTCCTGTTAAGAGACCAGTTTCAGGTATCTCATATTCAAATCCAATTTCTCAATCACAGAATCAAAATAAGTCCTACAACTCGTATATTATGCCAAATTCCGTCGGAAACACAGTTACAGATCCGGTGCGAAGAGTAGATGCCCAACAGCCATACTACTCTACCACTAACCAACCACAACACTCACCCCAAGATTTACAACCAGCAACATTTGCTTCCACATCTGCTTATACATCCAAGGACAATAGAAACTCTGTAATGGATCAGTACAACATGACAAGCAACCCACTGGGAACTGCCGCAAACAAAGGCTATCAAAATGATATTCTTTATCCAAAGAGAATTAAAAGCGAAAAACCCCAATCTTATTCACCAAGTTATTCAATTATGAATGATACTTCTGTAAACTCTGGCGTATCTTATTATCAACCTTCACAAATTATTCAACCACAATTGCCACAAGTAGGTTTACAAGATTCACACCAGTTTCAACAATCCCAATTGCAACAAATGCCACCACAGGAATCCCAGCAACAATTACAATCCGGCCAACAAAACTTTTTATTATACCCTCAACCGGTCAATTCATCATCTGGTTCAATGGGTATAGGCGGAATTGGTACTACGTCTTCTAATATTGGCGCCACTGGATCAATGCAACAGAACTTCGGTTCGCAAGCTATGCAGCAAGGTTTAGTAAACCACCCACAACCATATCAATCATATCTATCCTTTAATAATCCAACTTATGGTGGTTCTAATTATGTTCCAACTAATTACATGAGTAACAGTGGTCAAAATTCCTCTAAATAGAATTAATTAATTATGCTTCTTTATTTACTGAATTAGATTAGATTACTATGTTTATGAATTAAAATATTTTTTTTGGTCATTTTTGCTTTTTAAGCTATAATTTATTGTATTTAACAATTTATTTTTTGTTAAATTTATTTGTATTTTCGTTAGTTTATTTTTTGTGTTTCCATTTTATGTAAGAATGTTTTTTCAACTTTTGTGATATTATTTTATTTTGTATTTCTTTCTTATATTCTTTATAAATTTATTTAGTGTATTATTTGCCCCTTGAATATGTTTGTTTGTGTCTAATGTGTATAATTTTTGATCGCATCCTAAGTTGATCCAATTGTAAGTAAATAGATGTATAAATTCTGATCGGTCAATCTATTTTTTTGATTGTCTATCTATGTATAGTAATGTGTGTTAAGGGCATTTATATTTTTCCTGACCACGTATGTGTCTGTTCCCCCTCTCCCGTCTTGAAACCGACCGCGCATGTACCAAGAAAGAAAGAAACACCATTCAAAGCTGAACTTAAAATGATGACTCCCGTTACTTCAAGTGGAGAGCAGTGTCACTCACCCCTTAGAGTTCTCACTATTATTCTCAAATTTCTCTGTCAGTTTGTGCTCTTCCTTTTGCATTGTTCACTCAAGCTCCATTTTCACGCATAACCAACTATGCAGATAGAAGTTCAGCTGGAACCTGTTATATAATCTCATTGGACTGAATCTGCACTTCGTGTTTGGGCTATCGTCAAAGAAATCTCGTATCATGTATCATCGGCTTTGGAACCCAGTCTGCAGTTCACCGGTTATGGCTGTTTGTTTGACCATGTAGACTCTTCTAAATATCTAAAATACCACGTTCTAGGATAGTGCTTATCCCTAAAAAAAAATAACGAGTAGAAGAGAATGGAAAATTAGGATCTGGTTCTAGTCAGGATTTTTGCTTACCTTAACCAGATGTGCTTTGATCTTGACCAGCAAGTCTGAAACACTGAGAAGCATGTGCAGTTATTAGCACCAATAAATCTATTTTACATTAGTACTAGATGAACTTCCATAAGATGTAAAAGATACCTTTTCTATTTTAAAGACCAATGGGCACCACACTTCGTCGATATTATTGTCATATAAATATTGGATGTTTCACAGTACCTACTAAAATGAAATGACCGGTTTTCCAGAAACACAACTGTTAGAGAAGATTAGAGTATTATTTTTGAATAAGTTGGATCAATGATATATGATTAAACATAGATAATGTAACACGCAAAACTTAAGTCATTAATCAGTTACTGTAATATACAAAATAATATAAGTTTGTATATTTACGTATCTGCATCTTTTGTTCGTTATTTTGATTAGAATGGAAATAATCTCTGCGGAGATAAAGCGAATATACTTTTGAAGATCTTCTCTTAAAAAAAGTGTCAATCTGACACAATTGTTGCATTTTCTGTTTTCAGTCTTAATATTCCTTTTTTTGTCACACCGGATTTGCTGATCCTCTGTATACTGGCCATTTGTTCAGTTGCAAGTGCTGCAATTTTGGAAGCTGTGCGGCTATTTGGAAATCCTTCGGAACTTTGAGTTTAGTACAATTCTGTTACATTTTAAGGCGTATTTAATCGCCTGATTCATATTTAAGACTACATATGCGGTTGTCATAATATATTTCTTTGGTGATATAAATTCACTTGAGTTAGAGCTAAGCTTAAAGATACTGTCATTTATATGTTTAAAGGAATGTGTTTATTGTCATCACACATGTTCTTCTCTCCGGCAAATGAATCATAAAACACAAGATGATTCTCAAAATTAACAAACTACCGAGCGCGCGATGTTTTAGGTTTTCTGTTTGTTTATAGATACTTTATTTGTTAAGGTAATTAAAGTATGCATACCACCAATAATTAATTATTTACTTTCTGCTTAAATATAACTTACTTTTTAAACATTTTCCAAAATTTTAATATGAGATGGTCTATCCAAGACAGAACTATAATTCTTATTTAAGGTAGGCCATAAGACCAAAATTAAAAACAGAAATTCGAAAAATCTGAGACATCATGTCAAACTTACCTTTTATTCGAAATTTGTAGTGCATACGAATCGTTTGATGCGTGTGCCAAAAAACAAGAAACTTTTCAATCTATCGTATGCCTAAGAAGACGAACACGCAGGATGTATATAAGACGAACACCCAACATGAATATATAAATCCACATAGTTAACGTGGAGTGAATTGAACAATTCCTAATATCTACTAAGTATGGCATTAATTTATACTTTGAGCACAGGGTTGTACACAATTGGAATTGTGTTGTACCTTTGTTGTAATCTGTGTATTATGAGTTTTAAAACTTATCTTACATACAAAGCTTTTTCCTTGCCATTATTTCATTATTAAATTAGTTATGAATTTTTAGCTTTGTGTATACTGTGGGCCCTATTTTGCACCAGACAAGACTTCACTTTTTGCTTTTTCGAATACAAAATTGGTAATCACAAACGTTAACACAACTTCATATATAATCGATTATTGACATTTTCTTTCTGTATTTCATATTTTGGCGCATTTAATCCATTTTGTGAATCATAAAAGTAATCGTCTTTTGTGTCGATTTGATTGAACAACAAAAGAAATAATACAAAGGAAATAATACAAAGCTTTTCAATTTGTAATATCTGTAATTATAGCAAAACTTAGTTAATCGGTTTTATACTTTATCCATTATGCGCTTATGATACTTATGACACATATTTTTGGTGTACTTGTTATATCATTTGGGTGTATTCAATTTTTCACAGAACTAGTCCACAATTGCTATGCTGACGTGTCCCAAATTTATTCTGTTTGCATTAGAAAATTCAACGATAACAGTTTTATTTTTTACTTTTTATCCAAGTTGGGCTTTAAATAACAGCTATGACACGATTTGTCAATAATTTAAAAAAATATTATTTTATTTGTTCTTTAAGGTTAAAAAAATAATAAAGATCCATTGGAAGTAATCCATTGCACACTGAGATCATGAATTACGAGGTTGATAATTAGGCTATACAGTTTGACACCAATTGTTTCTCTACAGTTTAGTATCATTTTAAAATTTGGCATTTAGACAGGTTGAAAATTCGCTGAACAAGTAAATACTGAACACCACTAGTAATCAATTAGAACTACAGCTTACTATTACTCATAATTAATTCTTAATACCAATTTAAAATTAGAAGTGCAAAAAAATATTAAAGCAAAATGCTGTGCGTGCAGCATAGGGATTTAAAAAGAATTCTGTAGCTATACTTTTAATTATTTTTTAGACATTCAATATATGCCATATTAAAAGAATAGTACTAGCGCTTTTCATGTATGTTGGATAAAAATATCTGAAATGCATGATTCTGAATTGGCAAGCGATGTAATATATGTTCTCCTATCATTTTAATTTGAAAATCATAGTACTTTTGTAAAGGCAAACTGTTGGCACACTAACGAGCTCTTACTATATTATATTCTCTGTTGTCAACCAAAACATAAATATTTTTTATATTTAATGGTTGCCTATCGAGCATTTATCTGTTCATACACCTTTCACCGGTTTCAACTTCTAGAAGAAGTATAAATCGATGTTGCAAGACTGAGGTTTTAGAAGCTCGCCAGCCCATAGCGAAATAATACAGCCTGTGTTCTGCCAGGAGGAAAGCAAGCAGAATATCGGTTTACGGAAACTTTTTAAAAATATCCCGCTAAATGGGGTGTATTTTCTTTGAATTCAGGAGCCTAGTGAGAATTCACACATATCCGAGTTTAAGCTATTGGCTCTAATGCACGGCTGTCTCGGATTCAACGAAAGTTTGGCTAGTTACTGTTTACTTCTGTGCAGGTTACCCCAGCTCCCTTGAGAATATCTTGCTCATATAAGGAGAGTTACCATAGATTATTCAAAAAGTTAATAATATGAGGTTTAAGTAACGTCCTCTCCCGTTCATAAAGTTCAATAGTGTCAAAATTTCAACTCTTCTGGAATTTAACGCGTTCATTTGTGAAGAAAGAAGTTAACTTAAACGACACATTACATATGATGAGTACTAAAATAGGGGGCTTCCAATATGTAAGATATTTCAGGGATCTGTTATCACACTCCAGCTGTTTCCTTGTGTCTCAAATCTCAGCTGCTTTCTGTCGCCCCAATTAACGCATTCAAGCCATAATCACAGTTGAACAGATGGTGAACATTCCATTGTCTATGGACGGTGGCCAATGGGCTGTGGACAGTCGTTGGTGATCGGTTGTCAGTGGTCGGTTGTCGGTGGTTACTTAGACGTAATAAACAGTAGAACGCGATAAAATATTTATTTATATACCAAACAACCAACATACTGAACAGCGGGCAGAACTCTGCTGCAGTTTTATGGATAGTGCTCTCATGACATCTTTAGTGAGCTCCATCGTGTATATAGAACTCAGCCTCTGTTGCAGTGTCATCGTAGAAAGTATTATTTTCCTTGATCTTTTTCCTTCTCTGGTTGTTTTTTAATTCTTTTATAGTGTAGGGATATCCACCTTTGCTGTAAAATTTGAATGTTTGAGGATGTAGTTTAACAATTCTCTGAAATACAGAAATGATATTACATAAAACAATATGCTTAGATTCCATTCTGTCAAAGAAAGATAGACGTACTGGGAAACATTTTATAGGATTTTAAGTAGTTTTCAGACATAAAGTGGGTATATCTCGTATTCGGCTTTTTTTGAGCGAGGTGGTTGGTATGGGCTGTTGTGGACAGTGTGAGATAATTATAGCTAATCTGCGCTGTTTAACATTCCAATTGGCAACGGCACCAGATCCGTAGGATTTCAGTTCCATGCATGCTGTTGTATAATCTTTATCAAGAATCACCTGCATTGAGGCCATGCAATATTTGGGATGAGTGGGTTGTTCACTGTGTCTTTCGTATTTCTTACTTTCTCAGTTAAAAGATACCTAACAACCGGAGCTTCCTAAAACCGAAGAGGAAACCTTGCAAATCTGTTGCATTAATTTTTATTTTTAGTTTTATTATTTTTCTAGCCACAGGCCGCTGTTCTTCCTTAGGGCGTATCGAGCTTGAGGGACTAGGCCGAAAAACCTGTTTCTCCTTAACGAGGAGCGCAGAGCCGAATAAATACAGATTAAAGTAGAATCGATAGTATCAGTCAAAATGTTTCAGCGCAGATTCGGTACGGTATATCTTTTAGCCATTGCAGGACGCAGCACCTCCGGTGCCGAACGGCCGAAATCTGGGACTTCACATATAACAGTTTTCTACGGAATGGCAAACCTGCTCGTTGAAGTTTGGTATCAGACAAAGCCATTACCTACTGACTACGTACCTAGCTGTCTACCTCGCTACAACTCTGCATCTATTTCACATTACTGATGGACAAGATATAGATATAGATGCTCACACTAAAAAAACAAAAAATAATAAAGATGTGAAAATCATTCTTACCGGTAAAAAGGAAAACACATGCTCTTAGGGAAATGTGAATTCCTTGTGCTTAAAAAATGATAACTTATTTCAGCATGACATTAGCTATCTTCTTTAATCAAAATTTAGCCGTATAGATAAGAAAGCAAAATAATTGCGGCGTCAAGGGGCTGTTCAACTAGATCAGTTGCTGTAGGTAATAAAATAGTTTATTATTCGTGCTTAGCATACTTACCTCGAGAAGAGGTTTGAAATGTAAGAATCTAGAATCTAAAATTGATCTTAATGATTATGTTATATTTTCAAAATTACCCCGTTTTATTTTTTAATTTTTTTGTAAAGAGTAACACATTAAGTCAGGATACACAATGCCAGTAGTTATTACCTTTTTAAACTTTATTTATGTATGACGTATAGAAATTACATTAACATCATATGTTTACTTTTTTTTTTCTCTCTCTCTCTGATAATTACACAACTATGTACTATAAATACTTATACCCAAAAAAAGATTAAACACTTCAGTATAAGTAAATGGGCTTTCTTTAGCATGTAGCAGCACATGGTACAATATAGAATGTAACATTACAGAAAAGCTGAAATATTTAAATGGTGGTTATTAAAAGTAGCAAAATTGAAAGAAGGGGGGAAGGGAAGGGAAAAAAACAACACCGATAGTATAATCCTTTACAATTTTGCCATTAAGATAGTTTCAATGGATACAAACGTCATATATGAATATATATAATACATGTAAGTTCAACTAAACGATAGAGATTTCATATTACAATTTGTACTTCTCAATGGCTTTTCGTATGATGAACAGCATAGAGATCTGTTAAAAGCAAATTATAGTAGTTGCTGGTACATTTGTGTAAACCGGAATAGAAATAGTAGAAGAAGAACAAGAACAAGAAGAACAAGAAGTAGAAGAGTTTGTTTGACAGAATTTTTGAAAGCATGAAGAAGATCAGTTAAAAGGTATCTGTTACAGTGCAGTGGAGTTAAAATTAAGTTATATCTCACTTATGTAGCACACCTTCTCTTATGTTAACTTAATCACAATTGAATGTTCCTGACAGTAACATTCAATTGAGAGCTCCCAAGACAACAACAGCAGCTGCATCCGCATAACCACCGAATTCAGGCCAGCACGTTTTCACAAATCGCCCACTCTTTTGTACAACAGCTACGACGCAGATCTTTATAATTGAAAGGATACAAAATAAAATTACAGAATCTAGCATGCAGTATATTGTACACCATGACTGTGAGGCCATCACACACCCCAGCTCACTTCTGTGTCTCCCTGTGCTAACTGTTATTTGACTCACAGGCAAATTTATGGAATTTCTTTAATCTCACTTCTGGCCGGTGGTGATCTTTATAGATGTTACATTGTTTGCCATTTCTTCTTCTATTCCTCTCTTCATCCTTTGCGGGAAAGACATCTGAATCGTTCTGGATTAGAAGTCAGTTCGGCCTGATCTGAAGATAAATGATGCCAAAATAGTTTCTGTGCTTTATTTTTATAACTTTTCTGTCAATGATAGGTAAAGCATGCAGGTAAGGTAAAGAAGTTATCTTTCACTGAGATAATCATGTTGATAACTATTTAAAAAGCAGTGAAAGAAGTCGAAAATCTTTAGTAAGGGAGATTTTTAAAATAATTTTAACTCTAATTTGAAAACATAAAATGTATTTTCTCTCAACAAAGATTTTTTCTGTAATAATATGTTTGGTGGACTCTAGTGAACTCACAGGCAAACACAAAAATGGATTGATGGAATTCGCGGGTAGTAGTTTATGTCTGTCAGCAAAAGCATATGGCGTTTATTATTCACATCGCCCTCTCCGACAGGGATAGAAGTAGACTAGAAAATGCGGTAGTCACTAAGCGCCACTCTCTATAGTACTCTGCATAAAACATGATAGTGTGTTCTCAGAAAACAGCTCTTAATGTCGCCTGGTAAGTTCATCGCACGAGAACAGCAGTTGCTCTGTTTTTTTTTTTTTGCCTGAAACCAATCAAGATGTTTATGCGTCAATAACAATAACAATAAGAAAGACAACAACTGGAACGCAACAGCTGCAACAAGTGCAACACAACAACCACATCATCAACAACCGTATCCTAACTCTAAACAACAATAGTAATAACACATAAATTTACTCCTCTTGTCTCCTTGCCGCGGAGACGGGAACCTTGAAGGTGGTAATTGCACGCCTAATTGCCATCGCTCCTGAAACAAACAAACCATCTAGTATGTACGCTTGCTGCATTAGAGACAAGCTTTGAGAAACGGCCAGCATGTTTGAGCCAACATCCTGACGCCCTCGCCGCTCTCTTCGTGGTAGTTTCGAAAAATTGAATTATTATTTCTCCTAAGTCAGTCATGGCATGCACTCTATGTAGATATATTTGCACCAATATCTACATATTCCAGCACCGGTTTATACTGCCACCCCACCCCACCAGCCCACATATGGCCACATAACTCTACACCTCTGTAAGCCAGAGGGAACCTAAGGAAACTAAACTAGGAATGAAGGTTTTCTCAAAATAACAGTACAAAGCATAACGGTATAACCGCTGCTTATTAAGACTGTATGTAAAGTGATCATCAACAAAATGGAAGACAGAAGTCTAAAATAGTGCTCTTTCATTCAAGCTTATCACTTATTAGTTAGAAGAAAAACAAAATCCATTTGAATAAAAAACTGATTTGAGAGGGAAGGATTCTAAATTTCATATAAAAGCATGAAGAGGAGGTATCAGTTCAAACTTTCGTCTTCTTTTTTTTAATCCAAACACACGAGTGTTATGAAAGGTTTCCATTATTCTAAACCGATTTTAGGTTCCCCAGCGATTACTTGAAGTTATATGCCCAGTATTCCGTCTGTGTTTCGAAATAAGCATATATTGAGATTTCCTGTGATACTTCAAATATCAAAAATATTATATCTTAAGAATTTGGAACCTAAGGTAATCCCTGTAACTGTCTTGCGGAATCTACAGTATCTTCACACATGTCATTTCACTGGCCGCAAAACTAAATTGAATTTACTCGTAGTTAGAACTATCCGGTGGTGCGTTGTGGAGTTTCGTTGCCAACCCAGCTGGCATCAGACGGGCGTTTTCTCTCCAAGCTTTTTAATTTACATATAATTATTCTTTTCAGCTTTGTGTATGACACAAGCCACCCAATGACCTTTCCTTCCAAATTCCGGTTTACATGATATCATTTAGCATTCACTATCCTTTATTTACTACTGTCTTCTTTATTCATGCGTTGAATAAATGATTTTGTGTTTTCAATACCACACAGTTATATTCACATGATATAATAACATACACTGATAAATTTTGGGAAAATAATCATTGTGTGGGTAAGTTTAAATGCTTTTTATTGTCAAAATTCACGTCAAATGAAATAGTTAAAATTGGGAATAACTGATATCTCGGTTCTCTTTATTCGGTATTTTCTATTTTGAATTTAGTTGAATTCAGGTGGTGGTGAAAACATCAACAATATAAATGAAGAATTTGGTAAGAACAGATGCTTTTCGTGCATATACGAAAGAAAATAAAAGTTCACCAAGAAGAGAATGGTTCAAAGCGTTGCATATTGTCGTCATCGGAACAGTGGAGTTTTGATCTCAATTATTGTTATATCAAGATAACTTAGTTCAATAATTAAACTGTTTCTCGGAATTAGTTAAACTTAATATTAGATTATAATATCTTTCATAGGATTTGGTAATTATTGAAATAGTTTTGTATATTTTTAACTGCCTACATATAAATGGTAAAAATTCAAAAGCATAATCGCCTCAGTTCTCTTTATTATTTATCAACCGAAAATCATTCTCGGTTTTCATCGAAAGCTTTTAAGGGTTTGTTTTATTGGTAATAACATCCTTTTCGTTAATCATCAGCATGTATCAGGAAGTATCGCACTAACAAAGAACAAACAAATGAAAAACAATATTTTTTATATTTTTACAAAATCTATCTAGATTTGGATTTATGGATGAATGTAACAGATTTCAATTCGAAATAGAATTCAATTATTGTTTTTTTTCTACGCATCCCCTAGACTTGGTAATAGAATATTCATTTCCGGTACTACGTCACATTTCCTTATATATTTAACCATATTGGAGCCATAAAACGAAACAAAAGGTGGATTTGACAAAACTTAGATGTAATATATATATATATATATATTTGGTTATTCTTTTCTGTTTATAATTTTGCCTGCTAAAGAATAATAATATTCCTGTTAGTCTATCAATATATTGGTTAAAATTACTATATATGACCTGTGATCTTAGCACTCTATCAGATTTAGCTGATTTATTCTCCATCGGTATAATGTAGTTAGTGATCTACATTATTTAGGTAACCTAGCTGACCTAACGACCAATCCCGAACCATGCAAAAGAAATTGGTCTCATGCCCTTCAACATTATAAAGTACAAATATTGTCTGATGCTGTTGATGGTTGAGAATTCCACTCACTACACCAAGATTACTTATGTAAAAGCACACATCTACCATGACCCAACTCAACTTTCAGTTGTAATACCGGCTTCGGTACTTCCACACTTCTATAAGGAAACTCGTAAAAGGGGACAACGCTACATGCCAGTGCTAAATGTTTCAATGACCTCCTCGCACATTTGTCCACAGCACTGTCAGGCGGGAGCTTGTAGGCATGCAGTCTGTGGGAATACATGTATGCTGGGCCACTTGATTTGACTAAGCCGCAAATATGCAGTTCTGATCTTTACCCGTAAACCGTTCAACCTTTTTCTCGGTGAAGATGAGTTACAAGCTGCAGTAGAAAGAGAATCGGGATGCTTCGCTCTGCATTCTAAATCTGCAGCCAGCATGACCAAGTAGTGGGGGCAGACAAGTGCTTAACCCACAGAAGGAATTTCCAGGGTACAGGCCATCACCCCATGTCTCACAGCAAATCACCAGTGTACAAGACTATTATTGGATTCAGCAATTCGCCCGTCTATCGTTGTGTTTTTTTAGTACTGATTTGTAAGTATAAATGAGAGAAGATTAAAAAAGCCTCTACTACAAATCAAACTCACCATGCGCTAGTTAAAGTCAGAGGGTAGTAAAAAGTGATCTGCCACGGTATGTATTGATAAAAAACTGACAATTGATGCATAAAAAGTAGAATAGATCTAGTCAGCTTTATTGTTTTCATTTTGTCTAGTGGCATTCCCACCCACGTTATGTGAATGTCTCAGCATTTTGGGTTTTTGTGCCTGCCACCAAAGAGCTATGTACTGCACTAATATCCTCAACTGAACCATAATTCTCACTTAATAGTACATCAGATTTTTATATAAGTTTTTTGGGCGGAATCAAGGGGGCATTTACACACTACTACATAAACCCTATCGTAGACGTACCTGATTTAAAAGATTTGAGAAACGGTTACAAACACATCAGGAGAGAGAATCATCAAGTTATTTGACCTGTAATTCTGCTTATTAAAAGAGAAATTAAATTATTAAATATTTTAACTTGTTTAAATTTTTTGTGGAGTAAATAGTGTCTAGTGCCTCACTTTTACTTATTATAACTCAGAAAACTTACACTTCTTTATTAGACGCACAGCGCATGAAAACGAAGAAAAAAAAGTAGAAAAAAAAGTATATTACAGTAAATTGTTTTAGTCTCGTATTTTTTTAAACTTTTCCAGGATTTAATACAGATTTTTAAAATGTATTTACATCTGTACTAACAAAGCTTAACTAAAAGGCATCTACATATATCAGATAAATCTAAAATTAAACTAAATCAAATTGCTAGGTCTGGAAAATCGACCGTAGCCTCATCAAACGTGATATTGTCGTTCTAAGTTTTCAGATTCCAGTAATTTTAGTTAAAATTTGAATATTAGTCAGAGTTATAACTCCTTTGAAGTATTGTCATCATTTTTGTTATCTTTGTTCTTCGACTGTACCATACCTGTTAATTTTTAGATCTTGAATTTCAGGCTTAAGTATCTTTACCTATATAAGTTTAAATGGGGGAAAGGGGTAAGTAATTATGTGTTTGTCTGTGACAGTTCCAGAATGTACTGATTTATTCATAGCTTGGAACACTTCAGGCTGGTTCAGTGTTGCTTTTCTTTATCTTTTTAGGAGTCCTTTTGCTATTAAAATATTCTCTGATAGTCGTTTGGTAATACTGGTAACGGCTAATGGGTAAATTAAGCACTGGTACTTACTTGTAGTTAGTTCACTTGTCTCTACTCTTTTGGGCTTCGAGCATTTTTTTGCCTGTTGTTTTTCTGTTTCTTGCTTTTACTTTCGGAGCCATTAGCGTACCAACATATACAACTAATAATAAAATGTATGTACTATTTAAGTTTTGTGGAATCATGTATAGTTTAATGCGAGAGAGCAGGAAACACAAACACTCACAACTTTAATACTGATTCCCCTGTCTCATATACTTCTGGGTCACGGCCCACACTGTCACACGCTGGACAGCCTTACACCCATACCAGTAGGCTCACACGCTGTCAATCTACTTCTATTAGTATACTCTTGCTTTATATGATGATCGTGCTGCCGGATAGCGGTAGAGCTCCTGGTTTATGAGTGGTAATTTTGTTTTATGCATGACAAAGCTCATAACCTAGCCACCATGCAGTTTTAGCAGGTGCAAATAACTAAAGACTCGAAGCAAAAGGAAGGAGGTTGCTACGAAGTTGCCTTGGATTCCTTTGAGCCAGTTTGGATTTTGGTATATGGAGTTTAGTTAAATGTAACCAAAGAGGAGTAGCAGTGTCACCTGGTGTTAACCTAAAGACAATGCATAACATAACACATTTTCCTGTTTATTGACCCTTTTAATTTGTTATAATTGGATTGATTTTACTGATGGTCAGTTTTAGTTAGCCCTTTTGTGAGTGACTGGACTGATATCCAATTTTCAAAATATTCCTATGATAATTGACGGAAAGCGCCGGAAACGAAGATACAGTAACTACTAAAACGTTGTAACTGAGTTGGGTTTGTAAGTAAAGTTAATCTAGACCATCTTCTAAGTTGGTTTCGAATCCAGTTAATAGTATTATTATCTCGCTTGTATTAAGCTTTTTTGTTACTAAAAGTAAGTATCATCTGTAAATTTAAGCTCTGTGAGTTAACTTCTACACTATATGGTTAGAAATTTCTCGTTCTATATTTGCAATTTTGAGATAGAATTGATAATAAAAATATTAATATTGATAATAAAGATAATAATAGTAATAATAGTAATAATAAAATAAAATTTTACTAATCAATTAAAGATAGGAGACTATATAACCGATACCTACAAACAAAACAGTACAGCTTCTTTTTAAAGTACGTGTATTTAATATTAATCGTATGATCATTTTCCAAAGCAAAAACTCAGTATGTGGTATATACTCAGTCCATACTGAAAGATTTGTCTACTAGAATACCACACAAATAATTCTATAACAAGCGTTTAATAATCTGGATATAGTTGTGTACCGAAGTTTGTGTGTAGATTTTGAGCAATCCTTATATTCGTCTTTAAATTTTTTCAGTTGTCTTCAAATGAAAACATTATACTATCATGTCAATGATGCATTATTTAAATGTCTGGATACTTATTTAACCAGCTGCTTAAATCATCTGGAATTATATTCCAATCTATAAAGTGATATGTTGATGTCTCTGTTTCAGGTGAACTACTGTCACAATCTACATCTGCTGATAGTGTGAGATTTTTAATATTAGTATTGACGGCTCTAGAATAACTTTCAATTAGAGAATCGTTTGTGATAAGATTAGAGCTTCTGTCACAGTTTCCATTGTGTTCGTCTCCATCTCTGTGTGTGTCTATAGAGCTTCTTCCAGTCTCATTATTTCTGCAACTGTCGTCATATTCAACATCAGAAAACTGTCTCAGTTCTTTTAACAAATTATAAATTTGGGAAGGCAAGTTTTCGGGATTGTAGTCCTTAATAAACTGCATCCTCCATAATACAGACCAGTGCACCTTCGTGTCCTCTTTAAATTTCCTTTTGTTGCCAAAATTAGGGAAATAGTCTTGTTTCCATTTTCCTCTTTCATCTTCTGTGAAAAGCCCAATCGGTAGAACTTCTATGATCCACCAAAAAAGTGCTTTACAGAATTTTTCATTCCCTCTACAATCAAAACCATTTTCAGGTATTATGGAATTACCGTTATCAGGTGTGCGGTCTATGCACTTTGGATCTCTAATGTTTCTTTCGGGAGTTGGAAATAAATCAACACCATTAGTAATTTTAGGAAATAGGTATTTACAAGCATCTAAATCAAAATTACCATTGTCGTCAAGCATTTCTCCGTTTTCTAACATAAATTTCATCTTCAATTTGATTAAGAATTGATCCCACTCGGGTAATTTTTTGTCAGGGTTTATATGATTTACAGAATGTTCTATCGAAAGACATAAATTGTCATGATTGCACGATATTAAACTTTCAAAATTCGAATATTTAGATGCAAATTCGTGAATTGCACCTTTTTGAAATATGACGCCAAATTCAATTGCAAACGATAATATCCACTTCAATGGTAGATTTGATAAGTTATGACCCAATATAGTATCTGGCCAACCCGAACCAACGTCGCCATGGTCACCAGCAAATAAAAGTTCGATGATATCTATGTTGTTAATTGTTTTATGATTATTAGGCGACATAGAAATATTAAGTCTGGTGACTCTGTCTGCATCAGGAAGTTGAATACAAGAATCTCTGTGTTGATTAAATCTTGCATCCAAACACTCACAATTAATAGGTTTTACTAATATATCGGAACCAACTTTAGTAGAAGAGTTAAAATAATTTGAAGGAATTTGACGAGAAGTATAAAACATATTCTGCTTGAATTTACCTCTTCTCTCATCTATACTAATTGCGTGTCTTATATGTCTAACATTCTGAGGGTTTGAAGTATACGGGAACAGCCTGTCTCGTAAGATTCCAACTGAATTCACGCAATCCCACAGTCCCATAAAATCTATTTCTATATCTTTTCTTGAAAACGTCTTTTTAAACTCATAAGCAGTTGCATTTGATTCACAAACACCTGTCGGCTGCCCATCATTCTCCCAAACCTTGTGTATTTCCCAGGCTGTTGGTACCATTTCTTCCAATCCTGCGTTCAACAAACCAACACGGTCAAGCATACCAGCAAGAACACGAGCCGTGAACCCACCTCTGCTAAATCCAAAAAGAGAGATATGGTCACCTTTGATGTAATACTTCATCAAATATGAGTATGCACTCATGATATGAGAGTCTAGTGAAAAGGCAGTTGCAGCGTCTATCTTAGAACATGCCTTTCCGACAAATTTCCAAAAATACCCGTATTCTCTTAGTCTTCCAAACTCCGCATTCATTGCCACACCAATACCCGCTTATTAAAAACAAGTTAGTCTAAAATGCATGCATTGTAAAAATAATCTCCAAAATTTGTAGCTTATTGGATAGTTTGAAAAGTTTAAAACTTACGTTGATAATAACACATTTGATTTTCTGTCTTTTCTTTTTCTAACATCCTAAAAATCTTTAAGACATTTGAGTTTGGATTTGATTGAAAGTGATTTTCCGTTCCATCGAAACAGAGAATTAAATTTTTAACCATTGATAATTTTAATTTTGATAAATTAACTAGTTCTTTTAGACTTTAGAAGTAAATTTCCAATATATGATGTTACAGAAAACTTTTATAAAAAATTATCAATGGATGCAATATTTAATTTGGAAGAACTCATAATAAATGAGCAGCAAAAAGTGTAGCAAACAAAATTTTGTGAAAACTACCTTTTATTTAACCGGCAGTTTTACCGCTGGGCTTTTACTTGCACAACATTTAGGAAGTGATAGAAATTTTGAGGTGGCATATATTTCCGAAATATTATGCTAGCTAAATCTGTACACCAAGTATGACTTTAAAGTGTTTGAATTGAACATATTTCAGTATTAGAAATATACTCAAAAGATTATATAACAACTCAGGAGGAAAAATACCAACATCAAATAAAACAGGGCTATTAGCTATTTACAATCACATAGATTTTACTTTTTTTTTGTTTCTGTCTGAGCCAATAAACATTACAATATTTTACATCATGTTGATTAAAATTACAGTTTCCTGATAAATACCATCTAAGATCACAAGTTGCATATGCACCAAGACATGTAAATGTACTGTGAAAATACAATAATGCCATAAATGGGCTATATCGCTTTGGAAATATCAATCTGATAAAAAGATAATTTATACATTCTATATTAAAAACACAACAAAATTATTATTCGTCAATCCTTAATAAATAAAAGTTCAACAACTGTGTTCACAATCTCGAACTGGCTGAAGATATATCGTTCATATCAGCTGTTCCCATCCTCATGTATTTTTGAAAGCCTAGTCTTAGCAAAATCTTAGATCTTAGTTTCTTTGATTTTTCTCCCACAAAGCATAAGAAATTCCAAATTTTCTCATCCCGAGAGATATCATTTGTCAATCCCTCATCATAAGATCTTTCATATTCTTTATTTGTCACCTTATGCAAATAAATTTCATATTTCAGTATATCTTTCCTACTCAATACACCAACTAGTAAACCATTGTCTTCTACATAAACAAACTTTTGACCAAGTTTATGAAATGACGTAAGAACATTCTCTAGGGTGGTACCTATATCTACTTTTAGAAAATCATAGACAACCTTATCTTCCAATATTATTGCACTTCCCATATCAACATCTGCACTGAGGAAAATATCATTGTCCTCATCATTTAAATCAAGAGTTTTTGCTTGTGCTTGTATCTCTGATGGCGAGGACGTTAAATTTCTTAAGCATTTTGGACTTATGAGCACAACTTCTTTATTGAGATCTCTTTCAAAATTTTCTGTTATTCTTACTGACGCAGTCAAGATTTCTAGATCCTTTCGTTCAATATAACCTAGAAGTACATGATTTTCATTTGATATAATTATGGGGAAACATTTAAATTTTGTTTTCTCAAGTAGATCTGTTATTTCTTTCAAGGTCAGACCTCTTGAAGGTAAACAAACAAGGGAGTCAGTCATAGCATGAGAAACAGTTGATCTATGAAAATCATGTTCTTCTTTAGGATCAATAAAAGGTAATCCGTTGAAAACAATCATTTGATCGGCAATACCACCATGTCCCCATTTATCATTGATCATCTTCGTCACACCCAATACTATCATTGTAGGAATAATATATTTGGCAGCACCTGTTAACTCAAACATAATAACAACAACCGCAACAGTCAAATGAGTTATACCACTAAGTGCAGCAGCAGCACCTAAAAATGCATAAGTACCCGAGATAATACACACATTACCTTCGGTGCAGTTGTTAGGAGATATCATCTCAACTATTAAGCCCACCACTCTCCCAAAAGTCGCACCAGCAGCCATAGATGGAACAAAAATACCACATGGAACTTTACAGTTGTATGAAATAATAACCAAGAACATTCTAATTATGGTGGTCACTAGTAAATTTATTATAAAAATAATTTTATCGGAGGTCTCCTTTGAACATAAACCATGATCAAAATCACCACCACATTCATGGAACAAAATTTGCATACTTTCTGTCATATCCAATCTTAAAAATTCATTTGTATATGAAATTATTGCAGTGAATATACATAAGTACATGACTTCTGTAATCGGATAATTCGACAGATACTTTTGTCTAAATGCAACTGCTTTAATATTGTATTTAGCAACAATTATACCATATACACCGCCGAATAATCCCAGAATAATGAAAAATGGGATTTCGTATAGATTCCAATCACTATCATACTTCACTTGGAATAAAACTATCTGACCTGTTCTAAATGGGTTCATTGCCTTCAGAGTAGCAACTGCAACCAATGAACAAAAATAAGACTTCCACATTGTTAATAATTGAAAATTACTTGAAATTTCTTCAATTGAAAATAAAACACCACCAACCGGGGACGCAAAGGCGACTGCCACTCCAGCAGCTGAAGCTGCGGTTAAGAATTGAGAGTTATATATTGGGGATTTTTCAAATCTTTTAAATAATTTTGGAATACAGTTTCCCACACAAGCAGCGTAATGTACGCTTGGGCCTTCTTTACCGACACTCAAACCAGAAGCAATTGTCAGCGGCAATCCTATACTCTTGATTAATAGAGTCCACCAACCTAGAAATCCGTCAAAATCAAAACCCGAAACGATACACTTAACTTCCGAAATACCTGAACCAGCAGCTGTCTTTGCATATCTTTTACATAAGAAGGCTGCCGTGCAACCAAACAATGTTGAAAATATTATGAAGTAGATGTATTTTAATAAGAAAAATTCAGACCAAGGGTGCCAATTTGAACAGGAATCCTCCTTTTCTCCCATACAGCAAAAATCTCTATTGAGATAAAACCCATTTGAGCAGTATCCATCTTTTAAACTTCCCAGCCAAGCAGCCAAGATATTTAACATACCAGCTATTAAACCTATTGTGATACCCATTAAGGTTAAAACAAGCCAACTTTGAAATGACCTTAAAAATCCATTAACAAAACGAGTTACAATTGGAAATTTTTCTGGTTGCAATGTGTTTAAATTAGTTGACGTGTCTTGTTCATCGTCAATGGAAAACTCTGAGATGTCAGAACTTGCAACTCTATAATTATTATTTCTATTATTAACATTGCTTCTATTTGTTCTATAAAATTCGTCGAATTGTTTCTCATTCTCTGATTTTGATTCCCTTATCCAGTCAATTGTCTTAAAATCATCAAACTTTTTAATAAATCTAAAGTTCTTGGGATATTTATAAAAGGCTTCCTGCCATGACACTGAGTAGGACGTTCCAGTCACTGACTGTAAATGAGAATCAGAGTGTTCTTCTAAATTGTTCAACTCCATGTCTGTTTGAAATATTTATTATTCTAATACGCTACTGTCATTAAGTAACATGTAAACGCTTAGCAGTATGGGCGATGGCAAAAATGAAAATAAAGACTGATAGTCAGTTGGCAAATGAGAAATTGGAAGGCTTACTCTTTTGTTTGTTTTTTTCATTGTGATATAGAAAACTTATTATCAAGAAATAAATGATTGGGGTGTAAGTCCAACCGCAATTGATCTTGTGTCTTTTGAAATCAAATACCAATTCAGCGTAGACCGTCTCTGGATATCCCTCACCTTGCACCACTAGGCGGCTCACCTGATGAACTTGCTCGGATACAGATATTTACATAAGAATCTAACTAGCAACTACATAAGCAGATAAAAAAAATAACTTATAGAAAATCATTTGTGATCACGTGAATTTTGCTCCACTGGGGTACGGATGCTTTTAAGGATCTGGTGAGACTTTATGGTTTTTAGTTATAAGATTGTTTCGTTTCGACAGAAAATGTTGGGATAGTAAGGCCTACTGAAGAACAGTTCTGGTCTCCAAATATTCTCCTTTTACATTCTAAGGAAGGGATGAGGAGTCCAATGGTTTGCTATTTTCTCTGACATGAGGCTTCGCAAATGAACAAGTTAAAGATCCAAGATTATTAGTAAATTTAAACTTCCATTTTGAGAGAACAATGGACCCTTCAATTTCCTGAATTGATCGAGATTCACAATAAGTACGCACAAACAAAGAATTGTGTCGAATACAATAGAGGGTCCTGGTTTTAATGATATAATGAAGTTTATATACATAGAAGATCTAATCTACATTAATATAATACATTATTACAAGAATACAAAATTAGCAACCAAAAAGAATGCTGTGCTTGCAAGACAGCTAGTTAATTTCATTCATATAACGTTCGCTGCTTTGAGGAAAAAAATAATACAAAATATATTTGAATAAAAGACAAAGAAAAAGCAGAAACTGCAATCATCGAAAAGACTGCGCCTCTTTCACACATTCTTGAAATTATACTAAAGAGTTATGAATGAATATCCCCATCTAATCAAGTAAGATTTTTTGAAAATTCAATTTTCTTGGCAACGGATGGCGAAAAAACCAGCGGGGAAGTGAACAAATATTCAGCAAAAATTTTGAGGGAAAAGCTATTCTGTTCAACCCGGCTGAAAACGCTGCCCCAGGAAGTGAGCCGGAGGGAGGTAATTGGAAAACTTTGGCAGTTCGCGGTGCAAATTAGACAATTTTAAGCAATTTTAAACGATTTTAAACGATTTTAAACAATTTTAAACACCTGCAAAAAAGCGACGCACTGCAGTACGTGTATGTGTATGTTTTTGAACACCAAGAAACTAAGAAATATGTACTGGGAGTATTTGTGTTTACTATAAAGAAAATATAATAGTGAAAGATGGTTTAGAAAAAAATTCTACTTTCTTGACAATAAGTTTTAAACCAACCAGCAGTGTCTAAAAAAGCTGTAAAGTAAAACTTTACCATATTGGGGGCGACGTTTTCTGGAAGATGTTGTTTTTTTATTCTTTATCAACATATCCGCCTTTGCATGCTCTACAAGAAAACAAAATGTCCTACGCAAGGGGATACAAGAAGTAATGAACCCAATGTACGTTTTATTTTTCTCTAAGTATGATATTGGAATCGGGATTTAATCTGAATCTGATAGACGCCACAAACGCCGCACGCGCCGCAAACAGACATGAAAATTGAGAATTATGCTTTTTTTTTCCCTTTGGGCTTTCGCCATCAGACATACTTTAACGCCAAAAGGAAGCACCAACAGAAAACAAATGAGAAATTGTCACAGACAATTTAAAAGTCGCCAAGTCTACAAATGTCTGCAATGAAATATTTTTTTTCATGGAGTATTCATTGAGATTGTTTTTGTAGTAATAATTGCGAAGCCATCTTGTCTGGGACACTTTATAATAGATTACTCAGTTGAAAGATCTAAATTTAGTAAAACGGCAGAAACATAAACATAAATAGATATTTATTTTAACAATATTCTTCGATATCTTTATGATATTTGATTTCTCCATTTAAACATAATATGGCAGATTGAAGCAATATAAGCTAATTATTTAGATTGTGTTTGATGGGGAGTGGCTGCGTTAAAGGCGAGATCATTATTAACATGACACAATAATAAATTTAGATCCTGTTTTTGCCATCATGCTGCAGGATAGATATCTAGTTTATTTAATCTCTTATACATGGAAACAGATAATATTCGGAGCTACTGTAACACAAAAAGCACCAACAATCTACCGGATTAAAAAACAAAGTACCCCACGTTTCCATGACATTTCCATTTTCATTGTTTTCTTCCCATAGTCATTTAATCACAGTGTATTATCTCACCTTTATTGAGACGCAGCAGAAATTGACACAGTTTCCACGTAGTTCTGTTTAGATAGAGAGAATTTCGCCCAAATGCGGATATTTACATCCTGGAGATAAACTCTGTTTAGGTGACTGAGGTGTACAACCAAATCTGTCAAATATGTGTTATCTTCTATTGGGAATACATACTCGCGAACAGCTCGTTATTTGCGGAGAATCTCCGTGATAACAATATTCTCCGATATTTTCTTTTGTTGCACAAACTCGAAAGAAGCGTGGATTGAGGCAGTGACTGGAATGTGTGAACCCCAAACAAGAAAGCCATGGCAGTGTTCAGTTCGATTTTTACAAAAATGGTTGGATGTACAAACCATGGCTTTTTTCTCTCTTATCATCTTATGTCTATTTAAGCTAAAAGTACACAGCCCCTCTGTTTACTCTACTTACCAGAAAGGGCAACTTGAATGCAGTCAGTGGTTTTCTTTAAAATACAACTAGACGAACAATTACAACTAGACGAACAATTCTATTACATTTAAAAGTATATAAATTTAAATATACTTTGGTATTTTTGGTTACAATTAGGAATTAATTGTGTACGGAATAAGTTTTCAAAAAAGTATGCGACATAACGATATTTATTTATATATATACATATATATATATATATATAGTATACATTTAACCTAGTTATAAATACAAACCCTAACAACCCTAGCAACTGTGCTGATGTGTACCTCTACCTGAACGAAGTACACCAATGTGCATCATACTATTCAACCTAATAGTAGATATCACACAGTTTATATACGTCACTCTGCGAAATTTAATAATATTCGCTTTGTGACACATAACCAAAACTCGCCGTTTTACAAAGAAAAACAAAAAATCTATAATTTTGTTGTCACTCATTATAATTTGATTATATTGACTAGTCTGCAAAAAAAAAGTTATAATCAAGAAACGTCAAAGCCACTTTATTTATTAAAGCGAAGAATTAGAAGAACAGTAATTTTTATACATCCCAGAATACTCTATGCATATTTGTTATCTAAATGATCTATCAAGAACGTTCAGTATATTACCATCGTTATTGAAACAATTTGAACTATCGTAAAACATGGCACCGAGCTTATCTTCTGGTAAATTCAATTGAATTGGCGGAAGTTTAAAATTCGACAACGATGTAACTGTGCTGATTATTCTTCCATTAGAATTTGAGTTCAATCCACCTGTAAAAACGTTATTGTTATTGAAACTATTAATACTTGGCAAAAATATTTGAGATTGCTGTTTAAAAAATGAACTGGTAGGCAGTTCATTTATAAAACCGTCAATACTGGATATGGTGGAAGTGGAGGAACACGACGACGATACACTATTCCTCTTGATCGGCTGGGATGAATGGAAAGACAGAAGAGAAGTCACGGAGCCTCTAGTGAGAGACATGTTATTGTTATTTTCGTCGTAGCCAGTGGTTATATTGGTTGATAAAGTAGGGGCAATACTGATGTTATTTGTTTTCATTCTTTTAGGTATATCGAAATCACTAAAAGATGATGAGGCTTCTGTATATACACTATCTAAAGATCTTTTTCTTGAAGGAAAAGCCATTTCATTGGTAACTGATTTAGGACTTACCGAAAGAGATATATGTGATCTCTTAATATCAGGTAATTCTACCTTATTGATAAAATCTGGTGATCCTATATTATCCGAGTTATTATCTTTGTCATTTTCTAATTCAATTAACTCATCTTCCCATATATGATCTGGGAAAATACTTTTATCAATTTTTAAATCTTTAAATCTAGGATCAGTTGAGGGCCTTTTAAGTATTTCAAACTTGGCTGACTCATTTTGGTCAGAATCAGATCCAACAATTTCATTATCCCTTGTTTTTGCCTCATTATAATTCTGTAAATAATCAAATTTTATATAACTTATCAGATGTAATTTTGCTCCAGTTTTCAGTGTTAAGGAAAAGGTTTGTTTTATAAGACCTTGATTTTTGTATCTGTAATAACCACTATTTGATGATGAATTATAACTTGAATTACTATTATTCTGCTGTTTTGAATCTAGATTGTTGAATTTCTGCGTAAAAGATTTACCATTTTCCATTTCTTTATATGTTAAAAATGATCCATTTACTCTTGAAGCACTCCAGGAACGACCGTCTGTCCATCTTTTCATATTTGATTTCTTTTCATCCCAGATGAAAATAGAACCATTTCTTATCAAAGTTGAACGTTCAAATTCACTTAGTCTCCTAGTTATTTTTGGAATTAAATTTAATCTCGCAGCTTCTATTAGAAGTATAGCATCTTTTGGAGTGACTGTTATTCCAAAGTAAGACTCCATTTTTGAGTTAATATTTAAAAGAAGATTTAGAAAACAACGCTTATAAATAGTTAGAGGAAATAAATAATAAGGCTCAAAATTTTGGAACTAGTTATAGATAAATTAAATTAGCAAAGAAATTTAAAAAGTATGTTATTTAGAAGGATTTCTATTTCTATAAATATTCAAGGAATATCAGATTTTTTTTTGCTAGAGCAGATTATGTTTCAGATAAACAAATAGAGTTGGAAAATAATGGAGAATCTACAATTACGTTGATTAGTTAAGAAACAAAAGAAATGATTAGAGCAAATTAAAGTTTTATATATGGTACAACATGTAGTTCATGCAAATTAAATGCAAAGGTCTTACATATGCATGCATTAATCCACATGACTCTCTTGAGAAAAGATGCGCTGTTTATACTGTATCAGCCTTCTGTCGGCTCTGCCTTTTCATTAGCTGAGTTAACGCCGTGCTCACAGAATCTTCCCCCAAAGTCTACTGGCGAACATGGGATTCTGTTCGGGCCATACAATAATACACCAAAACTAATTTTCCCCGCCATCGGGACTACAAGAGGAGCCATTTCTATCAGGTGAATGGTGTCACTTATATTTTCTGCTATTCTTATCTACCCTTACAGAATGCTACCATAATTCTTCTGTTGAAAATTTATATACCTACATATTATTATATTATTCTGTCTATAACGACCACCGAAGAAAAGACATCTGAAAAGTGCTTTGGTGGCACTTTTACCAAATAATAATCAGTAACAAGATAATGCAGAAGCTTTGGATTTTCTAGATAAATTAATATCTACTATTTAGAACCAATTATTATATTGTTAGGCTTGGATAGACCCATCAGTATATGTTTCAGTCTCTCTTTTGGTTGTTGGCACTGCGAGAAGCAGAGCAAAAGCAATGCATTTCCAAGAGTTTCCAAGAAGTCCAAGACTGACTAAGAGTCGATCATCAAACAAGCAAAATCCACACAGCCTACCACGCAGTTTGACCGTAGGTATATTCTACTAATAATCGCCACATAAAAGAATCAAAGGCACCAGAGAGTAACCCCTATTTAAAGGTAAAAACCCTGTGTTTGACAGGTTTACCGGCGGTATACCGTACAGATAACTCTGATTTCTGCCATCCATGGTTTTTACTTTCTGTGCAGTCCCATGGGTGAATATGCAGATGTTTGCAACATATACCAGATCGGGAGAAAGACTAAATTCCCAAATCTGTATATACATGTCTTGGATGCAGCTGTATACAGAAAGATACATCTGCTTGCTTTTAAAGTATCCCTACTGAATGATCATATGAGCAAATAAAACAGACATTGTAAATATTTCAAATCTATCTACTCCATCTTATCGACGGATTATTAAATTACAGATACAATGTAATTATTTTCTTCTGCAGTAGGATTAGTAATAGAAACAATTAAAGAGAAAAAATTTATAATGTGCTCAAATAATATAACAGATGTGTCAATGAATGTAAACCTTACTCAAAAAATGCTCATTAAATATTATTTCACACTGGATAAAACTATATTATGTGTTAACGAGTCAATAAAATGACTGGAAAACGATTAGAGTTACCCTTTTTATTATTTTGCTCAAATTCTGGAACAGATTGTCAGTTATTCTGTCTATAAAAACTAACTCAGAAAAAGAAATAATAAAAGTAATTACTTTATTTGAGCTTATTTCTTAGATATCTTTTTTTAACCTTATTTGAGCTTATTTTTATTTTCAAATCAGTCTATTTGAGTTTATTTTGGCTTTATTTGCTCTTTGATCGCAAGTGGGTCTTTTTAATCCTGAATCAACACTCTCGGTAAAGAAAATTTTCTTGAAAGAATAAATATTTAGTCAATAAGTGAGCAAAATAATGATTTAATAATTTCTCAGAAAAGGTAAATTAACTCTATCTAGCATTTATGTTCCAAAGTATATTGCAACAATGGAACAGGCGTTTATAAATATTAACCTATACGAGATCATATTCTATTAAAATTTTATTTATTATCTATGTATATATGCTCATTTATTTAATATTTATGGGTATCGATCGTAATTATGTCAAAATTTGAGAAATGTGCGCGTGAACATACACAAAAAAAAGTAAACTAAAAATGTTGTAAGGAGAAGACAAAAACATGGAAAAACAAAATACAAATAATTAATTTAAACTAATTTAAAAAATCTTTAATATTTTTGAAAACAATTTCATTGATATTTTCACCCCAAATAAGATCTAAATGCTCATATTTTTCAACTCCAATAATTTTTATTTTATTATTATCGTTATAATTAGCATTTGGATTTTGTACATCCATATACTCTGTTCTTTTCGTAGAATCATTTGAATTAATAGTGGAAGTTTCGTCTTTTAAAATTGATGTCTCAGCTCCAAATTGCGTCATTTCATCATTATCATTTGTATAAGTTTCGTTAATCGAATCTTCGTTTATTGTCTTTAACAATTTCTCATTAAAATCTGAAGAATCATTTGAAAAAGAGTACATTCTTTTACGAATGATATTAGAATTAGAAGGAACTGGAGGAGAAACTGAGCTTGTATCTTTAAAACTTGAAAGCGGTTCGTTTTCCTCTAAATTGTTTCTTATATAATAATCATCATTTTCTTTATACTGAATATCTACAACATCAGTAGTAAAATTTGGTAACTGGTTCATTAATACTTCGATATCAACTAAGGAGTCGCTCTTACCATAGATTAACAATATATTTGGAATTTTAATTCTGTTTCTAGTATCAAATTCGAAAACATTAAAAGATTCACCACCACCACCAAATTCTCCTATTTGTGTTAATTCATTATACATTTGAAATTTTTTAGCTTTCATAATTTGAAACCAATGAACAACACATTTAACTGATGTGGCTGAATATAAATGGAAGTAACTTATAAATTTTTGGGTTGCATCTATATTTTCACTTTTCCAATTAAACAGCATGTTATTTCCTGAATCAATAATTTTAACAAAAAAAGGTGGATATATTATATTTTTCCAAAAATTAGCACTCTTGAGTAAAATTTTTCTACCAAATACTAAAAACATTAATTTAGGAGACCAACTCATCATTGTATCAATTATCTTATTACTTAAGCCTTTTGGTGTTGTCGCTGGTGAAATTAAGATTAATTTTTCGATCTTCTCATTCAAACTAGAATTTAAAGAAACTGAAGCCAATATTTGAGAGCATCCTTGACTGAAGCCAATATAAGTTAAACTTTTAATTTTAGTAAAATTTAAAATATAATCTATTGAATTTGGAATATCATACATTGCAAATTCATCTATTGAAAAATCCCAAAATTTTTTATCTTTTATTCCAATATTAACATTCTTACAACTATATTTATTACCTCTGTTATTACCTAACCAAACTTCATAACCTAATTCCATTAAAACAAAAGGTAAATTAAATTCTTTTTGATACATTGTAATCCAAATTTCACTGCTCATCAGCAAACCATGTTGTAAATATACGATTTTACCATTTGATTTAAAACCATTTAATTTTGGATCTAATCTATGTAATGTTAAACAATAAGGATTTGAATCTGATGTTTGAACTAAATGATTTTCAACTTTAACATCAAAGATATTACACATCTCTTTAAATGATTTCGCAACTCTTAAATTTTCAATTTTCTTTAATAATTCTGTATCTATTTTATCTTTGATATAATTTTCATACATTGGATCCTTTGATTTACTACTCAAACCTATTATGTAAGGATTTTGAAATATAAATTTAACTATACTTGTACATATTGAAATAAACCATGATGGTAGTAAATAAGTTATAAATGAAACTATTGATTCTAAAAATACCAGAAGAATAGATGTTACCTCATTAAATGCAAATGAAGCATCAATTTTACCCTTCTGTATTTTGTCATGTCCTTTCTTTTTTATGGTTGACCTGAATTTTGTCATTTTGTGAATATACTTCTGAATTAGTTGTATGCACAATATGAAATACTTATATAAGTAATTTATCTACCGAATTTAGTAAGATATATGCTGCTCCTTTTCCTTCATGTTAATTAGACCATCATTTAATACAAACCATATCTGCAAGTTACAAATATATTCCAAAGATAAGGGGAAAGAAAAAACTCTGTTCCGAAAGAAAGAATCAGAACATAACAGTGCGTAAAGAAAAGTTAGAAAGATACGCTCACAAGGAAGTTGCCAAACCAAGGCTGTGCTAGAATGTAGGCTTTTGCCTACAGGCTACAACCCAATTTGATTTTCTCTTTATGGGGTAAAAAGGGAAACAAACAAGCCCCCGCTATCTTTATAAATTAATAATTATTAACAGGTATTAAACCCGTGCATTAGTAATGGAGCATGTGATCTTTATCAGAATATTATCTAAGCATCCGTGTGTAGATGTGAGCCTGGGTGGTGGTCACGCCAAGGGGGCAAAATCCACGGCGGTGAGATGCGAGGTTGCTCTCAGTCCACCAGGGCCACAAAACGATAGTAGCGTCGGGTATCTCAGCATCTGGCCACACTGTGTACCTGTCTAGTTGCGCCTTTGCGGCATCTCACTAATCAATGTATGATTTGTTTTTAGACCGTTACAGCCTAATCTTATTTGCTCTACACTATTGCTGTTTAGTCCTTTGTATGTAATTCAGTTCTTTGTTTGAGGGGTTGTTTACCCTTGTGCCTTTCCTAGAGATATCTGTTTATCACTATTCTGACAGCTAGGGAGGTAGCAAGTGAAGAGTGAGTCAGTCGTTATGTAAACTGTGGCACTGAACAGACAAGTTCACGCAAAGGCTTTGCTGGAGTCATCACCTGGTAAATTTGCATGCAGCGGGCTAACCAGATTCTGAACAAGCGAGACAAGCCTGTGACACTTGTGGCTGTGCTGGACAATCTCTGGGCTCTGAAGAGGCTCCCCAAAGGCAACTCCATTTATCCACCAGAGATTCAGAATCACCGCCTGGGGAGAATATTTGGCAAGGCAAGTTTAGCATAAATTCAAGTTGCAGGAGCTGAGACTATTGTTCGCTTGGATTGTTATGGTGATTATAAGAACAATAGACAGTTGCTAATAGGGAAGAAACTAAACTAAACATTGAGTGAGTATAATAGTAAAGGAACTAAAAGATTCTGCTAAATTGTTATATAATAAGAAAACCTAAAAATAAATGCATGAAGGAAAAATACCATTTGAGATAATATAGTAAACAAACAAAAAAAAAGCAAATCAATTAGACTAAGCTATACAGTAAACTAAACATAAATTAATTCAAGTAGGTCCTTCCTATGTGAGAGATGATTACACAGTGTCCGGTAGAATGATTAATCACACTTTGACATTTAAATTTTATTCTGTTTTATTTTGCCTTCTTTAAATTATATATAAACTGATATCATTGTAACTTAATATTGAATCATCATTTATCACTCAATTCATCACATATTGACTCTCTTCTTATAGTGCTTTTTGTGAATTTTGTATCATATTCTCTTTTACCATCATATATTTTAATTGTTCAACAACAACAGAAACATTATCACCACCGCTCCATCCAGAATAATAAAATATAAGCTGTATTATCTTTAAACCTTCAATATATATACATACATACAATTTAAAAGATGGGCCTCAGCAACTTATTTCAATCTAGGTCAAAAAATGTAAGTATACTATGTTTATTAAGAGTTCTGCATGTTTCCTACTCATGTTTACTAACACTATTATTTTTTGCAATACTTTATCTCTATATTCTATGATTTTATTTTTGTATTCTAAATAGAGAGACTCAGGTGTCTATTACTATACCCCACAACAATATACACCAAGTGTACAAAAGTACAACTATGTAAATAACTCAAATACAGCATCTGTTGCGGCCAATGCTGCCGTCGCCTCACGTTCACAATCTATGAATAGTTTGTCAAGTGCTGCAGCCGCTGCAGTTATGAAAAATAAGAATACCAGACAGGGAAAACAACAAGTAAGCTTCCCTGGAAGTTATAACCCTACAAGTCGTTCAATGTCACTCACTTCTGCTTCAAATTCCCCTAAACAATTAAGTGCTAGAAGTTTTAGAAATACAGCTGAAAATGCAAGTAGAAGAACAAATTCATTACAAAGCAATACATCAAATAATTTCCATTATCAACAGAATCAAACTGGTGGCTTAAATAAAACCAAGACTCCGCAATTGAGGTCAAATTCTCTTACATCTGGTACCTTGAGGACTGCTCCAAATGGTCCAAGAAGTAATTCATTACAATCAAATTCATCTAGAAGATCTAATTTAGCAACTACAACAACGACAACAACTACAACAACAACAAAATCTACCCGCCCTGATGGGAAACCATCCACAAAAATCGTTAAGACAGTCACAGAGCAAGATTCCAATGGACGTACCAAATCAATAACAAAGACAACAATTCAAAAGCTTGGCTCATATGAAATGGTTAAGACAACTGTTATCAAACCACAAGAATCTCAATATGAAGAATCTCCTGCATATGCGGAAAGTCTTCTTAGCGGTGCAAACGATTTGGAGGATATCGTAGAAGAATTCGATGAAAATTTTGATGAAGCCTTTGAAGCTGGTGATGAAAACTTGTATGAAGAACCAATCATCGAAGAAGCAGAGGATGAAGATTACGAAACTGAAGTTTTTGATGACAATGTCAATGAATTACAGAGAGATAAAGAAATAATAAACTCTAATTTACAGAGGCAAGAAGTCCAAGAACATCGTCACCCACAACAAGTTACTCATAAGATTAAACAAAAGGATGTTAACAGACCCAAGAAATCAATATTGAAAAAATCTTCGTCTGCGTCTCCAGCTGTAAATAGTCCAATTAGTCTTTCACCAATGAAGGAACAAACCACATCTCCTCAATCACCTTCGTCTTCCTCATTTAGCCCAATTAACGAAAGCAAAGATCAATTGGATGAAAAAATTGATAAAGTGTTGATAGACACTCAGTCGTCTCCATATTCCGCAAAAACTCAACAAGCTCAATTTGTACCTTTGAAAGAAGATCAGATACCAGTTAACACAGAAACTTCAGTACCTGAATTGAAGCCACAACTTCAAAAATTGGCCAGCCCAATCAAGACAAGAAACCAGTCAGCTACACATGCCAGAAGCTCTTCTGTTCAATCTAATGCATCATCTCAGAGATTACACAGCTATAGAACTTTGAGTCATATCCAACAACAACCGCATCGCAGATCTCTTGAATATTCACCTAGTAAAGTGATGGTACAGCCACAAACAGCACAGATTGAAGATGTAACATCATCAACAATAGAAGACGAACAGGAACATGCTGTAATTGACAATTCTAATAAAATCCAACCTACATATGAAAACAAATTCATCAAACCCCTTATGGATCATGTTATGAAGAGCAGTGAGTTTTCTAGTGATGATTTATCGTTATCATCGTATTCCGATGCTGTCCAAGAACAAAAGCCGGAAAATGATCTTTTGATGAAAAAGGAAGAAAATACTCTAGATATTCCTCAAAATAGGATTGATGAATTTAAAGATAATGAAGTTATAGTTAACGGAAATGACAGCGAGAAAGTCACAGAAAAAGTATTTGTTTCGTCTCCTGATAACAATAGCTTATCACAACCTCATTTTCAGCCTTCAACCCAAAATGGTTACACTACCCAAAAACTTTCTGCTCCTTCAAATGGAAGAACTTCTTCATTCACTTCAAATAATTCTTCAGTAAAGAAATCAATCAAATTCCACGAGGTTGCAACAGAGTACAGCGCTCCGTTATCTGCTGAACCACCACGTAAAGAGATGACTCCCGAAGAAATGTACGCCAGGGCTTTCGAAATCGCACAGGCTAAAGTTTATGGTACTCAACTGAATCAACAACAAAAGCAACAACAACAGCATCAAAATCAAAATCAACTACAGTATCCACAGGCACATAATCAAACACAACCATTGTCTCCCCAAATTTCTCAGTATCCATATATTTCAAATGCAAGACAAGAAACATATGTTCCTCCACAACCTGCCCCATATGATGATGATGAAGATACATACGTTGATGCTGATACTCATATGAATACTTTATTGAATTCTGGTGTCTCAACTGAGAGAGCAATGTCTTTGACATCAAAAAACTCCAAAACTTCTAAAACTTCACAAAATAAGTTTCTTTCTATGAGTGGTGCATTTAGTAGCCCAGTTGTTTCAAGTAAACTTCCTTCTGCCAGCGGTTATAAGTATCAATCGAATGCCACCGGTGTGCCATTTAGAACACATTCTTTAAGAGAAATACCACCAACTGAAGAATCTCGTAAATTGGATAAGGCCGCACAAAAGGAAAGAGAGAAAGAAAATAAGAAATATAAAAAAGAGTTGGAAAAACAGAAGAAGCTTGAAAAGAAAAATTTCAACAAGGAACGTGATGCGGAAATAGAAAGATTAACAGCTCAATTAGCTGAAAAGGCAAATATTGAGCACGAAAGACAAAGATTGGAACAAGAACAGCTTGCAGAAAAGAATAGACAAGATTTACTCAAAGCACAACAGCAGGCCCAAATCTCTGCAAATGAGAAAGTTCAGCAGATTTATGCTCAGCAAAACTTATTATCTATAAATGATCAACCTTATACAATTCAATCTTCACAAACAGACCAATTATCTCACCAACAACCACAACATCAGTTACAACAGGAAATACAACCACCACTTAACAACACTTATATTCAGCCTGTACAGAAACAACGAACCAACTCCATAACTTCGACAACAAAGAAAAGAACCTCGTTTTTCAGTTTTAGGAAAAATAAGAACAAATCAAAAGATGAAACTGAAAGTGTCCTCTCAGCAGCTCCTGGTGTCCAATATCAAAATGAACCTCAACAGCAAGGCTATGCGAATAACACAGGAAATAGTATAACTGGTTACAACTATGGTAATAAGGATGATAATATGAGAGAGAATTCTTTTATAAATAACGTATCTGCCCCAATTAGACCTTCTAATGCTTTACAATATAGAAATAGTCTGAGTAAACCTCAAATGATGTCTCCTCAATCTATCAATCCATCAGTCCAATCTATATACTCTACTAGTCGTCAATCAACATCACAGAATCCTGGAAATACGCAATCAAGACTAAGCACACCTGGCGGCACTAGTTTTCAACAATATACTCAATCGACTACTGCCACAAACACAGGAACAGACTCATCTGCACAACTTGAACCAGTCAGACCTTTGGTAGATCAAGCTCATTCAAGCGAAATAAGCCAATCAACCAATGGTTCTGCTACAACTCCATTGAACTCATCCGCTCCAAGATTATCTTCCGCTGATAATTATCAAAATAAGTTAACAAAGACACCAAGTTCTCAAGGATCACAGATTTCAAGGGGTCAATCTATAAAGAAGTACAGAGTATCCCAAATCTCTTTAGAAAAGATATTGCCACAAGAGAATGCAAAAGATCCAGCCTCTGGTAAAACCGCTATTGATGGAAAGAATACCACTTGTAAGAAATCGAAAACAGCGAATAATATGACTGTTCATTTACCGGGCGAAGAGGATGAACTAAGTGAAAATGATTATCTCGAAGAAGATGATGAATATGCTACCGCAGTTGTTGTTAACGAGTATACAACAAGAGGGCCCGATAGTACTACTCACTTACCAATCCAGAACAGCTCAGGAAGCTTTTATAGTGGTATACCTAATGGCACTGCAAATTCAGAAAATGCCAGTAATACATACAAGAACTCAGCTCCTCAGCTAAGTACGCAAGACTACAACACCAATACCACCAACTCTCAAGTTAAGAATAATATCAGCGCTCCAATGCAACAATTTGCGGGAATGGATGGATTGCAGCTTCAACAGAATATGATTAGTCAAAACAATCAATATCAAGAAACTGGAAATGGTCAACAATCTTTAGGAACAAATGGTATACCAATGCAAACTGCTGCCAATCAACATGCTCAATCTCAGGAAACAAAAAATAATAAACACTCTCACTCAAAAAATAAACCTAATGTTGGTAGGAAATTAATGAAGCTTTTCAATCTTTAGTTCCATTTTTATTTACTCTTTTATTTTTATTTACTCTTTTTTTATTTGTTATTTTTATTTTTTTAATTCTCTCTCTGAGGATATTTTTACTTCTTTGTATTACATCAGAATATATATTTAATTTGTAACTGTATTTTTATTTTATAACCATTTTTGTAGGTTTAATTTAATGTCCAATTTCTTCAATAAATATTATATGTATTAAAAGATTAGTAAAATTCATTTACATATTTCCCATGGTGATTCAGGTAAACATTATTTGTTTGCCCAAATAGTCTGTCAATTATTTTATTTACGGACCCCGGTAACATGTTAATCTTTGGAAACATGTGGTCAAACACGGTGATCTTTGTATCCGGACTTTCATATTCCAAATACCGATAAATGTGATAAATCTGATACGAGAGAACAATAATACAAAAATCCAGGGAGTCGGAATGAGATGAAATTGCTCTGTTTTTCCAAACTCCTTCAAATTCCGAAAAACAAACAAATAATTCTTCACCCGCACAAATATATACTAAAAATATTTGAGTATATTAATAGTTTTTAATAATGAAAAAGAGGGTCCATATATCAAATAAATTCATTGTTTTCACTGTAACCAAGTTCACAGAAGCAGCAAAACGTGGGGTAAAGTATGCGGAGAAAGTGAAATCACTAACATTAATATAAACTCTTCATCGTTATAATGGCTCTCCTCAGCGGAAAGGTGTCGAGTCTCAAGAGGCTTATCTTCCGGCTTCAGTCAAAATGCCACGGCGGGTGTATATCGGCAGTTCAGGTCAAATAGGAGAAAAGCGGAACGGACTCCGCGCGGAAACAAGGAGTGAGACGCTGACGCTTAAGAGAGTATCATAGGAGAAGACATAAAGCAGTAATTGAGAGAAAAAGATAATGCCAATTCTCCATCTTCGAGAATTATTTTTCCTATTGTCCAAGAGCAATTGTTCAAAGGAGTTTAATTTAAAATTTTGGTCATGCGGGGCAACCACTACTGTTTTAGAAGATCAGATTAGTTGAAAATGGTGCAATTGCAATAGCTCTTCATATTTTCATCATATTAATTCAAACAATTTATGATATTTTATAGTAGTTATCATATATAAGATTTGTGATTTGATTGTATCCTCCACTGTTTTCCCCAGTTTTCCAGTTGACAAACAGTAATTTATGCCCTCTATGTAGTTATACACTATTCACTCATGCCCTCTTTGTCTTTGATCGGGTGCTATTTTAAAATACAGTATATTGTAAAATATATAAAATATTTAATACACCCCATACTAAAATTTTATGTTTCACAGTAATTTTATCATCAAAATTCTAAAATACGCTAATGAGTGCAATAAGTTCCCATTCAATCAGCGAGTATAATTAAGAATAAACTCATAACAAAAACCAATGTTCAATTTAAAACTCTGGGGAATCCCGACCAACAACAATAGACCTAAGGATACCTAAAAGTCTTTACATGAAAGTGTCATATAGCCATGTAGATTTCATAACAACTACAGCTTTTCACTCTCGTTTCCCATGACCGGAAACTATTTTCTATCTTTCATTACCAAAGATCAGGGGGTGGAACTGGTACAATATACAGCCTTTCCAAATTATTGTATGCTCGAATGACAATGGAGAGACAAAGATACAATGTTGTCCTACGAAAAACTAAACTCGGTTCAGCGGTCAGAATACAGTAGTTGAAAATGTACTAAAATTACACGAAGCTCACACTTTTTATGCTGATACTTACCATAGACTGGAAAAAAGAACTTGAAAATCTCACCTAGTCAGCCATATCTATATTCTTTTCCTGACTGAGTAATAATTCAAAGAAATATCGGAAACTCTAATTAATTATGAAAGTTCTCAGTTTTGGGGAAAACCCGTGCTGGCTAGTTTTTTGAAGTCATACACTCGTCACGGTAGTGCTGTCGGAAACATTTGCTTTATTCAATATTACCATGGAAATTTAATAATTCATCTAATGAAATGAATTATCAGGTTTAAGGAGATTATATGACACCATCAATATCTAGAAACTCAACAAAAAGACCAAAAATAATCAATTGCAAATAGAAATCTCAAACCGATAAATTCATTTGGATACTAATGTAATAACTAAACCTTAAATGGTGAAAAAACCCCAGTGGAAAGCAACATAAACAATTTGTTTTCATTTTTTGTTTCTTGTTGGAAATATTAAACCAAGAAAACAAAAAAAAAATATGGTTGTAAGGTGAGAAATTCGACAAATTAGGCAATTGAGGGGTCACGCACAAAAAGTTGGACATTGAAAATTTGAGTGTGTAATCTTTCAAATTTCCCTGTGATTTTGGGATGTCAGAGTATTATTCTTCACGCAATAGGGAATTTTGGTAAAGGTCACATGAAAGGAGAAGATGTCAGATGCGATTAAAAACCTTTACCGGCCTCTTTTTTTGGATGTTATCTGATTTTTCAGCTAACTAAGAACGGCTAAAATTTAAAAAGAAAAGCTCGCGCGCGCACTGCTCCCCATACTACTTCCACGGTATCCCTGTATATGCACCAAACCTAGCGTAGCCTAGTGGAGCCAGCAGATCTGAAATGAAACATTACTGTAGAATTTCGAGTCCGTTATTAACTCCTGTGATTGTATTGGTCAGTTTAAACACACGACCAGTATACCTATATTTTGGAATTATGCGGTCTTTTTCCTTGCGGCCTTACCATGGCCTTCCCCACCCAGAGTGAAATGTTTATAGTATCCCTACAGAATCAACAAAACCCCGCGTCACTACTTGGCCATAGAGCGTTGATTCTAATATTGACGAATTGTTGGTAAACGAATATCTGCTTTCAAGTGCTTTAGGGACTATATAGTCATATTTCAGAGATTATACACTTCTTTACGATGTGGATCATTGAGAAAAAATATCCAACAATTTGCCAAATAAGTACTTTATGACAATCGTTGAATATTTTGTAAAGTAATTTTTGAGCTCCTTAAGCAGATTAGTCGTAAACTCCTACTCTTGTTTGACATCCACCTATAGTTTAATCTGAATTTAATTCATGTAGGTATATGCTCCCCATTTTTTTTCAATTATGTGTCTAATATATAATTAAGACAATTGGAATTTTTAGATTTTTCGGCAGCGCTAATTCATGGCAACTGTCAATGTTCTATCCGTACCATATACGGAGTGGTTTGAGAAGCGTGTGTGGATTCAAGGAAACCGAAACTTTTGCATTCCCTTTGTTTAACTCGCTAACCGGGCCATCGGCCAAAATTTGCAAGGCAAACGAACAAACGATTCCTACATCGGTCCACTGAACCCATTTCCTTCCGATAAATAAAATAGCTTCTATTAATCATCGGATGGTATGGGGAAGATGTTTATTTACCTACGATGTTCCCATTTCGACTTTAAGTAAGATGTAATCCAATACTTTCAACGCTATTTGTAGTCTTTTTTTTTAATATCTTTTCTTTTTTTTTTTAATACAAGAAAGGCCATATACCTTGTCTATCTGTTGAATATATATATTTATTTACATAGCTACTCAATTTTAGTCCGCGACTCCGTGGTTTATTTTGAATTTCCTGAGATGCGCGCTATATAAAATTACGCTGTGATAACCAACTCCGGCATGCCTTAAGGGAGCTTTATTCGTAACCGATCTTTGTTCGGCCATATGTTTCGGCCATCAGTGATCATTCAGCTTTCCGAAACTAAAAGAAAAGAATATCATAGCTGTATTCGTCAAATCTACTACAGTTAAAATCAATTAAAAATACTTAAATGTCACGGTAAGTATTTTGATATTTCGAAAAATCTTAAATGAAAGAAATACGTAAGTATATGTTATATATGTAACACAACGTTTATCCGTTATGTGTTTCAATTATAGACAAGAAGTGCGCAATTAGCCAAAGCAACAAACTAGTCGTATAGCCAAACGGTACAATTTAGCGGATAGATCGGTTTTGTTGGAAACCGGATTGAATTTTAATTATCTTTCACTGTTTGCTGATAAAATAGTACAATGGGGTTTCCATTATTTTCTGATTGTTCTTTATTGAACTCAGTTTGTCTCTTTTTCAATTATTATTATTAAGAGACTAGTAGGTCATTTCCATACTATTTACCATAACAAAGATTATGATTAGGTAGATATTATTAGTTATAATTTCTTAAAATTTATATATATATTATCTGAATTTCCACTGTTCGAATTTTCCTGATCATACATACTATTACTATTATTATTATTATTGTTGTTGTTATCTAATAGATTTCTCTTTTGTTGTTTGTTTAATTATTTATATCATCATCATATATATATATATAAATATATTGAATTGTTTTCAATTTGTTTGATCATAAAATATAAATCATTTATTATTAATATCAATAGTATAAATCTAATAAAATGTCTGCTATTTTAAAGCAAAGAGTTAGATACGCTCCATATTTAAAAAAATTGAGAACCGCTGATGAGTGTGTTCCTTTATTTAAACACGGTGATTACTTAGGTTGGTCTGGTTTCACTGGTGTTGGTGCACCAAAAGTTGTCCCAACTGCTTTACACAACCACGTTATCGAAAATAACTTACAAGGTAAATTAGGTTTCAATTTATTCGTTGGTGCCTCTGCTGGTCCAGAAGAAAGTTTATGGGCTGATGCTGATATGATCTTAAAGAGAGCTCCACATCAAGTTGGTAAACCAATTGCCAAAGCTATTAACGAAGGTAGAACTCAATTTTTTGACAAGCATTTATCCATGTTCCCTCAAGATTTAACATACGGTTACTACACCAAAGAAAAAGAAAATGATTTATTAGATTTCGTTTTAATTGAAGCCACAGCTATTACAGAAGATGGTTCTATTGTTCCAGGTCCAGCTGTTGGTGGTTCTCCAGAAATGTTATCAGTTGCTGATAAGATTATTATTGAAGTTAACACTGCTACTCCATCATTTGAAGGTTTACACGATATCGATATGCCAGTTAACCCACCATTTAGACAACCATACCCATACACAACAGTTCACCAAAAGAATGGTTTAACCGCTATCCCAGTTGACCCATCAAGAGTTGTTGCAATTGTTGAATCTACTACACCAGATAGAGTTCCAGATCCAACTGCTTCTGATGCTATGTCAAAGAGAATTGCTGATAACTTAATTGAATTCTTTGAACAAGAAGTTAAACACGGTAGAATGCCAGAAAACTTACACCCATTACAATCTGGTATTGGTAATGTTGGTAATGCCATTGTTGAAGGTTTAGCCAGTTCCAAATTTAAGCACATGAATGTCTGGACTGAAGTCTTACAAGATGCTTTCTTACCATTCTTTGAAAGTGGTGCCATTGATTTTGCTACAGCTACTTCAATTAGATTATCTAAGGACGGTTTCAAGAAATTCTTTGATAACTGGGATTTATTCTCTGAAAAATTAATCTTAAGATCTCAAGTTGTTTCTAACTCACCAGAAATTATCAGAAGATTAGGTGTTATCGCTATGAACACTCCAGTCGAAGTTGATATTTACGCTCATGCTAACTCTACCAACGTTAATGGTTCAAGAATGTTAAACGGTTTAGGTGGTTCTGCTGATTTCTTAAGAAATGCTAAATTATCTATTATGCACACCCCAGCTGCTAGACCATCAAAGACTGATAAGACAGGTATTTCTTGTATTGTTCCATTTGCTTCTCATGTTGATCAAACCGAACACGATTTAGATGTTGTTGTTACTGATTACGGTTTAGCTGATTTAAGAGGTTTAGCTCCAAAGGAAAGAGCCATTACTATTATTAACAATTGTGCTCACCCAGATTATAAACCAATTTTACAAGAATATTACGATCGTGCTGTCTTTGAATGTACCAAAAAGAAGACTTTACATGAACCACATATCTTAAGAGATGCATTAAAGATGCACCTTAACTTACAAGAAAATGGTACCATGAAGATTGACGATTGGGATAAGAAATTCTAAATTTGATTAATAAAATTAAATAAAGTCAAACTTAAAGCAAAAAAAATTATTAAATAACAAATCGATTATTATTCAAATAAATCATTTCAAAATTAACGAAATTCATGTAATAACTTAGTATAGATATTTATATATATATATATTATTTACCCAGGTTCTCATTTTTCTATCTAATATATTCCAGCTATATTTATTATCAATTTTTAATCATTATAAATAAAATGAAAGTTAGCCAAATAATTTCATATTAAAAATTATACTGACTGTGGAATTCTAAGTCTTTCTTCTTCTTATCAGTTTCTCATATCCTCCTTATATATCCTATTACATACTTGCATGAAAAAAAAAAATTATGATGTTGTACTATAAGTTAATCCAGTTGCCTCATGCAATTGAATTGTAGAATTTAAATTAAGTAAAAACATTAGAATAAACAATCATGTCATATGAGGAATATTATAGATTCAAAATATTACAATTTCATATTTCACAAGGTAAATCAACACACAATCTCCGAATCGGAAGTACAACGTATGTTTCCAGGTCTGTCACTCTTAAATCTGTTCAATAATATATAACACACGCTGAGGAAATGCTGTAAAATTTGAATTCTTAACCGCCAAAAACTTAAGCGCCCAAAGATAATACAATTTTGTTTATCTCACTTTGACATTTTCATTTCATTAGAGCGCATTAGTGACTTAGTGAATCAGTGAAAACCAATTGGTGCACGGTGTTTTGAGACTAACTAATAAATTTAATTGCAAATAACGGATATGGGATACCGCCAGGAATGAATCAGCAAATAAAAAACAAACTTCCCCTTCAAACCCAATTTTAACGAAACTTATCTTTAGCGAAAGGAAAGGTTTACATATATATATATATATAAGAAAAGGAACAAGTGGTAACAGACGTTCTTCATCTTTCTAAGACAAAAATCTCAATCTCCTGGTTATAATCCCATTTACCCAGTCAGGGTGTCAGCTTTAGCGACCCCACTACTTACCCCACTAGCTATCTCCGGCATAGATATATGTTCCCTTGGACCACACAGCAAGCTACTGTATGTTCTCTGCACCTTAGTGCCATGTAGTCCGTGGAGTGTGGGAGCCCGGCTGCTCTACCACTGAGGATCCAGTTCCCCCATAAAACATTGGTACACCGAATTACACAAATGGACAGTTTGATAGTCCGTCGCCCGATAGGATCAGTTGAGCTCAACAAAACTGCTTTACTCGCGCTAAGATTTCAAATTCTTCCTGCCACTGCCGTGCAACACAGGCCGCAATAATGGAGCAACATGTGAGAGTCCAAGCGTGGCACAGAACAACAAGCACACAATTCCGTCACAATAGCACACTGTTTTCAACAATTGGAAAATCTATTGTAACCTACCATCAACGTTCCCAATTCAATTACATTAAACTATCCAAATTATTCAAATATTTCACCGTCAGGTATGAAAACTTGAATCGCTCAGCTGGTTGTTGTAAACGAAGTGGAGCTGCTTAACTACTCAGTGGGATTATTGAATATTCAATTAACTAACTTCAAAATCACAGCAAGCTGTTGGGGAACACACTGCGCTGGTAATTATCCGCCGAATGACTGGCTTTCTGGACCATGGTGGGCCACACTGTTCCCCCGCCCCCACCTTCTCTCATACTCATTTATCCCGCGGTGCTAATCTTCTTGTTGGCCAAGTTTCACCAAGTACACAACAGTTCCCTCTTCTCCCTCTTCTGAGAAGCGCATGCTTCACTCGTTCGTTTTTTCTTCCATCCTTCCATCCTTCTCATCTCCAGTGTGTCTTACTTACTGAGTAAACTTTCTTGTTTGTTGAGTTGAGTGGTATACTGACAAACAAACAACTCCTACAACAATCTTCACTAGCCTGATGCTTCTCTTATGCTCTTTACTGCCAATGGTAATCACATTCCATGATAATTCTTATCCTACACTTGCATTGTGACGTGATAATGTTAATATATAAGAATTGGATTCCCAATTGGTTATAAAACAAGTTGAACCCTAGATTTTTAGAATTTAGAATTTAGAATTTATATATTCATATATCTCATATTTCATATAATAAAAATGTCTGTCGAAGATTTAAAGCAATTAGTCGCTAAATTAGAAGACCGTATCCAATCATTAGAAGCTAAAGCTGGTATTGCTCCAAAATTACCAGCTGCTTTAAGAATGGTTTTAATTGGTCCTCCAGGTGCTGGTAAAGGTACCCAAGCTCCAAACTTAAAGGAAAAATTCTGTGCTTGTCATTTAGCTACTGGTGATATGTTAAGATCACAAGTTGCTCAAAAGACTGCTTTAGGTTTACAAGCTAAGAAAATTATGGATCAAGGTGGTTTAGTCTCTGATGAAATTATGGTTAACATGATTAAAGATGAATTAGCTAACAACACTGAATGTAAAAACGGTTTCATCTTAGATGGTTTCCCAAGAACCATTCCACAAGCTGAAAAATTAGATCAAATGTTACAAAAGAATAACACTCCTTTACAAAAAGCTGTTGAATTAAAGATTGATGATGAATTATTAGTTGCCAGAATTACTGGTAGATTAGTTCACCCAGCTTCAGGTAGATCATACCATAAATTATTCAACCCACCAAAGGCTGAAATGAAAGATGATATTACTGGTGAACCATTAATTCAAAGATCCGATGATAACGTTGATGCTTTAAAGAAGAGATTAGTCACTTACCACAAACAAACTGAACCAATTGTTGAATACTACAAGAAGACTGGTATCTGGTCTGGTGTTGATGCCTCCCAAACCCCAAAGAAAGTTTGGGGTGATGTTTTAAAATGTTTAGGCCAATAAATTGGTGAAGGTTGATCTTACTTGATTTATCTTTATGATTTATTAATGATAATTGATGTTTCTCGTTTGATTTTATTCTATTTCAATTTAGAAGTCATTGTGACTATAACTATTTATTTATTCCTAACTTGTCTAAAATACTATTTATTTTGTTTATGTATCCTTTTGTAACAAAAAGCTTATTTATTTCTTTAAATTACAGAATTACGAGTAAATCAGAACCTGCCAGTATATGTATAATATATAATATATATCTGTATATTTGTACACACTAAATCAGAGTTTTAAAAAAAGAATGACGAATCATTAACAGAAAAAAGAGCATATAAATTTAGAGAAATCTAAAAAAAAAAAAGAAAAATAGAATAGAATACAAAGCTATAAAAGTGTTTCCAATCATTTGTTATATTTATATCAGAATATAAAACATAACAAAGCTCGGGTTTTTAAATTTGAATAAAAGTATATGACAGCACTACTTGACATTATTAATTTCAGAAAGAAAAAGATGGAGTATTAGAGAAAAGTAAAGTGAAAAAAAATTATAAAAGAACGAATTGATGTAGATTAGCAGAAGCATGAAAAATAAATTGATAATATAAAGAAAAAAAAATGGATCAGCAAGCATTGAATGAATTAAGAAGAACAGCCTTTCTTCTCTTAATGAAAAAAAAAGATGAAATAATGCAAACACAAATCATCACTAAAATGGAAAGACACAGAAAACAAATTCCAAAAAGCCCGAGCTCATTCCATCCATTATCATAATAATAAAATGATAATCCCATATCATAGTGACATAGTCAACCAATCCCAGTTTCCCTTTCCTTCTCCACTTCTTTCATTTCCATCGTTTCTACTTTGATTATTAGGGAAGTTACCAGCCTGGTCAGGATGTGAATTATTGACTAGATTGTCTGCGTTTTGACCATTGTTAGCGTTATTTGGGTTATTGTTTTCACCTTTATTTTCATTGGATCCAATAATATTTCCTAAATTTAATGCTATATCACTGTGAGGATTCTCAATATCCAACAATTGGTTAAATGTTAAATCATCTGCTCCAAAAGGACCAACTGGTAAACTATCAGCAGGACCTATTTTATTGTTGTTGTTAGATATCATTCCAGCTCCGTTTTCCATTTCAAAATTATTATCAACGTCCATTTGATTGAATAACAATCCAGTATTTATCTTAAGTGTACTATCGATATCTCCCATGTTATCATTATTATTGTCAGCGGTATTTCCGGAAATGCTAACTGCTTTTCTTTTAGAGTCAGTGGAATTTTTCTTTCCATCCCTTTTAGTATCATTTTTTTTAGAGTTGATAGAACCAGATTTAGAAGTACGTCTCTTTGGGCCACCAATATTGTTAGAACTAGATGGAGATCCACTAGCAATAATTGGAGTTGCGCTACCAGGCGTAAATCCTCCTTTAGCTAATGTGTTCTTTGTTATCATGGGAGTTGGGTTTAAATTATCACCATCAGGATTTCCAGATGTTCCTGCACTTGCAGGAGTTTTTGATTCTATACCTAATCCTGAATTGACTGGAGTAGATGCAGCACTCATACTTGGATTTGGTGATTGATCATCACCTTTACCAGATTTTCCAGTTGTATTATTACCACGTTGTCTCTTTTTAATGACATCAGTCTTTAAAGAGAGAGGTCTAACAACACCATGTAATTTTAAGAATAAACCACATGCATTACACAATGGCTGACCCTCTGGATTTCTTCTCCACAATGGTGTTGTTCTGGTATTACAGTTAGTACAACTTATAGGAGGGGAAGGTGTACCTGCTGTACCACCCGAAACTCCAATACCAGCAGATCCTTCAACACCAGGAGTACCTGATTCTTCATCATTATTATTAGAATTAAATTTATTGTTTGCCTTACTAACACGACGGCCTTTTGCCCCAGCTAAACCTCCAGAAGCAACTGAACCAAGACTACTACCAGTACTGATGCTTTTACGCTTAGCTGCTGCAGATGAGCTTAAATTTTTACCTCTAGATATACCACTTATCGATTTCTTAGGAGTCTTAGAACCTGATGATTTCAAAGTATTATTATTTGAGAGACCTTCAGGAGTATCAGGTAATTGTGCTGAAGGACTGTAAGGAATTTGTAACTCTGTACCCCCAAAATCAATTGGAAGTCCTTGTGCATAATCAGCTAACGGATTTTTAAATTGGTTCATATCAGAATTATTTGGATTCTCTGTAATAGGGATGTTATTGTTATTTGGATTGTTGTTATTGTTTCCTTTAGAAGGAATATTCCAAGGAGGTGGATTGTTCAAGAGATTAGTATCCCATGATCTGTGACTCTGGTGATGTTGCAAACTACCCGATGATTGAAGGTGCTGAGGCAGAGATCCGGGTGTCGATGGGGGATCAAATGGGGAGCCATTTTGATGCTGATAAAGATTTGAAACTGAATGCGAGTGGAGCAGACCATTATGGTTAGAATTTTCAAGATTATTACCACTGTTATTATTCCCCATATTATTGCTGTTATTGCTGTTATTTGAAGGATCTCTAATGTTATTTGGTAATCTTGAGCTTTTGATGTTCATAAAATATGAATCAAAAGCAACACCAGAATCTCTGTGGTTATCTAAAGACGGAGTTGCCGAAGCAGAAAATGAATGCATGGAGCTTTGAGAAGGTGATTGTAACTCAGTGAATGCTCCATTTCCAGAAACAGAATTCTGGCCATGCATCATACTTAAAGTACTCTTATTATTGTTATTATTTTGGAAATTGTTTGATATACTAACAACACTTGGATGATGCTGCAAAGTAGTTGGCGGTACACCTAATTTTGAGCCTTGTTGATTTGAAAAATTATCATCGTTGAAAGACGAAGGAGATGTATCATCTTGCTGATAAGGATTCATATTGGAGATGAATTTAAAAGCCATAGTTGAAGAATCATGCATATAATCGGGAAGAGACATTGGTCCAAAATCAAAACCTGCTGGAATATTTTTACCATTGTTATTGCTGTTATTGATATCATTACCCTGGTTTATGTTAATATTCATATTTGGACCCACGCTAGAGGATAAATTATGATTTTGGTGCAAGTGAGCCTGATTTGGATGATGAGCAATATCGAATGGTCTATCTCCTGTATTATTATTATTGTTATTATTGTTATTATTATTATTATTATTCATATTGGTGTCTTCCATTACATTCAAATCTAGGTGATCATTTTGTAGCATGTTAACATCCTTTGAAAAATTGTCGTTTGCATTTTTATTTGAATCAGAGTTATTATTCCCCAAAGATTGATTTTTTTTCTGCTGGGCCAATGAAGCTGATAATTTACTATGATGATTACTTGGAGTAGTGTCTTTGGCACTTAACATTGGTGAAAAATCAGCCATTCTTTTCTTAACATTATTCAAATAAGGTGTATTAGAATTTACATTAAATTTCTCTTGACCAATTTTTTTTATATGAGCAACATAATCAAATTCCTCTGATTTGGGATCAATTAAATTCTTACCATTGTTTTCTCCATTACTTTGCGGATTTCCATTGGGATTATTATTATCTAAATCGTTTGGAGAAGATGAACTTGGGGCCCATACCTTTGTTTCTGAATTGACATTTAAGTCGGGGTGTTGTGGCCAACCAGTCAAATTATTGAACAAACCGTCTTCATTTTTCAGCATGCCATTATCATCATTTTGATTGCCAAAGTTGAAATCACCATTGCTATTATTATTTAGTACACCATTTTCTTTGTTTATTTTACTAGCTAGCATATTATTGACATCTTTGATGCTATTTTGATTACCACTCATGCTATTATTGATTTTTATAGGTTTTGATTGCTTTAAGTTTATGGCCATCATTCTCCATGTCAAATTTTCCATTCTTGCTCTATAGGGAAGACTAGCCTTTGCCTTTGCATACATTCTCCAAAGAGCAGTTGCAGAATTATCATCAATTATAGCTGAATTTGAATCATCTACTGACATTTTCATATTGATATCATTTCCTACGCTATTGGTGTCAAAAGATTGATGCTGAAGTTGATGCTGGTTATAGTGTTGTTGCTGTTGTTGCTGCTGCTGGTACTGTTGATGTTGATGCAGTTGCTGCTGCTGTTCGAATTGCTGCTGTTGTTGCGGTCTACCAATATTTGGTGACTGATGTATGAAGTTTGCCTGTTGTTGAATATTTGGGGAATGAAGATTAGGGTCTTGTATATTATTATTATTGTCGTTGTTATTATACAAATTGTCCTTTCGTAATTTGGGATTACCCGATGTATTTCTATTCATTGTGAGCACGTAAAGAAATGATCGTGATTATTTAACTCGCTCTCTCTATCTCTTTCTCTCACTCTTCGTTTTAGTTTTGTTCTTTTTTTCTTTTTATGTAATTGTACTCTATTGTATTGTAATGATTTTTAACTTTAAATGATATTAGTAAATAAGTGAATGAAGTTATATTCTATGTAATTTGGATCTTCTTCTTATTTTATAGTCTATTGATTATATGTACATGGGGTGAATGAACGTGAAATGAAGCTACACTGGAAGTGGAATAAATCTAAACAATGATGTTATTCAAAGTAGTTCCCACTTTCAAAATTGAATGTAAACTTATGCTAAAATAGTGATATAATATTTCTAATGCGATTGAAAACAGATTAATTATATGAAATTATGGAAATATAAATCAGTTAGCCAGAGAAATTTGGTAACAAGTGTCTGGTGAATGGTTGGAGGACTTAATTTATGTGAAATATATTTATATTTATATTTTTCTGTGTATATTATATTCATCTATATATTCAAAGGGCTGAAAGATAAACTACACATGATTTAGCCGTTGAAGTGCATGACGGCAGTTGAGTTAGTAAATAAAGAGCTGATCAAACAGTGTAAACAGTTTCGACTGTTTGAACAAGCAGATTAGGGTAGATCAGCAGGGACTGGAGATGTATATCCAACTGTGAATTCACTAAACCAGCGATGATTTATTCGCTACAAGTGTTACAGTAGTAAAGACAGCAGGGGGGTAGCTGATGGAAGATGAATACTGAAGCTAAGAAGGTTTCAATCAGCTCTGGACTGTACAAGGAATTCAAAATTTAACAACCGTCATATGAGACGTTCCAGAATGCTGAGCGACGGGGTTAGGGTGGAAAGCGAAGATGGAAGGAGGAATCAGAGGAACACTGATAGAGACAGATTGATACCATACCAACACTGATTCTGCAAATATACCATATTCTGCAATAGTGCTGTTATCACTAGAATCCCACTATCTTACATTATCCATGCTCCACTCTATTAGCTACTTTCATTATATGTTCGCTCAAGGTAATTATAATTACAGATTACAGATTACAGATTATCCTGTGAATGAACATCCTGTTAGGGAATACACCCAGCTACTCGTTTATCAATCAATTCACTGCTGTGGGTACTGTGCATATCCCCATGCAGAGGTATCTTCCCCGGATGTGGGCCGCAGCTCTGACTTGCTAGGCTGGCTGTTGTGCCAGACCTTAGAGTGGCATGACGGCTAGTGGCTGGCGGGAGGAAGTGGACGACCCAAAAGCCCCCAAACAACTCGACGGGCACTTGAAAATACAGTATTGTGCCCTTGACAATAAGTATTAGCTGAATACAATACAGAAGATACAATAGGTAAGAGTACAATAAGTAAGTGGTGAATCCCAAAATATGCGAATTATGTAATGTCTTTGTTTTCTTATCACTATCAGCTTCCCTCCTTCCCTTTATGGCCACCAGTAGTGTTTGGCGCTTGTCCTGGCGCTTGTTCTGGCGTTTCTAATATGTTTAAATTCTTTGATTAACGTTGGCTGCTCCTTGGCCTGTAGTGCTTTACGTAGTGCTCTAGGTCGTTGGCTCCATGGATCTGTGTGAGTAGCAAGGCTGCAGATAGACGAAATCCTGGTTTGATCTCCTGGTCTACAAGTATACAAGTATTCGATTGAAGCGTACTCCTCTGGTGTCAAGCGTACCCTCTCATTAATTTTTTAAAGAATCTTGTAGCTTGGCTTTGGATAACGAAAGATTAGATGTTTGTCGCTGGTAATTAGGGAAGTTGTCATCACTAGCCACCCTTCCTCTTTGGTACAGTATCTACTAATCTACTATCTATCTCTTCCATGCGGTGTAAATTACAGAGTCCCCTAAATAAGTGCTTTCTCAGGAATTTCTATCTTTGTTAGCAGATGCAAAATATCAAATTATTTTGTTTTGTAAGTAAACTGTATCAGGCTACGTTAAAATTGGCGACTTTGAATTCCTACAGAGCATAAAATATTAGATCACCAACTGAAGAATGAGAGCGCGGCTAAGCTCCGATAGCGTTCATCCTTCTAGTCTTGAAAATCAGCGGACACACCACAGCCCATGGTGGGTCATCTTTATCAAAGGTTGGATTTAAGTGAATTGTATTTTACTTTCTGACAAAAAGTTGCTCGTTAAATCATTGGCTTTTATGTAGCACACAACACAAAAAAACAGGTAAAGGTGAACTCCGATTTTGTATACAAAACATAGCTTTTATTAGTTGTTTCTGGTTCAAAAGTGAGCATACAAATCATAAGAATACTCAAACAATGGAAAAAGAAGCGATCACAATATGAAATAAATTGTTTTCAATAAGTGAAAATAATTAATTAAATTAACATTCTACTTCCTAAGCAAAATTATGTCCACTGATTGGCCAATATAAGTGATATTTTTCTGTAAGGAGGAAACAGAAATATACGTTTTGCATATATGATAATATTCCGATTGTAACTCTTTTAATTAAGTGCATTGTCTTTATGCATGCTGGCGCCTGATAAGAAATATAGTTCCCTTTTCGGAACTTGCATTCATTTCTGAAAGAGAATTTAGCATGTACTGTACAGATAAATGTATATCATGCAACGCTCGTCCATGACTTTCCCTCTGACCCATCAACTTGCAGGCGGAACGAGCTCTTTCTGGCCTGTGTTTTCTATGTGTATATTCTCAGTCAAACTTGCATTCATGTTTAATAGCCAATCTAGATCAGTAATCCGTGGGCCGCTTTGTGTTTCATCCTATACTCATTTTTTCTTCCTTACACCTGCACGCTATGGAAAATTTAAAAGTTAAATCAGACAACTACATAAACTCTAACGGAATTTCGATTTACTCCGTAATCACTACAAGAGAGAAGGAATTAATGGGCTAAATAAAATTCCAAACGTATATAAATTGAAAATAATAAAAAACTGTAGGCTAACAGAAAAATAATAAACCAAGGAAACTATAATTGGAATAATAAATTAAAACTTTTCTATGCTAAAGGAATAGGTTTTCTAATTGCATCAGCGCTGTCCGGATTCGCTGAAGACGACTTATCACTATCTCCATAATTTTTCCATGTATTATAACCTATGTTATCATGTCTGTCGTAAAATGTACTTCTATCGTATTTAGTCAATTCCAATCCATTCTTTAATCTATACACTAGATCAGGATTAGATATGAAATATCTGCCGATAGCTATGAGAGTCCTATCATCCGCATTGACATCTCTAATCAAGTTCTTATAACCTTTATCTGATAAATACGAACCTGCTCTGATAAGTATACCTTTCCAAATCTCACCAATCCAACTTGGATTATGTGAGATAACACTGGGCACATCAGAGTTACCAGATACTCTAGCTTCTACCACTGAAACATAAGCCAATCTTTTACCTTTCTTAGCTCTTCTTTCGAGCTCGCTAAAAATATACCCGAATGTTGCAATTGGATGAATGATCGAATCTGCGCCTTTAATACCTTGGAATTGAGCATATGGGGAGAGACGAATGGCTAACTTGTCGGCAGGGAAACTCTCCAACAATAAATCAATTACTTCAAGTAAAAATCTTGCTCGGTTTTCGATACTTCCACCATATTTGTCGGTTCTTTGGTTGGACTCGGGTTGCAAAAATTGATCAAAAAGGTATCCATGAGCAGCATGTAATTCTATAATGTCAAATCCAGCTACATCCAGGGCGTTTCTAGCAGCATTCAAATAATCTTGCTTGAATTTTTCAATATCATCAATTGTAGCTGCTCTAATTTCATTACCAGCTTCTTTTGCAGCTTTCTCACTATCTTCACTCATGTAAAGAGCAGATGAAGATAAAAAAGGCTTACCAAATTTCTTTAATAAAGCGGGATCTGCGGCTCTACCCAAATTCCATAATTGCATTGAAAACTTAGATCCATTTTCGTGAACTTTTTGAACAATCTTCTTCCAAGCTTGTGCTTGCCTTTCGTTCCAAATTCCAGGTCCATCCTCATATAAACCAGCTTGTTCGGAGATAAATGTCGCCTCTGTAATCAATAAACCACCGTTATTTTTAGCCCTATCGCCATAATTTTGAAGCATTAAATCTGTAGCAACAAAATCTGAAGTGTTTCTATATCTTGTAAGAGGTGCTTCTACTATTCTATTCGCTAACGTAATTGATCCAACTTGAATTGGTTTGAATAAGTTAGTGTGTGATAATTCGGGGTTTTGTTCAACTGTCATTTTTGGTTTGGTTTGATGATTTATTAAATTCTGAGAAATTGATTAATAAAAGAGAAAAAAATATTCAAGGGATCATTCTCTTATTTATATTGAAAATGGATTATATTGAAAATCACTACTCAGAAACATGGAAGCTTTAAAACTTGGAAATTGGATCGCATGATTTAGTAGGAAGATATCGGGCATGTGGGGAAAACAAGACGTTTTCTGGTGAAGATTAGTAATACAATCTTCATTTCACGTGACTTTTCTCACAAAAAAAACTGTGGAACATCACGACTTGTCGCAAGTAGTCAAGATGTAAAAAAGTAACACATTCATCTTAAGTGAAACATAAAATATTAGTAATATGATTTCAGAAAACCGACTCACTGAAAATTAGAGTCATTAAAATTATAACTATTTGAAGTATAACACATATGTTTAAACAGAATATGAAAATTTGCTTTCAAAATTATTTCTTCAAAAATAGAAACAAATTCAAAAAAATAATGTATCAAAGCATTTATTAAATTTATCTCATCTGTAGATTTAAATTCTCATGATGGTAATTAAATTTACTTAAATATGTATTTCGTCTCTTATATTCTTTCAAGTAAACTCTCAATCAGCTGTTGAAATAGTTTAATCAGGTGAGCAAGACAATGATTTGGTTTCTAATTTAAAGATATTTGAGTGCAAAATACGAATCACGTGACTATTCCAATTTTCTGGAATACTTACAGATTTAAACTCGCTTACGTGTAATTAAGCACACCGCTCATCGACTGTTTGTTCCCCTACAGGCGTATCAGTAGTACGAACTTGTACATTTTTCATTCAACTATAGGGCGTCATAGTGTCTTGGTACCTGACTAGATTTGTTCCACAGACGATAAATTACATGTAACAAGGCGATGTATTTCTTGAATTTATTTTTAAGGCAATTCATTTTTTTTTGAATTGACTAATAATCAGGTTCTCTTTAAGGTCAAAAAATTATCTATTTAACAAATTATTTATTGGTTTCGTTCTTCTACCTAGAATTTCAGTATATTTATTTATATTTCTAATTATACAGATATAGGATTTCGAAAGGATAGCTAGGTATACTATCACCGATTAAGAAAGATGAAAATAGATCTTTTGAAATTTTCTGTGTTTGCATCATTATACAGCTTAGTTGTGGCAAATGGAGATTCTACAAATTTTGGAGCTGTCAGAGATGAAGTAAATTCCATTTTCACCCAAGCTGACTCTGTCGATTCATCATTCCAACAGCAAGGTGCCAAAGTAGCAATATTGCAAGATTATGACTCTGTACTAACAGATCTAATTAGAATATCAAAAACTTTAAGCTTGGATCAGATCTCTGATTCTACTGAGAAAAATGAACTTATAGAAAGCGTTAACAACAGAATATCAAAAATTTATTATAGACAAGGGTTAATTAATTATTCAATAGGTAAGGATAATGTGGCATTAGAAGATTACAAATCTTGTTTACAATATGATCAAGCATCTTCAGTCTGTATGAGTAAATTATACCAACTAGGTTTGAATTTAGGTAAAATTGAATTATTAAGTGAAAAATTAAAAGATGGTAAAATATTACTAGGCCATGAATTTGCGTCTGAAATAGAAGAAAAACTATCAATTCTTTCTACAAGAAAAGAAGAAGCAACTAAATTTTCAGAACAAGGAGACTATTCAAATTGTAGAACTGCTATTGGAGAGGTGTTAGAAATATCTCCTCAATTTCAAGAGGCTAGAATAATTAGAATCGAATGTTTGAAAAACGATAAGAACATTGATTTTGATGAAAAAACAGATATGTTGATGAATGATTACAAATCTCTCCTATCAGCGGGTGGAAATTCTAAAAATTTATCTATTTACAGCGATTTTTTCAAGTTATTATATTTCAATAGGCCAGATACAGTTGACCCACTTCTGTCTACCAAAAATTTACAGATATGTCTCAGAATGGATAATGAATTTGAACCATGTAAATTATATGCAAAGTTAACTTATAAATTAGATTCTCTTTTTCAAAAAATGAATGACATTTCTTTATTTTATTCACATGTATATTTCAAAACTGAAGATGGTACAACCGTTGATGGAGATGTTGAGAGAATAGCAGAGTTAGAACTCTCTGAAGAAGCATGGAGAGAATTTAATGATTTCCTTTTTGATGAATCAAAGAAAATTAAACTAAGAAAGAAAGAAATAAATCAAGTTGATATTAACTATGAAAAGTTGACCAATAATTTTGAAATTTTCATGGAATTAGCAATGAAAAATTTAGTTGAGACTTTTAACTTCTCAAACAATGATTATGAATTAATTTACGATTCCAAAGTTTTAAATGAATTTTTAAAGATGAGTTATGAATCTTTTATCCATTTAACTAGTAATTATAGAAAATTAAAGAAAGATGAAAGGTTTGTCAAATTTACTAAATCTGTTTATTGGAAAAAATTTGAAGCTTTAATAAATAAAAAAATAAAAGAATCTAAAGAAGGTGATGAAGAACAAAGAAAGAATTTTGTTAATTTAAAAGAAAAATTTATTCCATTCTTAGTTTCCAGAGTTGATATTTTAATTTCAACTAAAAAATATAAAGAGGCTAACGATATTCTTAGCGGTGTAAATGAAATTGCTAAGAAGACAAAGCTTTGGCAAAGTCGTTACGAAACGTTGGATAAATTATACTTACATAAAATTAGAGAAGAGGAAGAACAAAGAAGAAGACAACAACATTTCGAGCATCAGCAAAGACAGCAACAGAGACAAAGAGAGCAACAACAGCGTTACTATGAGCAACAACAACAAACTCAATTCAATAACGATGGTAAAGATCTATATGAAATATTGGATATTCCAAGAGATGCTGATGATGCAGCTATTAAAAAGGCTTACAGAGAAAAAGTTAAATTGTACCATCCAGATAAAAATAGAGATTCAAAACTGACAACCGAAGAAATTGAAGCCAAGATGGTTGAAGTCAATAACGCTTATGAAGTGCTATCTGATAAAAGTAGAAGATCCGATTATGATATGAGTACAAATGGCAATGGTGGCCGTGGTCAAGGAGGATTTGGAGGTGGCCAAGGAGGGTTTGGCGGAGGCCATCCATTCCAACAGGGAGGTTTCAATTTCAATTTTGGCGGAAACGGCGGTTTTGGAGGATTCGCTGATATGTTTGGAGGTGCTCATGGTGGTCAACATGGTAATGGAGGAGCTCATTTTCAACAAAAGCATAGAGGTGAGAGAAGGGGATCATAGACTTTTAATTTTGGTGCAATCTAATTATCTTTTATAAATATTTTGACTATTCAATTAGTCTCCAATTAATTATTAGATATGTACGTATATATCATGAATTTTTATTAACCTGTGTCATATTTTAAATTTCTCGTTATAAAATCACCTTTTAATCTATTGTAGAACTATACTTTATATCTGGTTAGTTGTATTGGAATCTTTTTCTTAACTCAAAAGGAGATATCGCAACCAGTAAATCGTCAGAGAGTATTATTTGATATTTATATCCAGATGTATGATTGCATCAGAAAACAGCCAGTCACTCAACAGTAATTTAAAGAGACAAATAAATTTTGAGATAGGTATAATAATGAATTTACTATTAAATATATTACTAGTGGCAGAATAGTAAGCTGAGAATAAACTTCCTTTCCCACCACATAATTACACGCTACTATAAACTCACACAAAAAAGCTAGATACTATGCCAGTTGAATATGGAAAGCATTAGGTAATTTTCCGAAATCTCATCAGTAATTTTGTGATCATCAAGACCAATATAACAATTATCCGAAATTGAAATCTTTTATTCTGATCCAATTTTTATATATTTTCTTTCCTCAATGCATTTTGAAAAGATACGAGAGCTGAAATCACACAATATGTCTCCAGTATTTCGTATTCTCTTTCCTTATGTGAAATTTTTCGTAAAAAGGTAGATTATACAACTATATATGCACTCCATATATAATTGTTTACAAATACAATATTGCATTCAAACAGCGGCAACCGAACAAAAAAAAAAAAAATGCTAGTAGTCAAATAACGAAATAATAACTGCAATGCGATGTCATCATATTTCATCATGTGTCTACACGGACTCCAACAACGGAATAACCAAGTGTACACATATAAAACATCAGAGGTAGTTTAATTATCAGACCATTCTAAGAAAGCAAATACAAAGGAAAACACAAAAAGAATGATTACCGGATTAGGTATGTTGTATATTGTGGATCAATATAATAATGTTTAATAAGGTATAGGTATTAAGAATCGCAGTTTATAAAATTTGTTTTTCCGGCGAGGAAGAGGATTATCCGATAGTTTAAATAAAGTTCTACGAAATATACAAGCAGACAATAAAGTATATTAATATTTTTGAAATTTGCAACTCCGAAATGCTGATAATTCCATAGTTCCTAAAATAATCTACTGTATATCGTTCTTTGTTACTGTGCTTCTGGAATTATTGTAGAGTAACAATTAATCATATGACTGCCTCTTCTTCATCGGTGATACTGCTTTTTTTTTGAATAAACAATGTACATGTGAGCTCATTAAAATGTATTTGTTCTTCTCTATAAGCTTATTCGAAAGGGCACTCAGCTATCTAGTCTGATATCTGAATTTTAAACAATATTTAGTATAAGGTGTTGATAGTTAGTGAAAGAGGACTGTCACCTTAAATGAAATCCAGACCAGGTTACATATAATGAATGAATGAATGAAACTAACCATGAGTGGCGAAACAATACATAACATTTGGCTGATGGATGGCACTTGAATGCTTAAATTCGCTATCCCCGTACTCGATTTGGAGATGCACTGGGAGTACAAGCTTCGGTAGGTCCAAGAAAAGGCGAAGTCCGTGGTGGCGAGACAAAATATTTCTAAACCTCATTTCCTTCTCTCGCCTGGCATTTGGCCTGGAAAGAGCCGTGCCACGGTGCATGATATTTTTTTCAGCCATGCCTACTTACAGCCATGTGCAAGACTGCTCAGCTTAATGCCGGCAGTATTCTGTGGTATGATGCACTGTCATGAAACAAGAACCAACCACATACATCATTTGCCACTCTGTGGAGCCACCGCACCCCACGGATGCTGAGGTGGGTCAGCTCGACCTACGAACCAAGAAGGCCGACAAACGGGGCTACTTCTGTGTCGCGGGAAGTGGAAGTCCACCTCCTGTAGTGGGTACTCCGTGCAATAAAAGGCAGCCGGCCAATTTGGCTTGCCGCATCAGATCAGAGCCTCACAAAAAAGACACTGTACTAGTCACGGTCGGAGAATCACCGAGTCAATGATCCATCAATGAGCGATGGTCGCATAATAGCGTTTGCCCCCCACAAACAGCTAATAAACCGAGGAAGAAATGTAAGAAGAGGTTAAGGAATGTGAACCATCACTTTTTCCTTTCTGCTGTCTGTTTCCATGTTTTCCCTTTTAGGAGAAGTATCATATTAGTATAAAGCAGAAGTTATCATTGTAAATTTTGTTGTTTATTTAGTGTGCAGTTCTGCTAAGCCTTTTTTTCATTTTCGTATAAATATTCTTCAATATCTTTTACTACTTTCTTTTTAATAGAGTGGACTGTATTATCTTTTTATCTTGTACATATTGGTAGAATACACCACCACAAATAAGATCAAATAGACTGAAATATTTTCACAAAAAGATATATAAATATATATATATAGATATCTACATATATATTCACAACGTATACAATTAACTAACGAAAGAACTGCACAAGTGAAATTTTTTTATTTTCATTTAACCACAGCCAAATAGACCAATACATTCATTAAACACACATATACTCCATTCATATAACTCAAAATGCTTAGAAACGTTGCTTCCACTTCCCTTAGACAAGGTCAGAGAGTTTCTACCAGAGTATTTCAAAATCATACAAATCCACAACAGAGATTGCTCAATAGTATTGCCCTAGAACAACATACAGGGGATCTCAATAGCGTTACGGCTAATAATAATAGACCGACATCAAATTCCAAAAAAAATTATAAAAATCGTCGTCAGTTTTCATTCACAAACAAAAATAAAGAACCTGCAACGGAACTACAAGATAAAAATCAATTTTTTCAAAGTTTTAATTCAATAACTCAAAATTCTAATGTATCTTCAGCAACTTCAGCTTCTGGTAATATTCACCCAAATGAGACTTCTGAATATTTGATATTAGTATCTAAATTTGACAACTGTTTAAATGCAAATTCAAGATATGATCTTTCTACTGGAACTGTTATAGGCGGTTCTCAACAAGTTTGGAAAGCAATAAATCAAGTTATGCCAATATATAGAAAATTATTAGAGTACAATTTAAATACAGATTCCAATCACTTGAATAGTGCCAGTAAAAAAAACAAGTTGGATGCCCAAAGAATAGGTAATTTAGTTTCATTGTTAAGAAATGGTTTAAGAATTGAAAGGTTAGAATTATCAAAGCTCAAACAAAACATAGATAAGGATTCTAATAACCCAATTAAAAAGATACACGCTTTATTGGCATCATCTATTAGAGAAATTGCAAATGATGTTATTGATTGTAAAATAAAGATTAATTCATATGGATTAACAAATATCTTCAAAGGTTACAAGGATCTAGGATTTTCTTTTGAAGCTGTCAATATCTGGAAAGTTGGAAAATTAAAGCCAGAATTACACGATTTATTCTTGTCAGAATCAGTCTTAGGTTCTATTTTCCCATTTTTAGCTGAAACTAATGAATTTAAATTTGAAGAGTTGAATGAAATGTATCAAAATATAAAAGAACAGAAATTGAGTACAATTAATAATAACAGTAATAACAATTCAATTCACGCTAACACGACTTCAAACAATTACTTAAACGTCAATCCAAACGCTTTATTGTCATCATCATTACATTGCGAGTTACAGGTTGGTATGATAAGAGTATGCTTAGCCAACGGCAAAGTCAACGACTCGTTATCAATCTTCAAAGAATTATCAAATGATGTCTATGCAAACTTTATCTCCAAAAACTTACAACCACCAATGAGTGTTAAATCATATATGACTACTGCTCATTTATCTTTTATCGGATTTTGCAAAGATGTGGATACTGCAAATGTTTTTTTCCTTGATGCTATTAATGGTGAAATGCCATACCCAACTCCATTACAATTAAATTTTATTAAGAAATATATTTCTAATACTTGGGAAATTACTAATGATATTGATAAAGTTAAAGATATTTGGATTAAAACTTGGCAATACTATGAGTTCAAAAAATTAGGTAATAATTCAATTAGTGCCTCATTAAACGATTTATTCTTAAGTATTTTCTTCCAAAAACACTCAAATTATTCCGATGAATCATTCAATAAGTTGATTAATATTATTAATGAATATTCAACCATCAGACATATAGATGAACCATTTATAAATGTTTTGTTTTCAAAGTCAAGAAATTGGAATGATCTTAAAGTATTCAATTATATCTTGAACTTATCATCAAATTCGAATTTTGTTAAGACAAACGTATTTTACAGATGTTGTCTCAAAGCTTGCGGTTCAATTAATTCCTTGGATGCTGATCAAATATTAATATTATTCAAGAACTTGCTTTTAATCAATGCAAGTAATGGATACAGAGGTATTGCTCACGCGGATTGGACTGCTTTAAGAGATGCTACAATATCATCTCCTATTTTATTATCTACTGAGAACTGTGCTACTTCAAGAATTGATTTATATTATAAATTATGGAAGTTATGTTCTCCGTATTTATTATCTTTAGATGATTTTAAAAATTATATTTATAAAGATATCAAATTGAATTATGCTTATTCTAAGATTTTTGAAAATATTGCTAATATTAGAACTGATGATATCCAATTACCAGAAATAGGCTCATATTCAAGAAATTTCTCAATCGACAATTACACAGGATATTCATATTGATTAAAATGAAAATTTCACTGAATCTTTTTCTTCTTTTATCTCTCCTTCTCTGAAATTTTTATATAATCATTCCATTACGATTTTTCTACTTTTTTTTTTTACACTTCAAATTTTTTACGACTTTAACTACTATGATTATTTTATGCTAATAAATTTTGCTGTTGTTCTATTTTTACTCACAACAGATATACCCTTCAATTTATATTTCATCTATTTTAATGTTTAATTTCCTTTATATGTCAAATGCTTGGTTAAATCTTTTCATATTTTTGCCCATGCAAATTAGAGGATAGACTAAATGACAACTCCTCTTCGCTTGATAATTTTTTTTTTTTTTACTGATTGGATGTCATAATATTTAAGACGCCACCACATCTTCTTTACGATTATTCTCAAAACATGTATATACTATTCCATTTCAACAATATATTTTATTTACTTATATGAACAGACTTAAACGTTATAAGCATATTTTATGTTAATTTATTATATATTACAAGTAGATTCATTTTACTAATTTCTTCACGATATATACCTTAAGAATCAATGCTGATACTTTAGACATGCGGCAATCTACCAATTTTATTCAAAATAAGATACGCTTAGCCTTAAAAGAAACCCCAATTTAAGAAAAACGATATTTCCTCATTGAGATCAAAATATACCAAAGCTTATTATCATTAGGATTGTTGCATGATATACTTGAATTTCTTTAGCAAATGAAACATTTTCTGAACATTTATAGCCAATTACTTAATGACTGATTGTATGATGAAATAAAGGCTGTAAAATTTACAAATAATCTGTATGAACCTGTGCCTTGCATCTATTTACATGAATGTATACAATTGAAGCATATTAGATAATTTATAGTGCATTAATTAACAGTGATATGAAATTCACAATGTTTGCTTATTCATTCCACCAATTGAGACTTGATAGTATCTGAAAATTTTAAAGTATCATTCCCAGTTGATAATATTTATGATATTTTTTTTTGCAGAATTTGATATTTGTAGCATTGTTGAGGATGGCTTGTTTAATTAACGTACAATCGTGTCACCTGCCACAGCGCGTATTTCAATTCATATATTAGATCTGAATCTAGCCAGTGAATATTGGGGCCATGCTATCTTAAGATGCATGGTTTTCACTTTTCTACATGTTTTACAGTTTAAAGTTCCACTTCTTTTTAACGCAAACCGATTAACTTCAACTGAATGGTTTGAGTGTTATTGTAACTCAGTTTATGCGGTATATTCAATATTCTGGCATAATATTTTGATCGCTGGCGGCTCGACTTAGATTATTATGGGAAATGCTTAACATAATTTTGTGGCCAGGTTACATAATTGAAACATTATTGATGGACTTCAAGATTTCAGAGGTCCAAAAAGTGTCAGAATATTTTTTATCGCTCTCTTACATACACTGAAAATGAATGATTCCTACGCACTCAATCTCAGAATCTTCAACGACATTGAAAATAATAATGAGAAAAGAAAAACAGTGGCAAGACAAACTAAAAACAAAAAAGAAAATTAACAAAATATTTAGTCAAGGTAGGCACCATATTATTGTTCTCATGTAAATAGTTTAAAATAATCTAGTTCCACATACAGCATTCTGGAGTGTGATTGTAGTATGTAAAAAAGAACGAGGCAGATAGGAGACCTAAATGTTCCTGCAATTCCATAATAGTTCTATGTCATTTTCGCATACACTTCCATTTAAGATTATTTTATTGAAATTTTCAGAGTTTACTTGTTTTCTTTTTCTGACAAAATAATCTGATAGCATAGAATGAATGTCATTTTTTAAAGCTCATATGGTTTCATTTAAGTCGTTGTGAATCAATCGAAGATGAAAAGATGTGAAATTCAGTAAAAATTGCAGAATATTTGAAGCAAGATCAAACATTGACAGAGTACATGCGTACACTTGTGAAAAATATAACGTGTTTTGTTTCTGTTTCCAATTATTATATTTATTTATAATGACAATTATATCTCAATAGCAAAAAGAATAAATTGTTTTATAGAGCTGATGATAATTCTTAGATTATAATCTTCATTTCAGCACTTTCGTGAAGGAGACTATTGAGTATGTCTTCTCTGTGTGGGATGAAATTATTTTCTGGAATCTTGAATAACTTCTTTCGATATGCACAAGTACGCCAGTTCGTTAAAGCTGAACGGCTAATATGCGCTGTACTCCCTTATGTGATATGCGCTTCTAATATCTGGTATGTTAAGTATAACCAAAAATAGAAATATTAGCAAATGCAGTGTCTAAGCATACTTTTTTTCTTCATTTTTAATAATCTTTTACAGCCAAACCAACTTCTTCTATTATACAAATAAACAGATCGCTATCTCTCCTGGCTCTCCAACAAATATCCAAATTACTATATGTTATCTCTATTCCAAAACTTTTTTTCCATCTTTTCTACCTAATTCAAACTACAGAACTAGCAAAAAACCAATATTATATAATTGCTGGTGAACAAAAAAAAAAAAAACCTATTTAGAATGACAGCTTAAAAATGGGCCAGAACCCCCCTCTGAGCATTAAAGATATATGTAATCTTGCATTAATCTGCACAATTTCCTTTTATTCCACATATCATGCCAATAGCATTTGTAGCTTAGAACATCAATCATTCGATCCTCATATAAAGTATAAGTTGAATATTGTCCCATGGCAGACACACAAAAGTCTTAAAATCACAGATCTGAGGTCAGCACTCTGAGTGTGCCAAATTGAGATTCCAGTTCCTATACCTTATTTGCCTTCTTTCCTCTTGGTGCGGTTCAGATTGCAATACATCGCATATCATGTTATTTAGGAAAAAAGAAAGACCTAAACCCATATACGATACAGAATTTAGCAGCTGGTAGATGGTTTGCCCCTAATTTCTTTGATGAGATGTTGAAATGAAAATTAGAAACGGCAAGAGAAAATCGCAAAGACACGAAAACAGCCATCCTTGTGCAGCGTAACCGCCAACAATGACATTTATGTAACATCTGTACGTATATGCGTAGAGGACCTTCTCTTGCATCTTCCTTGGCTACTCATTTTTTCTCCCACAAGAAACTAAAGCAGCGAAGCCCCTATCTTAGTGGCTGCCCCAGGAGTAAAGAAGCTACTACACTCGTCTAGTGGCGGCTTCCTGGAGTATTCTGGCGATGTCTGCCTTCTCTGCCGCGGTACCTTGTTGACCACAGCTGAAGGAGCGCTGGCCCTGGAGAAGCCAGCTGGCAGTCATTGCCTCAGCGATTCTCAGCAAAAATGGATCTACTCACATACCTTCATGATGCATTTCCAAGGTTTCAGAACTGCCATGTGACAAACGGGTGACAACAAAAAGAGGAATAGTAGCCAAACGACTACCAAAAGGTGGCCAAAAACTGCCAAAAAAAAAGCTAATCACAGCCAGGATTCAAGATAGAGCTGAAATGATTACATGGTAAAACAGACAAATCAGTGGACCAGTAATCTCATTCACAGAGTGAAGGAGAGAAAGTAGAGACGGTGGAGACAGGACAGACAGGAGAGACGGCAAGCTCGCTCTCCAGCCCACAAATTTTTTCCAGAGGGACAAACACCAGCCAGCTGAAAGATCAAGCGCACCAGCGCCGCGGACAATGCGTTTCTGCAGTTCGGCACACAGTCTTTCGCGCTGCGCATCTGACGAACAGCAGGTGAAGCTCACCAGCGGAAGAACCAGCACCAGCAACGCCGCTTATCAGCCCGTCTCCCCGTCTCCCCGCTGTAGCCTTCTCCTGAGATTGCAGACTGCTGCTCGTGACCAGGCCCCCGTGCTTTCTAAGTGAATAAATAATTCGCTTGAAAAAGAGAAGCGTCAGGACAATAATGTTCCTCGTTTTTTTTTTTTCGTGTCTATTGAAGCACAGAAACCTTAATCAGATCAGACGGGTTCCTTCCTTTGTTTGCGACAGAACAAGGGGAATAAATGGTCTTCTCTTTTTATTTCCAAAAAAATTATAATATAGTTACAGAGCGATTAATCTACATAGTTTATACATTCATACAAGTAAATCTACACATATATGGACATAAATTTGTATCAATCCTATATATAGACCCGCTGTATCACATTCACAATTAAAAACCTAAAGATAGTTGAAAGTAGTGGACAATATAAAGAGAGAGACAAGATTGTGTTACCACATCTAACAATCTAACAATACATATCATATCTTAATATTTAACTTAGCAAGATAATTGGTCCCTTTGCCACCTTTTCAGTCCATATCACCCAATATTACTTTCATATCTTTTTCTTTTGTACCCTTCTACAACTTACTGTCAATCATTAGTTTAAAGAAAGTAACAAACAACTCTTGATAGATAGAAATACAAGCCATTAACGTTTCAAATCACAAGAAAGAAAGAAAGCCATCTAGTTTCAATTTCAATAAGTTAGTGCCTTTCCATTGAGGAAAAGGATATCATTTGCAGAAAATTCCGCTTACCACTTATATTACCATATTACCAAGAAGGTAATCAAACCATATTTACTGCCTTGTGTTGAAATACTTTCCTGACATTGTATATACTCCATCTACATACTAGTATTTGAAATTGCAAGGAATTTAATAAGTATTGAACGATTAGAAATTCTTAATATCTTTTATTTAAATTTGACGTTTCATCTGTTAAGCTATCATATTTACATTGCTTATTCATATACTCTTTATTTTGTTATCAAAATTCATATCAAAATATTCTGAAATTGTTTTTAACCAAATAATCTTCATTGACATTAGTATAATTATTCTATCCCCTTGCTTGTATCGTTTTTTTCATTTTATTTTGTATTTAATTATTTATTATTATCAGACTTTCACCACATATTATTAGAAATAAATTCATCAAATTAAAGAAAAAATAAAATAACAACAATAACAACACAAATTTGTCTAAGAAACATTATTCCATATAGGTTAACTGTCCATCAATAATATTAAATATGCCAGATTCTCAAGATCTAGAAATAATAGCGACATCTTCAACTTTGAAAAGTTCAGAGAAATCCAGTACATTTTCCTTAGATGAATTTAAAACTCTTAAAAAGTTAGGCGTTGGTAGATTCGGTGAAGTAATATTAACATCCACAGAGAAAAATCATTATCCATATGTGGGCGTTACATATGAGCCAAGAAAAAAGACAGAAAATTCAAAAACAGATTTAAGTGTTCACTCAGGAAACTCTTCAGAAAGAGTCTTTCTCTATGCGATTAAAATTATTGAAACTAAAAATTTTGTGAAATCATATTTACAAGCTTCAAATATAGGTAATTTAAATAAAATTAAGAATGAGATTAAAATTTTAACTTCCTTAAATCAGTTCAATCATCCAAATATAGTTGAACTATACTCAATAATAAATAACAATAATAACTCCAATCAATTAGAAAGACAAAAAATAAACAACTCAATAAATCATAGAAATGGAACCAATGACCAATCTTCGGATATAAGTGATTCAAATAACAGTCAACAATCTAGATCCGATGATGGATCATATTCGTTAAGAGCAACGGACTCATCAAAGATTTACTTAATTATGGAATTTTGTTCATTAGGTGAAATAGATTGTAGTAATTTTTCCGTCAGACATTTAAAAGATCATACCATTAAAAGCTGCTTGATCAGTGATGCAAATATAGCAATTTACAATATTCAACTGAAGATTCAAGATATAATAAAAGGACTGGAATTTTTACATTTAAATGGTATCATTCATAGAGATATAAAACCAGCAAATTTACTTGTAGATCATAGAGGTAATGTAAAATTATCAGATTTCGGAACAGCATACAGAATTTCTAATAATTTCGTTGATGATGATTTTGAACTGTTTAAAAATCCAGTGGGTACACCTGTATTTTTGGCACCTGAAATTTGCTGTAATTCATTAGATACAACAAAAAGAAATGGAAATACATCATTACCAGGTGGATCATCTCAATTACAATCACACAACTTTTCCAAACCATCAATATATTCCATTCCTTCAAATGTATCAACTACTCCTTCAGCTCAATCCACACAGTCTTTTAAATTAAAATTATTTCAAAAACAGAGGAAAAATCCATCACTTATGGGTTCTGGAATTGATATGTGGGCATTAGGTGTCACTCTTTACAAATTATTTTTTGACGATTTCCCATTTTTCAGTGAAAATGAATTTAGACTCTTTGAAAAAATTGTCAAGAATGAACCAAAATTTCCTTCTGATATTAAATTATGTAGAACTTTAAACATATGCTTTGAAACTAAGAAAAAAGATGAAAAAACACTAATTTTTTATTCAAGATATTATAAATATATATCAGAAATTATATCAAAATTACTAATTAAAGATCCAGTTAAAAGATTAACTCTAGATGAATTCAAAAAACACAAAATTTTTACTTTATTCAATGAAACATTCCATAATAACGTCTCTCATGCTAGTCGTCAAAGACTTGAAACTTCATTCTTGAAGTTCAATACAACTTTTATAAAAAATTATGAAAAAACACACGCAAATCAGATCGGAAATATGTATAGAGATTCTGATCTTTCAAGATGCTCAAAATCAACTATTGATTTCTTGAACACACTAACATCAAAAAATTCTACTGAATTGAAAATTAAAAGTTCCATGGATATGTTGCCTCCTCTTCATCCCACCGAGAAAGATCAATCTCGAATTTCATCAAAATCTCCAAGAATGAGTAGTCAGTCTTCGAGAATTAATCACTCTCCAAAGAGTGATCAATCACCAAGAATGAATAGATCTCCAAATTTGAACAAATCCCCTTCTAGAAGTATATCACCAGCAGTTAATGGATCACCTAGAAACTTAAGTAGATCAAATCATGTTCCTTCAACCAAAATAAATTACAATGAAAAACGCACCAATAACGATTTTGAAAAAAGTGTTGTTCGTAAGAAGTCACTCACATTGCTCAACTCAAACCAACCAAAAAGAATGACAGGATCTTTTGCTAAATTATTTTCAAAATCAATAAAGATGAATAGTGAAATTACAGATTCTGCTACCGTTGGCTCGAACTCAACAACAGGTTCCAATAATGGTCCACAAACATCTACAGGCAATTCTTTAATGAGTTATTCTAAAGATTTTTTTAAATCCGAGATCACTTTGGAATCAGGTTCAGATGAAGGACATAACTTCGATTATGGTTATGATGATGATTCTGATGATGGATTTGATATATCAAGTTCTACTCTCAAACAAATATTAGCAGAAACATCATTACATGGCAAAAATATGACAGAGCTAGATGATAGAATGAGCCCAAATACTACATCTGGAAGCTCTAAATTAAACAGAAAAAGTGTTATGATGATTGAGCAACAATTTGAGCCATACTCCGTAACCGTATCCTCTGGTAAGATGAAATCAACATCTTCTTTGCCATTATATACAGACTCATTAGATTTGAAACCAATTCAGCAACAAGTTTATACTCAGAATGTTAACAATGGTTCATCTGCTTCTTCTTCACAACAGCATATTTCCAATCGATCATCTAAAAGTAGCTACCAGAACAGGAAGAAAAGAGAGACAATTGAAAGTTATTCTTCTTTGTACTCTCATTATGATACAAACTCTACTTCTACCAGTGGTACTGAAAGCACAGCTGAAAATCACTTAAAGATAAACAAGTCCAGAAGATCTTTATTTTTAGGGAAAGCATTTAGTTTCTCGAGCAACGAAAACTCAACAGCTTCAACGAATAAAGTGAATGACTTTCAAAATAAAACAGCAAATTCGAATTTGAATAGTGTTAGTGAATTTGAAAATCATGAGACTGATAATCTTCCAGTTTCTCAATCAGTTGACTCAACAAGAAACCCATCAGAAAGATCAACTAGGTCTAATATAAATTTGAGCCAGCCATCAACTATTAATGACGAAGTTTCTCAAAAATCATCGTTGCCATTTGGAATTACTGGAACAAGAACTAATCACGAGTCATCATACTCTACTACATTGCAATCTCCAGTTGGCGCTACTAATCTTATGGACAGATTCACAGCAACTCCAAATAGTTCTGAGACCGTTATCCCTAATTATGGCTCATCTAATTCAACTGATAGGATTATGTTCCCAGCTGCAACTTCAAGTGAATTGTTTTTGGCAAGTTCTGTTGATGAAATTCCAATTTCAAATTTTCACGGTAGTGGTACTTCCAATAACTTTAAAACTCATTTAGATGAAACGGATGAAAATAACACTACCCTTAAAGATTTTCAAGTAGATGAAGATGCTGAAGATAATGTAGTGGGAACTTTTACCACTAGCTTATCAAATAAAGACCAGCCATTTGACTTATCATCCTCCGCTATGACATTAGATGAAATTAGTATTATAAGTGGATACATTGGTAAGAATGAGCAAGCGTTCTATGAAACTTGTGATCCAAATAGCCATCAGCTTCCTTCTCCATTACCTTTAGACTCCGGTCCTAGTCTAAAGCATCTTTCTTCTAGAGGTTCAAATTCTTCAATTCCATCAATTTTCAACAATTCTGCCTCAATTCCTGTCTCCAGAACATCATCGTCAAATAGGCAGCTTGGTTCATCACATAATACGCCAAAATCGCTCTCTTCGTCTCATTCTATTAATAACAACGGAAATTATGATCAACCTTACAACTCTCTATATGGACACAATTTGAACTTACATAATAAATCATCATCTATCAATAGCAAATACTCTAATATCTCCAATAACTCATCCGGTATTCCGCCTGTCTCCGCTTTACCCCCAATAAACGCTACTTTAACACCAAAATCATCTTCATCCAATGTTACATCTCCAATCAACACTGTTTCTTCTTTTAACAATAACGGCAACGATAACTATCAAACATTCTCTGGTTTAGCATCAACGTCTTCTGTTAATTCATCAATCTCTACTTTACATCCTGTAAAAGGAAGTGCGCCAAATATCACCAGATCGATGCCTTTAAGAAATATTTCCCAACTCTCAAAATCAAAAAAGGTTAACTTCAAACAATTAAGCATTGGTGATAATTCTAATATAAGTACTGATATTTTTTTAGAATCAACTCCAAAAGACTATGAAGCTTCAGAAATAGTTTCACCACATGCCATTCTGTCTATGAGTCAGTCATCAGGAGCTACACAAGATAATCAACCGAATTCAAATAAAAGCACAAAAGGTACAAAAATTGATGGATTATTTAGAAATTATTTAAATGAAGTCGATTTAAAAGATGATTTACGTATTAATGGATCCATTCGTAATCAGTATAATTTCATAAAGAATATTGAAAATAATGAAATTAATACAGCAAACAAAACCGCCAAGAATATAAAAGAAAACTCAAGTCCTGGCAATCGCTCTGAACATGCCTGGCGTCAGAAGAAACCAATAACAATGAACGCGTATTTAGAAAGTTTAGATTAATTATATATAGCTGATTTTAAATTGAATAGATTTTACTTATATCGAATTACTTTCAGTAGTAAATTAATAAAAAAATACATATATTTATTTTAGTGTATGTTTTAAAATTTATAAATGCTGTAATCTGGAATTGTATGAAATTTTATGAATGAGAAAGTATTATTTCTCTTTCTTTTTGTTTGTGTTATCTTTTTTTTTTGTAAAATGAAAGATGGAAAATAGATTGCACTAGATTTGTAGTGGCATAAAAAAAATGTAATAATTGTGTCATTATATAGATATTTATAAACCAAAATAAATTTAACTCTACATAATTAATTTGGAACCATGATACTTAAAGTTATTCATAGAAATATCTTCTGGGTTTTGTAAAAGAATTGTTGTTGCATCAGTTGTGTTTTCACGTTCCGGGAAACCTTCGAAAGATTTAGCGTAAGTAGCAACGGAGTGGGCAATCAACTTTGTGTTTGTAACAAAGGCGGTATAGTTTAAGTTTGATAAATCATCACATAATTGATGGTAACATGGGTCAAATGGAATACCAGCTTCTCCGCCAAACATTTCTTCTTCTTCTGGAGTCTTAATAACTTCAGCACCAGTTGCAATACCACCACCTGGGATACCGTTCTTAATGAAACCATCGTAATCTGATCTACCATCAAATGGAATTAATGTATAATTTAAACCATGTGATTCATACCAGTCAATGTATAATTCTTTTAATTCTTCTGAACCAACTGGATTGTAAACGTTACTTGCATTGTAAACTTGATAGGCAAAATTTGGAGAAGCCATCATATCGTAATCCATAAATAATCTGATTTTAGAATTTTCTTCTGGAGATAATTGTGAAACGTAGTAATCTGATCCTAATAAACCTTCTTCTTCAGCGGCCCACCAAGCAAATCTAACTTTATTGTTAACTGTGAAATTTGATAAATAAGTGGCAACTTCTAATAAGGAAATAGTTCCTGAACCATCATCATTAATACCCGGACCAGCGGTAACTGAATCAGAGTGTGCACCTAACATAACAATATTTTCTGGATCACCAAGTTTTGATTCAGCGATAACATTAACGGTTTTAATTGGACCTACAAATGAGTCAACTAATAGTTCGGCGGTTAAAGCCTTACCATCTTTTAATAATTGAACGTATTGTTCACCTTCAACCATTGATAAACCAAGAGTGGCAACTTCTGGACCAGATGGAGTTCCAAGGGTACCTCTAATACTACCTGGTTCATTGTTATAGACGATGGCGGCAATGGCACCAGCAGCACCAGCGTTACGTGATTTATCACCAAAAGCACAAGAACCTCTTTTAATTAATGCAATATTACCGTTAATTTCTGCTGGGAAATCAGAAGCATCACAACCTTCATTTTCAACGAGAATGATTGAACCAGTAACTGGTTTACGATTTGGAGTTGGTGGAGATAAATCCATTTCAATAACTTCCTTTGGAGAAACTCCATCAATAATAAGACTGACGTTGTAAATTTCACCCATGAATGCATGAAATGGTTGAGTAGTAATATTATAGTAATGGCCTAATTTACCTAACTCGGCCATAACATAGCCGATAGTTGACCAATGACCTTTAGATCCAATAACTCTGGTAGGATGTTTGTATTTCTTTTGAGACTTTTGAGCAAGAGAGTACAATTTATTGGCTCTTGCTTCTAAACCTTCGGCGTTAATATATGATTGTAATTCTTCTGAGTCTACTAAAGGTTTAACAATTTCTTGTTGTTCAAGAATAATTGGGCTTTGTAATTCGTTGTCATTTGACATGAACCAGTCTAAGAAAGCAGCTGGAGCGGCGTTGGTACTGGCGGAAGCAGCTAACAGACCTAAAATTATAGCAGAAGATCTCATTTTAAATCAAATTGTATATAATTCCAAATCTATAATTGATAGTAATAAAACTTAATATATATAATCTGTGTATTTTCTTTTTTATCTTTTTTTCAGTTTTTCTGTGGGTGTTTATGCAGATAAAATCAGTTTAAAATAGAAGGAAGTTTGAAAGAAATTTTAATGCTAATTCTAAAGGGTATCAATTGTTGAATCACGAATAACAGACTTCAAAGTTAATAAATTGGTTCTATTTTTATGTATTTTTTTGAGTAGATTTTTTGTGGAGAGTCAATTCATATCAGAAGGAAAGCGCCACAGAGTTAATATAGCAATTTGGTTCTAAGATGCTGCAAAAACAAAAGAGAATAGTGATACAAAGGTAACGAGATAATAAAAGAATGCTGACAGATTGATAGTGAAAGAAAAAAAAGAGAGGAAAAAACAAAAGGGCAGAAGCAATGAGCGATAAGCAATGAGATAAGATACAATATAGAGGATGATCACCAATATTGCCACATCTCTATCGATAACCAGAACCGGCAGAGAGGAGAGGCCATTCTTCTTACTGATTGAGTGAAAAGAGAAGAAGAAGACCACAAGACAGTAGGTAAACAATGAAAGAAAGCAGTCCAACAATGGAGATGGAAAAGACAGAGTTGAACACAGATAAAATCTTCCTATCTTATGACGTGCTATGTTAAAAAGGAGTAAAAAAGCAGCCCCCAAAAGGTGTGTGGGATACGAAAGGAGTAGGCCGCCTCAGCGCGCAGCTTCTGGCGCTTACAGCCATAACTATCCCGACCGGTCTTTAATTCCAGAGCCTCTGCAGGGCTTTTAGCAAAAGAGACTGGGGGATTTCCGTTTTCAGACAGTCAGTTGCTGTTTCGGGCAGACTATGCCTCATCGCCAATGGCGCGTCACCTTAGGAGCTCAGGCCCAGGTTTTATCAGACACTTTCCTCCTTTTAAGAGAAGATGATATATATGATACACCAGCTCAGGTGGAGGGGCTCTTGATTTTTCAACTTAAAATCTGCTTCTAAAGATATGAAGGTATTTTATATAGATGTATAACTTAAGCACCCAGCTTTATTTTTCTTTTTACAATTCCAATTAGATTAGCATGATTTTACCTATACTTAAAAAGCGTATTAAAAATCTATTAATTGTGATTTATATTAAACAGATTATCTACAAGAAAAGACCAAAAAAAAGAAAAGAAGAAAAAATAGAATCAAAGTAAAAGGGGAACGTAAAGAATATAGAAGAGCATTTTTAATTTAGAATTTTCTTAAGTTAAAACCGTAACATAAGTATCTTGCATAACAGTAACAAGCACATCCCACAAGGCATAAAACTGATGAAAATACAATAAATCCGTCAACTCGTTTCGAATCAAGACCATCACCAACGATAGCAGCAGATACAGGAACCAAACATAAAATTGCAACACCCACAATAGCATACATAGTACTGTATCTTTTACCAAACTCTGTTGTCCTTGAAATTTGGCCACATACAGCAGGTAATAGTGATAATGCAGAACCGTAACAGAAACCGTAACAGCAACAGTATGTATAAATTGCAGCTTCGGTTGTCTTAAATGGCATCCAAACAACTAACTGAAAGAGAGACATTAATAATAAAAGAATAATAACAGTATTAAATCTACCTGTCCATTTATCAGCGGCAACACCAGTTAACGCTCTTCCAAAAATAGCAGCAGCATTGGTTACTGTAACAAATAAAAATGCTTGATTTTGACTAAATCCAGATTTTAAAGAAATGAAAGAGAAATAAGTAGACGATGTGAAAATATTTAATTCTGCAAAAACGCAGCCTAATGTAACTAATACAAATTTAAAATCTTTGGTCACTGATTTAAAATCAAATGATGATGATAAATAAAAATTAGCAACCTCTTTTTTAGTCTTGAGAACTTTCCTTGGAATGATATCCTCAAAATTTCTTTCCTTGACTAACAAATAGGAAATTACCATACAAACAATACCAATTAAAGCTAAAATTCTCATAGACCACATAAATCCAATATCACTATATAATTTACGTAACATCAATGGGAAAACAACACCACCAACAGAACCACCATTAGTTGCGATTCCAATTGCAGTTGCTCTATTTCTTTTAAAATAATGTGAAATAACACCAATGATAGGTGACATGACAATACCTGATCCTAACCCACATAAAACACTAAAACTTAAAATGAACTGATAAAGTTTAGTGGCATTTGCAACAGCTATTAAACCAGCAATGAGAAAGACTGATCCAATAATCATAGGATATTTTGCACCATTTCTATCAAAATATGTACCTGTTAAAACAGAAGAAGATGTCATTAAAAATAAAAAAATGGAAAAGACCCATGAAATGGTAGAATTGGGAACATTGGCTAATTGATTCTCAGCAATATATGTTTGGATAACACCAACAGAGTTAGCGATACCCCAACTTGGAAGTAAACCAAAGAATGCTCCAAGAACAACTAAATTCGCTTGTAATCCACCTTCGGGATACTGAACAGGATCATCATCTTCCAATAAATTAGTAGATGCAGAATCTAATTCACTTATATCATTTCTAGAGAACTCATCATCTTCATTTGACTGTGGAATAATTGAGTTTCTTCTGTTATAAGATGAAGTACTAGCATATTGAGAAAATTCTCCTACAGCACCCACATCTTTTGTCTTTAAATGAGATGGTTTTCTGATAGCCTCCGAGGAAGCAAGATTTGGAGAATCGGATTCTTTTAAATCAGAAGCAGTGCCTTGGCGAGGCTCCATATGAGAGGATTCATCAGATGCATAAACACTCAATTCTAATTGTATCTGGTCTGCTTCATCGCTACCGTTGTTGACTTTTAATTTATTAGAATGCAAAGAATTATGACTACCTGCTTTAGAAAAAGTCTTATTAATACTAGACATGTTAGAAGACATCTTGAGTAACTTGAACTTTGTTGTCTTTAGTACTCTTTTATATGTTTTGTCTTTGTGAAGCCAGTATTCTTTTCTTATCTTTCTTTTCTAGTTCGTTTTCTTGAATTGGAAAATAACTGATTCATATATATGAACATCTACTCCAACGCTAGAATTTATATCTAACAGTACAAATTACGGAAAAGTTGTGTGAGATCAGTCAGATAGAGGCTTCCCTAGTGAAAAAAAATATGGTTTAGTTGACCGTACCTTTCAAGTACCGATTCGCACTGGCTCTTCGCTAGTATTTAATGCCTTCAACCACATGGTGGCACAACAATAGGGGACGCAAGTTTTACGTTAGATAAGGAGCTCTCTGGTGCCGTGCATGCTCGACGGAAATAAAATACGCCAAGGTAAGTTTGCTTGCCAGAATCTCTCTTCTCTCTTTCTTTGTCTCCTCCTCTTGCTTATCCCTGTCTCTTCTCATAAAGAGGAGAAACATTCGAAGAAGTCGCTCGGCTTTTAGTGTTTTAACCCCAGAAACACAGGGGCAGAAGACCAAAAACCCGAAACTAGGAGAGGGAATTGCTATGGCGATAGCAATCATTGATGGGATGAGTCTTTTTCGTCTCTTTACGAATGTGGTTAAGAAAGATTAGGGCGACGGAATTAGTCTCGCGGGGATCTCAGTGACAACGGATTTCATATCAAGCTGGTCTATCTATTTTTTATATAATTCTATGACTCTTTTTTGATCCAATGCAGCGGATTATCTAATAATATATCAGTTGATATACTTGATATACAAGACTTATTCTTATTACTCATATATACTTATGCGTTGTGTTCAGACAGATATGTTATTGCTAGTAACAGTTGGTCGACTGTTTACGTTGTCTTTGCAGTGGATAATTCATTAAAAATTATTTATAAAGGAGATTACGAGTAGTATATTTTACTGCATAAATAAGCAACTAAATAAACAATAGCATAATTTAGAGTCATAATATTAAAAGTACAAAATATAATACATATTAGAAGGTAGTTGAAAATCAGCTCAGACATACCAAGATTTATATATTAAAGTAAGCCAACAAGTTGATGTCTCTATCTGACGTTAAAAAAAACAGACTAGCGTTATTTAGAAATCTTCTCCTGCTCTTCTTTCTCCATCTTATCTTTTAAATTGGTTAACTGTTCTAAAAGAGACGTGTTCAAGCTTTCAGATCGCGTTACGTTTTCTTCTGTATATTTGTTCATCAAATGGTTAATCTCTTGGACTAGTTCCTTTTCTCTTTGCTTTCTATCAGCGGTGCTCATATTTTTAGCACTTGTGGTAGTGGTTTTGTTAGAACCAATCATATTGTTAGTCTTCAGACTAGACGATGGACCATTGACGTTTCCTGTATTTATAAAACTACTCTGAATAAGAGCAGATGTTCTACCTTTGTTTTTCACTAATATACTGTTGTCCTCTTGAATTTTAAGATTGACCAACTCTTCTACTTTCTTTTGCAAAAGTTCATAAGTCTCGCTGGACTTGAAATTATTAAGAATCTTTTTTCTTTCATCGTCAAATAACCCCGATCTCTTATACTGATTAACTAGCTGCCTTGGGTCAGTGATCAGCTCCGTTTGTGTATTTATAGTTGAATCTTCCATGCTGTGCCACTGAGTGTATTTAATCTAGATTTGATAATATTTTCTTTAATTCGGACTTATTTATTGTCTTTTATGCTGATGAACTTTGTTTAGACTTGTAGCATGTGTGTGATCATGCATACAATCAGAAGATGTCTTCCTGTTACCATTATCCTTAGTTTTTGCGCCTAGCTGATTTTACCAACACCCATACACCATCTGAGAATATCTTCTATAAATTTTTGTTTCATTAGTTGGTGTTGTATATCACTGGTTCCCAAAGAAAGATACAACTCAATACTAAAAAAGGATAATTATATAATTACGAATGTTTTAAGTATCGACTAGATGTTATTTACGTATGTGAAAAGAATTTTGCATGTCATACTGGTGTTTACTGTTACTATTTTTATGCCCTAGAGTTTCAAATAATAAATAAAATATAATAAATAATAAATAATAATATTTTACATAATCTACATAATAAATTATACCAATTTATATAAATAATAAAACATCTCTGTCAATGGTTTAATATTGTTGTGTGACACTTATTTTTACATTTTCATTGCCCTTATTGTTGAAGGTTTACTAACATTTTTCTTCGAAGCTCTGGATCTTTGTGAAGAACTTTGAGTACTCCTTCCCCCGCCTGAACCAGATACTGTTTTACGCTTCCATGAAGCACCCTTACCTTTAAACTTTGAGTTCGATCTTTGAGAAGCTGTGGTTCTCTTAGCGGATTTAGAAGACTTGGTTTGTGATGGTGTAACGCTTTGTGATGATCTAAGAGTGGACAATATCATTTGATCTTCACCTGACGTATTTAATCCTTGGAAATAAGGTGATTTATCTGTAGAAACATCACCGGAGGAAGATTTTACGCTATTAACTCTGTATGTTTTCATTGCTTTAAGTGCATCCCTGAAATATACAAAATTACCCATTTGCTGTTGTGTTAAACCTTTCACCCTTTGGAACTCTTCTTTGGTTTGTGGTAATGATTCTGCTAAATTCCTGAGAACAGTATTCGAAGCAATGGAACTAGCATGTACATACATATTGTTCACCATCAATTTTTCTCTTAAATCTATTAATTCCTTGTAGCAATGATTAATATGCGTTCTCATCTCTTCAGAGTAATTATCCTCAAATGGATCACCGTTGATTGTCTTCAAAACTGAAGTAGCAGTGGTGAAAGCATTGGCAAACCCAACAGGTATTGAAGCGTTGCTATTTTTATTATTATTTCCATGATCCACGTAAGCATATTCTTGAAGATTGTCATTAACAGAACTGCTACTTGAAGGTCTAGATGAACCAGAAGATGCAGGTCTCTCGCCTTTCTTACTAAAAGTCATCATAATTCTTTTATTAAACAATAAAACTTTATTGGCCTCAGGCCCAAGTCTTATATAATTCGTAGCAAAACCTGCTTTATTCATAACACTAAATTCCTGTAAGACTCTCTCGTGAATCAACCTGAAAAAAATTCTCTCTATATCTAATTTATCCAAATCTTTACCCTTTCCATGAAATGGGTTATTGGCCAAGCCCAAACTAACAATTCTAGAGGTCCTAGAGCCTCTGAACGCGTCTTGGCATTGTAAAACGGTGACTTTTGATCCTTGCACGGATTTCACCAAATTTGCGATATCTTTAGTTAAGGCTGTAACATCAACTTCTTGACCTTCCTCACCGCCACCTTTGACACAATTATCACACTGTTTTTTACAATCTGCTCTGTTGAATTCCTCATTGAAATATTGTAAGACTTGCTGTCTTCTACAATCTGTTGTATTCTCACAATATTGAACGACTTGTCTTAACTTGTTAAGATGTTTTTCCCGGTTAACTCTGTCCAACTCTCTATCTCTTTGAATCATATTTTGCAAAGTTCTGGCATCCTTATAACTATAATACATGATACAATCAGAATGCTTCCCATCTCTACCAGCTCTTCCTGTCTCTTGATAATATCCTTCTAAAGTTCGAGGAATGGTCAAATGGAAAACAAAACGAACATCAGGTTTGTCAATACCCATACCAAATGCAATGGTAGCACAAATGACTTGAACTTTATCGGTTTGCCAGTCTATCTGAGTTTGTAATCTTGAATCTGGATCCATTCCAGCGTGGTAGAAATCACATTTGATACCATATGACTCCAATTTGGCAGATGTTTGCTCACAAGAATTCTTTGAATGACAATATATAATACCTGATCTGTTTCTGTATTTACCTCTAATCATATTTGCCATATCTTCTATGTGTGATTTATTCTTAAAAACAACTTCATAAAATAGATTGGTTCTGTTGAAACTTTGTTTAAAGAATTTCGGATTTTTCAAATTTAAATTATGAATAATATCCATCCTGACATGTTCGTTGGCCGTAGCTGTTAGAGCCATTACTGGAATATCCGGATACTCCTCTTTGAATAAACCCAGTGCTTTATAATCAGGACGGAAATCGTGACCCCAAGAAGAAACACAATGAGCTTCATCAACCACAAATCTTGCCAACATTCCCTTTTCGTAAAGTTTCTTGATCACATTTTTTGCTTGGTTACTAGCACTTATCATTTCAGGGGATAAATAGACAAGATCTAGAAACCCATTAATGAATAAATTAAAAGTTTGTCTTCTTTCTTCAGAAGAGCCTTTGGAGCTAATCATTGCTGCTTTAATGTTTCTATTTAAGAGATGTTGAACTTGATCTTGCATAAGCGAAATTAAAGGTGAGATAACAATTGTGGTACCAGTGGTAGTTCCACTCTTTACCAAAGCTGGTAGTTGATAACACAACGACTTACCACCACCTGTAGGCATTAAAACAAACACATCTTCTCCGGAAAGAATCGCATTTACGGCTTCCAATTGATTTGATCTGAAACTGGGTAATTTAAAAACATTCTTCAATAACGTATACACATCTTTTGTCCATTCATACTTACCCATAAACTTCTTGTACTGTTCAGGGTTTGCATCTGTAATTTCAACAATGTCATCTTCTGGTTGATTTCCATTTTTCTTATCTGAGTTATTATTATTATCACTACTAGAATCATCGGTCGATGTTGTCTTTCTAGAATTAACCATTAGCTCTTTAATTTCACTATTACTCATATCATCATCAAAATCCATGTCATAATTATCCAAATCGATGGCCGTCCTATCGATAAGTTCTCTCTCATTTTCAAGCTGTGAATAAAATTCCACTCCTAAATCACCTCCTCCATCCTGAATAATGATATCATTCAGATCATCATCGTTTAACATTAAGATATCATATTGATCTTGCATCGGTGGTGCATTTTTTTCTCTATCAACATCATAATTACTGTGAATATCATTATCACTTTTTGTGTTCAAGTTTGAGTTTACTATTTTCTTGGAACTCGTTATTGTTGGTGGTCCCATAACCACTGGCGGTTTTCTAGACGAGTCTTTAGTTGTTAAAAACACAGCATCTTTATCATCATCAGAGAAGTCGTTTTCTTCTATATTCTCAACTTGAGGAGATTTCAAGGTAAAATTATTGGAAATACTTTCTTCAATCTCTTCGATACTGGAGTCGCTCTGTAGATCTACGTGCAACTCAGGAATAATTTCGGAGTTATTATCAATTAGGTCATCATCGTAATCATTTTGTGAGCCATCTTCTTCATCGGAAGTTCCATTATCCAACTCTTCCTCCACTCCAGAATCCTCACCAGCTTTATAACTAATATCTTCTTCACCTTCTTTAACATTGGAGTCTGGAACAATAAATTCTTCTAGTTCGTTCTTCTCTTCTGTTGTCATATGATCAGATTCTTGAGTTTGTAGCCCGAAGGAATCCTCCTGTTCATTTTCACTCACCTCTTCTGACAAATTCAAGGCACTATCTAATTTTGTGATAGCTGATGTAGTGGTCTTTGAAGCTATTTCTGAAATTTCATTTTCTCCTGCTCTTCTGTCAGGGACGATTTCTGATTGATTTAAAATGTTTTCATTTAAGCACCTTGGTTCAGAGATTGAGTTCCTAGAGGAATTTTGAATAACATCATCCCCGGCCAATTTAGGTGAATTTTTTTCAAATAAATTTGGTATTATTGACTTATCTATGTTAATTGCATTTTTAAGGTTTACTTCTTCTTTATGTGTAGCAGACTGTGTTTTGGTATCTAATGTACTGGTGATTATAGAAGTGGAGATATTGGTAACATCTCGCAGTAAATGACCTTCACTTTCTACACCTGGTTGGTGGTATAGATCCTTAGCATTTGATAGTAATTCGGATAATTCACTGCGTATCTTTGAACACATGATTCTTGTTGTTTCTAATAATGGTTTTAGTTTCGCTCTCTCTATTCTTTTAGTATCTTCTGATAAAGCTGTTGATTCGTCGATTTTAACATTTTTTTCAAGGATGTGAATTATTTCATCTGTTTTTAAAATGTACAGGTGCTGTAAATTTGAAATTTTAATTAATCCTACTTTTGACAATTCATTAAAATCCGATGAAGTTGTTAGAACACTGGGCTTAGGAGGACTGCTTTCAAAATTGTTATTGGGTTCACTGAGTTGGGTAGATGCTTGTTGTGAAGGGATTTCTAATTCGGATAAAACATCATTTTTCTTATTATCCAAGATTTTCACTAATTCCTCATCTTCATCAGAATCAAATATACTACCCATGTCTGTATATCTACTTATATCTTCCTTTTTCCTCTTTTTTGATTGGGTATTTGTATGTACTTCTGTTGATATTAAATTTCTCTTTCTATGCTGAGCTGCGTTGTGATTTTCATCAATTTGGGTTATAGGTAATTCTTCATCTTCCTTTCCTGAATCAAAATCGTCAAGTTCATTATCTGAAGTTTTAGTCAAATCAATAAATTCTTCACTTGGCGGACCAGCTTTTGATCTTGATTCAGCTTGTTTTCTGGAAAGCATCGTCGCAACATCTAGCTTCTCCCCTCTTCTATTGTTCGCTACATCAACTGTTGGAGAAGAGCTCGTTAATGTCCGTGCTGGAGTCCTGTTTGCAGACACAAGAGTAGGTGATCTAGTATTATCATTATTATTTATATGTTCCAGTGTGCGATTAATAATACTGCTATCCGTATTTGACCGCATTAAATTGGAAGTTTTTGTATTTCCATTAGAATTTAATTTATTGTTTAATATTTGCTGCGTAACATCTGTGGCTCCTTGTTTTGAAAAAATTGATGAGGTTGAAGGGAAACGGGAAACAAATCTATTATCTGTAGATGAGGATGAAGGAAATGATGTTGTACTACTCCTGTTTGTAATGTTGTTATTGCTATGGTTATTATTATTAATGCTGCTGATATTGTTTACAGTGTTGTTATTTAAATTGTTTAGTGTGTCACTTGGGTTATATTGTGTTTTTGCATATGGTAGTTTGGTTGGGAAATTGCATTTCGATCGGTCTAACCATGAATCAAACAGATCCATATTATGTTTCATTGTGAAAAATTTTTGATGAGCAAATGCTTTTATCAGTGATTGTTTACAGCAATGTCAATAGTATAGATTTGGTCACTGCTTGAAATTTAAACTGATTTGGTAAATGATAAAAATTATATATTCATAACTAACAACAAAAAAGTAAAGTCATCAAAGTTTGATTTTCTCAACTAAAACCGATCTCACTGTGTAATTTTATATTCTGTGACTTGCTATTCAAACCACCAACTCGAAATAAACCTGTGTAATTCTTATTAATATATATATATATATACATTTACAAATCTCTGTTTGCCCCATTATAACAAACAAGCAAAAAAAAACCCTTGTGTGAATATTTTTTATTTCCTTGTTTACAGTTCACCTAAGAAAACGAGACGCGATACTGAGATAGGCAAACCCTATGCACGCTGTGAGCTCTCCGCCGCCACCACCCTGCCGTTTCACAGAATCAGGATGTTCACGTGATTTGGATTTGTACTTACAGGAAAATTTGATATTTGGGATGACTAGCCACAAGCTGGGCTGGGGACTCGCGCTGTCAGTCAGCTGAGAGTAGACGCTCAGCTGGGTATAATATAATTTAAGGTGGCTTATCTGGTCTAGTGGGTGGGGTGACGAGAGAGACAGAGCAGGAGGGACACAAGGTGACAGTTGTACTCGAGAACATAATCATACAAACAAATACAGACAAAAACGCAGATTCAAAGAAAGAATACGTTATTAGCTATAGTTTAATGAAGATCATGGCTTTGAAGGAAACTGGCAGTATTTAATAAGAAGTATATATTTTTATAGAACATATAAATAGACATCATCACCCTTTAAAGATACTCAATTCTTAAGTTTTATTGATTAAATTGCAAAAGATGGATTTTGTTTACGAGACATATGTTGATCAGAATGATACATCAAGCGGATCCAGCTCAAATTTGAAGATTCCGCCAATTCCCTCTGGACCATTAAAATTACCAGATTTAAATGCTTATAAGGATAATTTAACAAAGAAAATAACCAGTTTGAGTATTCTCAAAGATTTATCTGGATTGAACAATTCCTCATCTGGCAGTGACCAAAATGACGACAGTGAAAGTGATAAAAAGGCTTTTGAGTACGCAAAAATATCTCTAGAACTTATCAATGATGGCACGCTAGCACATAAATCTTTAGACCCACAACTTTCTATGTCCTCTTCAGATGCTCTAGGAAATAGATTGGCTAGGGTACTGAATACTTCGAATTTTGACTCTTCCATTAGAACATCTCTAGTGATACTGCAAAGTAGAATTGATGAAAATTTAATGCTCTCAAAATCAATGGGAACTAATGTAACAAGTAATAAAGTGACATCCAATGCTCTGGATATGCAATCAAGTATATTCAATGATACTGCCTCAACAATTGATTACCACCATCTTGCAGATACCAATATTCTTGGTTCTGTTGCAAGAAGAAAGTTGAGGGGTGAGGTGGAAAAGGATCTTATTAAGCAACATTTTCAAAGCTTGAAGAAGTTTCAAGCTGTTGTTAGAAAGCTAAGCGTTGTGAAAGAAGATGTTGACCATCTCAATGCAACTTACACTACTATATCATCAAAATTGACAGAAAGAGCAGAAGATAATTCTGCATTTTTGGAAACGGTTGATAAATTATATGATACTAGAAATTCTCTATTAGTCAAGAAAGAACTTTTAAACAGTTTTAAAAATGTATTTACTTTAAATTTATATGAGGAGCATGTCCTACAAAATGGAGTTGTTAACAGTGAATTTTTTAATGTGCTTAAAAAGGCAGAGACAATTTATGATAACTGTGAAGTTTTATTAGGGATGAACAACGAAAAATTAGGTATGGATATCATGACTAAAATGAATGCGTTAATTGAAAAGGCAATTGACAGAATAGCAGATTCTATTAAAAAGCAATTGAACTCATATTTCAGAAGAAACGAAGACGTTAAAAATAGATCACAAGAAGAAGCAGATGCCTTTGAAAGATCATTGGTATACATTCTAAATAAACGAGAATCAAGATTTGATGAAATCGTAAGTGAAGTTACACAATCTAGATCTAGATCATTACTAGATGAATTCTTGTCTCAATTAAATAATTATACGGAAACAGTTAAAAAGGAACAAAAACAAGAACAGGAACAAAAATTGAATTTCTTAAGACAAGGAAGAGACATAGACAGTTCATTGATAATAACATCATATGACTCCAAAAGATTCATAAGTGATTTGTTAGCCTTTTTGCATGGTTTAATTGCCAATGAAAAGGAACTTATTGATGGATTGTTCACAATTAGCCTGGAACATAAAGATGAAAATTTTGCTTCATCAAAGAATCTAGAACCGGTTATCACATCTGTCTTAAACAAAGTCATCTCGGCAATTTCTAGACCTTTTAAGGCAAGTTTTGAACAAATATTAAGAAATGAATCTAAACCATTGATTTTAGAGTCATTATACTCATTGCTTGATTTATATGGTATGATGTTTGGTAAAGTTCTTTCAGACAGTGGCGATACAATCACAGGTGGTAATACTAATCTTCTAACCACTCTTGATATTATGAAGGAAATGACTGTTGATAAATTATTGACTGTTATCCAGACAAAATTGAAAGAAGTGACAACTTCTGTTGAGACAGACGAAATCGATGACGATCTCACCATTCCTGATTGGATTATCGACTTTTATTCATTATTTTTACCAATTTTCAACAGTGTTGGTTATAACGATAAAGCTTTCTTGAATCTTACTGATGATAAATTAGCTGATTTTTTTAAATATTTATTTGATGGGCCTCTTGATCTCATAGAGAAAACTTGCAAAAACTCAGATCAGCTGAAAGATGACGATGTAAAAACAAATGTCTTTAAAATCAACTGCTATGATTTCATAATTTCAAAAATTATCTCCTATCCAATCTTACAAAAGGAAACTGAAAAAATTCAAAACCTATTAAATTCTAGAAAGGCTAAATTGGAAGATTTGGAATTTAAGGCTCTTATTACAGATTGTGGTCTATCTGATATTTACAATTTAGTCAATATGATATTTTCAATTGAAAAAGATCTTGAATTTTTTGAAGTATCCTTTTATGAACCAATCACTGAAAATAAGATGTTTAATGTTGCCACATTTGTAGAAGTCAATAAAAAATTTCAAGCAAATCTTCCGTTTGTCTTATTGAATCAACAGGAAAAAACTTTGTCAAAATTGACTTCTCCTCTTATTTCATCAGATGTAAGTTATAGTTCATCAATAAGATTTGTCAACTTTTATTATAGACTGACATTGATTATCAATGAATTTTTGAAAACCTCAGACGGATATCCCGTTGATCCATTGACCTGGGATGATTTTCATGTGGCAACGTTGCTCGGTATTGATGAAGAATACTCAAAGCAAAGATATGATTTTACTTCATCTGCCGACCTTGGAAATGAGAGTTAATTGAGGGAAATATATGGCTTTCCACCATCTACTGATTTTTAGAATTAGAAAAACAATGTATAAAACTATCTACTATGTATAAAATTTGTTATTAATACAGATAACACTTGTCAAGCTTCGAGCATTTACATACATATATAAAGTGTAAAAAAAAAACATATAATCATAAAACGTTAGTGTGATCAGGCTGCTTACCTCTACCGTAACCATCCTTGCTATAGTAATCCATAGGATAGTAGTCGTCCGACCACATAACATCCTCTTCTAGCATCACATTAGCTTCATATGGTGTAAGTAGTGGTTTATCAAAGGCATAACCCCAATCAATGGATAATCTTGGACAGGCAACTTGAACAAAGGCATCAATGTCATCGAACATACTAAGTTTACTAGGGAAAATTTCAGATAAAATAATCTTTACTACTGTTCTTCCACTTTTTTTCAAATTTTCTTCTAAATGTGCAAGAGTCACTGGACTACCTTGTCTTCCTAAAGCTCCTAAAATCAAACCAACTTTTTTGGCAGATTTCGCTTTTGTTATAGCATCTTTTCTCACTTCAACCATTTCATGTTGATCGTATCTTTCTCTTGTAAATTTTCTAGAGTATGGATCATAACGATATGTTGGAATTGAAGGGTTATGAATCATTGCACTTTCAAGGTGGAATCTACCATCACCAATATAAATCATGGCATCAAATTGTTTTTCATCAAGTCTAGCTGATGTACAACCCAAGACTTCACCCTTTGATAATGGCATAGTTTGAGGTGGTATAACATATATTATTTTCTTTGAATTTTCATTCACTTCTTCTTCAGTTGGAGACGCAAGAATCTGCTTGATACTGTGGATAGTTGGATTGAATTGAATAGTACCAAACACAGAAAGTCTAGCACCATTTTCAAAGTTCTTTCGAAGCGTATTTATTAAATGTGATTCGTCTATTGCAATTGTAACAAATACGTATAGTACTTTAATTAAAGTGACATCAATAGGAACAAGACAAGAATGAGCATAATGTACTATGAAGTCGCAATCAAGAGACCTAGCTGTAAAATCATCAATACAACATGCACCATAAGATACATCACCCATGACAATGACTTCACAGTTACAAAATTGTTCTAAAATATCACTTATAACTAATGAATATATGAGTAGGCCTTCTGGCATCTGTAAACATACTCTTTTAGCGTTGGCGCTCTTTATTTTCCAAACAGTTTTATGAATTTCAAAATTATAATTTGAAGGTATTAACTTTATAGCTTCGTTTAACTCCTTATCTTCCAATACTTCAGGAGGGATTTGGTGTAAAAGTCTTGAAAAAGTTTTTGGCTTTCTTGGCTTCACAACCAAGGAGCCATTTTCCTCTGGTAGTTTATGAATATTGCCATTGGTAGTATCGGCAGGATCAGATTGAGATGGCTTTGAGCCCGCAAACCTTCTACGGGGAGCTTTCTTTTGAATGGCTTCTGTCGTCATTTTTCTTCGCTGTTATCTTAATTTTTAAAATTCAAAAGAGGATTATTTGAGTCCGTGGAGTAATAGCTGGTAGAGTACTAGCTGGCGTACTTGTATAGCTCCTTTTTATGTTCGTTAGAGATATAATATGTTTTATTCAATCAACGTATAGCACTTGCTAAATCAACAAATAATCTGAAGCGGTTTTGGTTTTGTAATCATGCATGAACCAAAATTTTTTTTTTTTCTATTACCCAAGTTAATAAGAATATACCGGGTGTACCGATGTTTTCATTTCACTCTTTATTTTTATTATTTTTTTTTTTTTATTTTACTTGCATATACTAATATATATCTATTCTGAAAAGAATATTTAAAATTGGTTTATATTTAACCTATCTGTAATATGATTTTTTATTTTTTATTAATAAAGTGCTTTGTTTAATTAAGTCTCACTATTATCAAAGTATAATTACAATGTTGACCCCTTTTTTTAAATGCTCACAAGATGAAGAGTATGTCTATATTGACGTAAAAATTTCAAATATCAGGTTTTCTGCTCCTGCTTTGGAGATGGTGATTGAAGATAATCTTTTTATATTTGCTCTTCCTCCATACTATCTTAGATTAAGATTTCCTCATAGTTTAATTGATGATGAGGAAAGGTCGCGTGCTGAATTTAAGAGCAGCGAAAGTATCATAGCTATTAGAGTTCCAAAATTAAACAAAGGTGAAGATTTTCCTGATCTCGATCTTTCAGCAAAGCTTCTAGCTAGAGCAAACGATAATCAATTAGAAATTGGAGATTCGCGTGTTCTGGACAGTCTTATTATAGATAAGAAGGACATGGGATCTTCCGCAGTTACACACTCTGACAAAAGACCACTCATTCAAGAAATGGATATTCCTCAATTTAATGAAAAACAAGTTGAACCAGCTACTGAACAAATGGATACTATTGAGACTGAAGGCTCGACTTTTAATTGGGAAATTGAACAAAAGCTACCAGAAGAGGTTCCAAATTTCACTGAACTTTCAAATGTTGCTAAATATGGATTCGACAATCAGTACTCCAATATGATGGATGTTTCTCTTGCTAACGGTAATGACATCAATGAGCTTTCAAAACCAGATGTGATGAACCCTGATGATAGAATAATAGAAAGGGTAATTAAAGAAAATTTAAAATTTGATCCTGAGTTTTACGCAAACGACTATCTTATAATCAAGTACAAAGATGATGAAAGCATAGACGATGATAAAATGTACAGTAGTATCATGTCATGGAAACCAATATGGAAGAAGAAATATTCCGCCTGGAGTAAAGCACAACAAGAAACAAAAGCTAAAATAGAGATTTTGAAAAATTCTGCAGATTTAGTGATAGAATCAGAAAATAATGCATTACCTAAATTAGAGATGCATGTAAAAGTGGATTTCACTTCAGAGGAGGAAAAGTTAATGCTTGATTTACCCAAGAAGTCTTATATTTTAGAAGATCCACGTCCAACATATTACACGCTTGTATCTTTGTTGTTTGCATACTCTTTTGATTTAAGAGAAAATGAAGGAGATCATACCGTTGAAAGTGCATGGAGTATTGGTAAACTTGCTCCTCAGATATCATGTCTTGATTCTCAACTAATACAAACGAATAATTCCACAGAAACAAATATGATTAAAGTTGTTGTCTTAACATCTTCCAGAAGGTCATTATGCTACCCATTGCATAGACACTTTGATCTGATAAAACAAGTTTGGGACGATGTTTATTATATACTGAGATGTGGTAAGAGAGCTGTTTTGAAGTGTTTGCTAGACTTAAGAGAGCAATTCAGATTTCATGATATATACTATGTGTATTGTTTAATTTTATTAGATGATCTTTGTTCTTGGGTATTGCAGGATTCTTGCTCTGAATTAGTATTGAGAAATCTTGCACATCAAGTTAGAAAAGAGAGTAGTGCCATGACAAGAAAGGATCTTATATTTGAAAAAATTATGGGGACACCTGAAGATGACGTGATGAAAGATTCAGAAGATTCTACGAATAGCCAAGCAGAAGAAGAGCTTGAGGTGATCAATCTTGAGGATATTGAAGAATTGGCTGAGGGTGCATACGCTGAGCAAAGAATAGGTTAGTATATTTTATAGACTTTGTAGATGATAATAGAAATTTTAATATGAAATCACCTTGACTATTTTGTTGAGAAGGAGACCGGGGCTTTGTTCCCAAAATACAATTATATAAACAGTAATACCATTTGGAGAAAAAGAATTACAATATATTTACAGAAGTTTTCCACATAATCAAAATAATTATTAATATACAACAGTAAAACAGGAAAAAAAATAAAAAGGTTGAAATTTAATTTGGTATCACTAAATGTAGGAATCTCAAACAACTATGGGTATCTCTATAATTAATTTTAATTTTAGTAGTTGTTAGAGTTAAATTAAAACGAATGAATAAGGGGGAGGGGGGTAGAATTGGAAATAAAATAAAATAAAAAAAGAATATAAAACAAATATAATATTTCACTTTATACTTTTGAGTAAAGATTTCCTTATCTTTAATTTAGAATATTGTAAAAAAAAAAAATATTTAGCATAATTAACAAATTAATCTTGGTTAGGACCCAAAATTTTATTTAGAAAACTTGGGGTTGACCTTCTGATACTAGATCTTGTCTTTGCTGGAGTAGGAGTAGCTGATGGACTCTTTAGAATACTTGTGTTTGCCGAATCATTTTCCCTTGAAAATGACAATGAGTTTGCAGTTATGGTATTAGAGTTTGCGTCAACTTTCTGTAGCTTTGGAGAAGAAGGAATAATTAATTCTGATTGAGTTCTTCTATGGGATATTGATTTTGGAGTTTCATTTACAAATGAGGATTGGCCTTCACGGTTAATACTTGGCGTTTTCATTAAGTTGCTATCGCTATCGGGATTAGAGCGCCTTCTCTTTTGAGACAACTGAGAACCTATGGATGTAGAAGTTGGTAAAGTAGACGATGAACCTTCGTTAGGTTGCCAGTGATGAAATTGTATAAGATGATGTTGTGAAGTCATTGATTCTTGTGAAGGAGGAGGAGGGGGGGGTCTTTTATCAGATTGTTTTTGTCTGGACCTACTATATGCAGACTGTTGTGGTTGAAATTGTGGTTGTTGTTGCTGTTGTTGTTGCTGCTGCTGCTGCTGCTGCTGTTGCTGCTGTTGTTTGTGTTGTTGTTGTTGTCTTGTAGGAGTCTGAAAAGACACGGTATCTGTTTCTGGGATCGCAACTTTTGGTGGTAAAGAAGAGTGTCTTTGATGACCCATATTTCTCTTGAACTGATTAATTGGTAATTGTTGATTTTTGGTCTTCTCTGAAGCACCTAGCATGGAAACAACATGAGCTCCTAGTTTTGCTGGAGATAATTGATGTCTTTGTGGTAATGATGTTGAAATAGGTTGCCTTACTGGAGATGCAGCAGGAGAAGGTTGTGGAGAACTTGTTGAGACAGATGAGCCACCTCCAAATCTGAAACTGCTCATAGGGTTTGGATTGGTGTTATATGGATCTTGGGATAAAGGCTGTCTTGCAGCATTTTGTTGTTGCTGTTGTGCAAATCTTTGTTGTACTGATGGATCTTGTACAGTTGAAATTGTTGCATTTCTTTGGTGGTTGTATATGAATGGTTGCTGTAATTGTGGTTGTTGCAAAGGCATATTTGGTACTAACTGAGGATCTGGTGGTAGTTGAGTTGAAGATGAAAATTGTAAAGGTTGATCAGTAGGAGGGACGTTTAATCTATGACGGTTTGTTAATGGTGTTTGTTGTAATGGATGAACAAATGTTTCTTTTGGAATTGAAGTAGGACCTGTTTTAGAACCTAATTCTTGTAATTGTTGTTGTACTACTTCTCTTTCTTGATCATTTATAGGGATATTAAATAAATGTGGAATTAATGATCCTGGGACACCTGCATGTAATGCTCCTTTTAATACTTCTAAAGATCTTTTCATTGTCTCTAATCTATAAAATTCTTGTTTTGTCTTTTCTTGTTCAAGTTTTAACTTGAGTGCGTCCGCTAATGTTTGTTCATTATACGGCCAGGAAGTTATTCCTTTACCTAATAATGTCGAAAACAATAAACTGTTAGGCGTTTTATTATCATTTGATTCTTCTTTTTCATTTTCTGATTTCTCTTTGTTCTGATCTTTGTCTGGGTTTTGATAATCAGACAATGCAGATGATGATGATGTCGTTGATGATGCAGCAGTTGTTGTTGTAATATTAGTTCTTGCAGTTGTAGCAGTACTAGCTTGTGAATTCAATCTTGCAGAATCATTTGAAGAGCTTTCTTGTACCTCTGCAGATGAACTCGAAGCTGGCCCAGAAGATTTACCTGCACTTTTATGTTCTTTTACACCTTGCATGTGTTAAAAAAAATTGTGTGTTGTAGATTACCTATTGAATTGATATTTCAAATTTGTTCTATTTTGTTTTATTTTATTTTAAAAAAATTTTATGATTCTATAATTTATATCTTTTGGATATTAGTATCCTGTAGTAATAGAGGATAGGGGTGATATAGATGTTGAGTAAACTATAGTAATTGATATCTTCTCATTTGAGCTATCTTGGTAGAATTGTTCAATAAAAAGCAATTATTTATTTTCTATTTTTGGAAAACAAAAAAATAACAGAAATGCCAGTTGAAAAAAAAAAGGAATGAAAAATAAATAAATAAATAATTGATTTGTTCTAAATTGTATTCGATTTAATTCCGATAGTAAAACTAACAGGTTGATCAACCTTTTTTTTTTCTTTCTTTCTTTTTTTTTTGAATCTAACCAGAACGACGTTAAAAAGATCTGACTTCAAATGCAAGGGAATGTGTTGGTATTAGTTCAACAGCAAAAAAGAAATATATATACCTACTGATCAGTAGTCTAATGATGATCTTATATTGGATATAGAGAGGAGTATTATAAGTTTTGCTAAGATTTCATATATCTTATTTACAATCTGTCAGGTTACTATTCTAATCTATTCATTCCTTTCCCTTAATTAAGTTATTATTTTGGCAAGATAGAATACAATATTTGGCGTCACGTTAGGGGAAGGATTGTGGCAATGATTCGATACCATCTGTTTAACGCTACGAGTAGTTGATTCCTGTGAGTAGTATTCGATTTACTATTTACTGTTATGAGTAATTGAGGGATACTACACAAGGAATAGCATAGCGTGATGAAAGAAGCAAGAAAGGGATATCAGTAAGAAGAAAAGAGCATGTCATATCCACTTTACTACAAGAATTGTAAGTATTAGAACTTGAAGACAGAAACTAACTAGATCTGTTTTCTAATTTAGAAGGTCAGTCAGCCAAACACTCAGACACTTAAACACTTAAACGGACGCACAGGGGAGGGATTGAGCTCTTTTAGATTTAACCAGTTTAGCTAACAAATAATTATAAATAGCAGTGGACCAGAGCACGGTACGTTCAGGGCTGGTGATGCGACACCGCCAGGCCCGAGGATGGAAAGCACGGCCGGAAAAAACAGTGCGACGCAGATGTAAAAAAATCAATAAAGCCAATATAGCTAGAAAATAGTACAAAAATAGCAAAAATAACAAAACAATGCGCCATGGAAAACAAATCAACAATGCCATAATTGAGAACCATACATATACATTACACGCATATTTAGCATACTGAGCTTATTGAGCTTATTGAGCTTATTGAGCTTATTGAGCTTATTGAGCTTATTGAGCTTATTGGGTAGACAGTTGGTGCCACCGCAGAGCTGGGAGGCAAGTGCATGCATGCAGCTGCGTTATTTGTGCGTCACTTCTGCATATGTTGCGCATGTACCGTGCATTACGGTGCGTTGCAAACACAAAGTTCTAAGGCTGGCTGCTTTGACGTGGGGCATCCCGGAGCACGGAGGAGACAGGCCGCTCTTCAGCCTGTCAGTCTGTCAGACAGTGCGGGTATATCAAGAAATGACGCTATGATGACAAGTGCTGTCTTCGATTATCTAAAGGGCCTTTTTCTCTTCATATTTGCAGGTACCTTGTACTGTAATCTCCATTTCTGGCCCTATCCCTGCCTGAATGCTCCCGCGTTAGTGAAGTCAGGAAGGAGGTAGATTCTAGTTTACAATTGTAAATGAGCCGTTAGTTTCCTGGCCGCAAGGTTACTTCCACTCCTTTCTTTTAAAAACCGGTGAAGTATTTATAGTAGCAATTAAAGTTTTCTGTGTCTAAAGAGGAGTTTAAGGAAAGCAAATTAAAGAAAAAAAATGAAGATTGGCTATCTATCTAGATAACAAAATTATTTAGATTGAGCTGAATAATACATTTATACGGACGAACAACACTAAGTTTAATTCCTCCTTTTGGAAAGTTCATGTCTCTTATTATCTTTTCACTCTTTCTCTCTTTCTTTTTTTTTTTATTTAATTTAATATTTATCAATTACAGTTTTCTGAGAGGGTCTGGTCAATGTACTGGGACCCCATATATTTGTGTGTATGATTTTTCTTTTTAACCAGTGTCTAAGATTTATTTATGGTATAATCATGATATATTTCTGAAATTTTCCTGGCATATTTCTGGCATGGTCATCTTCTCCTTACTCCACTTCAAATATCGTACGCTTTGACTGTGTGTTTTTGTCCGTGATTTATTTTTCTAGGCCAGCCGCGCGTCTACTCTGCATAATCGAGCAGCTCTGGTAGATTCGCGTATTGTCAACGGTGTTCTCTGTCTTTATCTAGAAGAAATGATGAGTCCGGGTTACAGTACTACTGTACTTCTATGTGTTGGCATGCTCTAGGATGCGTTGTATGCAGTATCCAGTAGTAAATGTTCGCTTCTCTGGTTGTTTTTGTCAGTGTACGGACTGGACTTGTACACTGTTTGTGTCTATTGTTGTTGTTGTTGTTGTTGTTGTCAGCTTGGTTTTTTGTGTTTCTTATTTTACCTGGAAGTTGTCCATGAGACCATTGACTGATAAATTTAGAACCAGGCGATTATTTTATCTCCCTTGCCTACGTCTCTCTTTCTCTCTTTCTCTCTTTCTCTCTTTCTTTCTTTCTTTGATTGCCGCCTGCTTCTCCGCTCGTCTGCCTTGATGCCTGGTTGCCTCGTTGCCTCTCTATCAGCCTCTGTCTCTAGTTGTGTTGTTAGAAGATTATTAGTTTATCTGCTCAAAGAAAAATGTTGACTTAATGGCGCTGTAAACCCTTGTGTATCAGTGGTACATCTGTATTGTTAAAACAACTTGAAATCTTGGTTGGTTCACTGCCCCTCTCTCTACTACTAGACACTAGACTCCTCCTTGAGTGTGTCTTTGGTTCCTCTGAGTGTGGCCAGACCAAGATGCCAAAGGCCTTTTCAGCGCTAGCTGTTAAACATGTTTTGTACCGATACTCTATGTATATGCAGTTAAATGCAGTGGTATGTATTATTACTGCAGCTGTTCAAAAATCGCAGTTTATTACCTGAATTCACCATAGCAATATACCAAACTAAGCTGTCATTTGTTCTTTTTGACTAATTGTATTGAAGCATATATATATAAATACCCTTCCTTATATATAATAAATATCTTATTTAATTACCAATTTTACCATTTTGGTAAAAGCAGCTCATTTCTCCAAATTTGAGATTTGTTCTGTGGGATTTCATTTATTTTACTGATTAGGATTTTCGTTATTGTCTATATAATTGAAATTTTATTAATTTGGATAATTTGGGAAATCTAATTGTTCTTCTTTTGTCACTTTTAACACTGAAACTCATTTTTTTATTTAAGATTCTTTAAACATGTAATTTATTTTCTTTTTTTTAAACTTTTTTTTCCTTCTTTTGCCTTAATTATATTTCCTGAAATAGAGAGAATTGAATTCTGCTGTGCTCTGCTGTGATGTTAAACGTTTTCTAATTTTACATTTTTTATATTATGAAGACTTAAAGGACCATAATATTATTTTATTTTACTTTTCTGTTTGTTTTTTTGCCTAAGCTCTTTTAAAATATTAAACTAATGGTGGATTGAAATGAGAGCCAATCATTCACCAGGTCATTAGAGAAATGCCTTAATTAGGACCGCTTTATCAAGGACAATACTTCCAACAATTTCAGTCTACGGTTTTTTTTTTTCATGCAAAAATTGTAGTTTCAAAGGTGAAATCCTGGCCATTTCTTATACGGACTCCATGTTGTTTAACAGTAGTAGATTTGTACCAGTACCTTATTTTGCGCATCATAGAAAAATATACTGTTTCCTTGTTTCCTACTTCTCTTCTGATTATTATTGTTGTTTACTCTTCATCCTTTTGTCTTTTATCATTCTATTTTTTCTTTATATTACCTTTTCTTTTTCGTCTTACGCTTACATTGGTAAACACACTTCCCACTCCGCTGACATCTTCTTTGTTCTCATAATTTCCCACATTTGTGCTGAGCGGCTTTAAGGGCTCAAATAATTTTTGTAATTTTTGTATGCCAGAGAGAGTATATGCTCGAAGGTAGTTTAAAAAGATGTGGATGTTTCAATTGTTGCATTGTTTACAAAAAGATTGCTTGCAGCTACTTTGTGTATATACTTTGTATTTTAATCCTTTTCAATCTTATATTACCTCAAAGCGGTAAAACTTAGTGTGAAGTATAATTTATTATCTATCTATTATAAGAAATTGTATAGAATTAAAATTAACAGAATATAACTTTAAATTTATTAATATATATACATATAGTTATTTTTTTACTCCTTTCGAATTAATTACATCATTTAATATTGATTACTTTTAATATTAGTTAGTTAAAATAATCATAACAATAACAATAAGAAATTAATTCACCAAATTAAATACATCAAATTATGTAAATTATGTCAAATTAACCAGTAATTAAAATCAAGCAACATAAAAATAGCTTAAGCTAGTGGGTGGAGGCACTTTAATAGCCCTTTCCAGTCTCCGTAGGAAATGACCAACTAGAAAAAAAGATTAGTTATAGAATGAAAAATGCATTCTAATATACATAACACTGACCGACTTTAAATTGTTTGTTTGCGATGGAGTATTTGTAACATTATCAGCTCATCATAGGGGCGTTAACCCTAGAAGTTCAGTTTCTTACAAGAGTCTTGTGGTGTGTAAAAATTGACATTTGCTTAGACTCCCATGAGTAAAGAAAACAAAATAAACCGTGCTTTGACAGCCTGCGATACACCATAGACTCCTTTCCTTTATAACGCACCTTCGGCGTTCAAGGAACCCCCATGATTGTTTCACAACGGCACCCTGCCTGTCGGTCGATTTTGCTGAATTTTCATAGATTGGCCGGTCGTGGAATTGTTCACCGCTGAAACAAAATAAGAGTATGCGGTGAGTTGTGTGATGAACTGACTAGTCGAGGAACGAATATACATAAGATGATTTGAGCGATTAAAACTGTTTACTATCGTGATGATGAATTATCAATGGATATATATGATTATAATATTTGATAAATTTTTCCATATTCTCAGTTGGCGGCTAGCAGGGACGGTTGAAGATCATCTATCTATTCCTGAATGAATTTAAAATAATGCCGATTGCGCTTAATATTCACCATCTTCTTTTTTACCTCATCTGTATTTTGTACCATAAGCTTTTCTGTTGTCATTCTGTGACAGAAGCAGCCGCTGGAGATCCACTCGTGGTGCTACTGTTTCGCTCCATCTCTTCCTTATTGTGGTTCCTTTTTTTAGTCTAGTGAGTATTATCTCAACCATCCGCACATTATGTAGGTCAGTTGATGCTTGTTGTGGCGGCTTCGTTGTGGCGGCTAGAGCGGGGCTAAAAAAAATGGTCTGCACGCCGTACGGCTCTGGCTATAATGATTAGGCACTATATGCCTTCTACGGCTCAGTTTGCGGCGGGTCGTCTCTTCCCTTATCAGTCCCCCATCCATCCGTTCCTTCTCTTGTCAAGAATCTCATATGTCAATTTCTAACTTGATGGGAATTGTGTAAAAGGTAGTAAAACACTTCCATATGTTATGCATTAGTTTAGTTTAAAATAAATGTATATCTGCTGCTTGGTCTTATCACATAAGTTGATATTTACAATGTGGGAATTTTTTTTTGAAATGATGGATTTTTTTGCATGATTACAAAGTTCTAGACTAATAATTTTACAGCTTGAAATTTCAAAAATATACTAAAAGTATACTATGTATTTATATGTGACAAGATTGTAAAAACTGCTCTCCGTTTATGATCCCTAAAACTACAAATATATTTAATTTTTCTTACATAGCTAGTTTTACCAGTTACCAAAGAAATTATATGATGTTTAAATTAAGCTAAATTAAATTAAATTAAATTAAATAACATATAGATATATAGATATAGATATCGATATAATTATAAATATAAATATAAAACATGGAAAAGTTTAATATTAATAGATCAACTATTAATATTACATAATAAAAGTATACATTCGAATTTAATCACATAAATATTAAAGTGATAAAAATAAAATTAGTATTAGTGCTATTATTTGCCATTACGAATTGATTCAAGCAGACTCTAATTTTTCATCTAATGGAACAGCAGCAATATCATCTACAGATGAATCATCATCATCGTGTAAATTGGATCTTGGACCAAAATAATATTTATATTTGTAACAATAGAAATACACTAATGAAAGAACCCAACAACCACCAGTAATAACAACTGTATAATTCATAGATTCTTTATCAACGGATTTATCAGCTGGGAACATACATAAAAATATAATAAATGCACCCCAGAGACAAGTAACCCAGTTTAATGGTTCAGAAAATTTACCAAGATAAAATGGACCTGGTTTAAATCTATCTCTTCCAGAAGTTAATCTTAAAAATACAGGTAAACACCAAGCTAAGTAATTACCAGCAACACCTAAACTGAATAAAGCATTTTGACATTGCTCACCACCAAATGTAAGACAACCAACAGTTAAACCTAATAAAGCAGCAAAGATAACAGCTCTAATTGGAGCAGCTAATTTTTTGTTGACAACTTTAACAATAGAATGGAATGGTAAACCATTATCTCTGGCAAAAGCCCAAATTTGTCTTGATAAAGCAGCTAAGATAGATGAACCCATTAACCATTGACAAATAGCAATAAGAGCCATAAATGCAACAGCCCATTTCTTTCCTAAAGAATCGTAAATAATTTGAGCAAATGGGAAACCAGTTGAAGAATTAATAACAGCTTGAGTATCTGGATTCATACATGCAGTAAAACAAATGATAATAAACCAACCAACAATACCACAGAATGTAATAGAACCAATGATACCAATTGGAATACCTGTTGTAGCATTCTTTGCTTCTTCAGACATATGAACACATGAATCAAAGGCTCCAATAGTCCAAACGGCAGACATCATAGATAACATAAATTGCCAACCTTTTGGCCAAGTTGAGAAATTTTCAACTTGTCCAAAGATAAAAGAACCATCATTAAAACTTGCATTGATTTTTGTGCCAATTGGAACAGCAATAAAAAATAATACAATTAAACCAGTATTACAAACTGAAGAAACGGTTTGTAATACAGCAACATTCCTACTACTAAGACATGTGATGACAGCTTGAGAAACAACACCAGCAGCAAAAATACCGTATAATTTTGGATTGGTAATATTAAAATCACCATCTTTATTAATAAAGGCAGCAGCTAAAATTTCTTCAGCAAAACCAAAATTAATGGAACATAAACCACCACATAAAGCCATGGAATTTGATAAACCAATCATATACGATAATGGAACTCTGATTTTCTCTGGGGCATAATAATAAGTCCAATAATATAAACCACCGGATGTTGGAATAGCAGAACCTAATTCACTCATTGAAATACCAACAAGTAAGATGAAAAAACTTGATAAAATCCAAGACCAAACAAAACCTGCAGGTCCAGAAGCTAACCCTGTACCTGTAACAGAAGCAATTGATGGTAGTAAACCCATAATTGAGTAAGCAATACCAAAAATTTGGAATGTTGAAAATTTTCTTTTCAATTCTTGCTTATAACCAATTTCAGCTAATAAATCTACATCACCACCAACATGTTTTGCATCAATTTCTCTTAAAACTGATTGATGTGATCTAATAGCTTCGATCCGCGAATCAATGGGGGATCTAATAGATTTAATGACGTTTAAATCCATGATATTTTTATTTCTATTTTATTTCAAATATAAATAAAATTTATATCTTAGTATTAATAAAATAAAATCAACATAAAATGATTCACAGCAAAATAAAAGGATTTAAAAAGTTATTTATATCTGACTCTTAGCAATCTAAAAGAGATGGCTCATTTCTGAAAACCTAGGCGAAATTGTATTGAAGATAAGCATAATTACGGTTCAGATAAATCACAATGTTGCTATGGTTAAAGTGTAGGCACTATCTGCATTAAGATAACAGTTACAATAGCTAAATAGTAATAGACTTAGAAATGGTAATTCGCTCTACTCATTTTTTCTGAATCCTAAATATTGTCTAATTAGTACAAATTAGGCGGGTAAGTTTGATAATCTATACCGACAGAGTGTGTTGATAAGAAGCTATATCTAAAAAATTATGGAATTAGTTTACCAAATAATGTATAATATGCATGGCGGGTCACCAAACAATGCAAAATATTAGAATTACAGAAGACAGATATCCCTGCTATTAGTTACAGTATTAAATAAAGCGTGACATAGAGTTTAGATTGGGGGTTTGCAATAATAAAGCTGGAAGTCATCTCAAAAGATTCTAGATATCTGTCAGGTACATATTAACTTTCAAGAGAACGTTTTCAGCCAAGATATTCGATAAAAGCGCTTGGCTTTTATTTTTTTACATCTAAGATATTCATGGAAGAAATAGGAAGGTGTAAGTTGTGTATTCTAAAATATGGACAGCTCTATTAAAGCTCCAAAATATCTATTTAAACAGGTGCAAATGCAAATGCAAATGCAAATGCAAATGCAAATGTAGAAATCTTGTCTTGTCTGATTTTATAAATGATGCTGATTATGGAGTGGAATAAGAATGTCAAAATTTATGAAAGAAGGCTAGACTGTTAGATAGGATCCACAATCTTATATAACTTGGAGCAATCAGTAATAGATTATGTGTGTATATATTTAGAATTAGCCGATACTTAAAGCACTTGGGCCAGAGTTTTTACCAAGAATGATCTCGATAAGGATGGGATAATGGCCAAAGAGTTCCCGATACTTTTTAGGTATTGTACTTCAGCGTCGCCAACAATTGGTGTCAGTATGTCTTTTACCACTAAAATGCGTACTGATCCTTGTTATGGGGGTAATCTTTACATAATTCTAACTTGTATTATGTGTATTATGTAGTAACCAGTGCTCTGGCTGCAAGAGCGGAGGTCTGAATATAGGACAGCTGCAGACAGCCTATGTAATTCTCTCCAGCAATCCATCAATCACCAAGGCACGTTAGCGGGTGCAATGCATCCAGCAAAACGGCAGAACAGTGTGCGAAATCCGTTTTGAGTGATAACTAACGGGCAGCGATGCTGAGATGGCATTGCCTTTGCCGTGGGTGGAGATGATGAACGCCGAGGTCAGAGATTAAGGACCAGCGGTTAGTGTGCGTAGCTGCATAATAGATTTGGTGGTGCAGATACCGGTAATCAGACTATCAGATTACCAGACTATCAGACTATCTGGCTATCTGGTTATCAGGCTATCAGCTACATTTGCTCTAACGCATTATCTGTCTGCTTGTTATCTTTTAAAGTTTGTCGTGCAATGGACAATGATAACGCGGGCTGTTTTCATTTGCTGTGAGCATCTACCAATTTTTTGGCAGAACCCCAAGTTTGTATCTTAGTCATCTCATTGGGTTGCTACTTATCTTATCTACGTAGCGGTCCTCCAATCTGTGGACTGAAAAAAAAATAATGCCTTATGTTCACTATTCACAGAATATAAAGCGATATATATCGAAATTATGTATTCTTATTGCATTCAGAAAAATTATTAAAATTGTGAATCTGTCAGCTACCCAGTTTCAATATCGCTGTCTCAGTAAATGACACGACAACATCACATTGTGCGTTTTTTAGCCAAGACTTCGAAGTAACTAGCAAATCATAATTATAAAGAGAAGAAGATGGGATGACTTTATGTGGGAAACTGCAACCCAAACTCCTGACCGGCATCGGCTTCTCTTGTAATTCTTTTGAACTCAAGCTTTTCCTGGTTTAGAGTTCGTTTCAGATATGACTACCTGCCTTATTTTTACAATCGTTGATTATGTTACGGTGAGTAAAAATTTACAATCAAATACGTGGGTTTTATAATCATGTACCTATCTTAAACAATAAACGATAATGAGAGATAATAACCACCTCCTGCTACAACATGGCGGTGAGGAAAAAAAGGTATGCATGGTTTTATCTTAACTGAAGAGTGATAAGATGCTTATCCGCGGTGGATCACTGACAACATGACTTCATAGTCCTTTATAGGTAGCCTATTTGGATTAATGCACATAAACGTCTCATATCTTGAACGGGCAAGTTACGGCAAAGAGTAGAGTCGGTTTGGCCCTACAGAGAGATACACATTATCAGTCCATGTCGCTCATATCAGCCGAGAATTTATCTGTTTATGAAATACTCAGGTTCATCCATCTGAAAAGAGTAACAGTTCTGCGATTAAATCCGACCTTGCATCAGTTATTTATTATTTCCTTCACTCGGCTTGAAATATTTATTCCGTTTACTCTCCGGAAAAGAAAAATTAAATAATAGGAATATCAGGTAAGAGATCGATCGTATGGATCTTAAAGAACTGTATAAAAGGTTGTAGAGCGACTCAACCGATATCAACCACTTTAATAAAAGTTCAAAAGGTTTGTTTTCGGGGAATTATTTTTATGTGGAAGAATAAAGAATATCTCACAAACGGCATTCAAAAGTTAGTTTCCCGCTAGGAGATATATTCATTTCTGCTACATTTACAACTGATTTAATACTATCTTCGTAGTTTGATAAACGTTAGACTGTCTCGTATAAGAGTTAATTTGTCCCGCTAATATTCTTTAAAAATATATCCTTTCCTTTTCTTTATCTTAACAAGAAATCTGTGTATGCATGCCTTATTATCAAAGTCCAGAAGTTACATAATGCTTTGAAAACATACTGAAAGATATCCTATTAAAACTAGGAGCAAACAAAGCTCTTTCGGTGATTCATTATCGCAATTCTTCCACACACCACTAAGAGATGAAGAGATTCTCTATTATTATTAGAAGTTGGAACCTTACTAGCGGCTTCCGTGAAAATATTATTTTGCTAAAATCTTAACATAATTATTATCTTTAATGATTATATATAAATTTAAATTTTATTTTATTAGAAAAAATTTATCCTAAGCGCTTATTTTGATCAGACACCTTACCTATAATGTCTTTTTCTTTTTTTGCTTGCTTTGGTATTGTATACACCGAAATCAGCAAAGATGGCTTTAAGAAATTAAGAGTAACATGGATTTTCTAATTTGATAGAATTTTTTAATCTTTCTGCAACTTCCATCTTAAAAAATGTTCAAAACCTCTGTTTTCATATCTGAAATATAGCCCCGTATTAATACAAAATTTAAAATTAATGCTTTTACTTTCAATGTAATCCAATGGTAACAACTATTTTTCGATCAACTTTATTAGAAAAGAGGATTTTATTTCTTAATTTTTACTTTTTCAAAGATTGTATTGAAGATTTTGCTGACTTATAGGAATCAAGAATCACGAAATAAGCAAACCACAAAACAGACACCCTACTTCTAAAATTTGAATTTGTCGAAATCTTATTTATAGTACTAAAATAAAGTTGTGAAAGGTTTGGGTAAATTATGCTGGTACAACACACGCTAAAGTAGTGTTAACTCTTGTGTGTAGAGATGTTTTACCAATAGTCGCGTTTATATCGAAACAATAGCGTCTTAGCCTGGCGCGAAGATTAAGAAATCTTCATACCTACGTATGGAAAGAATCTTTTACCTACTGTCGCGTTGAAACGATGAAACAAAAATAGACTTGATAGATGACTGAACTAGTCTATTAAATTATCAATTTATATTTATTTAGCAAATACGAATTAATCAATAAAACTAGTTTGTTTAGATTTCAAAGATAAAAGAGTTATTGGCTAACTGAAAACTTGAATTTGATTCAGTCATATTTTCCAAGTATTAAGCTTCTTTTACAAGAAATAAAACACTAAAAGCTTAAAAATCATCGGTCCACAGAAAAATTAACTATTCATAAAAAATATTCATTATCATTAATTAACAAATTAAAATGTCCATTGTATCACTATTGGGTATAAATGTTCTCAACAACCCAGCTAGATTTTCAGATGCGTACGAGTTTGAAATAACGTTTGAGTGTCTGGAGCCATTAAAAGATGACCTTGAATGGAAATTGACATACGTTGGGTCATCTAGATCGCTAGAACATGATCAAGAGTTAGACTCAATTCTTGTTGGCCCAGTTCCAGTTGGTGTTAATAAATTCATATTGACCGCAGATGCCCCTTCTCCTGAACTTATTCCAGCATCTGAGTTGGTCTCCGTTACAGTTATTTTATTATCATGTTCATATAAAGACAGAGAATTTGTAAGAGTGGGTTATTATGTTAATAACGAATATGATTCAGAAGAATTAAGAGAAAATCCACCAAACAAGGTGCAAGTAGACCACATTGTTAGAAATATCTTAGCCGAAAAACCAAGGGTTACAAGATTCAATATAGTGTGGGATAACGAAAATGATAATCCTGAAGATTTCCCTCCAGATCAGCCAGAAGTTGATATTGATGAAGAGGACGAAGATAGATATGCAGATGAAGATGATGAAGACGAAGAAGAAATTGCCGACGATGGAGATGCAGAAGATGACGAAGACACAAAGGACACAACTCCATTAAAAGAAATAGTCAAAGGTGAACCAGTAGACAAGAAAGAAGAATCAAATGATGCAGATGAAGAAGATGATATTGAAGAGGATATTGGAGACGACGATGAGGAGGAAGATATTGAAGAAGATATTGATGAAGAAGAAGAAAACGAAGATGAAGAAGAAGTAGAGGACGAGGAAGCTGCTGATGAAGTTACAGAAGCTGCTGAAGATGACCAAGATGAAGATGAAGAAGCTGAAGATGATGCTGAAGAAGTTGCTGAAGAGGAAACTGGTGATATCACTGAAGAGACCAACATAGAAGAAATTACCGAAGAGATAGTAGAAGATCGTTCTAATATTAAAAAACGTAAGCTTGAAGCAACGGCAGAAGCCTGAGTCTTCTTTCTGTCAACCACAGATTTTGTATTTTATTTTTATTAACTTATATACAGTTTATACTCTAAATTTAATGTATTTTTTTTCACTTTAATATCTATTTCCTAACATCAACCCTTTATTTTTACATGTTTACTCGAAAAAAAAGTTTAAGGATAGTGATAAATTATATATATATATATTATACGCGTAGTTGATAAAAATACAATAACTATTTTACACCTTTTAAGATCATAATATCTATCTATTTATCATGTTGTTCCCATAATTCATTAATCATTTGGAAAGTCTTTGTAATAACGGATTGCATTTCATCATCTGAGATAGAATTCAGAATAAGCATTTGTTTGAGCAATCTTATCATTGAATCGGGATGCCATCTGATACGCTCTAATTTAATATTTTTCAGATAAGAGTGTGATCCAGCTGATAGAATAAATGATTTCAAGTTTTCTAAATTTAAGATTTCAACATTCCCGGTTCTATTTGGAAATAATATCTGGTCAAATTTCAATTCATTAAAATTACCTTTTGCCTTATTCCAAAACTCTAAATACATTTCATATGTATAATCTGGGTCATCCTCGGTTGGTTTAAATGAAGAGATGTCGTTTTTCATATTTTTATCTGATTCATTCTTGAAGTCATCATCGGGTTCATTGTATATATGAGAGAATCTTTTTCCACTATTTGCCTTTTTATTTTCCTCTTTGGAATCAGGTATCTCGTCTTTGCTTTTATATACGAATCTATATCCGTTTACAGATCTCTCTCCTTCAAATATCTCTCTCTCATTTCTAGACCTTGTTTTCTGTTTATTGTGATCTACAGTGACTTTTGGCCTATTAATATTAACTCTTTGTTTTTCCGATTTTCCTAAACTGTGCATACCTGCTACTCCTTCATCTGAAGTCACAGTGTTGGAGATAGTATCTTCCTCTTGAGTATCTTTAAATTTTAATCTTTTGCCATTGTTGATTTTTCTAATTCCTTTTAATGAATCAGAAACATTGCCATTTATTTTCTTTGCTTGCCTTTGGGTTAAAATATTCTTCACAGTCTGTCGTTTTGGGGCAATATTTATTCTCTGTTTATTGTAAGATTCCCTTGTAGCGGGACTTAGGTATTTGATTTCCCTTAGTGATTCTTGTGAATCGTCTGAAGAAACATCCGAAACCACGTCATCAGACATATATCTACAATAATCAATATCAATAAAAGCATCAACGGTATCTCAAGCACAGTTATTGAAGTATAGATATCCAAAAGAAGCACTCTCTTATAAGCTACAGTGAACATTAAAGGCACAAATACAACAGTAATACACCTAAAGCTGTACATCTGGACACCATATTGAGAAACTGCTTACCATTCGGTATCTTCTAATGGGCAGGTACAATGTGCGCTCGTGATAAAATAGGAAATTCTCAGGCAAAAAAGTACAATCTCACCAAAACTGAGCAAGCTCCCCCATCCCTCACGGATTACCTAATGCCCGTGCCTGACAAAAAAAAAAAACTTTTCGAATACTTAAAAAGATTGAAGTATTATACTTACAGACTTATTTATAAATATATAAAAGGTGAAACTATTGACATTACAATATTATAAGAGTTACCGGATTTATATAAACTTAAAACAAGATGCTCAGATTAGTACAGCGTCATGCCAGCTTTAAGAGAGCTATAATAGGTATCCCTAGATCACATGTCAGCGGCCTGACACTCGTCGAAGTCCAAATACAAAAGTTTCACACAAGTACTATTTCTAACAAGGGTATAGGACAACAAGAGAGAGTAACTTTTGAGCATGATGATGACATATTTTCAGATCCTGAAAAGGCTGTGGGAACAGAAGCAACTACATTACAATATGCCTATCGTCGACATGGTGAAACCTTTGGTCAACTGGTTCAAGAAGTTCATCATGGAAGAGATCCTTTGCATAACGAAAGAGTAATCAGTCCTGAAGAGGCTTTGCTAAGTGTTGATCCACGTTATAGAGATACAGAAACAGGTGAACTTCTCAGAGGTGCTACAAGTGCAGAATCAAGACTCCATGAGGATACATTGAAAGGGCGTGTCAATAGAAGACGTATTGTGATACCCGAAGATATCTCTAAAGCGATTAACAATAATATGCTACTGTTACATGATCCAAAGAAACTCAGACAAAAAGCTGCTGAATATTACGTTAAAATGAAAGAAACTGATTTACAAGTAGAAGTGAACTCATTTGAAGATATAGACGCAGATACACAGATTGCTTCGACTTTCATTCAAGATTACGCCTCCAGCTATCAAGTTCTTTCAGAGCTACGTAACCGCATTGGAACAGAAAAATTTAATCCTGATAAAGTTATGACATATGGCTATGGGCCAGCTACAGGTATGCTTGCATTAAATGAAATAATGGGAGACGATTTCAACCCTTCTGTCAAAGATGTTGTGATTAACGGTTCATTTTTAATGGAAAGAAGAGCAAAAATCTTACTCAGTAGACAGGCTAATGAATACCACGCAAGAGGAGAAGCACAGAAAGACCCTAGAGAGGATGAAAGCGCTAATTTGACTTCACAGAAAGATGTCGGTGCTAATGAATCACAACAGACAGAAGTTACTAGAGACCTTTCTAATGAGGAAATTGAAGAATACGAAGAGGAGTTGGATGATACCAGAGCTCAAGAATATGTTGGTAAAGTTAAGACAAAAGCTTTGAAGATAAAGTCAATTATAATGAATGGATTAAGACCTGAAAGCAATAAGTATGATTTAATTATTGCTTCCCATCAACTATTGGCGGATAAAAAGTTTTTTCCACATCAAGTTGATCAAAGAATTAACAGACTAATCAAAAGACTTACATCTGGTGGGCATCTTATAATTGTTGAAAGAGGTAATCCATTGGGATCTGAAATTGTTGCAAGAGTCAGACAAGTGGTACTGAGACCTGAAAATAATGAAAATAATTTAGAAAAGATTCCAAGGTTATACAGAACAGAAAATTTTTTAGCCCGAGATGCAAGCGAAATGGAAAATTTTGAAGATACAGATGAGATTGAGCCAGAGCTTTTTGAAGCTTATGATGTTATTGAAGAAGAGAAGCTAGAACAGGAGGAATATCATTTAAAAATAGTTGCCCCATGTCAACATCATGGAAAATGTCCTCTCCAGTTTTCAAACCCAGAAGTCTTCAAATATGGTCAAGTTGGTAAGAGACTCAAATTTTGCAATTTTAGTATTGATGTGCAGAGACCAAAATTTATAATGGAATTGAAACGTGGTGCCAAATTGGCTACAAAATGGACTACTGGTACAAGTGCAGTGCCAATCAAAGGTTTAGCTCAACCTGGAAGGGGTAGAGCATCATGTAATGATTTTGAGGTTGCTAGCTTTTCATATTTGGTTCTTGAACGGTCTGCCAATGATGAAAAGACTTTGAACGATATTGCTGAACTTTGGGAGGCCGAAAATAAGCAAATTGAAGAAAAGTTAGATAATAATAAACCTGTTAGAGAAATTGGGTTCAGTAGCGACTCTATTGATCATTGGCCTAGAACTATAGCCACTCCATTAAAGAAGAAGGGGTTTGTTATTGCAGATATGTGTGCTGCTTCTGGTCACATAGAGAAATGGCATATATCCAAGTCAACTGGTAATATTGATTACCATGATGCGAGAAAATTAGATACTGGTGATTTATGGGCCCTTGGAAAGAAGTCTGCTATACAATCGACGAAAGAGAATACTTTTTATTTCGAAAGAATCAAACAAAAGGAAGAGAACATAAGAAAACAAAAGAAGCGTAGTGCTGATAAGATAAAAAGAAAAGTTGTCTCTGATTATCGAAATGCAATGAATTCTGACCCAGAAAATTTGGATGGTACCATTAAAAAGATGGCATATATCGATGCTTATATGTTCCTTGGAAAGCCAAAACAACAACAACTATTGAAGAAAGAGAAATTCAAATATTAATAAAATTGAAAAACTGTATAACTAATAGATCTGTAAATATGTATATAAATATAAAACTCAGTGTGACTTTGAGTCTGAAACTATAAGCAATTACGAAAGAAAATATGAAAAATGTGAAACACAGTATATTGTAAAACTCCCTATTTCCAAAAACCACAGGATCGCTTATGATTGTAGATATCAATTTAGCATATATTTCCAGATTCTGTAGTTATAAACTCTGTAAAGATATACTCCTACCATAATAAAATCCCTTCTTTAGAGTGAAATATAATATTGGAACACTTCAGAATTCACTTGTATCGCTTATAACTTTATGTGTTGAATGGATTTTCAAAAGAACATTCAATTTACAGTAGCTGAAAGTGATTTAATACCGTTGATCATTATACTCCCAGATGACAAGTTCAGGTAAATATGAATGGGGAAAGCTGTCCGTATTATGATATATTTTATTTTAAAAGATCTGTAAAATAACTAACAGTTACAAATACACCAGTATAAAGAAATTAAAAAGAAAATTTAATCAACTTGATTTAATAATGGCAAATTTACTACGGGAAAGCAAAAGAATTGCGGCTCAGCTATTTCAAAAAGGTTTTTTGAACGGTATCCATCCTTGAATATTGCTTACGTTTCAGAGTTTTTGTATTTAGTGAAGAAAAGTTCAAAACAATCAACAATATCTGGCATCTTTACAAAAGATAAATAACAATATTCAAACTAAAGTAACAAAATATTTTTGAAACTTTGTCAAATAGTTTGATTTTACTAAAGTTTTAGATCCTATCATAAGTTATAAAGCCTTTTTGTCACTAACTTAGGCCTGAATAAATATGCTTAGCAAATTATATTAGATCAGATCGTTGTATTCATTACTGATTTTCTTCCTTGAAAATGACGTAGATACGTACAAAAATCGCCTCAAATTTTTCCATTTTGATGCGGGTTTTAACCCATGAAATTTTCATCAGATGTTAGGTATCGGGCAGGATATCTAACTATTATTTACTAAGTCTCTTCTAATTAAGTAGTATCAACCAATCAGATGATAAATGAAATGTTAATATAATTGATTTACAGATCTACTAGATGTGGAAGGAACGAACTCTTTAAAATATTGAACGTTAATCACACGATCTTTAGTTTCCATTGACTTAACATCCATGTCATAACAATTGTCATTTACCTTTTTAACCACTTTAAAAGGACCAAAATAAACTGGAGTAATTTTCTTGTACCTACTTTTCACGTCGGTGTGTAGAGCAGCTCTGTTAATTAGTACTAGATCACCGGGTTTCAAAATCATTTCTGAACGTGATTTATTAATTCTTGCTTCTGTAGCAGCATTTTGATGAGCTAAATTATCCTTTAGTTGGGACAATATTGTTTGCAAACGATTAACGTGAGTATTTCCAGCATCACTAAATCTCTCAACCACCATGCCCGAATAGAAACTTGGACTATTTGGAACAAAACCATAATCTGCCCGAAATGGTTCCATTTTAATAGTACTATGAACTGTAGAATTRTAAGCAAACTCTAAGCCATAAGTGAATAAATCCCAATTAACCATGTYTTGTAAACAAAAACCACGGACAAGTTGTTGTAGCGAGCGAATTGTTCTTTCAGATTGACCATCAGTTTGTGGATGATTAGTCGTACTAAAAAATAACGAAGTACCTAATTTACCATGCAAAGTTTGCCAAAATCTTGCAGTAAACCGAATATCACGATCTGAAACGATATTGTTTGGAATACCATGATGTCTAAAAACGTTATCTAAAAACAGCTGTGCCGTTTCTGCKGAACTTAATTGTTTYTTTGTAGCAATAAAATGAGCGCGTTTAGTAGCACGGTCAACAACCACTAACACACTATCATGACCTCTTTCTGTAGTTRGAAATGGACCTACGAAATCCATTGTGATGTCAGTCCAACGACCTTCAGGAATGGGTAGCGGYAAAAATAAACCAGCTTTAGGTGTTGTTTTCTGTTTTGTCATTTGACATACCCGACATCTACGAATGTAATCATGAACCGTCGTATCCATATTTGGCCAATAAAAGTTCTTTCTWATAGCAGCTAACGTTGGAAATTTTCCTYTATGTCCACCAGTAAGTGAATCATGCGTTTGTCTTATAACTAGCTTCCTTAAATCATCAGTACTTGGAACACATACTCGTTGATAATCAGTAGCGTCATGGTTAAAATATAAAATACCATTAATTAACTGATAATTTTTAATGCTTTGTTTAATTGTTCTGGGAACTTCTAAATTATCTCTAAGGACCGTATAATATCTTTTAAAATCATTGCAATGTTCATAGCCAGCAATAACTCTATCCTGTAATTCTTTACTAGGAGTAAACGAAATTAAATTTGTTTGAGTAGGTGGTGCAATTGTAATTTCATCTAATTGTGCAATCTTAAGTGGATCACTTTCCGTAACATAAAGATGCATCAATTCAACCATAGCAGGTAATTCATCCATGCCTTTTTTCATATCGTCATTTGGTCTTGACAAAGCATCAGCAGCAGAGTTGTTTTCACCTTTGATATAATCAATCTGGAAATYGAACGGAGTAAGTTGATCTATCCATCGAGAGACTCTATCATGCATTCTTAAATCCTGAAATTTAATATACGTTAACGAATGGTGATCTGTTCTGATTTGAAAAGCACGATCTATCAAGTATGTACGATATTTCTTTAAACCTACGATAACAGCCAAAAATTCTTTTTCACGAATTGGATATTTTAATTGAGCTTCATTTAGCCTCATGCTACCGTATCTAATCACACCCAACAATTTACCTTTCGGATCTAATTGTTCTAAAATAAACCCTATGCAATCATCACTAGCATCTGTTGATAACCTGAATTTATACTTATCATCGTAAATAGGAGCAACCATAAGCGGAGCAGAAATTAACTTTTCTTTTAACGCTTCAAAAGCTTTGGTTTGTGGTTCTGACCAGTCAGTTTTCTTATGCATATAATCAAAGATAGGACCAGCAATTTTAGCATATGATTTGATAAACCGTCTATAGAATCCTGTGAGTCCTATGAAACTCATAGCTTCTTTAGGGGTTTTCGGAATAGTCCAGTTTTTAACAGCAGTAATTTTATCTGGATCCGTTTGAATATAACCTCTACCAATAACATAACCAAGAAATTTGATTTGTGAATAATAAAACTCACATTTGCTCTGTTTAGCAACTAATTTGTTTTCTCGTAATTTTTGGAGTACCTTGGCAATATGTTCTT